>OU015490.1:127013561-127066061 GCA_907164885.2 Dolomedes plantarius | reverse complement strand
AATGGATTGTTTCTGATGAGTATGATCTATTAAATAAACACACTCAGACACCGTACAATCCATTATTAACAGAAGAATTGAATAATAAATGAATTAAGTTTGAATAAAAGTACTTAACCAAAGAACACCAAGCCTGGCGCTAGTCAGAGTGGAAGTTAAGAACTTGTAACCGCAAGATGACTGACATCATATAACTTGCAACCATTGAGGTAGTGGATACTCAGTTACAGACTTACTTAGGTTACCATATTTTAAGACTATTATTTCTTTATTTATTTAGTTATTATTATTGTTACTACTATGAGTTAATTATTTTTTTTATTTTCCTTATGATTTTTATTTTTGTTTTTAGTAGTTATTATTTTTATTTTAACCTATTGTTATGTTTAACTTATTAATGCAACAGAACAAACTATTCATTAAAACAAAAACAACCAATTATGTTTTTGGATAGACTTACTGGGTAATTATTACTAGTTAGCACAGCTTTCAGGTCTATAATATGCTTAATCCTATTGTCTTTAGAACATAGCCTATTTATACGAACCAACTGATTTACAATAATGTTATTAAAAACAGATTTATGTAAACAGGTTAGATAATTTTGAAATTTAACAATATTAAAATTATAGTCAGATCTTTTGTCGTATAAGTCATAAGTAAATTTATTGTTAGTACTTAATTTAATATTAATATCTAGAAAGTTTACATTAATATTATCATGGCTACTTTTAATTAGTTCCAAATTAGGAGGGTAAAAATTTAAGTCTATAGGGTTATTACTTTTATTTATTACTATTATATCATCTATATATCTAAATATTGTAATTGCTATTTTCTATATTATTAATTTCAAAATAATATAAGTATAAATTAGCTAGCATACTTGAAACATTACCACCTTGTGGTACACCTTTGGACTGTAAGTATATACTATTATTATGAACTATGTAATTATGTTGTTACTAATTCTAGGAGCCTATTGAAACGAGTTAGTTTAATTTCGTTGTTTAAGTATTGAATATTATTTTGTACTAACATTATGATCATTCTATTTAAATCAATTATATCAATATTATTAAATAGATCTTTAAAATCATAAGTTACAATATATTTACAGTTATCTAATGTTTGTAGTTTTCTAATTAGACTATAGCTATTATCAATTATACCACAAACACCAGATGTTATATTTTTATAGATTAATTTAAGGTATTTTAATAATTTTACTTGCTTTTGTAGCATAAGTATTATGACCACAAGTTACTGCTCTAAAAGCAATAGGTGTTTTTTGAAATTTTGGAACTAAAGTTATATAAGGAAAATGATAAATGTTAGATGAAATACCTAGTAGTTTATATTTAGCTATGATTTTCTTAATAATAATATTAGTAGTTTCTTTTAATGGCTGAAAAAGATCACTATTTTCTAACTGTTTTTTTAAACATATGGCAAAATATTTTTTACAAATTATAGCATAGTTGTTGGCTGCTTTATCTACATAAGTGACTATAAAGTCATCTTGTAATTTTGTAATAGCAGCTTTAAAGTGTTTATATATATATATATATATATATATATATATATATATATATATATATATATATATATATATATATATATATAACAGTTCCGTAACTGACTCACTGACTGACATACAACGCACAGACCAAACCGCTAGACCTAAAGGGCTGACATTTTGCATGGCGATTCTTCTTATTGTGTAGGGGTGCTAAGGAAGATTTTTGAAAAATTCTTCTTAGATTTTTTAAAATTAAGTTTTTAAGCAATTTTTTGTAGCTTTTTTTAAGTTTGCATTTAAAAATAATTTGAGGGTTATGAAATTTATATCACAAGAAAGATCCTAAAAATTCCTTTAAAATGAGATCTTTTTCGAATCTTTACCTCCATTTTGTTATTTTTGGTGAATTTTTAAAGATTCATTTTTAGAATTTAATTTATTAAATGCTGATCACGTGATTTCCTTTTCCGGTACTTTAAATAAATTTATCGTCACTTGCATAACAACTAAATAGACAAAAAAATATTCTTTTTTTCTTGCTAATGCGGCAGACGATAGGACATTACCCCCAAAAATATTAAAATACAATAAAAGATATTATGTTCCTCAAATTGTAATATATTAACTGTACTATATTCTTTAGTATGTCCTATTACATTTAATTTGAATATTTTTTTCTACATTATTTTGTCTATAAAAATCCCTTACGACTTACCCCTTGACCGTTGTGTTTAGTTTGTTTGTACTCCGTAGCGAAGTGCGGGTTTTCAGCTAGTATAAAGTTAATTTGGTTATTATTATGTTACGGGTTATTAATTATCCGTATGCGAGGATGACCAAGCTAAACAGTGCTAAAGTTGTTCGGGATTGTCTACATACTTTGAAGAACAATACAAAGAAAAAAAAGAAAGGGATTATATATGACTTTCAAACTTATTTCTAATGTTTGAAAGTCATTGAAAGTTTTTTCTAATGTTTTTATTAAGTCTCGAATTGCTCGAATAATTGAAATTTCTAAATTCTTAAACATATTTAATACCTTTAATGACTACATTTCTTTAATTGTTTTGCCGAATGATTAAAATATGACATATGTTGATTTGTTGCATATCGTAGCTATTCATTTAAATGTTGATATGTCAATGCTGAAACTTTTTTTAAAAAAATCAACCTAAATATAGCATTACACTGATTCATAGCTATAAGTCGTACCAAGAATAAAGATTATTCGACATACGACAAATTTTAGTTTTGAGTTGTTTGACTCTGGCAAAATTTTCAAAAATTCTAGGGAGAGCCATAAAGAAAGAGACAGCGGGACGCATGCGGCTTGCAAGCCGCGATTTAGCCAACCCTGGCATAAGCATTATGATATATTATGAACATTTAGTTGAATAGGAGTGGGCTTCCCGAAATTCACCATTTCTGGCAAAAATAACCAACCAACAGTGTACAGAATTTTTAATTTCACGTCTAAAATCTTAATTTACTTTCTTAAACATTACGCTGCAGGAAGGACACTTTCGCTTATTATTATTTTTTTTTAAAGATATTGCTATTTCTGGCTACCCGCGCGCCATCTGTCGGCGTCCATTAATTGCCTGGCTGCAATTACTTAGCGGGGTGGTGCAAAGTAATTAAATTGCTGGCTAAATATTCTCATTAAACAGTCGTTGCCAAGTAGGACGATCAGCCGGAAAACGACTTTTTTTTTTTTCCGGCTTTTTCGCGTAAGATTTCGGCGGTTTTCTCCTCAGCAGGACTTGATAGGCCCCAGTTATGAGGCAGTGCTTTAATGTGATGTGTGAAACATGTTACCTCCATTTGCGGGGATTAGAAGGGGGGTTGTTCAAGATTAAACATCGAGTGACACACACACACACACACACAAAAAAAAAAGTCGTTAAAGGCAGGCAGGACACCTAAAGCATTCACACTTGGTAGAGTCACAAAATGTGGCAACAGATGAAGGATTAATTATTGTACCGAACAGTGCCTGGGACGGGTTGGAAGTACATCTAGTGTGTGATGAAAGCTAAATTATAATTTAAATTATCAGATAGCTCCTTATCCGCTTAAATGGGTCGAAGTAAAAATAACGATAATGACCAAAAGTGACGCCGAAATGATAATAATGTAAACAATTCAACACAAACTAAAACCTATAAAGTGGGCATAGACTGCCAAACAAAATAACTGAAAACCTACCCTGGCGTCGAAAACTTTTAACTTTTCAATAAAAGATTGCGCAGTTGCAACAAATCCTCATATTGAAAACGGACAAATATAACTAAACATAGATATTTCAACAGAGCTAAATAATTAGAGGAAGAATGTAACAAAAAATAATTACAAGATAAAAAGAACTTTTTATGTACCATGTTTTTAAATTTTCTGTTGAATCATATAAACTTGACAATTCTATGTGGTAATAAATACTTTTTAAAAATTTTTTGATGAATTATCCCATCAACTTGAAAGAAAATGAAGTTAATTGGAAGTTCACTTGCGTTTAACTTTTCGTTCCCGTTCCAGCCAATAGAGGGCTGCACTAGTCTACAAAACAAAATTAACTGAAAATAACTGAAAATGAATTTAATTCTGCTTAAAGATGGCTAAAAGTATTAGAATAATGCATTGTCATCGTGTTCTGAGCTATTCTAATAGTTTCAAATATCTAGCTAGTCGGGAAGTTAGTTAAAAATCGATTGCAAGATTTGGACTGGACAAACACACAAACAAACAAGAAAGCGAGTTAATAGAAACATGTAAATAACCAGAAATCACGTAATTAGGGCTATACGCACTATAAGGCAAGATGCTGTAGTAGTGACGGAACTAAGGGGGCGTCCATTAATTACGTGAGGCTTTTAGAGTGGGAGGGAGTCGAGCCGAATCTCACCCAGTCTCACGTGGGGAAGGGGGGGGGTCTCGGCAAATATCACGTAATTTTTTTTCCGCAAGAAACGGTATAAAATTGCGAGAAAACTGGGTTATATTAAGTAAAATAAGTTTCTACACTAAAATATGGCTAAATCCTACACAATAGTTCAAGTAGTCTCTCATGACCACACATGAGTCCCCGTGGACTGAATTAGAATGAATATTCTTTTACGAATTTTAGTAGTTCCTATTTAAGTATTTTATTGTTCGATTTTCTCACTGTGATTCTAGACTACGTTCTTAGTAGTCTTAAATACTAGTCTTAACTAGACTTAAATAAAAATAATTAAGCAAATTATATTTTTTTAAATAAATCCAACGCAATCAAGCACAGATTAATGTATTTACACTAAAAATACGCATTTTGAAAAATCTCCCGTGAGATTAGGGGGGGGGGGGGGGGGGTCTCGAGCCAAATCTCACGACATCTCACCAGGGGGTGGGAGGGGGTCGAAAAATCACCAAAATTGCCTCACGTAATTAATGGACGCCCCCTAAACCGAATATCGAGGTAACCGACTGGTCTCGTCATCAGGGAGCCTAACCAAATCAGTTACCTCAAGGGGGAACTTTCTGAATAGGATGCAGGTCTAACCAAAAGATATCCCAAGGCCCCGAGATCCCAAACCATGGAAGATGAACGCTCCCGTTCAACTTATATCTTTTTATGCAGCTTGAAATGGCTAACCCGGAAAATCCTTCCCCAAACTCATCAACTTTCTCCATCACAGGAAGAAAGAGACGATCCTATCTAACGCTCCTCGGCTTGACAAAGAACTACTACGATTAATTAGTTTGACACAAGATGCCACCCTTTCATTTTTTATTGTGGATATTATGAATCTGTTATGGTTGGTTGATTGGTTTTTTTTAATGGCGCGATGTCCGAAAAGGACAAACTGCGCCAAACGCACAACAATAACAGAACAATACACATACAAATTTAACAAGGAAGAAAGTAACAAACAACGGTATAATAGGTGATGAGAACAACGAAGGTAAAAAAAGTCTTATATAACAGGTGACAAAAACGGTAATAATTAAAGGGTGGCAAAGACAGTGATATATAAAAGGTTGTTGTTCCTGTTGGTTGCTTTGAATGGAGGCACTGTATAAGTCAAGGATTCGCAACGGGGTCCAGGTGGACGCCTTGGGGATCGATGGAAGTTTAAAAAGGGTCTACAGTATTCCAGGGTCTATAGGCGGTCAATGATAATTTTTTATGCTTTAAAATTTAATTTTTTAGGAATGTAATTATTAGATATTAATACTCGTTTTAATATGTATAATTACAGGATAAAAAGAACTTTTTATATACCACGTTTTTAAATTTTCTGTTGAATCATATAAACTAATTACACAAACGTTCACTTAATTATTCTTTTTCACTTTCTTTTATTAATTTTAATCACTTTTTAGTCGTTTCCACTATCCACAGACTTTATAAACTGCTAACTTTTATAAATTTTTTTTAAATTTTTCGCACAATATTTTTGTAAACAAACTAAATTCACATGTATTCTATTTTCAAAATCGCCAAACGCCGTTACGCAAAAGTGCAAGCACTGAATTCGATCGAAGCGCCACCTTGCGGATTTTTTTCCGAACTAACTTTCCATACAAAGTAAAATTAACTGAAAATGAATTCAAATCTGTTTAAAGATGGCTAAAAGTATTAAAAGAATGCATTGTCATCGTGTTCTGAGCTATTCTAAAAGTTTCAAATGTCTAGCTAGTCGGGAAGTTAGTTAAAAGTCGATTGCAAGATTTTTACTGGACAAACACACAAACAAACAATAAAACGAGTTAATTATAACTACAAGATAAAAATAACTTTTTATACCATGTTTTTAAATTTTCTGTTGAATCATATAAACTTGACAATTCTATGTATTAATAAATACTTTTTTAAAATTTTTTTGATGAATTATCCCATCAATTTGAAATAAAATGAAGTTAAATGGAAGTTAACTTGCGTTTAACTTTTTGTTCCCGTCCCGGCCGATAGATAGCTGCACCAGTCTACAAAACAAAATTAACTGAAAATGAATTCAAACCTGCTTAAAGATGGTTAAAAGTATTAAAAATGCATTGTCGTCGTGTTCTGAGCTAATCTAAAAGTTTCAAATGTCTAGCTAGTCGGGAAGTTAGTTAAAAGTCGATTGCAAGATTTGTAATGGACAAACACACAAACAAGAAAGCGAGTTAATAAATACAGATAACGTGGTAATAAATACAGATTTGCATACGGAGGAGTGATCCACTCATCTAAAGTCGTCGAATGAAATTATATTATAATTACATATAAGTCAGTAAAATTGTGTAGTAAAATATATATTTATTCGTTATGTTAGTTATTGTGACTATACGATGATAAGTAATCTCAGGCCAAACATTAAAAAAAATTGCATCGATGCATCAAGCACGACCCCCACATTAATTGAAATCAAACTTTTGTGCGATTGCAATCTGTGTTTCTGAAATCGTGTATATATTTGTGAAATTAAATATTAAAATAGTACAAAAAATAAAACATAAACCTAATGAACCACTTTTTTTCTAATTTTTTTGTTCATATTCTTAGTCAAATTGTTATCTTTAAGTGTCTTATGTGCGATTATTAGCATTATAATTATGTTGCATGCTGAATATTATAGAGAAAATGTGAGGGGGTCGATGAAGTAAATCATTCTTTTAAAAGGGGTCGATGTAAGAAAAAGGTTGGGAACCCCTCGTACAGGTGAACCAACACCAACCCCTGATCCCGCCATATGAATGACCGAGAAACCCTAGAGGTATATTAGGAAGCTATAAGGAATTGAATATATTAGGAACAATCCAATATATTTAATATATTCAATACACAAGAAGTTTTGAGGCACTAGCCGCTGCGCGACCAGCATGGTCGCTTTTAGTTTTATATTTTCTTTTGCAAAACAATGCAACTGAAAGTAACATATGTAAGGAATGTTACCATTACCTGTCATCATAAATATACGTTGTTAAGGGGTATTCTCTATAAGGTCGATTCTAGAATATCGTAATCAAAAAATGTGAATTTCCATTACCTCAGAACAGAGTTAATGATAAGACGGAGAAACCCAAAATCAATGATTTTAAAAATTACACCCCTCTTTGTATGCACTATTTTTCAAAATTAAGATATCTATACTTTATCATTACAACAAATAAGAAATTGTTGGGGAAATATTTAAAATAAGTGTTGATTACATCACTCTCTGTATGTATTACTGTTCACAATTCAGATATCTGCACTTAATCATATTAAATAATAAATTGTTGGGAAAATTTCTTCACTTATAAAATGGAGCTAAAACTCAGCAATTTTTCAAAATTAAGATATCTACACTTTATCATTACAACAAATAAGAAATTGTTGGGGGAAAATTTAAAATATAGTGTTGATTACATCACTCTCTGTATGTATTACTCTTCACAATTCACATATCTACACTTAATCATATAAAATAATAAATGGTTGAGAAAATTTCTTCACTTATAAAATGGAGTAAACATTCAGCGAGTACTGAAAAAAGTGCAGAAAATTAACTATTACTGGTTGTTGATTGCTATGCCGGCGACGGTTAAGCCTAACCTCGCGATTATTTATGCTCTCTCATTCACGCCTCTCTTAATGAGTTATTGCTTCGCTTTCTTTCTTGAGACTGTTCCCAATTTTCACTTGATCGTGCAGCGCGCTTTCGAACATTCCTGATTTCTGTGCGTAAATCCATGTTGACACGCGGTTGCAAATTGCAGACGGCCGCTAATGTTTACATCTGGTAGTGGCAGCCGTTGCCATTCGGAGTGTAGAAATATCGTCAATTTTTGTGTCGCATACCTACGCGTTTTATATGTATAGATAATTCAGACTCTAATCGAATTCCCCCCCCCCCCCAGTATGTGATCGAGAGGGTTCTAGAAAATTCCTGTTCAATCTAATAAATATACAACTTTACAACAATAGCTATCCCAATTATGGATATTGGTTTTAGAGGGAACAGAAAACAAGCATTGCTTATTGCTACAGAAAATAATTTACGTAACACAGTCAAACATAATACCTCTCAATTTCAAAAGAGATTTATTACTGCACCCTTAGAACTGTAATTCAAAAATGAACGACGGAAGAAGAAGAAGAAAAAAAAAAGAACGTGTCCGGGTCCGGGCGCCTATCCGCGTGCCCCTATTACACCCTAAGGGTGGAAAACCATTTTCCTTCTCCCGGATACCGGTAGCTAAGATATGTGTTCAGACCTGGGAGTTCGACGCGCGCGCGGAAATCATTCCGGTCGCGCCGTGTTACGAGACCCAGCGGACTCATTCCGGAGTCCACTCGCCAGTAAACATAAATCATAAATACCCCGGATCCTTTTTTAATGGATGGTATTATTCCCACGGGACGCGTATGCCGGACTGTGAATCATTCGCGGAGCCTGACAATTTAAGGAGACAACGTAGGAGGAAGGGGGAAAAAAACTCTTTCTGTATAATTATAGCGGAAAGAAAAACGAGGCTGAAAGAAACGACCCTATTAGAGGCACTTCTGAAAAGCAAAATGCGCAGGATATTCGTAACTGTTTCATTGTATTGTAGGAGTACCATGGATGTGACCGAAGGAAAGGAGGAGAAATATGTTTCATTATTTTAGCGCACTTGACATTTTCAATGTTCTTGAGTACTAACCAACTCAAAAGTTGGTTAGCACAGAAATTTAATCATGGCGAAGGGCAGAATTTCCAGGTAAACAAGCGATTGTCATTAAGGCTGCTATGTACTATCCCTATTGGATTTGCTCACCTCAATGTTAACCTATGGAGAAAATGTGTTTACTATTGACAGCACCGTAAATGCCGATAATCCAATAAGAAGGGTATTTTCAGATAGCCTGAACTTTTCTGCACCTTGCAACAGGATTCATTTTATAAACTGAGTCTACTAAAGAAAATTAGGAGAGTTCAAAGCACACTAGATCAGATTATTTCCCAGAATAATTTAAATTTCAAAATATTATTTGCATTTTTTTTAAACGAAAAATGGCCTAAGGTGTAAAATGTTTTTCTCTATGACGGAGTTAAGTTATTCAATAATTTTAGCACTGTTTCTTTTCAGATCAATAATGGACGACAGGGATTACA
This sequence comes from Dolomedes plantarius, assembly GCA_907164885.2. NCBI lineage: Eukaryota > Metazoa > Arthropoda > Arachnida > Araneae > Dolomedidae > Dolomedes > Dolomedes plantarius. The sequence goes on along the minus strand of OU015490.1, from coordinate 127,056,437 downwards.
TCCAAAAGGAGATAAAAACACCGGAATCATAATTTTTAGAGAATTAATTGGTTTACGTCTAGAGAAGGGCAATAATGGACAACAGACTTTTCAGGGCAACAATAGACGACAAAAATCCACTAACATGTTTGGCATTCTCTAATATTAGAAAGAAAAACTGGGTTGAACATTTCTTTAATGGTACTAAAAATGGCGTAATAAGAATTATTAGTGAATTATATGGTTTACATATAGAGAAGAGACTAATCTTACAATATGAAAGTTATTGAAAAATTATAGCACTGCTTCTTTTCAAGGCAATAATGGACGAAAGAGATTCATCGACATGTTTGGCATTCTCTAATATCAGAGAGAAAAACGGGGTTGAACATTTCCTTACCTGTACTTTTACATATAAAAAGAAGATAAAAATGCCGTAATTAGAATTTTTAGCGAATAAAATGGTTTACGTGTAGAAAAGGGCAACAATTGACAACAGAAATCCATTGGCATGTTTGACATTCTCTAATATTAGAAAGAAAAATGGGGTTGAACATTTCCTTAAGGGTACTAAAAAGGCCGTGATAACAATTGTTAATGAATTATATGGTTTACATATACAGAAGAGACTAATCTTACAATATGAAAGTTATTCAATAATTATAGCTCTGTTTATTTTCAGGACAATAATGGACGACAGAGATTCATCGACATGTTTGGCATTCTCTAATATCAGAGAGAAAAACGGGGTTGAACATTTACTTACGGGTACTAAAAATGCCGTGGTAAGAATTATCAGTGAATTAATTATATGGTTTACGTATAGAGAAGAGATTAATTTTATAATATCAAAGTTATTCAATAATTATAACACTGTTTCTCTTCAGGGGAATAATGGACGACAGAGATTTATCGGCATGTTTGGCATTCTCTAATATGAGAGAGAAAACGGGGTTGAACATTTCCTTACGGGTACCTTTATATCCAAAAAGAAGATAAAAACCGTATTTAGAATTTTTAGTGAACTAAATGGTTTACGTGTAGAGAAAGGCAACAATAAGCAACAGAAATCCATTGGCATGTTTGGCATTCTCTAATATTAGAAAGAAAAACTGGGTTGATCATTTCCTTAAGTGTACTAAAAATGGCGTAATAAGAATTGTTAGGGAATTATATGGTTTATACAGTATATAGAGAAAAGACTAATCTCACAATACGAAAGTTATTCAATAATTATAGCACTATTTCTTTCAGGGCAATAATGGACGACAATGATTCATCGGCATGTCTGGCAATCTCTAATATAAGAAAGGAAAGTGGGGTTGAACATTTCCTTACGGTTACCTTTACATCTAAGAGAAGATAAAAATATCGTAATTAGAATATTTAGCGAATTAAATGGTTTACCTAAAGAAATGGGTAACAATAGACAACAGAAATCCATTGGCATGTTTGGCATTCTCTAATATTAGAATGAAAATTGGGGTTGATTATTTCCTTAAGGGTACTAAAAAGGCCGTTTTAACAATTGTTAATGAATTATATGGTTTACATATACAGAAGGGACTAATCTTACAATATGAAAGCTATTCAAAAATTATAGCACTGTTTCTTTTCAGGGCAATAATGGACGACAGAGATTCATCGGCATGTTTGACATTCTCGAATTTCACAGAGAAAAACGTGGCTGAACATTTCCTTACGGGTACCTTTACATCTAAAAAGAAGATAAAAATGCCGTAATTAGAATTTTTAGTGAATTAAATGGTTTACGTGTAGAGAAGAGAAAGGAGTAGGGGTAGGGGGGCATGTCACACCGTAATTACTTAATCAATGAGGAAGGCACTTAATTGTGCTTATTTTTTTTTTCTACATCGGAATGTCTCTGGAAGAGATTTTCATAAAAATGCCAAATATTTTGGAAAGTAAAAATCGAGGAGAAAAAAATAATTGCCCTAGTCCCGCACGAGAAATGGTTTATCTGAGGTGGAGCTGAGGAAGCCAAGTGTTGTGTACGCATTAAGGGGCGGTATGCAAATGCAACTGGTATTCACTGCCTCTAAGCGGAAACGTACTTTACATTGCTAATTTGATTAATGTATTTGACTCGAAAATAAGGTTCGGCAGGTGTCAGGCTGGAAGCCCCGCCAGAAATATGAATATAATGGCATACAAGCAAAAGTTACTTTCTGGGAAGAGAAATTTACTTTTAATGTACAGTCTGTTAAAACCCCAAAGCGGGAGAAGAAAGTCCTCAGAGAAGGAATTTGAGCTTATGGGATAAATGGAAGCAGTCTAATGCTTTGTTTGACATATATGTGGTGAAAATTAACTGTCAAATGAATTATATATAAATAAAATATATTTTTATATATATATATTATATATATATATATACACATATATACATAATATATATATATTATATAATATATATATATATATATATATATATATATATATATATATATATATCAGTGTCTCACCCAGGGGAGCCAAGGGGCTCTGACTCCCCCCCAAAAGAAATAGTAATTGCATTATGAATATTGATTTTGCATTATAAATATTTTTATCCGTTCATCTCGACCCCCCCCCCCAAGAAAAAATCCTGGGTGCGCCACTGATATATATATATATATATATACATACATACATACCGTAAAACTTCGTTTATCCGGCTCACGTTGATCCGGATCTCCGGATAATCCGGATCAGGTTTCTAGGCATTACTTTTATTTAATATTCCCATTAGATAATAATTTTTAACTATGATAGCAAGAACATAACTAAAAGTACGCCAAATAGTCGATTTTTAGTCTGATTCAATGTACAGTTCCTGCATAGAATGTACAATAAATCTTGGTAATAAAATGCTTTTTGTCGAGTTTAAGAAATATTTACTAGATTTACCAATTTTTTGTTAAGGAATGATGTGAAAAGTTTTTTTTAATATTTTTTAATGTCTTGCAAACAATACTATGCAATTTTGTTACAAAACATAGTTTTTTTATCCTAATAAACGGTCTGGTTAGTTAAGGATTATGTTTTGCTTATTATCCATATTACTCGGATTATCCGGATTTTCCACTGTCCGGATTGCGTATGGTCCCAGTCAGTCAGGATAAACGAGGTTTTACTGTATATATCTGTCTATCTATCTACACATATACGCATACATATACATAAACATACATACATATAGATAAACATACATATACATGGACACATATATAAACATAAGACAACATGGTGATATACTATTTATTGATCTCAAGTTCCTGATATGTGGTATATATTATACAAACATAGCGTGAAATATGCGATGGAAAATATTCAAACAAATGCATAATATGCAACACTTGTTACATTATATACAGCGTATGGTATGTAGAATATTGTTAAGAACCTAAGGCAGTATTCCTGATAGGATTGCTTTAGAGCAATGCCAAAAAAGGGATTTTTTTAAAGATATACATTGAAAACAATATATCTATATCTATATATAAAACTATTCCGTAACTGACTGACTGACTGAATGACTGACATATAACACAGACCTAAGGGGCTGAAATTTTGCATCGCGATTCTTTTTATAGCGTAGGGGTGCACTGAGAAAGATTTTTGAAAAATTCTTCTTAGATTTTTTAAAATTAGATTTTAAGCTGTATTAGAAACATTTTTAAGTTTGCATTTAAAATAATAATTTTAGGGTTATAAAATTTATATCACGAGAAAGATCATAAAAATTCCTTTAAAATGAAATCTTTTTCGAATCTTTACCTCCAATTTTCTGATTTTTGTTGATTTTTTCAAGATTAATTTTTTGAACTTAATTTATTAAATGCCGATCACGTGTTTTTTTCTGATACTTTAAATTAATTTTTCGTCACGTGCATGACAACGAAATAGACAAAAAAATATTTTTTTCTTGCTAATGAGGCAGACGATTGGACATTATCTGAAAAAATATTAAAATACAGTAAAAGATATGTTCTTCAAACTGTACTATATTAATTGCACTATATTCGTTAGTATGTTCTATTAGATTCAATTTGAATATTTCCTTTTACATTATTTTGTCTATAAAAATCCCTTACGATTTTTTTTTTATAAAATATTTTTTGTTTTTTTTGCATGAATTGCATACATTGACCGTTGTATTTAATTATTTGAAAGTACCCCGTAGCGAAGTGTGGGTTTTCAGCTGGTGTATATTTTATATATATATATATATATATATATATATATATATATCCTCAAAGGTTTGATTGTTTCGGTGAATTTACTTACGAGTGATCATTGAAACCTAAATTTATATAAAGATTAAACAAGTTTCAAAATCACTTCTGTACTCATGATCCATGAATTTCCATCTCCTTTTCCCCTAATATAACTTGCGTAAACATGGGAGGTGTTAATGACTTTACAAAATATTGAAATGTATAAAATTTAATTTTTATACGATCCCGGATGCAAGCACGTTAAGCACAACAATCAAAGAATTCTTAAAACGTAATACGCATTTCATGCGCTCGATACATTTAATTACGTGTAGTAATTTTTAGCGAACGGATATTCGCTAACACACACTGATCTGCCAGAACTTCGGCTGGAATTCAAATTTATCCCTACTCTTTTTCCCAATGTAATACAAGATTTTTCCATTACCCGAAAAAAAAAAAAACTCTTTATTTACGAAACTACACTATACTTCATTTTATCACTTCGAAATAATCAACATGCATTCACACACTGTCTCGTGTTTTATATCCCGTAATAATAAAAAAAGGCGCCGAAAAAAAGTAACAGATGCCAAAAATTGCGCTCGAAATAATTTCGAAACTGCATTAACTTTGTACATACTGCACACTGTGAAGTCTATTTGCTCGCGGAACATGCAATCCATACCAGCTGCAGCAGACTATAATGACTTCATAAATATTTCATAATAAATACGTTAAAAAAACGCTGACTCCGTAGAAAAAAGATTAAAAATTTTTGGGAGAGGGAAAAATTTCCGAGACATTTTGCCGTTAAAACTCATCCGGGCAAATTGCTTTTCCTACAAATTTATTCTCGGCATTTTTCAATTATTTGATAAAAATTCCACGTTTCTTGTGACGATAATCCCGCTTGTAACGGCTAGTCAAACACTCGATAAGCTCATTTGAATTTTGATTCTGAGGGAAAAAGGCAAAAATGGGAGTCTGCCGTAACAAGTTTAGCATATAAGCGTCAAGGAGTGAAACTAGGGGAGCCAGTGAGAGCGTACGCCATTTTTGCCCACTTTGTGAAGTATATGCAAAAACAGTGGAGCTAACTCAACGAATGTCCAAGGCACTAAAAAGACAAGCCACTGTATAAATCGTAGACAGTCGTCATCCGAAACTGGTAAAGGTCTATGACTTTCTTAGGAACTGAATTTATAACCGTCAGCTCGGAGTGCAGAGACTGTGGCGCAAAACTTAACATCTCTAATAAAGTATATAAGAAAAAGTAATAGGTATTCTAGAAGACCCAGCTGCTGCATAGAGCCTATATTTTAGTTACGTAACAAAAGAGCTGACTGTGTCTAGCACGATTGTGTTGCAAATTAGATATGTTGGATCCTCCAAACAATATTTTTAATTAAGTATAAACAAAGCTGATGGACGAACTAGCGAACTCCACTGCTGTTCAGATCCTATAGCCGGACAATGGCCGAATGGCTAGGGCGCTGGCATTCGGTACCAGAGTCTATGGGTTCGAATCCCACTCTTGGCATGGACGTTTGTAGCCGTTCGGAATCGGCTTTAAGCAGTAGGTCCCGGTCTAGTTAGCGCTCGTGTATCAAAAATTGACCGTAGAGCTCCAAACCAAACCAAACCATATCGTATGTTTCAGTTACTTTACGAAAGAGTCGAGTCTTGCACAAACTGTAGTGCAAATTAGAAATGTTAAGTCCACCAAACTTAACATTTCTCGTCAAATTAAAGCAAAATGATGTCCTCTGTAGCTGACTCAACTGCTGTCGAGATCCTATATTTTAGTTACGTTATGCTACGTAAAGAGCCGAGTCTTGCAGAATTGTGGTGCACATTAGAAATGTAAAGTCTACCAAATTTGACATTTTTAGTCGGGTACAAGCAAAAACAATGGGCGCTCTAGCGAACTGCTGTCCAGGTCTTATATTTTAGTTACGTTACGAAAGAGTCTAACACGAATTGTGGTGCTAATTATAAATGTCGACGATACCAAACTTAACGTTTCTCATAAAGTAAAAGAAAAAAATACTGGGTACTCTAGAGCTAGAGGAATCAACTGCTGACATACCCTATATTTAAATTACTTTACAGAAGAGCTGCGTCTAGCCCGAACTATGGTGCAATTTAGGAATGTGAAGGTTACGAAAGAACCGGAACTTTCACTAATTACGGTGCAAATAAGCAATGTTCAGTCTTAAAACTTAATGTTTTTGATCAAGAAAAAAAAATGGGTGCTCTAGCGAACTCAACTGCTGTCCAGAGCCTATATTTTAGTTGGGTAACGAAAGAGCCAAGTCTTGCAGGAACTGTGGTGCGAATTAGAAATTTTAAATCTACCAAACTTGACATTTTTAGTCAAGTATAAGAAAATATAATGGGCACTGTAGCAGACTCAACCGCTGTCCATATACTATATTTTAGTTACGCTAGGAAAGAGCCAAGTCTTGCACAAACTGTGGCGCAAATAAAATGCTTAGTTTACCAAACTTAACATTTTTAGTCGAGTATAAGCTAGTATACTGTAGCGGACTCAGCTGTTGACAACGGCCTATATTCCACTCGCTGAAAAGACAAAACCGCTCTCAATAGTATGTCCGAAACCGTCAAAATGACAGCAGCCGTCTTTCTATTGACCGCTGTAAGAGTTGACGACAATTATGTCCGGATCACCCATTTTTCTGTGAACGGACCATCGTCAGCTGGGGGTGGAGAGACCATCTGCTGCGCAAATTAGAAATGTTAAGTCTACCAAAAATGGTAAAGCATCGGGGTTCCAGGAAGTGTCACTATATCTAATAGAAAATGTTACGCTGCTCCAAACAACTACAGTCAACAATGACCTTCTACCATACTATAGATAGTTAACAATTAAGCCTAGATTTCTGTTAAAACACTGGAAGGTATTTTTGGTTTCCCAAATGAGGGCCAAGGGTTCGCATTTTCTGTCTTTAAAGCGCGTGTAATGTGCAACTCTAGTTGAACGGTACTTAGTTCTTATCACTGTGGACTGATTTAATGACAGGAATTATTTGCATTACTAGTAAAATTTTAGGGTGTCTAATTACGTTGACGGAGTTCCGTTATCGGTAATGTAAATATCGCCTAAGCTTAATATTACGCTAACATACAGCAAAAGAAGGAATGATACCATAAATACACAGCTTGGAAATTATAGGTAGATTGTAGCATTATAAGATAATTTGCGCCACAACTAATAAAAATATTCTGAGAATTGAAAAGATAACGTTTTACTAAAAATGACAGTAAAAAGATTGACTTTTCAAGGCCAAGAACTTTCTCGGGATCTTCAAATCCAGCCTTTTTACTTTTCATTATAGCTTTTTTTTGCTTATGTCAACTGGTCAAAGGCAATCGAACAAATCCCTACAGCCCATCAGGCTGCAGGGTTGACTGCAGGGTGGAGGGAAACGGCTCCAGTTTTAGCTCTTTCTATTGGGCAGAGCCAACGGTCGGAGTCTGACTTTGCCCAGTGCCACCACAATTTAAACCCAGTATGCTCACAGATGACACGTGGGAGGTGGGGGATGCCCGTGCCAATCTCCCACCCCTACAAACACTACGGATTAAATACTGAAATATTTTTTTTCCACTTGCTGTGATGCACATTTCCTTATAATATTACTCATGTCTATGTTGAGTTTTAAAGAAAAAATTACATAGGTCTTATTTACAGGTTTTTTTTCTGACACTATTCAGACCCATCTGTAGCGTGGTCTATCAGCCGGAATTCCACCAAAATTGATAGAGGGACTAAGGACGACACGGGAAAGAGTCTCCATGAAAAAAAAAATAGTTCCAAAAGTAGCCGACAGGGGAAGATATGGCACTTTTGTCGTCGGCGCACCCGAGAATTTGCATAAAACAAGTAAAACATCAAAATGCAAATTCACGACTATGTAGTCGACAGAAGCTCCAGTATTTTGGTCTATAAAGATCGGTGTGGAATATGTTGCGGCTTCGCTTTACAGAAGAATGGGTCATCAGTCGCTTTTTTCTTCTTGCATGGCCACCTCGCTCTCCGGACCTAACCATGTGACATATTTGTGTGGTGTTATTTAAAGTCTAAGGTGTATTTTGGTGGAGTCTCGAACTTGGCGGCCCTAAAGGACAACATATCCCGGACTGTGATGCACATTCCTGGTGATATGTTACGCTCGGCCGTTGAAAAAGTAGTGTTCAGGATGCAATGTGCCGTCCACCAGGACTGTGGTCACATTGAAGGAGGGAGAAAAAAAGATATCTTTCATGGAAATATTTCAATTCTATGGAATATTTTTTTTTTTTTTTCACACCTGTTTGCCGAGAGAAAGTAATACTCGTATTTTCATGTATTTAACACTAGCCGGGCCCCACAAAAGAAAAAAAGGCCCTTTCAGGGCCATACAAGTGTATTAAATTCCCGTCAATTTTCATTCCCGTCGCTGCCGACAGATGGCTGCACCATACTGCTTGGAGTGGATTGCTTCTCCGGTGGAGTGTTTTTTAGAATTGAAATATCTTTAAAACTATTAAAGTAACAGTATAACTGTAAGCAGAAAAAGTTATCAGTTTTCAAAGCTCTTTCCAAATATGTAAGATTTATGTACTTTCATGAGAAAAATAATACACCGATTTTTGACCAAAACAAAATGGCCGCCAAAATCGCAGTCTCAGGATGAGTGAGACCCGGAGACGTGATGTCACGTGACCCGACAAAACCGACGTCAAATACGTCTATTACTTTATTTATATAGAAGATGATGAGAATGTTAAGTATGAAGCCCCACTATTTTCGCTTTCTACACAAATGCCATTATAATGAAAGATATTAAAAAAGCAATTCTTCGGAATTTTCTCAGACAGTCAAAATTAATCAATTGTGTTAACTCAAAAACAGCATATTCCTTTGTAGTTCGGAGACACGTTATTTCACCCTTTATAAGTCAGTCTCCAAATGATGAATAATTACAAGATAAAAAGAACTTTTTATATACATGTTTTTAAATTTTCTGTTGAATCATATAAACTTCACAATTCTATGTATTAATAAATACTTTAAAAAATTTTTTTGATGAATTATCCATCAACTTGAAAAAAAATTAAATTAATTGGAAGTTAACTTGCGTTTAACTTTTCGTTCCCGTCCCAATCGATAGATGGCTGCACCAGTCTACAAAACAAAATTAACTGAACATGAATTCATTCCTGCTTAAAGATGGCTAAAAGTATTAAAAAATGCATTGTCATCGTGTTCTGAGATATTCTAAAAGTTTCAAATGTCTAGCTAGTCGGGAAGTTAGCTAAAAATGGATTGCAAGATTTGTACTGGACAAACACACACACAAACAAAAAAGCGAGTTAATAAAAACATGGTAAAAATGAAAAGTGTAGTCCCATACTTCTGTAAGAACTATCTTTGTACCAAAACACGTTGAGTAGAAATTAGGAGAAACAAATATTCATTTGCTTTTGAAAAATCGCTGTAATCTCTTTGAACACTGTATGAAACGATCTCCAAGAAATGCAAATACATTATTTTCCATAAATGTGTTTTTTCCCCCTTCAGTCTTAAAATGAATATTGCTATCTGCCACTCAATTTCTTATTTTCCGAAAATAATGCAATTCATTTATCAAATCTTCTTCCGTGTCACTTATGGTTCTCCGAATTCAAGGTAATTGATACTCAGAATTTCCATGTTTAAATACCTGACAAACTATGTTTCGAAAGGCGTTGAATTTCGATAGACTTTCTTCAGACAGATTTCAGACGAAATCCACGTTTTTTTTATTATTTTGAATGTATCTGACATTTATATATGTTAATATAAATCATTGATGTGATATATTTCATAACGTGAAACATTATGAAAAATTAAATGCAATATTTTATATTCATAAATTTATAAGTTTCATTTCCTTATCACTTTACAAGTAATGAACAATAGTTTAGACCAGTGATTCTCAACCTTTTTTTTCATCCCGGCACTCTTTTAATAATTTAAAAATTTGAAAAATGCTAGCATTTTTCAAAACGCTTCGTGCACCTTCCATATCATTTAAAAACCTTACATGTTTTAATATAAGTTTATCATAAATTTATAAACATATTTATGCATTAAATTTTTTTGTATGAATCTAAAAACATAAATATATACATATACTTTAATATGCCTGTTATTTTTTTATGCTTTTGCACGTTTTTACTTTACTTCATGGTCTATAAATTGGAAAAATATTCATGGTTTGAATGAATTATACACAGCTTTGTGGCCAAACACTTTGATTAAAAATCCTGAGAAATTTGGGAGAAATTAGGAGAAAATGAATAAGCATGGAGCATTTTGAAAAAGTCTAGTATTTTTGAAGTATGTTTTGAAAAACAGATCTTATTTTTCCACAAAAATTCTCTTTTGCGGATACTAAGTATCTTCAATGTTGTAGAAAAGGATATTAGTTAATTTCATTGTGTGTATAAAGTAATATATTGAAAATTTAAAAGAAAACGAAGTGGAAGGTCCCTTGACCACTCTTCTTCACAAGCACAACGACCTTTCACAGGCCTTGTCTGCCTCAACCACGCGCTCCTTCCAGAATCTTCTATCTGTAGCAACTCCTCTCCAATTTTTAATTTTCAAAGTCTTTTTCAATGTCATTTAACCATCTAGTCGGCGGTCTACCTCTAGCTCGGGATCCCTTAGGTATTTTAAATGTCAAGATCTTACTGGGATTATCATTCGAGCTTCTCCAAACATGTCCAAGCCCTCTTAATCCTATTACTACGGATGAAATTTGCGGTTGTCTATAAAGCCTCTACAGTTAAAAATTATATCTAGTTCTCCAACGTCTTTTTTTCCTGCACTGGGCCAAAGATAGCCCTGAGGATTTTTCTCTCAAGCATGTCCAATGAGCCCTGCGTGTCTATGCTCAAGGTCCATGTTTCATAAAGTAAGGTCCATGTTACGTAAAGTAAGACAAGTAGCATTAGAGTCTTGTAAATCCTTAATTTAGTTTTACGACTGATGAGATTAGATCTGGGCGACTGATGAGATTAGAAGCCTTTATTAGCCATTTTGATTCTGTTATCAATTTCTGCTCTTAGTTTACTTTTGTCATTAATTATAGTGCAAAGGTGTTTAAATTCGACCCCTTGAGCCAAGATATTTAAATTTTCCCCATAAGATGACCCCTAAGATGAATAAAATGCATGGAACACAAACTAAGTAGAGAACTCTCTGGGGAAAAGATATACATATTTTGCGTTTCCAGCTGCCATGGACTTTTGCCCTTTTGTGGACTCCAGCATATCATAGTCAACAAACATGCTGAACGGAAGAGATTTTAAAAGTGGAGCTCAGTACATGACTAAATGAACGGAAATCTTTAAAAGTTTTTTGAACAATTACCAAACATTAAGATCTGTTGTTCAAAGGCAAATAATATTTCAAGCATGTATTTATTTATTACATACCAAAATTAACAAAGCAAAAATGACGACGTCACTGCAAAATCTTTCGCTAGGAGTTCTTATACTAATCGTTTAATAGCAACCCACCTTTTTATCAGACCAGCAACACCATGAAAGCCTCCAAAAAAAAAAAAAGCATACAATATCACTTTCCAGCAGCTATTAATACATGTCACGGCAGAGTCATCAAGAGAGCAGACTAAAGAAAAGAGCAACTATTTAAAAAAAAACCCACCCAAAAGGTAAACACATTTAAATCGCTGAAAAATTTGAAACTCTGGACCTGCTGAAACCTAGTACACACACACGCGCGCCGTCCTTTTCACTTTTAAAAGTTAATCCAATATGACAATACATGCAGAGGGTTGAATTTTATCTAGTCCTAGGTGCCTGCCATTTGTCAAATGTCCGCGATGTAGCTTTTCCCTTTCCAAATGGGTAAGGAATAAGGAGGTTGATAATAATGCTATAAAAACAGGGAGGAGGATGTTTACACCCTCCCCCCTGCTCAAGATTATGGTAATAAATTTGAAACTAAGTAACTTTTATTTCTTTTGTGCGGTTAAAGAGGTATATGGGAGAGAGAAGTTGCATATCCTTTTTTCCCGGAGAGATGGTATGTTGAACTCATCCCAGGAACAGCCATTTTTGTGCGTGGGTGTAAATCGCGATTTTTGATAGAATTCGGGCCTGAGTTTTGAAGGTGGAAATTTACAGTTTGGTATTCTGTTAAAGGTATTTTTCTGCTCCAAAGAGAAGAATGCAGTGAAAGTTCTCTATGGCTGCCAGTAATGGTTCCGGAAATAAGTGGCCGCTTTGAGGGGTGGCCGTCGAAAAGGTTTTTTCATAACATTATCTATCTATCTATCTCTTTCTCTCTCATATATATATATATATTATATATACACACACACAAACAAACACACACACACACACACACACATATATATATATATATATATATATATATATATATATATATATATATATATATATATATATTATATATATATATATATATATATATTAATATAATACAGTGAAAATTCTCAATGGCGGCCAGTTATGGTTCTGAACAAAATATGGCAGTTTATAGGGGTATCTGGCTAGAGAAGTTTCACTGTAAACTATTTGAGTCACTGAATATCGTCTGTTATCTGGATCAGCCGCTGAAGATTTAAAGTTTACAATGAGACCCTTTCACTTATTTCGCTCTTTAACGTTGGCAGATATTTATTCTCTTCCTAAGTTCATTAAACAAAAAAAAACTTTCGCTGAGAGATTTTGTATAAATAGTTTAATTACCGCCCTTTCTTTTATCGGACTCAAAAAGCCTCATCAAAGCCCTCAAAAAAGTGCACGAGGGAAGAAGTAGGCAAGGGAAATTCTTGACTGTTCAAAGAGGCAAACTGATTTTTAGCTGTCTGGGAAAAAATACTGTTAGTTAGGGGTTTCAATGCGGTGAAAAAAAAAATTCTCTAAAACTTAATACATTTTATTTGGTATGGCCGAATGAATAAATATTTTAAATGTTTCAATTAAATAATTTGCGATCATAACAAAATATTTAGCTGAACAAAATTACTTATCCCTTGTAACAAGGAAGCTTTTAAACTATCAATTTGAGGCAAATAATTTTTTATACATACAATTAAATCCTTATCACTGTGATTTAGTTACAGCTATGATCAGACATTTGCACTTACTTAACCGTAAGTGTTAACCGTAAACCATAATAATTGTAGAATAATTTACTATTATGAAAGGTAACAGGGGATTTAACGAAAGGCCTGTGATAAGACTTATACTAGATGTATAACGACCGCCTAACGGGCCCGAAATAACAATATTTTTCCATTTGTGGCACGTTCGTTTGAAGACGTGGTAATTTCATTTGTTGAAAATGGCTTTTTCTAGATGTCTCTGTAAAATTGAAATTTGTCTTTCTGTTATCAATACAATTCCGAATTTTTAAATGATTTGAGCTAACCTTTCCATACTGACTGCCGAAGAACACGAGGAAAATATGAACACCATAAAGCAGGGATATGTCATTTCACACTAATCGAACCGATATTTGTAATCAACCGCCTTTTCTGCTAAGGAAACGGAGAATCAGGATTCCCGAACAATTATTTAATATTTGAAACCATCTGATATATGTATATAACTAGCTGAAAACCCACACTTCGCTACTGAGTACATTCAAATTAAATACAATGGTCAATGTATGCAATTAAAGCCAAAAAATAAATATATATTTATAATAAATACGACGATCAATGTATACAATTGATGTAATATATATATTTATTTATATAAAAAATCGTAAGGGATATTTATTTATTTTGGATAATATCCAATCGTCTGCTGCATTAGAAAGAAAAAAACTATTTTTTTGTCTATTTAGTTGTTATGCACGTGACGATAAAATTTAAAGTACCAGAAAAAGAAATCCCGTGATCAACATTTAATAAATTAAATTCTAAAAATCAATCTTTAAAAATTCACCAAAAATCAGAAAATTGAGGTAAAGATTCGAAAAAGATTTCATTTTAAAGGAATTTTATGATCTTTCTCGTGATATAAATTTTATAACCCTCAAATTATTATTTTAAATGCAAACTTAAAAATAGTTACAAAAACAGCTTAAAAATTTAATTTAAAAAATCTAAGAAGAATTTTTCAAAAATCTTTCTTAGTGCACCCCTACACCATAAGAAGAATCGCCATGCAAAATGTCAGCCCTTTAAGTCCAGCGGTTTGGTCTGTGCGTTGTATGTCAGTGAGTCAGTTACGGAACTGTTTTAATATATAGATGATTTTGTTTTTTGATTCAGCCTTTTCTGATTTTTATATAGAAATGTTCCCACTGACACAAGATAGCAATGTTTTATGGTATTCATCAATAAGCCGCGTCATTTCACAATAAAAACAGGCATTTGTAATTGTACTCCTTTTTATTACTCTAAAATCAAACGGAGAATTATAATCCATAATCACAAATTTATTATTTCAAACCATGTGATATGTATATAGAGGGATTTTACTGCTTGAGTCAACCCTCTCTGATATTTGTATGGATATGTTCACAAGAAAGCCATGTCCTGTAATATTAATCAACTCGATAAGTCTTTTCACTATAATTAAACATATATTTGTAATTAGATTCCTTTCTACTACTCTAATCAAATGGTGAATTAGGGTCCATATTCACGAATTTATTGCTTCAAACCATCTAGTACATATACAGAAGGAATTCTTTGTTAGACTCCGTCATCTCTGACTTTTGCATAGGTATGTTCACATTTACACTGGAAAGCCATGTCTTATGTTATTCATATAAGCCATGCCATTTCACGATACCGATATTTATAATTAGACTCCTTTCTACTACTCTAATAAAAGCAAGAATGACGATCCTCAACTACTTATTCAATGCTTAAAAAAATCTGGCATGTAGGGAGAGTGATTTTACTGTTTTACTAGGCCATTTCGGATATTTGTATAGATATGTTCACATTTAAACAAGAAAGCCATGTCCTATAATGTTCATCAATGAGCCACGTCATTTCAAAGTAATTAAACCGGTATTAATAATTAGACTCATTTCTACTACTCTATTCAAACGGAGAATTAGGATCCATAATCACTGATTTGTTGTTTCAAACCACCTGATAAGCGTACAGAGTGATTTCATAGTTTGACACACCCCTCTCTAATTTTTGTATAGGTATGCTCACATTTACACTAGAGACCCATGTCCTATGATAGTCATATCATTTCAAAATACCGATATTTATAATTAGACTCCATTCTACTACTCTAATAAAAGCGAAAATGGCTATCCCTAACTACTTATTTAAATCTTCAAACGATCTGACGACATGTAAGGAGGGTGATTTTATTGTCCATTTCTGATATTTGTATAGACGTGTTCACATTTACACAAGAAAGCCATGTCCTAAAATATTCATCAATGAGCCGCGTCATTTCGCAATAATTAAACCGGTATTTGTAATTAGACTCCTCTCTATTACTTTAATCAAACGGAGAATCAGGATCCATAATAACTAATTTATTGTTTCAAACTATCTGATATGCATACAGGGTGAATTCTTTGTTTAATAAATGGAAAAATATTAAAAATCATTTTTTAAATTATAGAGCAAATCCATATATGGCGAGATACGACAGTTTATTTTTTTATCACGATAAAACAAATATCTTTTTGCATCACGAGGACGTTTTTAATTTCCAGTAAGAAGTATTTCTGGTATGCATAAATATTTATCCATCTAATTTCCCGGGGATAAAAATTTAGCCACTTTAATAACTTATTGGAAGGAAACGTTTATATCTCTTTTCATCCAACTTTATTTTTTCTAAGAATGGGGCTTTTTATCAAAATTTTGATTTTTGAAAAGGCAATTTAAAATTTAAAGGTTCCTCCACGGAAGGGTGCAGACCCCTTTGAAAGAAGATGAATAAATTTTCGTTCCCAGAAGAATTCAATGCCTTATAACACATTTCAGAGAAGTTCTTTCTCCTTTCCTTATAAATTCAGCTTGTTTATGTTCTGTTTTTAAGCTCTTCAAAAAATGAAATAATTTGAAACGCCGGGAAATTTTTTTTCGCCCCTATATTCATCTATTATTTGTGAAATATAAAAGGTTAGATATCGATTAAAGGGGGAAACAATATCGTTATCGAAGTAATAAAGCGGCTTTTTTATGCCTTAGAAACTTTTATGCTTTTTATATGTTTCTCTGTAACAGGATTTTGTTTGGAGAATAATCACAGTACTTAAAGCGAAAATGATATAATAGTGTATAGAAAAATAGATAAAAGTTATATTGCTGTGTGGGCAATATAACTTTTTATCTATTTTTTTTCTGGAACGCATAAAGGATGATTGAATTCAACCAAACTAATAGGATCCTAAAGAATAAATGTTTTGAAACATATTAACCAACTTAGTACTAACAAGGACCGTTTTTAAGAAAACTAAATTTATAAGAAAGCCTCTTAAATCAAGTATAGTATTTATTATTGGCTACTTAATTTCAGACTATCAAAACTGTAGTCTTTCTTCAAGGCGTGGAGCCATTAAGTCGTGATTGTCCTACGGACGACATATCTTTGTAAGTATATCTTCGAATAATTGCCGTGAAATTGTAATTATTATATATTCTTATTATTATTATTATTATTATATATTTTGTGGTGGTGGGGCAGATGGATTAAATCCAATATATCTGGAAATTGTTTTTCTCCGTCAAGCGTTCTATTTCCATTGTTAGTGATATTTGAAAGAACAGTTTTGTTTTCCAAGGGGAAACTTGTACGAAGACATTCATTTATACACTGAAATGATTTGATGGATTCTTTTTAATTGGGTTTGGTTTGGAGCGCTGCCGTCAACTTTTCCTACACGAGGGATAATTAGACCGGGACTACAGTTTAAAGCCGATTCGGAACGGCTACGAACATCCATACCAACAGTGGGACTCGAACCCACAGGATCTGAACCGAATGCCAGCGCCCTAGTCATTGGAGAACACCATTCAGGTGAGCCAATATAACCCCATATTTGCTGGATAAGCTCCTGCTCTGTATATAACACTTAAACTTACGTATACTCTGTTCACAATTTATCTATTTGTTGGATAGGCATCATGCTTTGTACATCTGACCACCCAACATGCTATGTACATACGACCACCTGTTCACACTACTTCGTTTGCTGGATAGGTACCCTGTTCTGTGTATAATACCAAACTTATGCATACTTGTTCACACTTCCTTTCTTCTGGATAGACTTCCTGTTCTGAGTGTAACACTCAGAACATAATTGTAAAGCATATTATATTCACACTTCTTCTATCCATTTGTTAGACGGGCTTTGTGTGCTGTGCATAGCACCCAACTTACGCATATTCTGTTCACACTTCCATCTATTCGCTGGATAGGCTTCATGTGCTGTGTACAAACACCCAACCTTACGCATATTATGTTCACACTTATTCTATCCATTTGTTAGACGGGCTTTCGTGTGCTGTGCATAGCACCCAACTTACGCCTATTCTGTTCACACTTCCATCTATTCGCTGGATAGGCTTCATGTGCTATGTACAACACCCAGACTTACGCATATTATGTTCACACTTATTCTATCCATTTGTTAGACGGGCTTCGTGTGCTGTGCATAGCACCCAACTTACGCATATTCTGTTCACACTTCCATCTATTCGCTGGATAGGCTTCATGTGCTGTGTACAACACCCAAACTTACGCATATTCTGTTCACACTTCCATCTATTCACTGGATAAGCTTCATGGGCTGTGTACAACATCCAAACTTACCCATAAACTTTTCACAGTCTATTTGCTGGATACGATACCGCTGCTGTGTATGACACACATACTTAAGCATAGACTGTTCGCACTCCTTTTTGCTGATCCTGCGATGTGCATAACACCTAAATTTACGCATGCTCAGTACACAACAAACACAATTACAATCCGTAGACGAAAACTCATTCAAACTACAGGAAAAAATACAAATTTCAATATTGCTTCGAACAAAATACAGTTGATCAATATATCGAATTTTGCCGTAAATTAAGAATATTAATTTTGGCCCAAACTTTCACTGTAAATTTTTCCAGAATCTTCCCTATCAATATTTCGTCAGATAATTTGTACCGAAAACGTTCAGGCCGCCTCTTTCTGCCATCCAATCCTCTTCCAAAAAAAAGATGGGCATTTCACGAGGCCTGAAAATTTGGGATTTTGAAGAGGTAATTAACTAAAAGTTTCAGTCGCACCAATTAGGGAAAGGAATTTTACAAAGAGCTGCGGTGGTGAAGGAAAAAAAAAACAAAGAGGTACGGAGTGCTTGTAAAATTTTAGAAGTTTTTCTCCCTGTTTTTTTTTTATAAAAAAATAACTCTCCGGGTAATTTATTTCTAAAAAGTACAAAATGAGATAATTTCAAGGCTGGGATATAATTTTTTTGTTTGTTTCCTTTCGCATCTGAAAAGAGGTGGATATATGCTGATGGATTGTGTAAAGTTTCAAGTTTTGAGTTAATTGAAAATCGTCCTTAGTTTATCGGAGAGAATGATTTTTGACTCGGTACGGAAAAACTGCGGAAATAATTTTGTGGATAATCCAGTGGTAAATTTCGAAACTTTAATTCCAGAATTTGAAAAAAAAACAACGTAAATCGTATATTTACAAGTGTGTGCTGCGCTGTATTTTATACATTTTAAAAATTGTCTACGTTTACTAAAATATGAAAATTCTGATTAGTTAAGTTTAAATTTTACGATTAAAATTCATTGAAAGATGAATTATTCAACGAAAATTGGATACAATACATGCCAAGAAATAAAAAATGTAAGAAGAAAAAAAAAGTTGCTCTAATCTTTAATGACTAAAATTATTAACATTTCTTTTTATTGATGGTTATTACCAATCGTAAAACCAGTTTGATTAAAATATTTGTCTTTTTTCATTAGTATTTATTAAAAATCGTTCACCGATGATTAATTTTATTTACAGGTAATTAGTTAATACATTTTCAATTACTGGTCGTATAACTGACAATATACGACCAGTTTCATTAAAAATGTTATTTTCCATTAGTATTTATGAAAATCGTTCACTGATGATTCATGTTATTTGCGATTCTTTTTTATTGACAGATAATAGTTAATACATTTTTAAAAGAATTATAATGCCAATTATACGACCATTTTCAACAAAAGAGTACATTTTTTTATTATTCTCATTTATTAAAATCATGCACTGATGGTAAAATAATATTTACTGTTCTTTTTCATTAGCAGATAAATGCATTTTCCAAAATAATTAATCGTAATGCCAATTGTACAACCAGTTCTATGAAACTACTTTTTTATAACCATTTATTAATATTATATATGTGCAGTTGATTTTGGTTAATCGGAACAGCCGCTTATTCGAACCAAATCCTTCGGTCCGAATTCCGTCTTGTAGCATAAGGCATGTTCGTTTAATTGGACCAGCCGGTTATTAGGACCAAATGAATCTACTGTATATATATATATATATATATATATATATAATATATAGAGAGAGAGAGAGAGAGAGAGAGAATATATATATATATATATATATATATATATATATATATATATATATATATATATATATATAGATAGATAGATAGATAGAGAGAGAGAGATCAGATCTGGTAATTTTTATTTTTAATGACTCGTCCCTCAGTTTGAGTACGACCCCCGACGAATCAGAGTCCGGAGTTTGTAGGGGAACCGGTTTGTCCCGGAATGACCTGCGGGACACGTTTTTTCCTGTTCCGGTGTGGCAATCGTAGTATAGGGAGATGGGCGCTTTTCAGATTTACTTTGTACTACTTGGTATGTGGTCGTGACACGGGATGTTCGCTAAGCTAGGATGTTTGTCTCGAAGTTAATGGAATTAATAAACTTATCAAATTAAAAAAAAATTGATTTCTGTAGTGAACCCAAATCACGACATACATACACACACACACACACACACACACACACACACACACACCACACACACACACATATATATATATATATATATATATATATATATAAAGACATATATATATAGATATATATATATAAAGACATATATATATATATATATCTATATATGTGTGTGTGTGGTTTGTGTGTGTGTACTGGAGGTAAAAGGCACTAACTTCCAATTATTCTCCTCTCAATTGGTGCTCTTTACTTCGATACAATGATAGGACATGGAGCAGTTTTCAGCTGCAAGGTATCTTCTATGTAAATATTCGAGCTTTGCACCACTGAAATTAGTGCGAAAAATATGAAATAATAAAATTAATCAGTCTAATTTTAAAAGATGAACTTGGTGGCTTTTACCTCCGGCGCACACACACACACATATATGTATGTGTGTGTTTGTGTTTGTGTCTGTCTAAATTATATTTCTAATCACCTTCCTTCGCCTTAATTTGCATAAAGACCCTTTTCATTTTCCTTGAAAATTTTCTATGGTCTGCCAGTGTAGCTAGGCTGCGAAACCCAAGATTGCCAACATGGATAATTTTTTTTTAACGTAACATGCTTTTCCTGCATGGCATTAATAATACGGGATAAAAGGTATTCAGATATCTTTTGTGGATAAAATCAAAGTTTAGGGGTATTTTATTTTCTCTTGAGTAATATTTCTTAGAATAACTTCCCCCCTCTCTCTTTTTACATCTTATCATTTCACAAATCTCATGTCAGACACACAGAAAAAAAAAGAATGACAATAATAAAAATGAAAGCGAGTTCCTCTAACATCCTCTCTTACGCGTGATCAATGTATGGGAACTACATTTTGCGAACAGGGACATTTATCTGCTCGAAGGTAGATGAGTAAAAGGTGTTCTGCCAGACAGAGCATGATTAGTAGACGCTTAATTTGTAAGAGAGGTTAGAGTCCGGCAATTCAATAGTTCAATGCTCAAGTGGTTTACATAGGTGAAATAGGTTTTTGAGTAACCTTTATGAATATGTGCAGTTTTTAATTAATACACTCTCACCGATCCCATATAAATTTTTATAATATTATAATATATATATATATATATATATATATATATATATATATATATATATATATAATATATATTATGTGTGTGTGCGTGTTTGTGTGTGTGTATGTATGTGTGTAGGTGTGTGTGTGTGTGTGGTGTGTGTTTGTGTGGGTGTGTGTGTGTGTACGGTGCTTTTTTTAAAAAAAATAGGTGTGTATCCTGTGATTCCTGAAATAAAGGTGTGAATTTTTAGTACCGTGTTTTCAGACGTCACGTCACAGGGGCACAAAAAACTCGCAGTTAAAAAACTTACGAATCAATTGTTAATATATAACAAAAAGTAAGTTTTTTAAAATTTCAGTTGAGTTAAACCAAAATAATACTTAAAAAAATGTAGGGATACGCCGTGTTCCCGCGTACCCCAGAAAGATAGCCCTGTATATATATATATATATATATATATATATATATATATATATATATATATAAACGTATTTTTATTTATGCAGATGATCAAAATGCTAAATATTGTTATACTTCAGCTTAAGCTAGTTTATATTAAAAACATTGTAGTTCATACTAGTATACTTTAAAATTTAAAGTAATATTTATGTATATTAAAGCAAAATTCTCGGACAATTCCTCCAGTTCATAACTGGTACCACACAGACCGTCTAGGGGGCGTTCTAAGCGTTAAACAGCTCTGGAGCTCTAGTTTCGCCAATAGGCACTTAAAATGTCTTGCATTCGAACAAGGGTGTAAAGTTTTCCCAGAAAGCAGACAATGCAATACTGGACAGGACTGTCCCGGTAATAAACTATGTCTGGGACTGTCTAGACAGGAACTTTTTGCCTCCCTTATGCTGGTTTTGGATTTTATGAAGATGCATGGAACCATGAACCGAATGGGATCAGAAACAACAACGCTGGCAATTTATTTTCCACAAGCACCACATTTTCCACAGTTTCAGATTTCCATACGGCAATCGCCACGCCGCAGAATAGAGAGTAACATCGCAAACTACAAAACAACTTGCGATCACAAGAAAACGAAGTTTCAAAATTTCCGCATATTCGCATCACTTTCTGAACATTTATAAAACAGAGAAAAAAATATAAAAACTACTAGATTTACTGACCTCGCAGTAGCAGAAACGAGTGAGGTGAACGTATTCCACGTACCTGAAAAAAAAATTTACATATATATATTATTAAAAATACGCTGTAGAGTAGATATCTTAAAATACAGGGTCATCGAAAAAGTCTAGACACATTTCGAAAGCTCATAATTCTAAAAGGAATTGAGCAAACGCAATAATATTCTTTTCAAACAACAAGGCAAGTGTCGAAGATTTCTAAATGTAACTGGTACGCAACCGTGACATGGAACGTTGCGCAGAAGCGATGCTAGGTGGAAGAAGTCTTCGTTCGGCTTTCCGTCAGTGCAATGTCGACCGTTCAGGAGAAAGCTCAATGTGTGTTGTGGTTAGCGGAGTACAAATCTGGGGTTACGTCAAGGACATTTTACCTCACAGCGTAAAGGTACGGGACTCGACACATTTACGTGAGAGAATGTTCGATGCAATTGCTACAGTGACGCCGGACATGCTCCGTAACACCTGGTTAGAGATTGATTATCGACTTGATATGTGCAGAGCAACCAACGGTGCTCTTATTGAAACTTATTAAGGTAAAATTCTATTAAATTCTGTACATTACACAACGAAAGAATTGTTTGTATTGTAATTATTTTATTAAATATGATTATATGAAATGTGTCCAACCTTTATCGATGACCCTTTGAGCATAACCTTCAACGTTCAGCAAATACACAAAATTATGTACATTTAGTCATTTAGAAAGTTTGTATTCGTTTGAAATGCAACATATAGAAAAATACCAACACTCAGACTTAATACAATGTACTGGCAAGTGGTAGATAAACATTAAATGAAATTGGGAAAAAGAGTGGGACTTAATACATTTTTAGTTAACGGCTGTGAAAGTAAAGGAAAGCTTTAAAAATTACATTTAGAGTTAAGTAAATACACTTAAGTACGTTATGTACTTAAGTGCATTTACTTAAGTACGTTATGCATATCTAAATATCAAGAAATTATGAACTCACTAGAAAATAGGAGTAGAAAATTAAAAAAAAAGGGTAGAAAGCAAAACTCTAATTACATAGACTCAATACAATGTACGGCCAAATGGTAGGTAAGTACTAAATAAAATTATAAAAGGAATCGGAGCTTCCTTTAACGGCAGTGAAGGTAAAGAAAAACTTTTGACATAACTTTGAACTTCAAGTTTTTACACTACAGTACACAAAATTATGTATATTTAGCTATCAAGAAATTTCGTATTTATTGAAATACTAGCTGAAAACCCGCACTTCGCTACGGATTACATTCATATTAAATACAACGGTCAATGTATGTAATTAATGCCAATATATATATATATATATATATATATATATATATATATATATATATATATATATATATATATATATATATATATATATATATATATATATACGAGGGCCATTCTAAAAGTAAAGAACGTTTTGATTTTACGAGCCGCGTAATTCTCCCAACACCCCCGATGCCGTGAAATTTACTTACCAAATCATTCCCGCCAGTTTGACGCTAACAGCGAGCAGCTGCAGTCATTTACTGTTTATTTTTGTGATTTTAAAATGTGTGACAAAATTTAGGATCCCGCCAAGTGTGAGGTTCGTAGCGTAATACGCTTCCTGAAGGCAAAAACACATTCGCCCTATTGAAATTTACAGACATATAACTGAAGTTTATGGAAAATGTTATGAATGAAGCTTCAGCTCGAAAATGGTGCATCATTTTTAAATGCCGCAGCCTACTGCCAGACCCTTCATCGACTACGCCGTGCCATTCAAAACAAACGGCGTGGATTTTTGTCCAGCGACATTAAGCTTCTTCGCTCGTCCGCATGCTGCTGCGTTGACGAAGGAATTTGCTCCAGCAATTTAACTGGGAAGTTTTTGAACATCCCACCGGACTTGATAGCCCGGACTTGATCCCCAGTGATTACTTTCTTTTTTACCAAATTGAAGGATTTTTTGGGCGGGAACCACTATGGAAATGATGACGAAAAGAAAGAGGAAGTTAGTGAAGGGTTCAAAAACTTGGCGGCAAGTGAGTATGCAGAAGGCATAGGAAAGCTGGTACAGCGCTTTGACAAGTGGTTCAATTTGAACGGCAACTACGTAGAAAAATAGGTAAGATATCAAAATGTGTTGTACAATAAGTTTTCTTTTATTATCTTGAATAAAAATGACTAGAGAAACAACGTTCTTTACTTTTAGAATGACCCTCGTATATATATATATATATATATATTTAAGGGTCGCCCAAATGAAAGTGGCACTGCCGTTATTGCGCCATCGTTTTAAGATACAGAAGACTACGCATGCCCCTATAGAGAGTGCTGAGTGATGGGAAGACATGCCATATCGTCAGATTACGACAGATGCTTGTATGATAGCGTAGGAGCAAGGTCAACGGTATAGCTCGTATCACGGATGCATCCAAATGTTGTCAACATGCAGTCTTGCAATTTCTAACGGCGGAAAATGTGAGAGCTGGAGAAATTTATCGCCGCATGCAAAATGTGTACGGCTCAGAGTGTATGTCATGCAGATCAGTATTCAGATAGCGTAGCGATTTTCGAAACGGACGAAGCAGTACGGACGATAGGGCACAACCAGCTCAAGCGCATGTGGTTATCACCCAGGAAGCAATTTCAGCTGTGGACAGTCTCGTGAGCAATAATTGGCAAATCACCACTCGCGAGATAGCGGACGGAATGTCTATGAGCGAAAGAATTGTTCACACAATTCTTCATGGTTGCCCTGGTTCCACTGCCAACTCCGGAGTTTCTTCACCCAGGGTATCCATCATCTTGTGGATCTCTGGGACACCTGCTTCAACCTCCAAGGCAATTATGGCTAGCCTATATGTTCTTTATGTATTTCTTTTTATTTTGTATACTAACTTATAGCAATAGCATTAAACCATTTGTCACACCGACTGTAGTGCCACTTTCATTTGGGCGACCCATATATACATATACAGTTGGCTCTCTGTTTAACGACTTTCAAGGGACCGTGAAAAATCGTCCTTAAGTAGAGATCGTCCTTAAACAGAATTTCTGAAAGAATAACATTTCCCTTCACACTTTACAGGCTTACGACTGCCAATATATTTCTTAATATAGTGGCGTGTTTAAAAATGTTATTTTTATTATCATTATTATTTTATTCACAAAAAGTTATTTTAAATTACATTGAAAAAGTCAAAAAGTGCTGATTGCTTCATTCTTCACCTTTTTTTCGTTATTCTCTTTTCCAGATTTTCTAAAACGTAAAATGTGTTATCTTCCATATTCGATGGAATGTAGCGTCGGAGAACATCTAGAGCAGAAGTTTCATCTATGTAAGACGTTAGCAGTGTCTCGTTTTCCGTGTTTTCAATTCCACCTTCTTCGTCTGACACTGTTTTCGTTTACTATATCTTCATAAATTTGTTCTACATTTCTGTAATCTGCTGTTAAAACAAATTCATCACAATTGTAGAAATCTTGAATGGAAACATCCTCATCTTCAACAAGACGTCTCCATTTCCCAGGGGTAATGTCATCTTCGTTGATTTCTATATCCGTACTTTGCAGTTCCACTACAAGTTCTTTCTGAATTCCAGCAATGCAAAAGCAGTTTTTTATTGTGGAAGAAGAAACTTCTTTCCATGCTGATGTTATCATGTTCTTTGCTTCCAAGACTTGCTTGAAGACTTTCTGTAGTATGCTTGCACATTGCGAATGATACCCAGGTCTAATGGCTGCAACTTCCTAGTGCAATTAGCTGGTAAGAAATGAATAGTCAAATCTGTATGTCTAGGGATATTTGGAGTATGTGCAATGCAATGCAACGGTCAATTAAATGTAAAAGTTTTCTCTTTTTTTGATGACCTATTGCATCAAATTTTCTAATCCAGTCAATAAAAATATGTGATGCCATCCACGGTTTATTGTTAATCCGATTCTCACAAGGTTTCCTGGTGATATTTTTGCATTCCAAACTTTTCTGCCAGAACAATAGCATTTTCTTTAAATATCACTCCACAAATTGGAATACTGGATGCTCTTGCTTCATAAAACTACTGCAGGACTGCCTTATCAAGCACTTCTGATCGGCCACATTGAATTTTCTGCCGTTTGTATTGGATCCCAAACCAAATTTTTGTGCTGCTTCGAGAATTTTCTCTTTGCTTGCTAAAATGCATTTGAGAGTAGATACGGGTAGCTGAAATTATCTTGCGAATCGGACTTTTTATATTCCAACACTTTCTTCCCTGTCTTCAATGGTTTTCAACTTTTCGTGTAGCGTAAGATACTTTCGTTTTCGAACCATTTGCTCTGCTCACCTCGTATTCGTACTGGAATGAGCTCCTACAAGCAACAATGAATTCTCTAAACATGAACACCTGTTTCCCGGAAGGAGTGAGAGAGGGATGCTATTGAACAGTTCGTAAGTCACACGACAACAGATGATAGGGACAATAGAGTGATTTAGCTCCTGCACTAGGAGGTCCATGAAAGAATATTCGATCTTCCAAGAAACAGTAATCCCCCTCCCCCGTTTTCCCACTGCAACATTGCAAACATCAAGGAAATTCCAGGTCTGTTATTGAAATCAAACTTGTTTTCCTCCATAGAAGGTTCCCCACCTGCAGATAAAATGTTGAAGAAAAAGTTCATCATATAACAAAAATTCGTCGTTAAACAAAGTCGTCTTTAATAGAATTTTCTTACGTCGGAGGGGCCGGGACTGGGAAATATCGTCTTTAAATAGAGATCGTCGTTAAGTAGAGCGTCGTTAAACAGAGAGCCAACTGTATAATAAATACGACGATCAATGTACACAATTGATGTAAAAAAAAAATCCATTTATAAAAAAATCGTAAAGCATATTTTATAGACAAAATAATGTAGAAGAAAATATTCAAATTAAATCTAATAGGACATACTAAAGAATATAGTACAGTTTGAGGAACATATCTTTTACTGTATTTTAATATTTTTTTAGATAATGTCTAATCGTCTGCCGCATTAGCAAGAAAAGAAAAATATTTTTTTGTCTATTTCGTTGTTATGACGTGACGATAAATTTATCTAAAGTACCAGAAAAAGAAATCACGTGATCAGCATTTAATAAATTAAATTCTAAAAATTAATCTTTAAAAATTCACCAAAATCAGAAAATGGAGGTAAAGATTCCAAAAAGATTTCATTTCAAAGGAATTTTTAGGATCGTTCTCGTGATATAAATTTTATAACCCTAAAATTATTGTTTTAAATGCAAACTTTAAAAAAATTACTAAAACAGCTTAAAAAGTTAATTTTTTAAAAAATCTAAGAAGAATTTTTCAAAAATCTTTTTTAGTGCACCCCTACACTATAAGAAGAATCGCCCTGCGAAATTTCAGCCCTTTAGGTCCAGCGGTTTGGTCTGTGCGTTGTATGACAGTCAGTCAGTGAGTCAGTCAGTTACAGAACTGTTTTATATATATAGATAAATAAAGAAAAATATACAACACTCAAGTAACGTAGACTTAATAAAATATACAGACAAGGTATGCGCACTATTAAATAAAATTAAGAAAAGAAATGGAGATTATTGACTGTGAAAGTAAACGAAGACTTTTAAGACAACTTTTCACGTGAAGTAAATACACTAAAATACACAAAATTATAGACACTTAGTTATCAAGATATATTGCACGCTAACACTCGAGTAACTTAGCTTCAATACAATTTACAGGCAAGTTGTGGGTAAGCACAGTATTAAACGAAATTAGGAAAAGAAAGGGGATTAAGGCTGCTGTGTACTAACCCTTTTGGATTCGCTCATCTCGATGTTAACCTATGGAGAAATTGTGTCTACTATTTAAAGCTACAAAAATGCCTATAATCCAGTAAAAATCCTGAATTTTTCTGCACTTTGCAATAGGATTCATTTTATCAATTTCGTTCGCCAAAGGAATTGATGAGCGTTTAAAACACACTATACCAGATTTCTCCCCCGAGTAATTTCTATTTAAAAATATTATTTGCATTTTTTTTAACGAAAAATGCCTCAAATTGTAAAATTTCTTTCTCTATTGCGGAGTACAATTAATAAAAATCTTTCAGTCAAAGTCGGCAATCCTTGGACACATTTTCTTCATAGGTTAACATTGGGGTGAGTGAATCTAATAGGGTTAGTACACAGCAGACTTAATGAATGTGAAAGTACAGGTAATCTTTCAACAATCTGACAAAATATAAAATTCAGTATTATAATTACCCCAAGATCTTTAACCCACTTTTTCTTTTCTTTTTTTTTACGTCATAGGATTTACTTACTGCGCGGAATATTTGTAAGCAGTGCAAGCCATTTTTTTTTTCATTATCATCACACTGGGGAAAGTAGCCGAAAAACAACATTTTTCCACATGATAAAATCTCCAATTCAAGCGTTGATACGTTTAACTGCTAGCTCTGGGTTTTTATTCGTAGGTAATTTTTTTCTTTATCTGGGTAATTTTTTCCTTATCTGGGTAATTCTGGTTAATTTTTCTTTTATCATCACACTGGGGAAAGTAGCCGAAAAACAACATTTTCCCACAGGATAAAATCTCCAATTCAAGCGTTGATACGTTTAACTACTAGCTCAGGGTTTTTATTCGTATGTGATTTTTTTCTTTATCTGGGTAATTCTGGGTAATTTTTCCTTTATCATCACACTGGGGAAAGTAGCCGAAAAACAACATTTGCCCACATGATAAAATCTCCAATTCAAGCGTTTATATGTCTAACTGCTACGAATAAAAAGCTCTGGGTTTTTATTCGTAGGTAATTTTTCTTTATATAGATAATTTTTCTTTATATGAGTAATTCTGGGTAATTTTTCCTTTATCATCACACTGTGGAAAGTAGCCATAAAACAACATTTGCCCACATGATAAAATCTCCAATTCAAGTCTAACTGCTACGAATAAAAAACTCTGGGCTTTTATTCGTAGGTAAACTTTTCTTTATCTAGATAATTTTTCTTTATATGAGTAATTCTGGGTAATTTTTCCTTTATCATCACACTTGGGAAAGTAGCCGAAAAACAACATTTGCCCACATGATAAAATCTCCAATTCAAGCGTTTATATGTCTAACTGCTACGAATAAAAAGCTCTGGGTTTTTATTCGTAGGTAATTTTTCTTTATCTAGATAATTTTTCTTTATATGAGTAATTCTGGGTAATTTTTCCTTTATCATCACACTGTGGAAAGTAGCCATAAAACAACATTTGCCCACATGATAAAATCTCCAATTCAAGTCTAACTGCTACGAATAAAAAACTCTGGGCTTTTATTCGTAGGTAATCTTTTCTTTATCTAGATAATTTTTCTTTATATTAGTAATTCTGGGTAATTTTTCCTTTATCATCACACTGGGGAAAGTAGCCGAAAAACAACATTTGCCCACATGATAAAATCTCCAATTCAAGCGTTTATATGTCTAACTGCTACGAATAAAAAGCTCTGGGTTTTTATTCGTAGGTAATTTTTCTTTATCTAGATAATTTTTCTTTATATGAGTAATTCTGGGTAATTTTTCCTTTATCATCACACTGTGGAAAGTAGCCATAAAAGAACATTTGCCCACATGATAAAATCTCCAATTCAAGTCTAACTGCTACGAATAAAAAACTCTGGGCTTTTATTCGTAGGTAATCTTTTCTTTATCTAGATAATTTTTCTTTATATGAGTAATTCTGGGTAATTTTTCCTTTATCATCACACTGGGGAAAGTAGCCGAAAAACAACATTTGCCCACATGATAAAATCTCCAATTCAAGAGTTGATACGTCTAACTGCTACGAATAAAAAGCCCTGGAGTTTTTTTTTTCCAAAGGAAGAAAAAAAAGATACAGAGTTATATCACGAACATTTCACTTTTGTATATTTACATTTCATCGATATTTTCGAAACGAAAACAGAAAAAAAAGCTGAATATTTAGAAAAGCTTTACGCAAAAATTGCGTTCTAATCTGTCACGCATCCCCACCCCTTTCCCGTCTTCGAACGCTAATTACGGCAAGCCTTTCCCCGAAAAAGAGGTAATTATTTAAGTTCTCTGCGGTAACAGAATTCGCGTGATAATTTTCACGATTAGTAACTATTATTCCTTAACCGTGATTAATTTGCAAAATGAATCTGAATGTTCTCGAATAATTGGAAAGTGGATTTGGAAAAAGGGGGGAGAGGGGGGCATATTCCACTCCCGTCGAATGTTCCCATTCTCCAGAAACAACTTTCAATTCCCGGTAATTAAAGAGCGAAAGAAAAGAACGACGGAATGTTCGGCAGAAAAGAACGAGAGTTTGAATGTGTTGTTCCGTCATTTGGAATCATTGTAAATTGGAGCGACGCCCGCAGGCCCTTTTGACTGATGACGCTTCGGAGAGGGAATTTTGTCATTTTTAATCGCTGCACGCAAGTTTAATCGTAACCGCGATCGATTTCCTGGGACCGGTATATTTAAGATACTGCATTGTTCCAAGGGAAGATAACACTTGTTCAAAATACTTAATTTCTGCTACATTAAAACGAACTTAATTTATGGGGGATGCATGTATTGTTAAATATAGAAATATTTCGCAGAAATATTCTGAATTCTAGGTCCAAATATTTATTCTATAGTATTAATAAGTTAAAATTCAGAAAAGTGCTTTGAGTTATACATACATACCTACACACACACATATATATATATATATTATATATATATATATATATATGTAACAGTTCCGTAACTAACTGACTGACATATAACACACAGACCAAACCGCTGGACTTAAACGCCTGAAATTTTTCATGGTGATTCTTCTTATAGTGTAGGGGTGCACTAAGAAACATTTTTGAAAATTCTTCTTAGATATTTTTAAATTAAAATTTTAAGCTGTTTTTGTAACATTCTTTAAAGTTTTCCTTTAAAATAATAATCTGAGGGTTAAAAATTTATATCACGAGAAAGATCATAAAAATTTCTTTAAAATGAAATCTTTTTCGAATCTTTACCTCCATTTTCTGAGTTTTGGTGAATTTTCAAAGATTAATTTTTAGATTAATGCGTGATCACGTAGTTTCTTTTCTTCTTGTGATATTAATTTTGCGTAAATTGCGTGTAAATTAATTTTGCGTCACGTCCATAACGGCGAAATAAATTGACAAAAGAAATATTGAAATACGGTAAAAGATAAAATTTAACCACTAGACTAATTGAGATGGAAGTTTAAGAATTTAATTCAAATTAGTATGTTGTATGGAAATTAAACATACAAATTAATTGCATACATTGACCGTTGTATGTAATTTGAATATTTTATCCTACACTATTTTGTATATAAAAATATCCGCTACGATTTTTTTATAAATACATATAATCTCTTTTTAGCATTAATTGCATACATTGACCGTTGTATTTATTATATATATATATATATTGTCGCCCAAATGAAAGTGGCACTACAGTCGGCGTGACAAATGGTTTAATGGTATTGCTGTAAGTTACTATACAAAATAAAAAGAAATACATAAAGAACATATAGGCTAGACATAAATTGCCTTGGAGGTTGAAACAGGTGTCCCAGAGGTCCACGAGGTGATAGATACCCTGGGTGAAGAAACTCCAGGGTTGGCAGTGGAACCATGCAGAATTGTGTGAACAATTCCTTCGCTCGTAGACATTCCGTCCGCTATCTCGCGAGTGGTGATTTGCCAATTTTTTCTCACGAGACTGTCCACAGCTGCAATTGCTTCCTGGGTGATAACCACATGCGCTTGAGCTGGTTGTGCCCTGTCGTCCGTACTGCTTTGTCTGTTACGAAAATCGTTACATCATCTGAATACTGATCTGTGTGGCATACACTCTGTGCTATACTCATTTTGCATGCGACGATATATTTCTCCAGCAGTCACATTTTCCGACGTCAAAAAGTTGCACGACTGCACGTTGACAACGTTTGGAGGCACCCATGATACGAACGATACCGTTGGCCGTGCTCCTACGCTATCATACAAGCATCTGTCGTAATCTGACGATATGGCATGCCTTCCCAGCACACAGCGCCCTCTATAGGCGCATGCGTAGTCTTCTGTATTTTAAAACGATGGAGCAATAACGGCAGTGCCACTTTCATTTGGGCGACCCTTATATATACTAGAAGGTCCAAATATGGGCCACATGTTTCATTCTGAGGTCAGGCCAGCTGTATGTTCCTTATTTTCAAGATATTAATATGTTAATACAACCTAAAACATGTAAAGGATCAGGATAGGAGGGTAAAAAAGTTACAACATTCTGTGTATTTTACAATAAATTTAATTGCAAAAGTTGGGAAATTTGTAGTTTTATAAATGGTGGTCTAAATATGGGCTACCTATAACATTTGTGTAGAAAAATATAATAAATAAATAAATATAATCAAAAATCCGGAAAATGCTACCTTTTAATTTTATTTGCAGAAGTTGCACACACATACAACCTTTTCTGCCTCCCCCCCCCTACATTGTGCGTGCGCCCACATTTGACACCGAAAATATTGCACCCGCGATTTTCCTCTTGTGTCAGCTGAAAAAAGTCCTTTACAAAAGATGCAGGCTGCATCTCTGTCTTCAGCGTAATCTCCTGGTGGAGAATTCAGGTCTCTGTCACTATCATCAGACTAGGGTTTACTATGTTCATCCTCGGAGTCGGAGGGCTGATTCTTGGTAGCTCTGTTTGCACGACTCCTAGTTTGCCCAGTTTTAGGTTCAGTTTTTTTGGTTTTTACGGTTTATACATCAATTACAGACCCTAGAATCAGCTTCTTTGTTTTATTTAGTGCTGATTTGAACAAGGATCGAGTGAAACCGTCCGGTAGGGTATGCCCGTCACAAGACATGCCTTTGAGGACATGCCTTTGTCCGGAATTAAAATAATCACGGAAAATAAAATATCAACACCCAAAGATAATTTTTAAAAATATGTAATTTTTAAAAAATACTTTAGATTTAGAATAAAACGCCAAAAAATTAGAAAAAGATATGTGATAGGTGAGAAAATGGTCTAAATATGGGGTAACCCGTATTTAGACCGACTCTACTAGCCCATACTTAGACCTATAGTATGCTCAACGTTTACTGAAAGGCAGCCATTATCAGTTAAAGATATCGCTTGATTAATTATCTCAAAACGTAGCTTACTATCTTATCAGTAACATGTTATTAACATCAAAACCTGTACTAGTTAAGGATTAAAATGTACAGAAATTCGAATACACTAACCTGATAAAGTTTCGAAGTCTGAAAATATGTGATTTTCAAAAATAATGGCGACTGCTTTATACGTAAACGGCAAATATGTATCATCTGTTTTACCAAAATGTGATTGTTGGATGACCTCGCTGCCAGATGGCAGAACCTTCTTGTATATGATTCAACACCTAGCCCGTATTTAGACCCTAGCCTATATTTGGACCTTCTACTCTGTATATGGCATTAATTGCATATATTGACCGCTGTATTTAATTTGAATGTACTCCTTAGCGAAGCACGGGTATTCAGCTAGTATAATATAAACCCACGCACATTGATGTCCAAACGCTGAACATAACCTGCAAGCTACTAAATATTTCACAGACCAATAGTTGGAATGGAGTAGAACTTGATGTGCTCACGTAATAAGGTAATACAAGTACAATTCGAACTATTAAAAATATTCCCGCAGTAATTATGTATGTTGTGAAAAATGATGAGGAGAGTGATTTTCTTTTTTCGCCGAGAGAAATTTGGGACGAACTCTAACATGCATGGAGTTTTGTTACCTTCTGCAAGCCCCGAATAAACTATTGCAGTTACTGCTCCGGGATAACCCTGTTTAGGGTCTGACGGGATACAATTCATCTTCTTTGTACATTCACGCATGCTCATTGGGTCTCAATGTCGGATATGCTGCATCAGCTGGATACCTTTTATCACTTTGAAGGAAATCATAAAATTAACGCCGGAGAAGGTCATTCATCAGTTCTACCGACCATTAGAAAATGAACCTCCTATTTAAAATCCAAAGCCTACTCTCTTGCAAAGCATTCATCAATATTATCGACCATTAGAAAATGAACCTTCTAATTAAAATCGAAAGTCCTCTCTTTTGAAAAGGATAAAGCCTGGAGATTGGGAAGCCTGGAGATGTTTCGGACGGAACGAAATCAATCCCGGGCTTCTCTGGGAGAACTGCAGTTGCACATTTCCATTTACTTATTGCACATGACTGCCTGCCAGCTTATCTTTTTCGAATTGGACTCATGGACTCGCCTATTTCTTTTCCATGCCGGTTAGGTCAGACTTTTGACTCCGTTGGTCTAGACACGAGCCCTCCACTAAGGGTATTCTTAATGTTCAGAGGTACTGGAGGGCTGGGGAATTAATGGCATCGTATCCCAAAGATTTCTTGGCATTTTTAAACGACACATCGGTGAGGTAGTATGTTTTCATCCATGAATATATAATGAGAAATCACCGCACGCCAATAGTATCAAATATTAGATCTCAGTTTGTCGTCTCTGTACTTTTTACTCGTAACTGTAGATTTCTTATGAGACGAGGATCTTGGTAAACATTTTGGAAAAATTTTGCCCACCCAACAATAACTATTTGTGATTCTTAAGGCTGCTGTGTACTAACCATATTGGATTCGCTCACCTTAATATTTACCTATGGAAAAAACGAGTCCAAGGATTGCCGACTTCGATTGAAAGATTTTTTAACGTAGGATTACGTTCCTTCATAACGGTCCTCCTGGAAAGCAAAATTTCAGCTGTCCTGCTTCGCGACTTGTAATTTTGGCAGCCCGCCAAACCCAGTCTGTATGGCTTGGGCAAGTAGTAAACAGTTAAACAGAAAAGTACCAAAATGCGTCAAAATTTTGACATACATACATACACACACACACACACACACACACACACACACACATATATGTATATATACAGATATATATACACACTCATACGAACATATATATATAGATACATATATACATACAAAAGAGGTAAGCAACGATAAATAATCCTACGTTAATAACCCGCGGTACTTTCGTTAGAAGAGACTACCTGATTTTTTTTTTAAATTGTACTTAGTAATAGAGAAATAAATTTTACACCTTGGGCACTTTTCGTATTTTTTAATGCAAATAATATTTTAAAATTTAAATTATTTGGGGAAAACTTGGTGTAGTGTGTTTTAAACGCTCTTCAATTCCTTTGGCGGACGAGATTTATAAAATGCATCCTGTTGCAAGGTGCAGGAAAGTTCAGGTATCTATCTGAAAATATCATTTTTACTGGATGATCAGCATTTATGTAGCTGTCAATAGTAGACACATTTTCTCCATAAGTTAACATCGAGGTGAGCAAATCAAACAGTGGTAGTACACAGCAGCCACACACATTCTCACAATAGTCACAACTTACGAAAATATTTCATATTATCATATTTTGTAAAGATTTATTTATCGTGTTCCCTTCTTCTCACCTGAATATAGATATAATAATAATAGTAATAATATAAATATTCAGAATAAATAATATATATATACAATTCATAAAAATAAATTCTTATAAAAATCTCGCCTCTTATTCCGCATTTGATCCTTGGGTATGATGAAAAATGAATTCAAATGAATTCAAGAGAATGCAGCAAAGGATAACACATAATCGTAGCTTTGAATGTGAGAAACGCAACGGCAGTCTTCTTACATACAACTTACGAAAATTAATCAAATACTCATAAAACATATCAACTTACGAAAATATATCATATCATCATCATATTTTGCAGTGATTTATCTATTGTGCATTGTTGTTCTGGCCTAAGTATATAAATCATAGTACTAATGCTAGTTATACGCAGAATAAATATTATACATTCCATAAAAATAACTTTGTATGAAATCCCCCCCCCCTCTAACTTTGCATGAAAGCGATTGCATATTCAAACTACACTTTTATCCTTTCATATGTAATTATGATTTATCCGCGAGAGAGAGTTTCAGAATTTTAACCAAATTCCAACTGCACATGGCTTTTGTTTAATTCCCAATGGCAACGCCGCTGAACGTGACTGAAAGGAAAAATTTACTGCGGGGGGGGGAGGAAAGTAGTAGTTTCCCCTTCTTGAATATTTTATAACTACAGGTAAACACACGCTTGTACAGGATCTTAATGTTTGGTATCCGGCGATTTTCTGCAACACGTTTTAATAAGGCGCAGGCTTCCTACTCCCATCCCTCCTGCAAATTTTTTTAAATATTTTTTTTATTTATTTATTTTCTTATTTTTTTTTACCTAGGAGGGTAAATTTGGCGTCGCGCACGCGTCTATGGTCACGAAAGCCTGCGTGAGGCTCGGTGACATCTCAATTCTATAGGTCGACGCGCAAAAAAATAAGCCAAAGGGCTATACTAGAGCGCGTATTGCAGGGGCATCTTGGCGAGAACGTGACCGGGGTGCTTGGAGTCGGCGCCCCGGAATGAATTGGTATTCGCGCTCTCCCGGCGCATTGATTTTTTACTCCTGGAGAGGGGAATAAGAACGGTGCTTCAATGTGATTGCCTGTTTTAAAAGCACGTGTTTATTTTTAAACCTCCTAAGGCTCGGGGAAAGTTTCCTGACCTCGTGAAGGCTTTTGGGTAATCTGTGTTTGTGATTATGTTTATTTATATCCTTTCCGAATCAGAATTAAAATTTACTGAACGAGTTTTTCCCCACGAAATTCTTTATAAGGTCAAAATGTGGTGGTACAGTCAACCAGCTTGCTTTTTTTTTCAGGAAAAAGAAAATGCTGGTTAGATTCCTATGCCAGACTCGAGTGTAATAAAATAAGTAAAGGCATGTTTACAATGAACCAGGAGCGTTGCGCTGCGTTGCGTTACTTCATTGGCTCCGAGATTGATGACATGATCTGCGATTGGTTTGATATATCACGTGGTCAATGAATCGAAATCTCTGATTGGTTACATTTTTAATGATGACGCTACATAGCGATCCAGATTCAGTGTGAACAGGCCGTATGTTTTAAAACATTACAACGGCGGCTAAACAAATATTTTATATATATATATATATATATATATATATATATATATATATATATTTCGTTTCCAGTCATACATCCCTATGTGATTCTTGCTCGTCTTGATGCCTATTATCACCCCTCTGAATTTGTCGATCGAATTCGGCAACACCCTGCGTAATATATTTGCCGTCATTTTACATATTATAATTTTTTCTATCATGGCTTTTTAAAAAGTACCTCTTTATGAATCACTACTGATAAATACATTCTAACAAATTCCATCCTTTGCTAAGGCCTCATATACACTTCCTTTTATAAATTATAACTATGGCACTACGTAACGTTATAGATTAAGTGTGAACAGACCGTATGTTTTAAAACGTTACAGCGTAGTCTCTCTCTCTCTCTCTCTCTCTCTCTCTCTCTCTATATATATATATATATATATATATATATATATATATATATATATATATATATATATATATATATATATATATATATATATATATATATATATATATATATATATATATATATATATATATATATATATATATATATATATATATTGTCATAACGTGGCCCACAAAGAGCTAAAATCTTAGATGAAGTATACATTCTTAACCACGAAGACAGAGACTTTTTAAAATTATATTTACAAGTCTTTATTAAGACCTCCTACCTATATTACAAATATGTACAAATCTTATAGGTAAGTTACATCGTTATGCAGTGGCTAGCAAAAAGCCATAGTTACGCCACAGGTCTCTGCCTCAAAGAGCAGCAACACGTACAACAGTCGGCTAAGGTCTCTCTCGTTTCCTCCGAGAAACCGCCTTTTTAATACCTTTCTTCTTTTCCAGAAATCTCTCGAACATTCTCGATGATTCTTTTAAAATCCCCAACTTCCGGTTCCACTGTACCCACGATCGGTGTTTTCATCGGCGAGGATGTTCGTAATTAAGGCCTACGGCCACATCAGGTCAGCCTCGGCTCCAATTGTCACCCGCCTTCCCCGGCCATAGAGATCCAATTAATGAAGATTGGACTGCCGGTCTTTATTCTCTCCCTGCCGTGAGCGCTTCTGAAACAGTTCACAGGCAAGACCCCACACAAACACACTATATAAAAAATATATATACATTTCTTCACGGCATCATAATATACTCAAAATCTGAAAGTACGTCCCGTGTGTATCCCTATCATGAAAGTAGAGGAATGCAGAAGTAAAACTTGCGAAAGTACAGCAGACAAGACCAACGTTATACAAATAATTTTGTAATTGACACGTCATGGATTAATGAAGTCTACTTGCAACAAGCGATATTCAACTTCTTATAACTCGAATCTATTTCAGACCTTTATATGAGGCTTTAGAAAGAAATTTTACTATTTTCATTTCCTCTTTTCTCACAGAGTAACATATTTTACGTCAATAACAAATCTTAATAATACTTCTAAATGCGCATTATTCTTCCCACTCCTGCACAGATTAAAAAGGAAAAAAAAATTTGTCATCACATCTGTATCGTACAAACGTTTACGAGATCGCTCTCGTACACACACACACACACACACACACACACGCACACATACTTTCGCATTGCTGATCAGCCCCACGTAAGAGACGAGAGGCAGTGGGTGGAAGTGGTAGAAACGTGACCAGGATGGCTGAAATCGCAATAGAGTGGTAAAAAAGACGGCTTTCAAAGGCGCCCACTTATTTTCTCCTCTAATTTGATTAGGCGGAGTAGTTACGACGGGAGGAAATCCTCAAGTCTCTTTTCTTAGGAGTACGAATCCGGATGCCGGAGTAGTAAAGGTGCAATCGAT
Source organism: Dolomedes plantarius (assembly GCA_907164885.2). Taxonomy (NCBI): domain Eukaryota; kingdom Metazoa; phylum Arthropoda; class Arachnida; order Araneae; family Dolomedidae; genus Dolomedes; species Dolomedes plantarius. The sequence continues at coordinate 127,017,125 of OU015490.1, read as the reverse complement.
CCTTTGAAGATATCCATGCACGAACGTAACACATCCCACCTGCCAAAGCATTTTTTTTCAATTTTCATTCAAGCATATTCTCATACTTTTTTATTGTCTTCCCGAGAGCTGATTTTAAACTTGAATCTAAGTCTATATCAACAGGTCTGCACACTTTATATTATTTTTAATTCTTTTGGAAGTGTGTTACAATCTTTGTTATCCTACACTTACAAGAAGAGTTCAAAAAGTGAAGATTCAAAAGCATATCGATTAGTATAAAACGGCAGGAGTTAATTGAATATTATATGTTTTAGGAAGAGGAAACTCAGCGCGTCAGGATTCAGTTAGGAGGGTGCTCGGTTCGAGTTCCGACAAGATCCACTGAATGCTTTCGCCTCTACGGTGGGTATAGGCCAGTTAAATGAATACGACATAAAGTTCCGTAGTGGGGTTTGTAGGGGTGCAAGGAGGGACCAAACCGGCAGATGTCGTCCTTTACGGTGCATGGTCTAAATTGTGGCATCAGAATAATCACTGGCAAGGATTAAACCCCGTAAAGCCTTAGTTGATACGACGAGCTCTGCCTGATGCATTGGAAAACTATGGGTCTGTTCCCGTAGAATCCGTCAGCGTCAGCGTTACTGGTATTGACACATTTCAAACCAATCACAGGCCTTAACAATTTCGTGGCTAATCGTTTAGAGGTTTGTCATTGGTTAATATATACTTCAATACGAGTAATGCTGACGCTGACGGCTTCTATGTGAACAGGCCTTAAGTGTTGTAAATTACAACGAAATAATAGGTATTAATAAAGAGACGTCATCGTCCTCAGTCTTATGCAAAACATCTCTAAAATTGTCACTGATTCTCCCGATTCGCAAGACACCAACCACCAGGAGAGTTTTCATCATTTTAGCAGTAACCAGCATCTGCCCGAGGATTGACGCGCCTTCTTTCAAAACGCCTCATGTTACTGATATCTTAAGTTCTGACTGGAGCTTAAATGCAACAAAATCTTGCCATTGTTGGCGATTAGTCAACATGCAAACCATGCGACTGTAAACAAAGTACGCAACAAGGAGGGTGCCCACCAGATGTCGCTCCTTGGGATGCTCGGGTCAAAATTGTGGTGGCACTGGGCAAAAAAAAATCGGCCTCTGGTGCCCAAGATCCGTGAGCTAAACAGAAGCCGCACATCTCTGCCGCAAGGACAGCCTTCCAAGGACTTGGTAAGGATTTATCCGGCCATGGAGAGCAACAACAGAGAACCGTCGCAAAACGGCTCATTTTCTGCATCAAACGACATCGAACACCAATACTTCATCTGCACCCAAATTATGGCACAATTGAAATTCAAACCGACCGTTCAAACTCCGGTACGCGAATTCTTGTTTTACTTGTCCAACCTAGATCCGAGAATGCAACAGCAATGCAATATATTTTAGTGATTCACTTGGAAATAAACAGAATTTTACTAATTGTTAAGAATCGCAAAATAGTACAATGGCGATGTAAATATGATGAAATTGATAAGAATGCCAGTTCCCGCTAGCCTTCGAAAATTACGAACTCTGTTTAAAGTCTGAAACATGCAAAACATTCTGGAGGACCTTTACGAGCACTGTCAGTTAGCTCTATTGAAACCACATCAAACCATATCGTACGAAGATCTCTTAATAAGTCCAAAATTTATCTAATTCTATGGAGGTATTTGTACCCTCCATAGATGTGGAGCAAAATTGCCCTAAAGAGCCCAAATTAAATAATTAATCTAAAAATTAAAAAATTGTTTCATGCAGCAGACAGACTTTTTTCAAATTATTCTCTAGGGTTCTTTCAGAGCTTTTTAAAGAACAATTGTTGGGCAAATAGAAACTATCACAACTAGTATTTGGGATTATCGTGCAACACTTTTCGTGCCTTTTGTATAAGAATTATTTAAAATTAAGTTTGGAATTAAATAAATTTCTGGGATAAAAAAAATTGTGTTTTATTAAGATGTTTCCATAAATTTATAACAGGTCGCCTAACATTGTATAAAATACGATAAACGTAAACATAGAGCCAGAATTTTCACAAAAGTCTTAAATCCAGTAATAAGGGGTTAGCGTCAACGACGAATTTCATTGGTCTTTTATCAAAACACAGCAGATATACGCATATCGCATGTCATTCACAAAGAGATATCAAACTGGGTTGTTTTTTTTAAACCACCCAGTTCTAATCTTACTCTAACATTATTACCGCACTAGCAGTAAAACGCGCTGAAACAAAAGTTCGCCAAAGTCTTAAAGATGGGAGATTTTAAACTGCCAAATGCGTACAGTCTCCCTCTCTCCAACGAACGCAGTTTTCTTAGATCTCTCCCCCCCCCCTCCCTCACTAATTACCGGACTGAAAACTTTTACGTAATTACCTCCACAAAATTCCAAATTATGGGGACCCCCGGTAAAAATACACCGCACTTACGAGGGCCGTAAAACGAAGAAAGGTTTAAACTTTTATCTAATTATATATCAGGAAGAGCCAAGATAAAATAACTCACAGAAAACAGAGAGACTAAAACGTAGTATCAAGCACACGATATTTCTAATTAAAAGCATTTTTATCGGGCGTAGGAAAATCGATACACTTCCTTATTACGATATTTCTAAGCTATTTTGCGGAATTTCTGTGCTTTCAGCGGGGAGAAAAAAGGAAAAAAATTTAAAAAATACAATAGAAATGCTTTGACAAATTTAATTTTTATTCGCGTTTCTTCAGACAGGGTTTCTCAACTTTATTTAGTCACAAAGATGAATATATAAATATAAAATAACCTTTTGATTCAGTGTTTTTATATCTTTAGTCGTAGATTTTAATAATATTTCAGCTACAAAGCTCGCATTTTGAAATCTAATTCAAAATTCGTAAGCGATATTTGTATGATAGTAATGGAGAATTTGTTGTTTAGTATAAATTGGTTTTTAACCTTCTTGAATTTGCTTTTGAGTTTTTAAATTATTTAAAAACAGTGAAAGTATAAACTTTTTGGTAAAAATAGGAAAGAAATTGCGGATAGTAAATAAAAATAATTAATACTGATGAATTAAATTTAATTCCTGTAATAATTTTTACTTTCTAAACAGATTTTGAATAATATATCATAAATATAAAATAACATTTTGATTGAGTGTTTTTATCTTTAGTCGTAGATTTTAATAATATATCATGCATTTAATTTCAGCTACATACCTCGGATTTCGAAATCTAATTCAAAATTCGTAAGCGAAAGTTGTATGATAGTAATTGTGCATTTTTTGTCTAGTTTAAATAGGTTTTGAACCTTCTTAAATTTGCTTTGGAGTTTTTTAATTATTTAAACAGTGAAAATATAAAATATTTAGTAAAACTAAAAAAAAAAAAAAAAAAAAATACGGATAGTAAATTTAAAAAAAATTGCTATTGATTAATTAAACTTAATTCCTGTAATAATTTTTGCTTTCTAAACAGATTTTAATAATATATCATACATTAAAATTCGGTTATAAACTCGAATTTTGAATTTCATTTCTTAAAAATGATTCAAAATTCGTAAGC
>OU015490.1:126978561-127008561 GCA_907164885.2 Dolomedes plantarius | reverse complement strand
TTATACTTCAAATGTTGTTTATTCGAATTTTATTCACTCATTTTCCGTGATATAATTGCATCTTTGCGAATTGCTATACGTTTTTCATGATTAACTATATGAAATGTGTTGTTTTTTGCTATTTTAACCGCACTTTTCCTTTCTTGTATTGGATGGCCATCTGTCCTCGGCTTGAAGGAGAGATGGCCATCTGCCCTTTTAATTTCAAATTTTGCTTCCCCCTTTTTGTTCTCAATTTTTAATTATTTTTTGCCCAAAATATGATGAGTGTATGTATAAGAATTTTAAATATGCATAAAATGTATACATATATATATATATATATATATATATATATATATATATATATATATATATATATATATATATATATATGCTAGATTTTCAGGTAAGTTTGTTTCAACCCCATCGTGTTTTCGATCTTTTCATTTAAAGTCTGACATTCCGTGGCGTTCGAGTTTGACAGGCGATCACGGCACTTCGCGTGCCATACTTTTGACATCTTAATATCGGCCGTGCCAAAGTGGCAATACGTTGTGCGTGAGATCGCACCCAAAGAGAATGACACCGTGGATTACTGAGTTCCAGCCCTGTATCGATCTGACCGTTTGCGGCATTCTCCGAAAGACCTAACTAAACCTTCACACGACAATATCCTTGTACAGAAATAATGCAAATTGGAAAGATAACAAACATGCCATACGTGTTTGCTGTCACCGTCGACGCAAGTGTTCATGCACTCACTGGACATGTCCGGCGGCAATTACAGATAGTGGCTTAAAGACCATTAATGGTTGAAATTTTTTAAACTGTTATTTGATGCTTTGTTAACAATTTCGACTGCTCTCTTAAGGTCTGGGGTTAATTACATATCATGTCATGCAAGCACAATGAGGTAATTAATTCTAAATCAATTTGTTTTCAATCTCATTCTTTTGCACTCATGATTGGTGTACAAGATTTATGTCACGTATAAATTTCATCAGGTTGGCAGCAAACAAAACCTTATTAGCTCGATGCAAAGCAATTCCATTTTAAATAATTCCATCTGAAATACTTCACTATTAACATTTATCTAATGTCAGGTTACTGTCAAGCAAAAATCATTGATGTATACAAGATATATTTCGTTGTCTCTATTAACAAACAACGTAACTCCAAAAAATACGATTTTGGGATTTTCATGCCTTATCATTTGTTTTAATAAAACCAAATATTATTATTTTTTGCATTATTATATTATGCGGTATTGTGTACCATGGGGGGGCCCGCGTAACATAACTGTGGCCCGTCAGAAATAAAAGTTGAGTATGACTGCTCTAGAACACGGGATCTGAACTGGTGGTCTGCGGACCACAGACCGTCCGGGAGAGCATAAGGAGTGGTCCGTGAAATCAGCAGTGATTAAAACTAAAAATTTTTTTATAATTTCAAAACGACCGCGAATTTAGCAATTTTGTAAAATCGGGAAAATAAAAAGTCTTTATTATTTTTTTCATTTTCTATTATAATTTTCTTATTATTGTTACTATGTTTATTCGTTATTTTTTATATAAGTTTGTTTATTCAAAAAATCAAACCCATTTTTGTCTCTAAAAAGGGCAGGTTAGGAGATGGTCCCCCACCATTTTTTCTTCTGATATGTAGTCTCTGATCAACAAAAAATAAGTTTCTCTTTTACGGTAACAAATTCAAAAGCTATGTAAAACTCATTTATTTGAAGATCCATGCTACTGAGTTTCATTTTACGTTGATTTTATTATTATTTGTAACTTTTTATTTAAGTTGTTTATCGCAAACAGTTTGTTTATTTAAAAAAAAAAATCATACCCATTTTTGTCTCTAGGTTAGGTGATGGTCCCTCACCAATTTTTTTCCTGACAAGTAGTCTCTGATCAACTAAAGAATTAGTTTCTCCGCTTTAAGGTAACAAATTCAAAAGCTATGTAAAACCCATTTATTCGAAGCTCCATGCTACTGAGTTTCATTTTCTGTTAAATTTATTATTATTTGTAACTTTTTATTTAAGTTGTTTATCACAAAATTTGTTTATTCAAACGATCAAACCCATTTTTGTCTCTAAAAAGGGCAGGTTAGGAGATGGTCCCCCACCAATTTTTTTTTTTTTTGTGACAAGCGGTCCCGGATCAACAAACGAACTAATTTCTCTGCTTTACGGTACCAAATTCAAAAGCTATGCAAAACCCATATATTTGAAGATCCATGCTACTGAGTTTCATTTTACGTTAATTTTATTATTATTTGTAACTTTTTATTTAAGTTGTTTATCGCAAACAGTTTGTTTATCAAAAAAAAATCAAACCCATTCTTGTCTCTAGGTTAGGTGATGGTCCCCCACCAATTTTTTCCTGGCAAGTAGTCTCTGATCAACTAAATAATTAGTTTCTCCGCTTTAAAGTAACAAATTCAAAAGTTATGTAAAACCCATTTATTCGAAGCTCCATGCTACTGAGTTTCATTTTACGTTAATTTTATTATAATTTGTAACTTTATATTTAAGTTGTTTATCACAAAGTTTGTTTATTCAAACGATCAAACCCATTTTTGTCTCTAGGTTCAGAGATGGTCCCCCAGTAATTTTTTTCTAACGAGTGGTACCTGATCAACAAAAGAATTAGTTTTTCCGCTTTACGGTAACAAATTCAAAAGCAATGTAAAACCCATTTATTTGAAGCTCCATGCTACTGAGTTTCACTTTACGTGAAATTTATAAATATTCATAACTTTCTACTTAAGTTGTTTATCGCAAACAATTTGTTTATTCAAAAAACAAGTTAGGAGATGGCCCCCCCCAGCAATTTTCTTTTTTTTTTTCTTCTTCTTACAAGTGGTTCCTGATCAACAAACGAATTAATTTCTCTGCTTTACGGTAACAACAAATTCAAAAGCTATGTAAAACCCATTTATTTGAAGCTCCATGCTACTGAGTTTAATTTTCGTTAAATTTATTATTATTTGTAACTTTTTATTTATATTGTTTATCGCAAACAGTTTGTTTATTCAAAAAAAAAAACACCCATTTTTTGTCTCCAAAAAAAGATTGGTTGGGGGACGGTCCCCGATCTTTTTTTTCTAAAATTTTTGACAAGCGGTCCAAAAGGCTCCCGAGAAGTTTCACTCGTTTTAAACTCCACGTACGATCGATTAAAGCAGGCGTCACGCAATCAAAAATTAGGAAATCCGCGTTCATCAACCCCTTGCCATTATTAAATGTCCCCGGGAACTTCAAGAAACACAAATTTACAATCGCTCGAAACGAAGGAATGCCCGTGTCCCCCTCTTTCACAACACCGTACCCGGAACGTTTCTTAGATTCCTTTCTTCCTCTTCTAATTATCTCGACTACGGATTATTCCTAGGGTTATACGATGTAGGGAGGTGTTAGAACCTTTCCTTTCCTGCCACCCCCCTCTCTCACTTGTTCCAGAAAATTCCGAACTGTTTAAATTAATGAATGCGAAGAAACTGTAGTTAGTAATAGAGAATTTTAGCGCCAGAGGAATGGTTGCTGCGACTTACTTACATGATACTGAGAATAATTTACATCGAGTCACAAGCTGGGGGACTCTGGAATGCAAATGAGGCCGTCGCGCGCCATTTTGTTGCTGGAGATTTTTAGGGAGAGAGACTTTTTGGGTGTATATTTTTTTTTCTCTGAAATATTTCTTTACTTGAAGGATTAAAGACTGTGTGATATTATCAGGAAAGTTGTTTTAATCCCTAGATAGAACACAACACATTTACACATTATTCTGACCACTCATATAAAACACATGCATTACTTACACACACACACACACACACACACACACACACATATATATATATATATATATACATATATATATATATATATATATATATATATATATATATATATATATATATGAGTGTGCTTGTGTGTATACACACACACAAGTGGTGTAGGACTAGCGATGTCCATTTTTTTTCAAAGTTGAGTTAAGAATACTTTCTTATAGTATTTCAATTAGTTAAAAACAAAATTTTTGGAAAATGGCATTAAAAAGGAAGTTTTTCAGAAGACAATTTCAAATTTAAATTAAAAAATTCATAAGTTATAGTTTTTTGCCCTTTACTGAAATACATACTCGTACGTACACACACACACACACACACACATATATATATATATATATATATATATATATATATATATATATATATATATATATATATATATATATATATGAGTGTGCTTGTGTGTATACACACACACAAGTGGTGTAGGACTAGCGATGTCCATTTTTTTTCAAAGTTGAGTTAAGAATACTTTCTTATAGTATTTCAATTAGTTAAAAACAAAATTTTTGGAAAATGGCATTAAAAAGGAAGTTTTTCAGAAGACAATTTCAAATTTAAATTAAAAAATTCATAAGTTATAGTTTTTTGCCCTTTACTGAAATACATACTCGTACGTACACACACACACACACACACATATATATATATATATATATATATATATATATACACACACACACACACACACACAGGGGAATTTTTATTAAACTGATACTACTGAGAGCCACCTGAAGCGCGATCTATCAGCCGGAATTCCACCAAAATTGATAGAGGGACTAAGGTCAACATGGGAAAGTTTCCAAAAAAAAAAGTTCCAAAAATCGCCGTTAGGGGAAGATATGGCACTGTTGTCGTTGGCGCACCCGAGAATTTGTATAAAACGCAAGTAAAACATCAAAATGCAAATTCCTGACTGACACACACACACACACATATATATATATATACATACATACATATATATATATATATATATATATATATATATATATATATATATATATATATATATATATATATATATATATTAGTAGGATTTAAAATACTAAATAGAATGTTTATCATAGGGATTTTGCTGCTGCTGCTGTATTAATATTATGAAAAAACACAACATTGTTAACTATTAAAATATTACAACCCAATTAAACTATTAAAGCATACATTTAAAAAAAATCATTAAATCCAAGTCGGCAATCCTGTTACATTTTTATTTTCATAGGTTAACCTAGAGTTGAGTGATTGCAATATGTTTATAAGCCAGCGGCCTAAAAGTTAAACAGACTAGGAATCTGAAGACTAAAAAAATAAATATATACTTCGCAAAATTATCTCAATAGCAAGTTCATCAGAGCTGAAATTTCACGTGGGAGAAACAAATTCGATAAGAGAAGACAACTTTAAAAAAACATCAGTTAAAAAGACAATTTAGAGGAAAAACCAGTTTTAGAGTATACATAATAAAATGAATGATGAAGCAAAGCGTATGCCGGAGATGTCCATTTTTCTAAATTCACTGTCCACAGATATTAAAAACTTAATTATTAAAAAAATGAATAAAGTTAAGTTGCAATCATAAGAAAAGGCTAAATAGAACCGTTTATCAGTAAAGAGAGAGAGAGAGAGAAAGAAAAAAAAAATTGTTGTCGTACTTTGCAAATGTCACGGGACAATTGCGTGACAATTTCATGCCATCAAAATGTTAAGGTTTCTTGTCAGATCGCAGTTCAGACATGAGGGTGCTTGAAAATCCACTTCTACAGTTCCTTCTACACGTATTAACTTTTATCCATGTTATAATATAGCGTTGTCATAGAAAAAAGGTCCTGAAACGCACATTTTTGTGTAGTTGCAGTGGCAACAACGTCATGCTACGTTGACATGTCACAGAAATTCTATTTAGACAACACGTGCGACGGTTGATTTTTAAAAAAACTATTACCCCAAGAATTAAGTCTTTTGAGAGAATAAATTAATTTATATCTGATATTATGGATGCAAGTAATTTAATTTTGAAATTCATTAATACCTAGACGTTTATAATTAATATTACAGTATATTTTATTATCAATTAAATTAAGACATGAACGAAATTTAATCTTTTAAAAATGATTACTGTTTGCTAATAATTTCATAGACGAGGGAAAAACAAACATGAATTCGCCTTAATCTATGAACATACTATATTCAAGCGAAAAAGCAGACTTAGTGTTTTAAATTTCTATTAAAAAAAATTATATATCTTTTAGTTTAATTATATATTACTGTTAGTTTATAATTTTAAGGATAAGAAAAAATGTATTAACTTAAAATTTGATTTCATTTAATGCCCTTAAATATACGAGTATTTTATCGATGTGAATAAGGTTTAGAATTTCTAATATTTTTCAGACGTTTCCTTAATTCCTATAATTTTAATCTGTTCTAAAATTTTATCGTCTCCCTTTACATGTACGTGCGTGGGTGTGCGTGAACCTTCTTCTTCCACACCCCTTTTAAAGAGTAAAGAATTTTGTGAATGCAAATGGAAACATTAAAAAAAATGGAGCATTAATTAATTTACTGCTGGAAATTAAATTTCATGCATATAAGTGGAGAGAAAATTTCACGTGCATGCATATTAGCAACAAGATGGAAGAACCGAGTTTGGTTCGGCAGTTGCAAGAGCAGCGATTAGGTTAAAAATTTATGAAGCGTTAGCAATTAAAATGAAGCATGTTGCACGTGACTCTTTTGTCCGGGCTGCGGTCACGAAGCAACTTTATGCTAAAACATGAATTCGCAGAATCTTAAGTTGTTTGGGTGAACTAGGAAATATCATGTTTTACTTCATTTTTTAAATTTTTTACATTTTTAGCACTTGGTGCTATTCCTTTCAAATGCGGTTAAAAGCGTCGATCATCGTGTCATTTTTAAATTTTTTTTTTTACGTCATGCTTCACGATATTTGCAGAGGTAACCACATTTAGCACCACATCGTCGCAGTTGGCGACCGTATCATGTTCGTCATATTAACCTCTTTTTATGTACAGTTGTTTGTTGTTTGCCAATGAGGGGCATTTTTCCATGAAGACTTTTGCACTTAATCCGTGAGAATCATTGGTTGCTTTCAATGGGGGAGGGACATCTGGGGAGCTAGTACCTTCTCCCACCCTCTTTAACGTCATACAAGGATTTTCCGGTCTACAGATTTAATGTGCCCATATACAGCCTAGAGACGAAGGTATTTAATGGCGTTTGTCAGGGATCGAACTGAATAGCCCCAGTCTCGAAGCCCGACGCGCTACCACTAAGTTATCTTCGGCCCTATTTTTTTTTCATTAACTAAATTTCAAACAAAATTTTACCATAGATAATTGCGTACTGATGGGTCTAAGACGTTTGACAGAGGATGGAATTTTAAAATCGGGACAAAACTGATTGAAATTCAAAAGAAAACATGGAATAGTTTTACAACTGTGATAATGCATGAAGGCCTGAATTTCAAGGATATAGTCAGGTATAGTTTGACCTCCCCGACCTCTTTGTTTAGGTCCCTGCTTTATTTTCGACAGTTTTAAAAAATTGCTCTAAAACAAAGAGACTAAGCCCTATTTTTTAAAAAAAAGCTGTTACATTAGTTCACTACTTCATTCTATAGAAAAACTTAAACATTTAATAAGATTAAGCGATTAAAACAGAGATCTTTTTGTGCAAACTGAAACATAATGCCAAAACATGAACACGTATAATCTAAGGTTATCAGAACGACCAGAGATTCGAAACTTTTAACTTGATTTGCATATTTAAAAAAAAGTCATTGAATAATAAATCCAATGTCCTGCTTTCCAAAAGAAAAGTAAAGTAAACCTTTTATGGACTGTTTTTAACAACATCCCTTTAAAATACAAAACTCTCTAAGCCCCTATCGGATGTAGGAACATTAGCCAGCTCTGCCTTTTCAGTACATGTATTTCTTTTACTCAATTTTGTGCTTTGTTAATTCAATTGCTTGAGTAAAAAAGAAATTCTATAAAATTATAATTGTTTTTAGGTATTCATTACTGTTAAAAGATACAGTCGAAGATCCCAGCTTCATAATACCTGCATTAAAGTACCTCAGAATTTTAGTAAAACTAAAAATTTTTTAAATTGTAATAAAATTAAAGTAGTAAGTATTTTTTAAAGTTTAATACGGTTTGTATTAAACTTTCTAAACTTACCCAGAAATGGCTAAGTACCTTTTGCTTACGTAAGATTTGGCAAATTTCTTGTTGCTATTTCATAGGCCAAGCGATTTTTCTCAAACAATAAGGTTATTGTACATTTCTAAGTAAAAATATATAGATATTAAATCATTAAGGCTTCGTAAAAGTATACAGATATTAAATCATTAAGGCTTCGTAAAAATATATAGATATTAAATCATTAAGTATTCAAGGGTTTCAAGCTTTGTTTATTTTTGCTAACAAAGTGTAAGGGGGGGGGATCAGGACAATGCTGACGTAAGACAGAAAACATACACGCAAGAGAGTGCGCTGCGATGTGCTCTTGTCTACACCAACTCCCTTATCAGCTAGTACTGAAAATGGGCTATGTTTCAGTGTTAAAGCTGCTGTGTACTAACCCTATTGGATTCGCTCATCTAAATGTTAACCTATGGAGATAATGTGTCCAAGGATTGCCCGCTTCAATTGAAAGATTTTTTTTAAAAATGTACTCCGTAATAGAGAAATTTTACACCTTGGGGGCATTTTTCGACTTTTTAAAAAGTGGAAATAATATTTTAAAATTTAAATTATTCGGGGAAAAAAATCTGGTGTAGTGTATTTTAAGCGCTCATCATTTCCTTTGGTGGACGAAATTTATAAAATGAATCCTGTTACAAGGTGCAGAAAAGTTCAGGCTCTCTGATAACACCATTTTTATTGGATTATCAGCATTTATGGAGCTGTAAATGGTAGACACATTTTCTCCAACGATTAACATTGAGGTGAGGGAATCCAATAGGGTTAGTAGACGGCAGCTTTAACACTAAGACATGACGCCTTTTCAGTACTAGTTGGTAAGGAATTTGGTGTAGACAAGAACACATTGAAGCGCACTTTCTTGCGTGTATGTTTTCTGTCTTACGTCAGCATTGTCCTAATCCCCCCCCCTCTTACCCTTTGTTTGCAAAAATAAGCAAAGCTTGAAACCCTCTCCCACCTTGAATACTTACGTAATAATTGAACGGCCCCTTTGGTAAGATGTAGACAGTCTCTGAAACTCTTAGCGATGACGCAAATATATAGCGGTTTTACCCTTTAATTTTACAGATAAACGATTCGATTGCCATAATTAAACCACCACTAGAATTCCCCTCTAAGTAAAGGGCAAATCATAAATATTTCGTAACCAAATGTCTTTGTCTGCATGCACCACATTTCGCAAAAGAATCGATTTATCGTCTGTTCAATGATGGGACTAATTGGCGTCAATTCCATCAACTGTATCATTACAGTTTATGGATGGCCAACATGTCAACTGCTGCGATCAACTTTCATGCCCTAAAAACCACTGCCATTAATCTTCATGCTCTGAAAAACTTCTGCGATCGATCGAAAGTATGCAACATAATATTCATTCCATAGCAGACAAAAATCTAAATTTTAAATAATAATCAATTTGCAAGAGAACAACTAATCACTATGCTCTCATTTTTTCTTTGCAAAATTTTCCTCAGAGAAAAGAACAGTACTTCAATGTTTCTTCGAACTCCAATTAAAACGTTTCGAATATATTTTTGCTCCAAAACTAAACTGGTTTTTAAAGGAAACTGACAGTATTCTTAAATTTCTTCAGAATTTTTTTTGACTAATAATGTATTTTAAAACTGTTAAATTTCAGTTTACTTATTAAGGTAAACTAAAAATAACTAAACTGCTGTAAAAATATGTATTTACAAACTATTGTATGGTACGAGACGCAGGCCTGCTAGATTCAACAATTCTTAAACTGCTTTTTGTTGCGGAAAAAACTATTTCCGACCATTAATATAAATATTTAATACAGTAAGCCAAAAAAATTGTTATTTGACTTTTGCATGAGACAGATTCGCTTAATTTTATCATATTTATGTGCAAGAGACTTGCTGAAGCTAGTACCTGAAAAGTGAGGAACTACATGAAACTAAAACACATTTGCAGCAGATTGGCTACATCCAGAGTCAATTTTATTTCAAAAGATTGGTTTCGACTTGTCTCCACAGTCTACTTGCAGCAGATTCGATGCAACAAACATCAAACCATTTGCAACAGATTGGCTACATTTTTAGTCAAATTTACTGCCAAGGCATTTTGTGGTCACTAACAGATCCATTTATATAAGACAGTCCGCAGAAAGACATTCATGTGCGCCCACCTGTAGTGTTACATTTCAAGAACTAGCTTCCATCTGAAGTGCAAAGTCAAACGTATTTTAGAGTAGCCAAAGGCAATGAAAATAAAACAATTTCAAGGTGCTATATGCAGCCATAGACAGATATTTTTGGAGTTTCAGCAAAGCCTTTGGCAATGAATAATCGCTGCCTCTTGTAGATAAACTGCATAGGCGGTTGCAGCATCCTTATGTTTTCAGACAGAACCACATCTGTTTGCATAACGCTCATTCGCTGAAAAACTTCTAGTATCAGAGTAACTTCCATAGTGTCCCTCCTCTGGGATTTCTGCAAGATCCTTTTGAATCCGAAAAATCGTATAATTTTGTATGTTAGGGACACATAAACCTTTCAGACATGCATACTTCTGCTAACATATGCTAGATCTAAAGAGTGCCTTTCAATTCATGTTCAAATCTAGAATGGTAGCCGAAGCATCCTATAAACTGTTGTCAAATGATGGATACAACAGATCAATTCTATGGAAAAATTAATCTACAAGAAGGTTTTTCAACACACAATCGTTCGAAATTCCATCAGCTTAAATACGCATACAACCACCGTCTATCATCTGTCGGTTAAGTCTTGCTGACGAGCCAATAACAAGGTCGAAACCTAGGTTCAAGGCTACCTGTGAGCTGAAGGTGTATATTTTTGCTTCATATCGCCATTTGCTTTACAATATGCATTTTCGTCGAATGGTCGATGGGGTAGAAAGAATATTTCTTTAGCATTTACAACCTTCAAGATATTGGAAACAAAAAAATTTTTTCCTCGACTTCTTCTCGGGTTTTCTAAATTCAGTTTTTACATCCCACCATCCGGCAAATTCAAGAAAACGGTGGCAGACTTTACGACGCAATTCATTTCCGACGGTTGCCCCGAGGATCGACGTCACGTCGGCACAAAAACCGAAACGGGGGATGCCTCTCCCATATACACCACCACTTCGATCATTCCAACTTTTCCAGTTCTTTTATTTTTCCTTCCCTCTCTCTCTCTCTCTCTCTTTCCTCGTCGCCCACCAGAATTGAGATGTCACCGATCCTCACGCACGGTTTCGTGACCACACGCGCGTGCACGATGGCAGAGTGACTCAAAATGAGGTGCTCGATACAGGAGAGAGGATGTCCCACCGCCCACATCGACCCCACTTCATGAAAAAGTGTTACAGAAAATCGCCGGATACAGGGCATTAAGGCCCTGTACTCGTGTGTGTTTACCTTGTAGTTATGAAATATTCAACGGAGGAAGTGGAAGTTCTTTTTTTTCTCTCTTCTTAAGTCACGTTTGGTGGGCAGTGCCGCTAAGAATTAAACTAAAGTTTGATGATAAACAGTCGGGTAAATGAAGTGGTTAAAATGGTCTCACTATTATGTACTAGATAATTATGTGTTTGATATATTAATATTAAAGGGTATAAAAGGCGTCAGCAAATGAAAAAAAAACTAAATGAAATGCAAAAGCAAATAAATCGATATTAGTTCCTTACTGAAACTGCTTAACTCTTTCGGTTTCCTTTAGAAATACATATGCCACCTTCAAAAGAGATTTCTCAGATAGAGGGTAAAAATACATAACTATTTGTGATGGTACATTATTTAGGTTTGTTTTTAAAATCATTCTTATATATTTTTTGCTTCCAGCGCGACAGGCACTTGGTCTATTACTACATTCGCCCATCCACAACGTAAATTTATTGGCTTACTTATTATGGGAGCACCTTATATAGACAAGCCAACATAGCTCCCTAATCTCACCCTCGTCCTCGAACAATCGGTAATCCGAACCCACAACCTTGCTGTGAAGGCCCAAACAAAAAGCCCTTATTCCTTATAATGTCCTTTAGGTAGTTTTTTCACCAGTGAAAAAATACAGTAAGGGCAAGTTCATACAATAAGGTCAAGTCTTACCGGAGGTAGTCTCTTTGGGCATGTAAACAAATGTGTACTGAAATGCATACTTCATAGTGCGCAATTTCAAACTAGATATCACTTGGAATTACGGAAGACATTTGACCACTGCTACATTACAATAGAAGCCGCCCACATGGTGTAGTGGTTAGCGTTCTGAGCTGACACGCGGTGGGCTTGGGTTCAAATCCCAACTTGGTCGTTTCCGTGTCGTCCCCTTCGTAAGGAGCAATGATGGTCACCTAAACGGTGCTCCAAGAATAAAGTAGCCATCAAAAATTTCGCAGATCTTCATGCGCCAATGTCCAGAAGAAGTACCTACCGTCAGAAGACAAGTGTCTGCCTCATTGAAAAAGGAATTACAATAGAACTTAAATGGCTTCCTTACACTAACCATGGTAATTGGCCTGCAATGTTGCATATGTGCGCATGGCACTCTAAAAGTCCTACAAACAGGAACCGAAATTGATGTTCGTATGCGACATGCACGGATTCTGTCACTAACCAAAATTTGGAAAAAGTTTAAATACTTTGGGGTTTATTTGTACATTTAGGTAGCACACATACCACGGTTTGTCTCTATGGACATGAAAACAAATGTGTTCTGAAATTCATACTTCATAGTGGGTAGTTTTAAACTAGCTGTTACTTGGAATTACAGAAGACGTTTGGCTACCACTGCTGTACAGTAGAACATGGCTCCTCTCCTTTACCCTTGAATATTTGCCTTCCATGTTGATTACGCGTGTCCAAGTTGTATACGTATATATATTACTAGAAGAGTCCCATAAAAGGGAATCGACAATGATGCTTGTATATGACACACACGGATTGTGTCCCTAATCGAAGAGGAAAACTTTTAAATACTTTTTGGCTGATTTGCACATTTAGATGGGCACTGAGACCTTCCATGTTGTTTACGTGTGTATTGCTCTAATAGTCTCATAAAAAGAAATCGACATTGATGCTTGTATATGACACATACGGATTCTGTCCCTAACCGAAGAAAAATTTTAAATACATTAGGGCTGATTTGTACATTTAGATGAGTGCTCAGAACTATCTAACATTACTTAAAGGGGGGATTCCTAAACATCGTTAGATGTTGCTATTAATTATGGCATCTACGAAACGATTAGAAATGGCAGTTTTCCATTCACTTTACGCTACGATCAGTCAGGTCTGGCACAGAAGGGACGGCGGGGAACAACAGTTACATTAAGAATTTTAAACGGTGCAGATGCACATGTTTCTCATTTCCTGCATTCTTTGGCGGAGAATTCCACGATTCTTTTCTTTGCGGGTGTAATTACATTGAATTAAAAGTTATTCTTGGTATATTTGACTTTTCTAGGGCGGGAAGGAGAAGGGGGTGGGGTTTAGAATCTCCACAGGACATTCCGGTTCATTTAAAATGCATAACGGGAAAGAAATAATAGTTTGGCGATGGTGGACGTTCACAGTCACGGTCGCATGACGAGTTGAGAGGCCGGAATAATTATTTTTACCCGGGAAAGGGAAAAGGCAACGATCGAAATGGAGAGGTGTGAATGGAATTTAAGTGCGTGACAAAAGTTGGCGTGTTGGAGAGTAGTGGATTGAGAATTAAAACTAGAGATCTATTTTGCCATTACGAATAAATCTATTGACTGTATTGTTCAGCAATAAATCTTGAAAGTGATGTTTTGAGAATTCACCAACGTTTTGAGATCGCCTTTGAGAGTAGAATTCCGTGAGAATTATAATCATAATACCTGGAAATCAATATTGCTGTTAAAAATTGAGAATTAATACCGGATATCTATTTTCCACACCAAAATTTTTCAATGTAATGTTGAATAATGAATCTTGAATGCGACAGCATTTTAGAGAATCCACCTACGTTTCAAGACTGCCTTAGAATATTGAATCACACGAGAATCAAAATCATAATACAAAGAAATCAATATTGTTATTAAAACACTGAGAGTTAAAACTGGTAATCTAATTTGCCGTTACAATTAGATTTATTGAATGCAATGTTGAGTTATGAATCCTAAAATAAGAAGAATTTTTGAGAACATACCTGCATTTTCAGAACTTTTCAGATCAAATCAGGCGAGAATCAAAATGATAATACCTGGATACAAATATTACTATTAAAAGTTGAGAATTAAAACCAGAAATCTATTTTTCCTTTACTATTAAATTTTTTAAACGTTGAAAAATAAATATTGAAAGTGACGGACTTTTCGACATTCTACCTACGACTTAAGAACGTCTTAGACCAGGGGTCGGCAACATTTTTTACTAGTGGGGCATATTTCAGAAATGCGAGATTTCGGCGGGCATCGCAGGTTGAGGAGGAGGGGGGGGGGCTAGTATTTATACATGAAAATATTAATCCGACATAAATTTTCAATACGTAAATTCAAATTTCAATTTAAACAAAACAATCTTAAAATTCATAATTTATGTGATACTAGCTGAAAACCCGTACTTCGCTACGGAGTACATTCAAATTAAATTCAACGGTCAATGTATGCAATTAATGCCAAAAATATGTATAAATATATTTACAACAAATACAACGATCAATGTATGCAATTTATGTAAAAAAAAACGGAAAAATATATTTATAAAAAAATTGTAACGGATATTTTTATAGACAAAATAATGTAGAAGAAAATATTCAAATTAAATCTAATAGAACATACTAAAGAATATAGTACAGTTTGAGGAACATTTATTTTAACGTATTTTAATTTTTTTTTGGATAATGTCCAATGGTCTGCCGTATTAGGAAGAAAATTTTTTTTTTGTCTATTTCGTTATGATGCGTGTGACGATAATTAATTTAAAGTACAAGAAAAAGAAATCACGTGACCAGCCTTTAATAAATTAAATTCTAAAAATTACTCTTTAAAAATTCACCAAAAATCAGAAAATATAGGCAAAGATTCTAAAAAGATTTCATTTTAAAGGAATTTTTATGATCTTTCTCGTGATATAAATTTCATAACCCTCAAATTATTATTTTAAATGCAAACTTAAAAAAAGTTTCTAATACAGCTTAAAAATTTAATTTAAAAAAATCTAAGAAGAATTTTTCAAAATCTTCCTTAGTGCACCCCTACACCATAAGAAGAATCGCCATGCAAAATTTCAGCCCTTTAGGTCCAGCGGTTCGGTCTGTGCGTTGTATGTCAGTCAGTGAGTCAGTTACGGAACTGTTTTATATACAGGGTGTAACGAAATAGTGATACAGGGACCAAAATCGTGAATAACTGAACTGCGTACAGGGAAGGAGTGATACAAAAAATAACAGTAAAAAATAGTTGTTTGTTACTCCAAAGTCAAAAGCGCCCTCTATCGGCATTTTTTAAACTTTATCTTTAAAATTTATTTTCCAGAAAATGTTGACATAAAGAATAATTTAAGCGAAAACAGCAAACGAATAGACAAATTTTCCCGTTTTTTATGATCATTTGAAATTTCGGACCCTAAACTTTAATGGCGTCTATCTCCTTTGGAAGACGTTTGGGACCCTAAGGTTCCTATATAATATTGTTTGTCTTGATGTGTACTATCACCCCTTAAAGTTTTGCCCAAGAGTTTCGTTACACCCTGTATATAGATTTGACATTGCAAATCTGCGACCAACTCTTTGTAATGAGGCACATAAGTTGAATTCCCAATTCTCAGGCATTTATCCAAATGAGGCTTGATCGGTACTTTGATTTTTTAAGTATTTCATTTTGGAAAGCAAAGATTCACAAGCATGTCGACGCGCAAAGAGAGTTCCAGTTTGAGAGCAGAAAAAAGAAGCTGTCTCACAGGGAGGGAAGAGCGACGCTGTCGAAAGAGCAGGCTGCTCAGTTTTTTAATTAATATGGTTTTACGATTTTTACGCGGGCACCCCGATGCCGACTCCTGTCTTAGACTATCGAATCACATGAGAATCAAAATTATAATATCTAAAAACCTCTTTTCTCTGCCAGGTGGAGAATATATAATGGTTAATAACTTCACGAAAACATGAATTTTCTAGATATATATTGAGCGGAGCTCAACAGTAACGATGCTGGACATAACACATAGTTTGAAGCATTTCCGGTTGTTTTGATTACTTCTCCGTAAGTAATCAAAGATTAGGTTGCAGTTATCTATCATTTGTCTCAGTTTTAGAAAAGTTACCCAAACCCTAAAAAATATTCCCCTAAATTTACCTTATTTTACCCTAAAAATTTTTTATTTCTACTCCATATGGGAATATGTAGAATTTGAGATGGTAAAAGTAGAAACATAAGCAGTACTTAAAGGAATACAAAAAGGTACTTACCACTGATGAAATTCGAGATATTTGCTAGAATAAAAAGAAATAAAAAATTAGCTTTTCATCAGCAACAATATATATCTAATTTATATAATAAATTGAAACATCAGCAAGAGATTTATTTTATTGATTTCTGTAGATATCACTTATTACTTCACCTGAATGTTTTGTCTTAATATATTTTGCCCATATGTTTTACTTTAATTAAAATATTTTATCTGAATATTTTACCTTAATGTTTTACCTTAAAGAGTATATTTTACCTAAATGTTTTACCTTAAAGAGGATATTTTACCTAAATGTTTTACCTCAGGAAATTTTTACCTAAATGAAATATTTTCAACACAGGATGGCAAAAATCACGTTAATACCGAAATTACTGCTTATTTTACGTGAAATTTGTTATTATTATATCTTTGTTAATTTACAGTCAAAACCACAATAAAAATCCGTTACGATTAATACCCATTTTTACAAAAAGAATACATTTTCCTTAGAAATAATTAATTAATTAGACGTTAGGCTCGTTATCACCTTAGAAAATATGGATTTAAATGTTTTGCTCTCCAACAAAAACATTGAACAAATCAGTTAACAAAAACAATCGCGAACAAAAACAGTTAATACAGAAGTATTAAAATAAATCAAATTGACTAGAGTTTTAAAAATTTTTCAGACTCAGTTATTTTTTTTTAAATAATTGATATTTTTTTGAATGAATTTTTAGAAAATTACTCAGTATAATTTTTAAAGAGCAAATAGTTTGGGTAAGATAATTTAAAACGTGTAATGAACCACGTTCATCTGAACTAACTCTAATAGAAAAGAATCATAAGTCGATTATTTGCCCCCACATACACACTAAAAAAATTCTTCTCTAGATAAATTATTAAAAATTTAACCATTCATCAATTTATTAAAAACGTAAAACATTCAATTAAACAACTTTTAGAAAAATACCCTCTAAAAATACACCAATTAAAATTTGGAGATTAGTTTTAATTCAATTTTTGCAAATACGGTAATAGAAATGCAGATGATGAAATAATTCATTATCCATTATTCAGTAAGACACATATGCCTATGATAGGAGGAACAAATTAAAGAAGCACTTAATATTCATATGAACTTTTTTACGATTATTTGACTATCAGTCTCCCGTTTTGTCATCAGCTGGTTAAACAAAGACAGTCCTAGGTTTTGATGAACTCAAATTAATTTGAAAATTTAACCGACACATCTTTAGGTAACTTAATTAATTCAGCTTATTCATAACCCGGTGACACAAAGAACCTAAACTAATTATTCCTAACTATTTTAAAAAGCAACTAGTTTATGCTCCTGAAACAATGCTTCCGATAAAATCGTTTTTGGTTTACTTTCATTCCTAGAACTCTCTGTCTCCTAGGCTTAGAAACACGTAGAAACAGGTTAAAGTTTTACCACATATTTTCGTCTCTTTTTTGATGAAAATTAAGCAATAGTTTCGAAATCAGTTCCATTTCCCGCAGACAGGTGACACCAGTAAAATTTGAAAACAGCCCGCCAATCAATTTTCTACAAAACTGAATGATGAATATACCATCATGACTGACTGACTGACAGATAACGCACAGACCAAACCGCTGGACCTAAAGGGCTGAAATTTTCTATGCCGATTAGTCCTATAGTGTAGGGGTGCACTGAGAAATTTTTTTAAAATATTCTTCTTAGATTTTTTAAAATAAAACTTTCAAGCTGCTTTTTGTAACTTTTTTTAAGTTTACATTTAAAATAATAATTTGACGGTTATAAAATTTATACCACGAGAAAGAGCATAAAAATCTCTCTATTCTAAAAAAAAGTAACTGGCGCCACCGCCGCTGCCGCTGTCAAAAGCTTGTCACGCTATCTCGTCGGAAACCGCTGGGGGTATGGGGTCGAGACCGATACCAATAGATGCAGAAAAATGCGGGGAAGAAAGTAAGACATGTCTCATCTTCGTCGGACTTTAAGTTTTTTTTATTTTATGTTTTGTGGAAAAATATTGACTTTTTCATGTTCAGATTACGATAACTCGCCAAAAATTAATCGTAGAATTTTGATCTTTTTACAATCTAAGACTACAGACATTTCTCCTTCAAACAAGACCTCATTTGTTTAAAAATAATTTAAAACAAACCAATATTTTCATCAAAATATTAAACCCACTTTTTCGAGAAATATCGTCACATATGTGGATGTAATATCGATGCTCCTCGAGTTTTTATCTTACAAAGAAAATATTTACATCATCTGGAAGATGAAAGCTTTCTTATTCATATAAATCTCATTTCAAGTCTCTATCTTAAAATTTCGATTTTTAATTGAATTTTAAAGCTGAAACAGTGATTCCCCTTCAACAGTAAATGGATGGAAATAGTTGCATTGCCCGAGAATCAGCCCTATGTATCTCGCTATTAGCAACTTATTCCTTGAACTTGCTATGCCATGATTGACGCTGTGCTTGAGCGCGCTGCTCGTATGCGATAGTCCGCGGTTCGATCCCGGTAAACGCTCATTTTTACTAATTATTCTAAATATTTGAATTTTATTCTTTTAATTCTTATTATATTTTTTATTTTACTTATCTGAAGAGGGCTTAATTTTTATTTTACTGCTGAGCACATATTTTCTGATGTACATATTTTCCTATTGGAGGTAAAGTCGTAAGACCATGGCATTCCATCAAACTCAATATACCTTGACCTTGACCCAAACAGAGGAGTGAGCGTAGCGAGCCTAGGGGCGAAGCCCCTAGTTCCTTTAAAAGGAAATCTTTTTCTAATCTTTTCCTCCAATTCCTGATTTTTGGTGAATTTTTAAAGATTCTTTTTTAGAATTTAATTTATTAAATGCTGATCACGGGATTTCTTTTCTTTTTGTGATACTTTAAATTAATTTTGCATCACGTGCATAGAAACGAAATAAATTGACAAAATGAATATTAAAATACGATAAAAGATAAAATTTAACCACTAGACTCATTGAGATGGAAGTTTTTTAAGAATTTAATTCAAAATTTAATTCAAACTGTTTTATGGATATTAAACATGCAAATTAATTGCATACATTGACCGTTGTATTTAACTTGAATAATTTCTTCTACATTATTTTGTCTATTAAAATATTCGTTACGGTTTTTTTATAAATTCATATTTTTTTGGCATTAATTGCATACATTGATCATTGTGTTTAATTTGAATGTACTCCGTAGCGAAGCACGGGTATTCAGCTAGTTTACAATAAAAAAAAAATTGCTTTTTGCGCATGCTCAGTGACATTTTTAAATCTGGCTTTAGATACTCACTAAGCAAGAGGCAGCTTAAACACTTTAATTTGTTTCTGAGCATTATTTTAATTTTCAACATTTGGCAATGATGTATTGAGTATAATTTGTGTATTAGTACATTTATTTACTCTCTAGCCGTCATGTTTTTACTTAACTAGTATTTTACTTAATTTAAAACATATAGGTAAAATATTTTATTTAAGGGGTTTACAAGGGTTGGAGATTGGTGCGAGGCCCTAAATGATACCCTAGGGGTGCCCGGTCTAATTGAGATGGCATCAGGAGGCGATGTTGGTTTACGTATACATTGATCCCCTTACACGAAACGAACAACTTTCGTGGTACATTTGGCGGATGTCGGAAGACTAAGTGCCTGCTGCATTAGTGGAAAAAAAAAATTCCGTACGAAAAATGTTGATAACTTAAATAACATCAAAGATATAAATGAGTAAATTAGGGCAGTAATTGAAATCCACTAGTATTCTTAGAGAGTGATCAACATTTTACGAGAAAAGAAACGAGAAAAAACTAAACATTGTTAGACTCAAATTAAAATTGTTGTTAGAGCTCCAATTTCAATGAAAATGTTAACAACTTTGAGTAACTTTAAAGCTATAAATGGGTTCATTAGTGCTAATTAAAATCCATTAGACTTCCCGATCCAGTAAATACTCAAGAATTCACAAAAAGAATGAGATAAAAATAAATACGCATTGTTGAATCTGATTAAAAATTCTGTTAGAGCTCCAATTTCAATGAAAATGTTAATAACTTTGAGTAGAGCCATAAATGAGTTCATTAGTGCAGAAATTGAAATCCATTAGACGCCTCGATCCAGTTAATACTGAAGAATTTACGGAAAGAATGAGAGAAAAAAATAAATACGCATTGTTGAATCTGATTAAAAATTCTGTCAGAGCTCCAATTTCAATGACATGTTAACAACTTTGAGTAACAACAAAGCCGTAAATCAGTTCATAGAGCAGACATTGAAATCCTCTAGTCTTCGCGGTTCACTAAATTCCAAACATTTTAAGAGTAGAACGAGAAAAATAAATAAGCATTGTGATACTCTAATGATAAAATTCTATTAGAGCTCCAATTTCGATGAAAATGTTAACTTTAGATAACATCGAAGCCATAAGTGAGTTCATTAGAGCAGAAACAGGAATCCACTAGCTTGCCGCCGTCCAGTTAAAATTCAACATTTTACGAGAAGGGGGAAAATGAAATGGGCATTGTTATACTCTAACTAAAAATTCTGTTAGAGCTCCAATTTCAATGAAAATGTTAACAACTTCCAGTAACATCAAAGCCATAAATGAGTTCATTAGTGCAGAAATTGAAATCCATTAGACTTATCGGTCCAGTAAATACTCAAGAATTTACGAAAAGAATGAGAAAAATAAATACGGATTGTTGAATCTGATTTAAAATTCTATTAGAGCTCCAATTTCAATGATATGTTAACAACTTTGAGTAACAACAAAGCCATAAATCAGTTCATAGAGCAGACATTGAAATCCTCTAGTCTTCACGGTTCAATAAATTCCAAAGATTTTACGAGAAGAACGAGAAAAATAAATAACCATTGTAATACTCTAATGATAAAATTCTATAAGAGCTCCAATTTCGATGAAAATGTTAACTTTAGATAACATCGAAACCATAAGTGAGTTTATTAGAGCAGAAATTGAAATCCACTAGCTTGCCCCCGTCCAGTAAATATTCAACATTTTACGAAAAGGAGAAAAATGAAATGAGCTTTGTTATACTCTAACTAAAAATTCTGTTAGAGCTCCAATTTCAATGAAAATGTTAACAACTTCGAGTAACATCAAAGCCATAAATTTATTCACTAGTACAGAAATCGAAATCCATTAACTACTTAACATCTTATTAAATGAACGAGAAAAAAATATGCATTGTTGTACTCTAATTAAAAATCCTGTTAGAAAATAATTAGGGTAATTTAAATAAAATCTTTCGAACTTTGTTAAAATTTTGGAAGACAAAATATTTGAAAAATATCCTTCGAAGTAAGAACTAATACTATCTGTCTCCCGCTGACGAGTTCAAACTTAAAATTTATCCCCAATAAAAGTGTAACTAAAACACCTGTAAAAATATTGAGAAATTAAACATTAGGAGCATAATTAAGTTATACTGGAAAAACGAAGAAATTTCCTCCGAAGACGGCATAATTATATACATACGTAAGCAATTACGTGACGAAGATATTTGAGTAAATATAAAGTATTAAATTACACAGTTTGGGATCCTATTAGAGGAACAAACTGTGCTAACATAAAAGATTTCTCGGCGATTAAGATCTGCAAAGAAGAACTTGTTTATTCAAAATTTAACTCAATATAGTTATAATTAATTAATGAGAATGTTTGCTCTGCTAATGCAAGCAGACGGCGTGAGATTAAAGTAAGAAATTAAAACACAGGAGCTAAGTTGAAATATGATATACAAGGCACGGCATGAAAATGAACAAAAACCGAAGCAGAAATCGTTTTAAACATTTAAACCCTAAATGCTTTAATTATTTTATAATCGTGCTTCCAGAATCAAGGTATCGTAATAAAAAATAAAAAATAAACTATATTAAAAACGTCCAGGATTAGACAAAACTATTAAATATCCAATTAAAATTGTTTGAACATCTGTTATGGATTTAGATAAAAGAGATCGGAATTATTATGAATAATAAAAAATGACGCTTGCAGCAACGGATTTCTGCTGCATACTCGAGCATTCTTTATTTCGACTTGGAAAGAACTTGGCTCGGTTAAGATTTGAACCCGATCCCCTTGCTTACTGGACAGTACTGATGACCATAAACTTTTTAACTCAACTTCATAAGCCCGCATAAATTATTTGTAAGATGCTGAACATTGAACTTTTCCTTTCGGGGTGGGATAGCATGTATCCCAAGAATACGGGCCCAAGAATGAATTATATATATATATATATATATATATATAACCCCCTTAATGGCCGTTCTTACAAATGGGGTATGAAATTTCCTGCTCTAAAGAGGGAATCGGAAAAATGGGCCCCGTAAGCTAAAGGTTAAATATTTGTCTATTTGTATTGCCAGTGATCCTTTTAATAAAGTTGAACGCATGTAAAAGCGCATCAGCTTAGAAATTTTCCGCTGTAACTCTGAATCACAAACTATATTCCAACTGTTTTACTATCAGAGTTTAGGAAAATGAGTTTTTTTTTTGTACATTCGTCAAGAAAATTAGACAAACAGTAGTTTAAAGCTCCCGGTTGAAGTCGATTACTTACTCAATATTTGGCCACATGCATTGGTGTTTTTTATATTTTTCCAGGGAATGGTAAATATAGATATGCGATTCTATTTGCATTAACAATACGTGGACTTAAATTTAACTGCGTTTCAAAGCTCAAATAAAGAAAAATACATCCGGGCAATTTATGTTACCTGGATATCAAGTAAATTAATGTCTGTCAAAATTGGTTCATTACCACTAGTTTAACCCATCAGCGGGCGCGCCCGTGTGCAAAGTGCAACATTTTCGTAATTTTGAATGGTTTGTTTTTACTAGTAATGTTTGAATGTTCTAAGCAGTTTCTATTTATAGCTACACCCTTTCTAATGCAGGTCGGATTTTCTGACCCTTGTATTCATTTCCATTCATTGGTAGTCGTGATTTCACCGTGGTAAACCAACGATTATACTGGATTACAATACGACAAAAGCAGGAGTTGATGTACTCGATCGTGCAGCCATTACACTGTATCCCGCCTATCACAAAGATGGACAATCTCGTTGTTTTTAGGCTTTTGGACGTAATAGGAATCCATTCGCAAGTTGTCCTTAGATCAGCGGTTTCCAACCTTTATGCTACTACGCCCCCCCCCCCCCCCCAAAAAAAAAAATAAATAAATTTCCGCGCCTCCCTTAAAAAAAAAAAGAAAATTTTTTCGCGCCTCCCTATCTTTTAATAGATATAATAATATAGAGACTTTAAATAATAACTTTATTAGAAAAAATAATGAAAACTGCAATTAATAGAATAATAACAAGATTTTGCTATAACAATACGAACAAACATGCATATTTATTTTTATATTAAATTGCTAATTAAACTTCCTCTAACGCATCAAAATTTAATGCGAGGTTTGTTGTTTATTGGCACAAAGTTTATTAAATCTCGGGGGCAATGTTGAGAGAGCCGCTCGCAACTCTTTTTCGACTATTAACCTGGTTCGATATTTGGTTTTCATTGTAGCCTGTGCCGAAAAGCCCATTTTGCATAAATAAGACGTTTCAAGCGGTAGAAGCACTTGCATTGCTTTGCAACACTAAGATTCATACTCTAAGATTCATCCGAAATTGAATTATGATTTCACTTTGAAGCTTTTGTTTTAGTGAGCCATCTCATGACAATTCAATAAATTTTTCTTTTTCGATGGTTGTCGACTCAAATTCGTCTATATATAGATATTATGGTTTATTCGTTTATTTATAGATATTACAGTATAAACATTGATTTTTTATTAAGAAATTTTGGCGCCTCCCCTGACAATAGTCCACGCCTCCCAGGTTGGAAACCTCGGCCTTAGATCCAATAAACCGGACAGATTTGAAATAAGGCGATTGTATCTACCTTCTTTGGCCTTTAATTATAAATATATCTCAATATTATCAAAATTTTATATTTTGTCATAAAACGCAGAATTATTATTTTCAATTTGAAAAAAAAAGTTTATTACAAAAAGAATAATCAAGGTTGAAAGAGACGTTGCATTTTGTGCCACGCGCGCCTGCTGGTGTTCCAAAAATTGTTGCGCCCGCTGAAGGGTTGAGAAAAAGATACTTTAAAAGACATATGTGTTTAATTATGAATGGTCATAATGAGAGTGAAATGCATGTACCAATAAAAAATTCTTTTACATCTATGTTTTTGGTTTTCTTCCTTTGTGAACAATGGTTAAAATTAGTTGATAGTTACGTAATAAAAAAAAAAAACTTTTTCGAGAGATTTGATTTCCCTTTATTGCACCCAGGATATGATGGCTGTCACATGGAATTATCATATTTAGTGGTAAATAATGACCACAGATTAAACACTGTTTCTGCAGTTTGGATGCCAGGTGAGGGCGGAATGGCTAGAGCGCTTGCATTCGGTTCAGATCCTGTGGGTTCGAGTCCCACTGTTAGCATGAATGTTTGTAACCGTTCGGAATCGGCTTTAAACTGTATGCCCCGGTCTAATTAGCCCTCGTGTAGCAAAAATTTAACCGTAGCGTTCCAAACCAAATGAATCTGCAGTTTGGATGAATAAAATATAAAACAACAAGTCAAACAAAAAACTTTTAACGATAAATAATCATATTTATTCTTTGCATATGAAGAAATTAATAATTCTTTGCATTTTAGGATTTCACCCTAGCGAAATCGCATTGAATTTTTTCCTTCCCTAAGAAGGATTTAAAATTTAGTTTGTGTAAAAGAAAAAAATTCCTGCAGTACACATTTATTAATTATCATTAATTTGGAAAGAAAACCATTCTCAAAATATGACATTCTTCCCTCAACAGTTTACACATCAATCTTTAAACTTAAATGTGTATATTTTGTGTGGCCGTCCCGGTACAATTTCGTTTGATCATTATTTCAAAAGTTCAGATTAAAGAGTGGATTAAACGAACCATCCTCACATTTCAAGAGCGGATTGAGTAGTGCTTTAAATTAAACATTAACTTATCTCCCAAGGGTTTGCCCACTCATCTGCAGCTGGTCTACGTGCGTGTCCCGGCAAAAATTCGTTTCATCATTATTGCAAAAGTGGGGATCTGAGGGAATTACTCTTAAATAAGCCATCGTCACATGCCAAATGTGGATTAAAGAAGACATTTTCATCAGTCCATGGTTTGTGTGCGCGTCCCAGCGTAAATTCGTTAGCTCATTATAACAAAAGTGGGGATTAAAGAGTGGATTACTCGTAAATAAACCATCGTCACATGTCAAGTGTGGACTAAATAAGGCATTTTCGCATCTCAAGGGTTTGCGTACTGATCTGTAGGTTGAAAGGTCCAAGGTTTTCGCAAATTTCCGGCAGGAATTCGTTAGATTATCATTGAAATAGTGTGGATTTAAGAGTGGATTTGATAATACACCGTCTGATTACAAGGATTATCACACTCATTTGCAGATTGAAAGATCCACGGCTTGACTCTCTGACCAATGAACTTGTCTTGACCACTGAACTGATCTGGTACAATGCTTGTGTGAGAGTCTTATCACAAATTCGTTAGCTCATTATTGTAAAGCCGGACTATGGCCGAATGGTTAGGGCACTGGTATGCCATACCAGAGTTTGTGGGTTCGAGTCTCCCTCCTGGCATGGACTTTT
This sequence comes from Dolomedes plantarius, assembly GCA_907164885.2. Lineage (NCBI taxonomy): Eukaryota > Metazoa > Arthropoda > Arachnida > Araneae > Dolomedidae > Dolomedes > Dolomedes plantarius. The sequence goes on along the minus strand of OU015490.1, from coordinate 126,982,388 downwards.
GTAGCCGTTCGGAATAGGCTTTAAGCAGTTGGTCCCAGTTTAATTAGCCCTCCTGTAGCAAGATTTTGATCATGCTAAACCAAACCATTATTGCAAAAGTTGTGGAATAAAGAGTAGATTGCTCGTAAATAAGCCCTCCTCACATTTCAAGTGTGGATTAAATAAGACATCCTTACATCTCAAGGGTTATCACATACCTCTGCAGATAGAAAGGTCGAGGGTTTGTGTGCTTATCAGGCATAAATTCTTTAGATGATTACGTAAAAGCAAATTAGTGAACTTTATGTAATAAATTTTTATCCCTTTTTCATAATATAATCTATAAATATATATTATATATCTATATAATCTATATCTATTTAAGTTGCTAAGCCGACTTTTTGGGCAGTCCGTGAGAGAAAACTACTGCATCAATTTACTTCATTTTGGTCTTAAATGAAAGATTGTAATCTGTAGATTTGTCAAATTTGGTTTTTGTAACCGTAATTTCTATAAATTAGCGATAGTTTACAATTAAAAATTGATTTCTGCGCATGCCCAGTGGCATGTTTAAATCTGGCGTTAGAAACTCACTTTCTGCGCATGCTCAGTGACATGTTTTAATGATAAACACAATTATTCCAAGTCTCTCTTTCTCTCTCTCTGCCATTTTAATTTTTATGATAATTATATTTGTGAAATATAAGATTAAACCTGATGGAAATTGTTTATTTGGCGCTGTTTAATGAGAGATAATTTACTATTAAAAAATTGCTATCCGCGCATTCTCAGTGACATTTTTAAATCTGGCTTTAGATATTCACTAAGCACGAGGCCGCTTAAACACATTAATTTGTTTCTTCGTATTATTATGATTTTCAACATTTGTCAATAATTTGAGTTTAATTTGTGTATTAGTACATTTATTTACTATCTAGCCGTCATGTTTTGACGGGTATTAACAAGTTTTGTTTTGTGTTTTGTATAAAGTCAGAGCAAGAACGCATCCCAAAGACAGTCAGAAAGTTCATAGTTTTCCTTTGCAAACTTAGTTACAATGAATTCATTTATTTCATATATCCATCTATATTCAAATCATACTAACCATTCATACCTCAAGACTAAAAAAAACTGAAGAAATTTCTTGGACAAGCGTTCTCAGAAAACGGAGAAACACTAATTGCATTTCAGTTTAGTACTTCATTAGGATTCTTTTGAGCGAGGAGATTTATTGAACGAACGTACATCATCTTTAGAAAGAAATCCTAGCCACCTAGAAAACAGTAAGCGTTCCCCGAACTTTTTGCCATTAGCTGGCCGCGAACATTTATTTACAATGGAATAAACCCGGAATACGGCGGGGCATCGCTCCAGCGAAACAGAGTGGCAAAAGTTTTCCAAGCCTTGTTAGCAGACAATGCAAAACTACGGTACATCCGAACAAACAATAATCCCCAGCATCGGAATCAATCAGCTGAAGACAGAGCGCTGTTCGGGTTGCTCTGCTTTTGATCGATGCAGTTAATTTCCAGCTAACAATTTTTCGAGTTTTCCGCTTGCGATGATGAGAGATACACACAGAGCCGAAATCATGGAGAAAAAAGAGAGAAACCTAAAGAATTTAATCGTGGACGAGCAAAACGGAATGATTTATGAATCTCGGAGAATGATTATGGATAAAGTGATTGATGAATCCCACAGTTCTCGATCGTTTCGGCTAGAGTTAAGTTGGTTTCTTTTATTTTTGTTTCGTTTGTTCGAGAACCCCATTCGGATTTGGAAGGAATTCTGTTGAGTGAGGTTTCTCTCCGTTTTGAATCGGCTTATCCAAAACCTAGTCGCACCCAAACAATGTGCGCGAAGGCAAAATATGATACTGATATTATGACAGGAAAAAAAGTCGTGATTCCGATATTTAGACCAGATTTGTAAAATTTCCAGAAAAATTTTGATTGCCAATATGTTCGCCTTTTTTTCTTGTTCGCAAATTAATATTAACTAAACTGTGAGTTATTTACAGTAATTTTTTTTTAATCTGGTACCATACTTTGTGTGTATATATACGTACGTATACACATACATACATATATATATATATATATATATATATATATATATATATATATATATATATATATATATATATATCGCTGGCATTCGGTATCAGAGCCAGTGGATTCGAGTTCCACTACTGGTTGAATGTCTGTAGCCGTTCGAAATCGGCTTAAAACTGTAGGCAATTTTGTAGAAATGAGAACGAAAACGATATTACTTCTGTCACCTGAACTGATGTCGTCATTGTGTGAGATCTTAAATATTATTTAGCCGCTAGTAGCTCAATTGCTCTACATTAGAGTGGAACAAAAAAGACGAATTTTTAATTTTTAAATTTTTTCTTTATTCCTGTATTAGTATTTGTTGATGCAATAATAAAACATCATCTATGCCAAAAATCAGTTGTCTACGACTTCATCTTCAGGTGGCGCACGACATGAGAGGGCAAAAAAAAAAACTCATTTTTAGTACTTAATTCTAACCTCAATTGAGAGTCATATTTTTAAAATTTTTGTCCCAAATTTGTTATTGTAGGTTTGTGTACTGTCCTATACTGCATTTTTAATAAAAAATCACGGAACAGTTCTGACTAGATTACTTGCATTAAGATTTACACTTTAAGCCAATTTTGCATAGTGTTAGACGGATGCTGCACTTCTGGACTGGCGATATCTTACCACACATCGGAGAAGATATTAGTTCTATCAACTCACCACAGTTTTCCCCAGTCTTAGAATGCTCTTCTAAAAGATCTACTGAAACTAACCCAGATAAATTTTCCATTTCAAAACCCTACCAGCGACCAAAACAGCAGCATGAAGAAACGATCCAAATTAGACATAAGCTACAAAATCTAGCAACATCTTGCGATCGAACTGGGATTTCTGATCGCTCAGCATTAATCATAGTAAACGCTGAAATGCAGGATTTGAATATTATCAGTAGTGACAACTCATCAAAAGTAATAGATCGACATAAACTACGTCGCGAGCGTCGAAAAGTACGCGAAAACCTGCAACGGTTAAGTGGCCAACAACCTATATCCTCGCTTTATTTTGACGGCCGTAAAGATAAAACTTTAGTCCTGGCTAAGACAGAAAATAGATCACATCGGAGACTGAAGAACATATTTCTTTGATTTCTGAGCCAGATTCTAAGTACATAGGACGTCATTCACTTGATTCGGGTAATGCAATTACGATTCAAAAAAGTATAGTTGAACTGCTAGGAAAAAGTTTCGAATTTCATACATCGTTGATGGCAATTGGATGTGACGGTACTGCTGTTAATACAGGACAGAAAAACGGTGTCATTGTACTATTAGAAAAATATCTCAACCGACCGGTACAGTGGTTTGTGTGCCTACTAAATGCAAATGAATTATCACTTCGTCATCTTTTCACCAGCCTCGATGGTACCACGACAGGTCCAAATAGTTTTTCAGGAAACATTGGAAAAAGACTTGAAAAGAGTCTAGAATATAAATGGTAACCTTTGAAGCTGTAAGTTCAGAATTGCCGGATGTTAATGCTGAATTATTAAGCCCTAATCACAAATATTTATATGAAATATGCTCATCTATTTCTTGTGGCAGAATCACGCCTAGCTAAGCTAACAGGGATCCAGGAAAGCTAGCACATTCCCGGCAGCTAACTTGTGCAGACGGGATTCTTCGTTTATATGTAGGAACAACGAAACCAACGGTCAACCTGAAAGAACTTGTCAATTTTATTATGAAAGTATACGCACCAACTTGGTTTGACATCAAGACTAAACCATCTTGTAAATATGGG
>OU015490.1:126968561-126973561 GCA_907164885.2 Dolomedes plantarius | reverse complement strand
TGCAGAAATGAAAATCAATAGCATATTATCGCCGCGGGATTAATTCTCAAATCTTTTCAAAAGAACTTTTTTTTTAAAAATTTTTAAAAGTAAAATATTTTTGAACAGTATTCATTATGCAGAAGTTTTTGATCACAAAAAAATCCAAAATGCGTATTATAAAATTAAAGTAGACGTCCCAAAAAATATTTAAAATTTTTAGTGTTTGTTCCTGGGAATATACATTAAAACTGAAAAAAGGCATTTCCTTCATAAAGCGGTGATCATGGTTATTTTTTATATCAGTATTTTGAATTTTGACATTTAATTAGAAAATTCACACAACACGTGTTGAAATTTTTTAGGGAGTATATTCAGTACACTTTAAAAGAAAAATTCCCGAAAAGCAGTAAAAAAACGTTGAATTTAGTCAATCTAAAAATAATTTTATAATACGAAGTACCAATGAGGCACAGGGATTTAAATAAAAAACCTCATACCTTTCTAAATATAACTTTCTATGCAAGGCAAGCTCCGTATTTTAAGAATAAAATAAAATAAATTTCAGTCACAATTTAATAAGAAATATGAATTTTTGCAATTTTATTTCACGACATTTAAATATATTCAATGAAATAGTCAAACATTAATAGCAATTATTTGTTAAACATAAATTCTAAGAAGTAGAATTCATCATGTTAGTTTTATATTCTAAGCTTAAAATTGTGTAAAAAAAATAAACTAAAAAATTTAATTTTCATTGTGTATCACTAAAAAGGTTCATATATTTAATAACAGTTACAGACTCAAATTTTTCACGTTAGAACTCGGGAATCAGTTCATTTATGAATGGTAATCTGCACGTTGTTGAGGATACATCACTTAACACACTACTAAACATTTTACTGAAACACAGCATTCAAGTGTTTGGGTGAAAAATAAAGAGTAATCAGTAGTTTTTCATATTAATGGAATCATAAGTATTTAAATTTAGAATTACACATAGCTATAGCATCTAATCTGTATTAAGCCCTTGATCATGTTTATAATGGTAATATCAACGTTGAGGATACATCACTAAAAACATTTCTAAACATTTCACTGAAACACATCAATCAAGTTTTGGTGCCAAATAAAGCGTAATCAGTCGCTTTAATATTTAATGGAATCATAATACATTAAATTTAACATTACTCATAGCTATAGCATCTAATTTGTATTAATCCCTTGATCATGTTATTAATGGTAATCTCCACGTAGTTGAGGATACATCACTTAACACAAAACATTTCACTGAAACACATCATTTAAGTTTTGGTGCCAAATCTAGAGTAATCAGTAGCTTTAATATTATCACAATCATAAATACTTTAAATTTAGCATTACGCATAACCACAGCATTAAAGCTATATTACCTTTGATCAAATAAAGGGTTGATAATAGAATCTACACGTAGTTGAAGATACATCACTTAAAAAATTACTAAACCCATCATGAAACACAGACTTCAGTTTTGGTGCCAAATAAGAGTAATCAGTAGCTTTAATATTAACAGAATAATGAATACTTTTAATTTAGCATTACATATAGCCACAGCATCAAAGGTACGACTACCCCTGATCATGGTGAGTTGTTAAGGTAACCTGAACGTAGTTGAAGATACACCACTTACATAATTACTAAAAGCATATCTCTAAAACACCTCACTGGACGTTTTGGAGCCAATATAGAGAATCAGTAGCTTAAAATTAATAGAATCATAAATACTTTAAATTCAAGTTCAGACACATTAACTTAAAAAAAAAAAACAGCAATAAAATAATTTCATATTAAGGGAAAATACAAAAAGGAAAGACAACAACAAAGCAGCACATTCCAAATAATTTCAGCTTGAACAAGCACCTCGTTTACGCTTTCGATGCAAACCCCTAAATCTTTAACAATTTTTGCTGTTTCATTATTGCTCTCACGAGCGGTTCCCCTAAACAAAGAGCGTTCAAAAATCTCATTTATTTGTTTGTTAACAACTTCGGGGAGAGGAGAAGAAATAACTCTTATCATCATTCCAGAATATTAGCGCCCGCGAGAGAGAGAGAGGTTTTAAAATTATCTAACTAATGAAACACTCTCGTCGATCCACTCAACTCATTATGTAATTTTTGCCCATGTTAACTAAAACATGCATCATAAGACGTTGCCAGTACGAAAAAGAAAATCATGATGTATACATCTGATAAAATTGTAGCAGTTACCTCGCTCATGCAAGGGGGAAGCTTGACGGCCTTGGATAATTAAGAACCGTCACCTAAACAACTAAATCATCGAAACCACTCAGGCCATTCCAAGAGCATATATCTTAGGCAAAGAAAAAAATAATAATAAAAGATTGGAGGGGGGGTGGGGGGAATCACCCTTTCTTTTTTCATGCGTGTGCGATTGAGCTCAGATCGAATCTTTCAAAAAACTTCGCTTTCAACCACCCCTGATACATGAAAAATAGCCTCCTTAAAGTTTAGAAATCCCCCCCTTTAAACCCCCAAGGCAAACACCTATGATAATAACTTTCATTTATACCACACAATTTCATCTCTTTCTAAAGAATATATAAATAGCATCGCCGCAGAGAAATGAATGCAGACAAAAGGCAAATTATTAGCAGTAGATAGGAGATAGTGCCAACTGGAAGGGTTATAAATAAAGAGCGTTTGAGTTTTTATTATTGCCAACACATCATCTGGGTTTCAAAGATTGCTTGACACTTCCCCACGCCTCCTGGCGATTTGATGACTTCCTGAGATTTTTTTTCATTCTCCGATACCTGTTCATCTTGAAAGGCGTGGCTGCTAATTATTATCTCATTAATTGAGATTTTTTTTACCCAGAGTGCAATCCCAGCAGGGGTCCACTTCGTCAAAACAATCACTGCTCGCACCAACCGGTGTTCCCTTGCACAGGTTAAATGAGGTAGGCCTGAACGAAATCAATTAATGAGGACTTGGCAATGATAAGAGTGGACCTGAAGGCTGGAGACAAATTAGCTCGGGGTCAATCAAGAGTTGGTAAAAAGAGAAAAAAACAAAACTGTGCGCTGAAGGAGGATTAACTTGGTTGCTCTAAGCTGTTTTCATCTTGACATGAGATGCTTAGATTTGAATCAGAATTGCACATTGCAAAGCACCAAGACCAATGTTGAAATGGAAATTACGTTATTTGCAATTACAATTTCTATAATGTACAAATTCAAAAATGTCAAAGTAAAATGTTTTTCTTCAAGATATGCGCAAGGTTAAATGAAAGAAATCAATTAATGAGAACTCGACATTGATTAAGAGCGAACCTGAAGGCTGGAGACAAATTAGTTCGGCGTCATCAAAAGTTGGTAAAAAGAAAAAAAACTAGTTCTTTTCTGTGAACTAAAGGATGATTAACTTTGGTTGCTCTAAGCTTGTTTCCATCGTAAAGGGAGAGGAGATTTTTTGATTTCCCCAGAATTGCTCATTGCAAAGTACGAAGATAAAAGCTTAATGAATTGAAAGTTATTTGTAAATTATAGTTTCCTAGGATGTACAAATTCAAATTTTCAAAGTAAAATGTTATTCTAAGGTCTGCGCAAAGTTAAATGAAAGAAATCAATTGAGAACTTGACATTGATAAGAGCGAAACTGAAGGCTGGAGACAAATTATCTCGGCGTCAATCAAAAGTTTGTAAAAAGAAAATACAGCTCTTTCCTGTGAACTGAAGGAGCATTAACTCTGTTGCTCCTCAGATGTTTCCATCTTGCATAAAATAAGGAGATTGCAGTGAGCAATTCTGGGAATCAAACAAAGTTCCAAGACAAAAGCTCAATGAAATGAAGGTTATTTGTAAATTATAGTTTTCTAGGATGTACAAATTCAAATTTCAAAGCCAAACTGTTATCATGAAGGTTTTCGCAAGGGTTAAATGAGATAGGCCTGAAAGAAATCAATTAATGCTTACTTGACAATGAATAGAGCGGACCTGAAGGCGGAGACAAATTAGCTCATGTTCATCTTACAATTATACTATTTTGAAAATTTCAGCTTCTTTTCAGATTTAGTAGTCCCATGCACTTGCGATCTCATGGAGATCTTTTGAGTGAGATTTGACGATATTGCCACAGGTGAGCATCTGACTTAGTGCCTGTTCAATAGGAGTCCGTTGCGTTGCGTTAAGGAAAAGATGACGTTGAGACGAAAATAAACCAATCATAGGCGTTAAAAATTTCATTGCTAAATCGTTGGAGCTATGATGGTTTATTTCGTCTCAACGTCATCTTTTCCTGAACGCAACGCAACGGACTCCTAGTGAACAGGCCCTAACAATAATAAATGGTTAATTCTGAGCGCCATCGAGGTGTAAGCGATAGTTCCGGGAAGCGTCTTAAACAATACGACTTATGGTTAAGTGTTTTCCAGAAGCCTTGAAACAAAATTTATACAGAGAAGAGCTGAAATTAGACAGATGATGCTTTCCCCCGGCATTAATATATATTATTTTTTATCCTGAACTGTTTCAGATTCATATTTCTTTCTCGTTTGTAATGCCTTGGACATTGCCAACATATCATATCAATCTGTACGACCTCATAAGCTGATCTGCTATCAGTCTAATGATTTCTCAGAGAATCTAGCTGAAAACTGAACAGTTTGCATAAGTTGAGCATTTAAAGTAATTAGCGTTTAGTTGGTAACATTGATTTAGTTTCGATGAAGGGCGAATCGCATAAAGGCGAACTTTTGCCATTGGTTGCCAATCTTCAAAATAGAAACTTGAAGTGAGGGGAATTGCCAAATCGAGACACAGAATAAGAAGACAAACCATAGAGTAATGAAGAAACAAGAAAAAAACGAAGACGCGATAAATAACCGACAAAAATAAAGTAATACTGATGAAATTACAAGTACACAAACAGTCTTAGAAGCTACAGAAATACATGAGCTTATTTCTGGTTTAGTTAATTGCTTTTATCTTAATGAATTATTGCGGAACTCAGCAACTT
>OU015490.1:126938561-126963561 GCA_907164885.2 Dolomedes plantarius | reverse complement strand
CCCTCAAGCCTCTCCAAGTGGTAACCCCCCCAGGTTGAGAACCACTGATCTACAGCGAACACAGTTTTGCATCCTGTAGGGGTTCCTCGGCTTAGTATGGCAGACCAATAATGAATGTGGTGGCAAATCTGTAAATGGAATTGCATTTACAGATTACCAATTTCAGAGTGTTACGGAATTACTAAGAAAGATTATGCATATATAGCAGATATCGAGCATATTATATATATATATAATATTGTTCCGTTTTCCTGGGTTCGATTAGGTTGAATAAAATCTCTTTAGAAAGTGCACACAAATAAAATTTATTATTCTGTAAATCTTCAGGCGCATACACAAATTCAAACAGAAAACACGCAACAACAGTCTTCTATACAGCAGAAAACTCTATAAACACAAGTCGGGATAACAGAGTCTTCAATACAATACACGCCTAACGCACTTTCAACACATTCAATTCCCAGCAGAAAAGAACACTAAGATCCAGGTTCAGCTTTAGGTATTTCAACTTGTCGGAGCTCCAAGGTCTGTAGGACTTTATCTCCAACTGTAACATTATGCATCGGAAATAATTTTGCTACAGCAGTAATTAAATATCATAAATAGGCCCTTATCATTAAAAAAACACAATACAACTGAGTTCCAATGCCAATGTCAGGTATATTATAGACTTCCAAAGCGCCCTCTATCGGTCAACCAGCTAGATGGTTCCAGAACCTTCTGGAAAGAATCCTGAAGGTTTGTGACCATTTGGCGCCAAGTCACTAAATTTGGCGACCAAAAGAAGCCACCAAATCCACCTCCAATTTGGCAATATTCTCATATTTGGCAAGATTACCAGAGACTCCTAAAATTCGTGACATATATATATATATATATGTGCGAGAAATCAATATAAAATTACTAGAAATTGCTAAAGAATTGCTTTATATAGAGACATTAAAAAATTGTTCATCACCCTTAAAAAACTCCATAAAAATCTTGACTTTAATATTAAAGTGAACAAAGGAATATTCCACATAAATGTATTATATAATTAAAACAATGATAATATTGCAAAATATTTAATGATAAACCTCTCACAACATGTAACTAACACGTTTCCTCAGTAACGAATGGTAGTCGTGCTAGAATGGTTACCGCGAACCCATCTCCGAATAACTTCCCCTTATTTTCTACATCAAATATCTGACCACTTCGAACTCCATTTAGGCGAGCAATCTACATAAATGCCTCGCGAACAGGGGGTCAAATGGCCCGGGGGTGGGGTGGGCACGAAGGAGTGGTGGGATCATCAGAAGAAGGAGACAAAAAAAGGAGAGCACAGGAGAGATTTTTGTGTGCTTTCTTTATACGGAAAAGAGTAAAAATTCCTCCGAATTAAGATGCCCTCTAGGGTCTGAGCCACAGGAATTCTTTCATTTTATCTGCGAGTCGTTTTATTGGTTATTTTTATTTTTTCCTCGCAGAGTATTGGGTGCAATCTGCTCGATGCTATTTTTTCATTTGTTTCCTTAGGCTGGAGAGATTGCCAAAGATGGTCGGGAGATTTAGAGGGCATTACCTTAATACGGTGAGTTAGTTGTAAGCAGCTCATATATTTTTCCGTATTAAGAGTTAAGTTTTTTTTTGTTTGTTTTGTTTTTCTATCGTGGCGATCACTCTCAGATCACTTCTCTGGAGATAACCGTATTTGTGAATGAACGCTCATGTAAATACATTCTTTCTTATGAGCACTCCATAAGATCGTAGTTGCAGATTAACACTTGATTGATGCATTAATTGTCTATCTACTTTTACTGCTCCCCGCCAATATGACGGGTAACAGAAAAATGCGATTATTTTCGATATTATGCATGTTTGTCAGTAGGTATTTACTGACCAAGATTACTAGAATTTATATCACTAACTTGAGTTACATATTTAACATTTAATACATGACCATCAATTGTATACATATTTCTACTGAAACCGGCCAATATGACGGATATCAGAAAATGCGATTATTTTGATATTATACAAGTTTGTCAGTAAGTATTTACTGACCAAGATTAATAGAGTTAACATCACTATTTTCGATATTGTACATTCGATATTGTCAGTAGGTATTTACTGACAAAGATTACTACAGTTAATATCACTAACGGGAGTAACATATTTAACATTTAATTGATGGTCATCAATTGTATACCTATTTCTAATGAAACGCGCCAATATGACAGGTATCAGAAAAATGCGATTATTTTTTATTTATATGAGATTGTCATTATAGATCTTCACTGACCAGATCACTAGAGTTAGCATAGCAAACTAGAGTTACATATTTAACATTTAATTTATGGTCATCAATTTTATATCTATTTCTACTGAAGCCCGCCAATATGACGGGTATCAGAGAAATGCGATTATTTCGATAATATTACATAAGTTTGCTAGTAGGTCTTTACTGACCAAGATTACTAGAGTTAACATCACTATTTTCGTTATGTACAAGTTTGTCAGTAGGTATTTACTGACCAAGATTACTACAGTTAATATAACTAACTAGAGTTACATATTTAACATTTAATTGATGGTCATCAATTGTATACCTATTTCTACTGAAACGCGCCGATATGACAGGTATCAGAAAAATGCGATTATTTTTGATATTATACAAGTTTGCTAGTAGGTATTTACTGACCAAAATTACTAGAGTTTATATCACGAACTAGAGTTACATATTTAACATTTAATTGAGGACCATCAATTGTATACATATTTCTACTGAAACGTGCCAATATGACGGGTATCAGAAAAATGCGATTATTTTTTATATTATACAAGATTGTCATTATCGATCTTTACTGACAAAGATCACTAGAGTTAGCATAGCAAACTTGAGTTACATATTTAACATTTAATTTATGGTCATCAATTTTATATCTATTTCTACTGAAGCCCGCCAATATGACGGGTATCAGAGAAATGCGATTATTTTCGATTATATTATATGAGTTTGCTAGTAGGTCTTTACTTAAAGATTACTAGCGTTAACATCACTAGCTAGAGTTACATATTTAACACTTGGTTGGTGGTCATCAATTGTATACCTATTTCTACTGAAACCCGCCAATATGGCGTGTATCAGAAAAATACGATTATTTTCGAGTATATTATACAAGACTGTCAGTTGGTGTTTACGGACCAAAATTACTAGAGTTAACATCACTAACTAGAGTTACATATTTAACACTTAATTTGTGGTCATCAATTGCATACGTATTTCTACTGAAACTCGTCAATATTGTTAAAAATATTGTTATTTTCGCTATGATATTGGTTTTTCAGTAGGTCTTTACTGACATAGAGTACTATATCAACGGAGTCAACATCACTAACAACGGAGTCAACATCACTAACAAGAGTTATTCAGAACTAAGATTACAGATTCAACACTTAATTGACGGACCATAACTGTATATCTATTTCTACTCAAAGCCCGTTATTATGATGGATCTCAGAAAAATGTTATTTTCTATACAGCAGTGCTTTGTCAGTATGTCTTTGCTAAAATACTTAATAGAGTTAATATTATCTACAGTTATTTAGTACTTACAATTCAGATTTAACGCATAATTGATAGATAACTGTATGCTTATTTTAACGGAAAATCGTCATTGTGGTAGGTTTCAGAAAAAAGAGCTGAGGTGTAGGGTGCAATTTGAATTTCATACATACCGAAACCGTTGAAAAAAAAACCAGTATCTTATTATAGATGTAAAAAAAAACAGTTTAGCAAGGAATTTGGAGGGGATTTAATACCAAAATTCTCCTCTTTTCTGCGCCACTGGAATTTATTCGAAGTAATTCTTTTGCTTATTGTTTTTACGTTATTTTAAAATGCAGCTACAGTTACATGGTAAAATTATTTCTTCAAGTTTTTTAGGGTAAAAAAACATTATCTGTATTCATATTGGTGCCAATTTATCACTCATTTCGTCCTGTGATAATTAAAGGGTCATTTTCGAAAGTTGTTTGTAAAGATGGAAACAAATATATATATTTCCCCAATGCGGAGGCACTTGTTGAGAAGACATTCGACTATAATTCACCGCAGTTTTGCTGACCACTTTATTATGGGGGCGCCATATAGGCGGACCAGCATTGCTCCCTATGAAGGGACGACACAAACGGAGGCACTTTAGTGGCCCTTCACCAGAATTCGATCCGAGCACCCTCAGCACCGAAACCCAGCGCGCTGTACCACAAGGCTGCCACGGCCCTGGAAACAAATATATAAACCGTTGAAAACCAAAAAAATCCCTCAGTATCTTATTATAGATGTAAAAAAACAGTTTAGCAGGGAATTTGGAGGGGATTTAATACCAAAATTCTCCTCTTTTCTTCACCACTGGAATTTATTCGAAGCAATTTTTTTGCCTATTGTTTTTACGCTATTTTAAATTGCTATTTTAACAGTTACATGGTAAAATTGTTTCTTTAACTTTTTTTTAGGGTAAAAAAACATTATCTATATTCTATATTCGTGCCATTTTATCCCTCATTTCGTCCTGTGATAATTAAAGGGGCATTTTTGTAAGTTGTTTGTAAAGATGGAAACAAATATATAAACAAATATGGTAAACGTACATACGAGAACTCTCATATAAACTGCCATATTATTATTTTAAGCACGACGTTTTAATTTCCTGTACAGTCGAGCCTAATATTATGTGTGATTTTATCACATTTCCTGTAAATGCTCAATTTTTTTAAAAGTTAAAGATGTGGTGCATCATTTCGTCCTGTATTAACTAATGTGACATTTTTTAACGTGACTTGTTAGGATAGAAATTTTCTCAAATATATAAATAAATGGAAAACGTGTATACGAAAGCTTTTATATAAACAGCTATGTGATCATTTTAAAGAGGGATGCCTTAATTTCCTGTACATTTTAAATAATAATACCTATGTGATATTATTTGCTCGACCATTGTTAACATTTCCATTTCTCTTAATTACTTTTTGTAAAGACGTTTTGCAGTGGATAAAGTCTTTTCATATTAGCATATGGTAAATGTCTATACGAAAGTTTTCATACAAACAGCCATGGTCATTTTAAAGCGTGATGCCTTAATTTCCTGTACCGTGTTAAGCTAATAATATCTGTGGAGTATAATTTGCTCAACCATTTTTAACAATTATAACTCATTTCAATTACTTTTGTAAAGACGTTTTGCAGTGGTCTAAAGTCTCTTTATATAAACAAATGGTAAACGTGCATATGAAAGCTTTCATATAAACTACCATATTATTTTTAAGCGTGATTTCTTAATTTCCTGTACAGGCGATCTAATAGCATCTATGAGATACTATTAGCTAAACTATTGTAACATTTTCAATTTTCTGCAATTACTTTTTGTAAAGACGTTTTGCAGTGAATAAAGTCTTTTCATATAAACAAATTGTAAAAGGACATTTGAAAGCTTTTATGTAAACTGCCATGTAATTATTTTTAAGCGAAATGTCTGAATTTCCTGAACAGTTGAAATAATAGCATCTAAGAGATATTAATTGCTCTACTATTCAGCATAATATATAGTCAGCATAAATTGTACAGTAACTGTAACATTATGCATCACATATAATTGTACGCAGTCTAATGCTACAGCGAGCCAGTGATCTAAACGTCTCTGGTTCGATGGCGGTCGCTGACAAAATCCAGCGCCGTGTTCACTAATGGTGGTCGGCGCACTTAAAATCTGTCGTGGCTGCAATGTCCTTCAAGTTCTCAAATTTACCTCTGGCGGTGCGGGGTCAAGTGTTCCAGTCTCGTCACTTGACTCGTTTCAAAATTACGGAACCGGCCCATTGGGGGGGGGGGGGAAGTCCACCTATACGGTGCTCCCAGAAAAGTGTCCAGCAAAACTGCGGTGTCATATTGCGCTACGGATAATGTCCAGTATCGTCTGACGCAGTGGAAAAGAAAAGTCTAATACTGCATCCTTCATATACACAAATTGTAAATGTGTATAGGAAAGCTTTCATATAGACTGCCATATAATTATTTTTAAGCGCAATATCTGAATTTTCTGTACATTCCAGCTAAAAAAAGTCTACGATATATGATTAGCTTGACTATTGTTAACATTTTCAATTCTCTACAATTATTACCATATTTTTATTACTTGCTTTCTTGTTTGTGTGTTTGTCCAGTACAAATCTTGCAATCGATTTTTAACTAACTTCCGTCTAGCTAGATATTTGAAACTTTTAGAATAGCTCAGACACGATGACAATGCATTTTTAATACTTTTAGCCATTTTTGAGCAGATTTTTACCATGTTTTTATTATTTTCAGTTAATTTTGTTTTGTAGACTGGTGCAGCCATCTGTCGGCTGGGACGGGAACGAAAAGTTAAACGTAAGTTAACTTCCATTTAACTTCATTTTCTTTCAAGTTGATGGGATAATTCATCAAAAATTTTTTTAAAAAGTATTTATTAATACATAGTCAAGTAATAATTGTCAAATTTATATGATTCAACAGAAAATTTAAAAACATGGTTTATAAAAAGTTCTCTTTATCTCATAATTACTGGTTTTTACCACGTTTTTATTAACTCGCTTTCTTGTTTGTGTGTTTGTCTAGTACAAATCTTGCAATCGATTTTTAACCTACTTCCCGACTAGCTAGACATTTGAAACTTTTAGAATAGCTCAGAACACGATGACAATGCATTTTTTTAATACTTTTAGCCATCTTTAAGCAGAATTAAATTAATTTTCAGTTATTTTCACTTAAGTTTGTTTTGCAGACTGGTGCAGCCATCTATCGGCCGGAACAGGAACGAAAAGTTAAATGCAAGTTACCTTCTAATTAACTTCATTTTCTTTCAAATTGATGGGATAATTCATGAAAAATTTTTTTTTAAAGTATATATTAATACATAGAATTGTCAAGTTTATATGATACAACAGAAAATTTAAAAACATGGTATATAAAAAGTTCTTTTTATAATGACGTTGATAAAGTCTACGGCTTCCTTCATTGACCGAAACCAAAATAAGAAAAAAAAAGCTAAAATTTAAAAAACACGTTTTTAGGTATTTCGTTAGAAAAAAAAATACAGAGTTCGTATATTTCGCTCTGACGTGCGTGTAAAACTGAAAATTCGTCCACTAGCAATAATAAAAAAAATTCTTCCAAACGACAGAGACAAATTCATAATAATATTAATAATAACAATCTAACTAAATAAAAGAAAAGAACTCAGCAAACATCATTATTTATGATTTTTTTTTCTTCTTTCATTTTCTACAGAAATAAACGGTGTTTCGCGCCTCCAAACGCCGAGGGGGGAAAAGGGGAAAAATTAATAACAGTTCGGGGAAAAAAAGAAACAAAAATATACAGAAAAAAAATCAGAAAAAAAGCATCTGAAATAAAATTAATAAAATAAAGGCTAGAGAGAGAGAGAGCAGAGAAACTGGTGCGATATATAGCTAAAACTACAGAACTACAAGTTTTCGACTTGAGGCAAGAAAATTTTCCGGGAGCGAAAATGGAAAAGAAAAGTGTCAAAAATGATTGATTTCTAACCAATTTTCACTCTGTACTTAGGAGCTCGCGTCGTTATATTTTATACAAAAACTATTCTTCGTTGCTCGCTTGCTAGTTGTTAGTTTTTATTTCCGAAGTGGATGTAATGAATGTGGGAGTTGAGGAGACGGGTGAGGTGGAGGGCTTTTGTTTGGAGAGGAGATTGAAATGCACCCGCACTGCTAATGGAGCCGTTCGGCGGTTATTAGTTAGCAGGGAATGATGAAGCACAACTTTTCATCAGCACGTCTCACCACAGGGGATACATGCAAATACATATGTCTGTATGTACACGTGAGACTCAACAGCAGTGTACTCATGAATTCGTCGTAGTCGAGGCGATTGATACATACTCGGCAGTTCAAGTACATAAAAATAAAAAAATCCTTCATTAATCACTCTCCAGTTTCTCCTAGGCCTCGCTCACACTGCTTCCAGAGCTGACCGAAGAGTCAGAGAAAACAAATTTGGACCAATCACCGAGCTGAATGGAATGACCACGTGATACGTAAAACCAATCACAGGTCATGACAACAATGTCCATGCCAACGGAAGAACGCATCACTCCTGAAGCAATGCGAACAAGATTCTTGTGCTCTACACATTAGAGTACATCTTACGCAAAAGTCCACAAGTTTCTGCCTGACCAAATCGTTACAAACGCCAATTTATGAGTGTTTCCCTTTCATTTAGAACATAAGACTGATCAGACTAACATAGATGAAAACAATTTTCCACGTCTTGAGAGAAACCATACACACGTGCGTTTCAAAAATGAAACTTAGGAGGTAATAAATTTATCAAAATGGGAAATATATTAAAGGACCCGGAGCTAACTAGTGGTTAGCACGTCAGTATTCGGCACTGAGGGTTTCCATTTCGACAAGTGCCACTGAATGCACTCTTGTCTAAACCGGGTTTGTGGACGTTACATCTGTAGACCGTAAAGTCCCTCCGAGTGGTTTGTAGCGGTGGGAGGAAGGTATGAGCCCCAAGATGTGAAAATTAGGGTGGCACCGAGAAAAAGGTCGGTTAAATGCTGCAACAGTATGGAGATGCCTGCAAAATCGGCGAACATCACCTTGATGAGCAACGTTCCGATCGAGATGCAAAAAAGCAAAAAAAAGCATTGCATTCCTAGATGAAAGCCCAACCAAAAACATTTTTTACCGATGAAATTAAGATGTCAATACATAGAGAAATCGATTCATGTGAGAGTGCATTGAAAAGGGGGTGATTACACAGAAAAATGGCTTGTAAGTTGTATCGCTAACCGAATAATTTCTCTCAAAATAATCATTAGTCTTTGAAACACCATCGTAAAAAATGAATATAACAAGGAAATTCTAGAAAAACTAATATATGTTATAACGGCTAATTATTTTCGAAGATAAACCGAAACATTTAACGAGGTGAAAAATTATATTAATACTCGTAACCTGATAGAAGATGGAGACGTTAATAAACAGTTTTCTTCACATTAGCGGGCAAAACCACTGTTAAAAAAAGTTGTCTCTTCTTTGTGGTTTAATCTCAAAGATAAATAACTTATGGAGTCAAATATTTCAGAAAAACAATGAATCGACTTAGAAAACAAGCATCCAGGGGTACAAAAATTCCAAAAGAAGATACAGAAAATTTCAACAAGACTTTTAGACCATGAAACGAAACAGTTTCAGAGAAATCCAGTTAGAGTAATAGTCAAGAAGGCAAAAAATGAAGGTACTACTAATTCTGAGCCATTCTAATATTCAAAACCTCTAGCATGATATTAAACTACGGAATAACATGTACAACACAATGAAAGTAAAAGTAATGACCAAATGCTGCAGTTATTAAATAAACCCACTCTCTGGAAACAAAAGATTTCATTTTTATGATTTATCAATATTTCAGGATAAACGCACATTCAAAACACATCAACTATTTCTCCTAGACTGTGACAATGATTCTTTCCCACAGCTGTTTCATGAACTGGCTCTTCCGCGTGTGAGGTTGAAATGCGACCTTTTAAACGTTGGACCTCGAATCTTTGGGTTTTACAATTTTAGTGCTGTTTTTGCTGCTGTAGTTAGTTCCATAGTCTGTTCTTTGCACTGCACAATAGCTTGTGGTAAAGATCACACAGTTTAGACGGAAAAGAGCTCGTTTGATGGTATTGTCGACACTAGTGAGGAAGAGACTATACTTATAAACTTAAGAAGTCTCTGATTCCATCTTCTGTTGGTTTTGCATGCAGTACTACCCCTCATTAGCATCAACCACTCTCTCACCACTCTCTCTTTCATATATATATATATATATATATATATATATATATATATAATGACTTACGACAGGTGAAAATGACGACATACGTTCATTAGATTAAATATTAATTCCTAACTTTCAAAGCTGTCATTTCAGATATCGTCAAAGGCATGAGAAGTTCGCATTTTTATCGGCGAACTTTTGAATATTTATTTCAAGGAAGTTAATAGGAAATAAAAGCGAATGAAAGCAAGGGAATTTCAAACCAATATTTGCATCTTGCAGTGACAATCCTCCCAGTATTTAAAACCCTTTATTAGAACAATAAATTTTGTTTTACGGCCGAGGAAAATCAAAAGCGCTATCAGCTAATAAACAGCCGGGGTACGGCAGTACAAAAGGTACTCACCAAATTAACGCGTCCTTTCGAATTTTTATTACTTCCAAACGCAAGTATCCTCATACATTTGTGCCGGAGAACGCAGTTGTTAAATTATCTCCAAACAAGACGCATACCATGTCGGCACGACAAAAGAAGTGAAACAAACTTTTGTCTAATGTAACAACCATCTGGCGAGAAAGAATCATTTTTAAATTGAATCGTGATTCGTCGCCGTTCTGTGCCACGCCAAGGGGAATGGCTCATCTGCTTAAAAGCGCCCGAATGATCGGCTGATGCCTTCCCTCCCCGTCCCGTTAATGGCGATATTTCCATTCAATACCGCGCCATTACAGCTTTAAACGGGTAGCAGCCTTTACAAATGATGCGGAGAGTCAATTTTTATCACAATGCAGGGAATTATTGCCAGCGAGCGCCCTCCCTCCCCCCCCCCCCTTTCAGTATTTTTTTTTTTTTGTTGTTGTCGTCACATTTTCCCCTTTAAAGTTGTTTTCACTTAGGCAGCGCGCGTAAAACGGAGGGAAAAACAACAAAAAGGGGGAAGTTTTAATAGATTTTAAAGGTGCCACCGAGTTCCTTTTTTTTTTTTAACCCTTGTTTTCCCAAACACTTTGCGTGATGGGTCCCGCTCTGTGACAAAAAGATGGATGCAAATGTAATAAGGCACATCTCTTACACTGATTACATTGGGAAATTGATTTTTTGAGTTAGTTTCAGCTGCGCGGCAAATAAAGTCGGCCAAGCGCCGTTTATGAGACACTGTTTTAAACGTGCCAGGTGATTTGTTACTCTTCTTTCTACCGGTCGCGAAATAAAAGGCTTTGAGCTCTTTAGGGAGAATTAAATTGTGACTGCGCTGGAAAAAAAACTTTAAAAGCAGGGATGAAATTTTGTTTGATTTATTGACAGATGCGTTGTAAAGTCTTCAAAACGGAAATCATGAACTTTTTACGTACTTCTGACCTTAAAAACTACAATTTTTTTTAAACATGGCAAGACGTTGTCTTGAGGACATTCTCCCAGCCACACTTCAGCTGCACCAAATCGACACAAATAGCAGCTTTTTCTTAATAAAAGGTCGCTCTGCAAGTTCCAATGGATCCATTAAAGGTCAAAAGATCCTAACAAATAGCTGCCCTGTATTCTAATAGTCGTAGATAAGTTAATCATCAACAAAAACAATTAGCCAAGTAGATTAGGAATATTTAATAGTTACCAAGTTTGAATTTTAAGTACATAAAAAGGAGTAATCGGTACTTCTTATATAATATAAACATTATATCTAAATTGATAGTAAAATATTAATTTTACTATTAATTAAAGAGTAACGAAGAAACCCCAAAGAGTTACGAAGCTTTAAAAATCATTGAACTACATCACCATGATCAAATCCAGATTACCGATAAAAACGTTGCCCTTTTTTCAGTTCATTTCAACTTTTATCGTGACAAACTTTTAATTCTTCAAGCACTCTTAACAGCAACAAAAAAGATTGTACCAAAACTTGTAGTAAAACAAAATTTTGTACCACTGTTTGTGATAAACCATGACTGCACTTATGTCCGTCACCAGCAAAAATTTTAAAAATTCCGCATTTGGAATTGTTTTTATTCCAGATTACTTATCTGCTAGGCCTTGCTGAGGGACCTGTTACAAGGGTTCAATGCTGTTGGGTACACTGTATATATTTGCCATTGTTTTCATTCCAGATTACTTATCTGCTACGCTTTGCTGAGGGACCTACTACAAGGGTTCAATGCTGTTGGGTCCACTGTATATATTTGCCATTGTTTTCATTCCAGATTACTTATCTGCTACGCTTTGCTGAGGGACCTATGATTCAATACTGAGGACAAGGGTTCAATGCTGTTGGGTACACTGGAGGTGTATATATTTGCTATTGTTTTCACTAAAGATTACATATATGCTAGGTCTTGCTGAAGGACCTATTATAAAGATCCAAGGCTGTTGGGTACACTGGAGGTGTATATATTTGCCATTGTTTTCATTCCAGATTACTTATCTGCTAGGCCTTGCTGAGGGACCTATTACAAAGGTCCACCGCTGTTTGGTAGACTGGAGGTGTATATATTTGCAGGACTTATTCTCTTATGGACAAACTATAAAAGACGTTCGTAGAGGAAAAAAACAATAATGAAATGCTATCAATTCATTCATATAACTATTTTTTTTCTCATTTCAAATTCAAAAAAGTCTTCGAACTTACTAATCAAGCCTCTCTTCTGAATTGACTATAAAGGAGGTAAGTAAGTTTCTTTTTTAAACTTTCAAAGGATCACCTTATGGTTTGATCGTAAGAATCTATAAATCTTTACTATGAAGAACAAATAATTAGCAGAAAAAAATTATCTATTTGCCTAAATAATTTAAGATCAGAAGGCGACTCTAATTAAATTAAATCAAGTTACTCGAATTAGTTGACTGTTTCGTAAATTATCGTAATTTTTAAAATAGTGATTCGTGCACATTAAAAATATAATGAAAGATTAATTGAATGGAGAAGTTTTTATTCCCGAAACAATTTCATTTGGAACTAACTAATGTAACGATTAATTAGTCTTTTTTTAATGCGGTTGATTGCATTATGCTTTTGAAGCTGTAATGCATTCATCAAGCTCTGGAAGATAAGGGTACGGATTTGTTTTGTTGAGAAAATTTTAAAATAATTATACAAAGTAAATGATTTACTTTGAGATAATGTAAAAAAATTTCCTAACAAAACAAATAATGATATAAATTTTACTTGCTTTTCAATACGTTTTTAGAATAGCGAAATAACCCTAATTATTGCAATTCTTGGAATAGGAGTATCTCCAAATAATGGAAAAATTTGCATAGAATTATATTTTGGCATAGTTTTAGGATTTCCTTTTATATTTCGATGACCACAACATTGAACTTGGATAACATCAGATCAGTTAAAATTTCAATTTATTTTCTCAGAACCAACTTTCTTATAAGGAGAGTTGAAAGCATTAGTTCATTTGCCGGAAGTTATTACCTACCATCTCCCCCATTACTGAAGTCGTGCAAGCTCTTAAAGACGTTTATACAGTTTATTTAATTTGTAGCAATATGCTGTTCTTTTAGAGATTTTTATGAAGTGAAATAAGCATCTTTTATTATGATTTACACAGAATTTTGTTAATTTCAAAATTTGGAAGTAGTCTATTAAAAGGCTAAGGATTCCTCAGGGGAAAATACGAGTAAATACACCTCCAGAATATCCAGTAGTCCTGGAACTACGTCTAGCTCTTGTTATCTATCGACTCATCAGCGACTAATAGTCGGTAAGAATGTTGGTTGGAAAATAATTGTAAGTACGAAATTACAATAGATTTTTGCTGGTTACTGACAAAATGTAGTCATCCATCACACAGCCGAAATCGTAATTGTCTCTCACGAGTTTCAATAGATTTTTGCTGATTATTCTAATAGATATTTTCTAGTTATTTCAATAGATTTTTGCTGGTTTCTGACAAAATGTAGTCATCCTGCACACAGCCGAAATAGCCATTCTCTCTCGCAAGCTTCAATAGATTTTTGCTGGTTATTCCAATATTTTTGCTGATTACCAACAAACTGTAGTCATCCAGCACATAGCGGAAACAGCCATTGTCTCTCACGATTTTTAATAGATTTTTAATAGATTTTTAATGGTTATTTCAACAGATATTTGCTGGTTACTGACAAAATGTAGTCCTCCAGCACACAGCCAAAATAGCCATTGTCTCTCACGATTTTCAGTACAGAATTTAGAGTACAGAGAGAAATCACAAAGGAGAACTTCCTCCAACGGAAAAATGCAGCCTTGGGACCCCCTTGTCATAGGCTCTCCCTTGTCATAGGCTCCTCAACAAGGCATAGTCGATAAGTACGCTGGTGGGAAAAGAATTGTAAATGAGGAATTTCTCTCAATTTTTATTGTTGGCTGACAACGTATCCAACCCAGAACAGAAAGGACCATCATCTATCAGGATTTGAGGTAGCTAGTTTAGAGTCCTGGAAGATGGCAAAGAGGACTTCCTCAAAGGGTTGGCTCGTTTGGTTTTGAGCTCTACGGTCAACTTGTGTTACACTAGGGCTAATTATACTGGGACCTACTGCTTAAAACCGATTCCGAACGGCCTCAAACGTCCATTCCAAGGGTGGAACTAAAACCCACAGACTCTAGTACCGAATGTCATCTCCCCAGCCATTCGGTCGACTTCTGACTCCTCATAAAGAAAAACATATATCTCCAACGCACATGTAGCCTTAGGATTCGCCCTTGTTATGAGATACTTAGCAAGACATACCCGATAAGTACGCTAGAGGGAAAGGAATTCCCAATGAGGAAATTCAATAAATTTCTTACTAGTGACTGACGAAGTGCAGATACCGAGCCCACTTAAAAGAACCATCGTCTACAACGAACTGTAAAACACAATTTAGAGCGCTAGAAGATGACAAATTCATTTTGTCAACTTCTTCAAAGGGGTTGACTGATGAAAGCTTGAGGGCCTACAATGCAAGAATAGGAGGAGGAGAAAAAGACTCTTTTTTTAAATGAATATTAAAGTAAAAAAATAAATAAATAAACTGATACATTAGGCAATCATTAGGCTTGGAAAGCTGGATGGATAATTAGAAACAAATGCCTTTTGAGCACAAAATAAGTTACAAGCAGTCGTAAGTCTAGTAAGAAAATGAAATATCTAAACGGTAATTGACAGCTCATTTCGGCCTGCAACGTTTCCACCAAGCACTTAGAGGTTTCCCCGAGTCGAGGCATATGGCAAGCTTATGGTTCACTGGGACGATATGAAGTGGGGACGGCGCTCCCGGTGAGTCATTTTTCTGATCGTTACTGCGTCTCTGATTCTAATGTCGTGAGATGTAATGATGCAATCCTTCACTTGAAGGGGTTGGAGAGGAATCATTAAGTTTTATGCGCTATTACTTCTCAAGAGCGGAGGGGGAGAGGTTTTTCCCTCTCTCTCTCTTTTTTTTTTCATAATGGATGTCGGAGGCGAGCGTGTTGACACCTCTTCAGACGCGGGTCGTTTTTTAAAAATTATATCCTCGGTCGATAAATCGATAAGCGAGGGGCGTGTGTGTGGTTGGAAAATCTTGTTATTTTCTGAGTGGGGTAATGTAATCTGAGGTCTCCAAATTCAATATTGTTTCAACAACAGGTGCGGGTATGCTAAGGCATTTCCTCAGATTTCACACGAATCACGTGGATTTGGTTCGTTTTAATGGCTGGTGTCGTGTCCACTCTCCCTGGAGTGAGATACATCCAGGAGTCGCCAAAGCAGCCCTGGTAGTCGGGGAGATTCTTTCGGAGAATAAATTTTTCTTATGGGTTATCGTCAATAGTGTGCAAAGCATCCAGTATTGCAGGGCATGTGATAATATGTTTTGGCGTTATTTCTATTTCAGGACAACTTCTACATTAGGTAAATTTTTGAACCTCATTCTAATCTTATCAGATTAAATAAGATTATTGTGATGTTATCTAATCGGAATGCTCTTGTGGGTTTTCTCCAATATTTTGCAAAGCAGCCAATATCGCAGGGTAAGGAAAAGTAGGTTTTGGTGTTCGTTCTATTTCAGGTCAATTTCTGTAATTTAGGTAAATTGTTGAACCGCATTCTAATATTATAGGATTGAAAAAGATTATTCTAATCTTATGCAATCGGAGAAAAATTTTCTTGTGGGTTCTTGGTTAATATTTTCCAAAGCAGCCAATACTACAAGGCAAGCAAAATGATGTCTTGGCATTGCTTCTATTTCAGGACAACTACTGTGGTAAGTTTTTGCACCTCATTCTAATCTTCATTAGATTAAAACGGATAAGCTGACAAGTTTGTTCTATTCAGTTCCGATATATTAAATATCAGAGAGAAAGCAAAATTTCATCTGTAATCAAAATTTTTAATATTTTAATCTTTGTAGGAAATCATAATTTCGATTACGAACGAAACATCTATTGAAGAGATAATGAAAATATCTCACTTATTTATAAGAAATTATAATAAATGTTCCACGAAATTAGTTCCAAGAAGTGAGCAAACTTATAGGAATTTTTTAAAGTTGGTATGGAAAAAAATTTAATAACTATTATACAGTTATATCCAAAAGAGTGAACTTCTCTATCAGGCAATTACTATAAACATATCAGAGGGTATTCAGAGGGAGGTTACAGTAACCTTTTTTTTTTAAGGGGAGTGGTCACTTTTACGTACTTTTAAAAGTATCATTTTTAAACCTATGTTCGATTGTATGTACTACTCATGATTTTTGCTTGATTTACATGAAATGTTTTGAGTAACTGCCTATTATACTGCATATTATATATGCAATATTTCAAGGTGATTAAAAAAAATAAAAATATTTTTATGCATAAAAAGTGAATAATTTTTTTTTAAATCGAACATTTTGCAATCAACTACTGTGCGCATTCTTTCAAAATAAATTATTAAGGTACAGTAATAATTGTTTACTATATGTGATTACAATACTTAATGCAACAATATCCACCAACATTATTCTAAAATATATTAAAAAATTTAGTACGTGCTATTTTTAATTAGAATTTTCAAAAATGACTGAGTAAAAGCTTATAAAAAAATTCTTTAAAAAAATTAAAATAAGTTAAAGTTAAAAAATGTTGGTGTATTTTCTTGCCTGAAGTATTCTAATCACATATAGTAAACAATTATTACTGTACCTTAATAATTTATTTTGACAGAATGCGCACAGTAGTTGACTGCAAAATGTTCGATTTTAAAAAAAAATTATTCAATTTTTATGCATAAAAAAATAATTTTATTTTTTTAATTACAGTCGGACCTCTATTTAACGAACCTCTATTTTGCGAATTTCTCTATTTTGCGAACTTTTCCTTGGAACCAAGAACGTTTTGCGAATTTCTTCGTAAAATTACCTCCAAATAGCGAAGTGCATTCTCCATTTAACGAACTTTTTCTTGTGATCCAATATTTTTTTCTCCATATTTCTCAAAGTATTTCTGAACATTTCAAACTAATTCTTTCTTTTAACACATTTAACACATTAACTTTCCTTTAACACGTTCCGACGCGGATTACAGTTTGAGGAAAATACGCCTGAAGGGGTTTTTAGTGACATTGCAAAGATGCGAGACGTATTATGAGAGAAAACACTTGCATGTGGTAATGTAAGCTTAAAATTACTTGGTATAATAAATGCAATAATGTCATTAAAATTCGTTAATTTTAATATAATTTTTTTTATCGAAAATACTGTGTATTCCCGGAAATGTTTTGTTTTATTCTTGTTCCTTGAAGATTTCTGTTTGATGGGTAAGATATATAAAACAAATAGACATTAATTTACAAAATAAAGGTGTGATCAATTACTTTTATTAATAATAATTTAGTGTTTATGAATTTGAAATCTGTCTTGTGTAGTTTAAAATATTTTAAAAGGTAAATCTCTATTTAACGAATTTTCCATAAAACGAACTTTTTTTCGGGATTTTGCGACTTCGTTAAATAGAGGTCCATCTGTACCTTGAAATATTGCATATATAATAAATAGTATTATAGGCAGTTACTCAAAAAATTTCATATAAATCAAGCAAAAATCATGAGTAGTACAGACAATCGAACACAGGTCCAAAAATGATACTTTTAAAGGTACGTAAAAGTAACCACCCCCCTTAAATCAAAACGCACAGAGTCAAAAATAAACTAATATCCCCAAAATACTTAGTGAAGTTCTTTTAGGCATTTCATACAAATATCTAAAAAAATAGTGCTTTTTGTGCCGCGTACGTCAATAGTGGTTAGCGCTGCGAACCTCCACAAGATGCGCTCGGGTTCCAATCCCGGGTCCGCCATTGATGTTCCTGTGCTCTCCTTTCATAGGACAGCACAGGATCATCATAAGTTGTGTGGATTCACCAATACGGTTCTACATATTAAAGTAACCAAGAAAATCACTCTGTCCTCGAGACAAATTTAAAAAAAAGTTCTTTTCTGTTGACAAATTGAATTATATATTTATACAAAAAATAAAGCAGATATTTAGTTAGAATCTGTAAAAGTCTACAATAAGTATAACTCCCTTTTTTTAGAAAGATAAATAACGATAAGGGTGCAAATATTCATCACGTCAATAAAAATGAAAAAAAAAATCTTTGCTACAACTTAAAAAAAAAATAATCTAAATTTAGAAAGCTCTAACAACCCAAGATTTAAGTTAAATCATTTGTCAGTGATGGCATTATTTTCGGGAATTTTACTCTCTTTTCGTTTTATCAAGTTGAAATATATTTCACAGCAGCCGTTTAGTTTTGTTTGCCTACGCAAAATTCTAAAAAGTCAAAAATGTTAAAAGATTTTTGGCAGAACATTTCCTCCTGGTATGAAAAGAAATTTTTCAAATATTTCTTGAAAAGCTATTATAGCAAAGTAGCAAAGTATTGGTAATTTATTTCTATTTCACGTAGCGATAGCAGGATATTAATGGAAATATTTCAATTGTTTAGATTTTATTATTTACCTCTCCCATACCCATTTCAATACTAATTTTGAATACCCTCTATGAACCTGTGTTTAGCGATATGATTTTAATATACTGCCAAAAGATTCCAATTGTTTATATCATATAATTTACATTTTACATACCCATTTTAATTCTAATTTTAAATATCCTGTATGAATGTGTGTTTAGAAGTATGATATTAATATACTGCCAAAAGATAAAGGAATAGTTTCAGTTGTTTATATCGTGTAAATTGCTTTTTACATACCTATTTCAATTCTAATTTTAAATACCCTGTATGAATGTGTGTTTAAAGATATGATATTTATATACTGCCAAAAGATAAAGGAATACTTTCAATTGATTATATCATATAATTTACCTTTTACATACCCATTTCAATTCTAATTTTAAATACCTTCTATGAACCTGTGTTTAGCTGTATGATTTTAATATACTGCCAAAAGATAAAGGAATAGTTTCAATTGTTTATATCACATAATTTATCTTTCACATACCATTTTTCAATTCTAATGTTGAATATCCTCAATAAATCTGTCTGTAGCGATATGATTTTAATATATTGCCGAAAGATAATGGAATAGTTTAATATGTAATGCTGATTTTAATGTACTTAAAAAAACAGAAGCTATTTAACTTGACCCATTAGAATTTTTTTTAATTAAAGATTAGTTTCCAATATCAAAATCTGATGAAAGATTCTCGTTGCTAAAACTGAACAATAACCACATGAAATTCCTTGTAGATCAATCAACAATTTAAGTTTAACGTAAGAAGAAATTATTAATAAACAGCAAATTACATTTTAAATAGTCTAACAATTATTTATTGCTTTAATTATGAGGTGTACAACAGCTTTTAACCACCTGAAATCTCTTGTATATCTATCAAAAACTTAGATTTAACGTAAGAAGAAACTGCTAATGAACAGCATATTAAATTTTAAACGGTATAACACTTATTCCTTTTTTACAGTTACGGATATTTTAGTTTACTTTTCTTTTATCACCAGCAATCTGCCTTCTCTGCTTTATTGCCATGAGAGGAAACGGAACTGATAATTTCTTTATCGACTGGCATCATTTAAAACTTGCAATTATATAATATAATCTTTAAACTTGTAGCGTTATTTCGATAGCAATTATTTAAAATATAATTCAAGCGGATCCGAAAAGTGAATAATGATTTTTTAAACCATAACACAGACCACCTCCTTAGAAAACGTTCCCCCAGGCAGGGCCAAAAGACTCCATCCATAAAGCTCTACGCCACTTCCTGGCTGTACTGAACAATCCCTGTATGCAAAGTGTAACCGCCATGTTATTTACTTTCATATCTTAACATGCATCGCCATGACAACGTTATTTGAATAACGGAAAGTGGCTCTACGAGAAGGCGCCGAAATCTTTAGATCTTATACTATAATCTACTGCGTGCGCAGCTCTACCCCCCACCCCTCCCTGAAGTTGAAATCCGAATATAATTGCATATCGCTTGCCTGGGCTTTTGCTTTCCCTTTCTCCGCGAGCTGGAAGTAGAAGTTATTATTTTTAGTTCGATGGCCATTAAAGTGGAGGGAGTAGGAAATGAAATTTTTTTTTCCAGTTGGGTGGATAGAATTTTGCTAGAGCATAATGTAAAAGGCTCTAATTAACACGAATGCTTTGTCAGTGATATCGCAGATGATATAGTAGATTATGAGAGGGGGGTATGTTTGGTATGCGTCTAAAAAGGATCAGTCGATTTGTTTTTAGAAATCTTTGTTGAGTCATAGCTTGGTCAGTTTTTTTTATATATATCCATTGTGTTATTTTATTATCAAAATTAAAATCATAGTTGTTCCGACAGTCAGATCATAGACCTTATAATTCTAGAAAACATGATATTTTACTTTCAAAGATTATAAGGTATATTTTTAAACAACCTTTACTTTAGTCCTTTTTATTGATTTAATTTAACAATAGACCCCATCATTTATCAGTTACTTTGCTCAATAAATGTTCTTTCTCTGTATTAATTCGGAACCCTGTTCAGAGAAATTGGAAGTTACAAATTTTTGAGTATCAACACAGCATTCCTTTCCTGAGAGATTCAGTAGTGGACATTCTCATATCTCAGTTACTTTTCTCAACTAATATAATATCTCCATTTGATTATCCGACTGTTTCAAAAAATCGAAGACCGCAAAGTTCGGAGTATCGACGCAGCACCCCTTTCCTGAGAGATACGTTCTTCTTAGATCTTCCCGGACAAGATCTTTTGTACTTAGTCTAGATATCCACAAAAAGTGCGAACTCCAAATCCCTGAGAGATATATCCTTTCTCTGATATCCTTTCGTACCCTTAAATCCACGGTATTATCAGCGATATTCCTCCTGTGTAATCAGGTTAGCTGCGTAATAGTTTGTCAGCCACATCGAACATGTTAATCGATTGCTCTTAATTTTGTTGAGAAGGTTGGCTTATCAACTCTTAAGATTTTAATGTTTCATTTTAACAAATTTAACGCGGCTAAATCATGCTTTCGAAAAATTTTCATGAAATTATATAGTTTTGATTAAATTTCACTCAGTCCAACTTGGAACAAGAGGTATGATTAAACCATAGAATCACTGAAAGAGACAACGAATAAGACACATCTAGTTAAGTTCTCCATATGGATTTACTTAGGACAAACGCTTGTGTGCATAACAGCCAACCTCAGCTACAAAAACATCATCGTTTGACTAAACGATCTTCACATCCTTGTAGACAAAATCTGATGTGAAATTTTCCTATTTTTTCTTTTCCCCTTTTTTTTAATCAATTACATCCTGTCGCAGACAAAGCTTAAGGGATGATGATTAGGAAAGTTAAAAATCGAAATTCCAAAAAAATTCAGTTAACTTTCGAAGGCAAAAGCGTTGTCTTCAAATGTATCAAAATCAGTAAAACCTGTACAAATAGGTAACTTAAGTAAATTGCTCAACTTCATATTTCTATAACTTCTGCTATATAAATTTTGTTTCATGGTAGAAAACCAGTTAAATAAAATGAACTACAAAAAAGGGAAATAATTAAAGGAAAATTTCAAAGGAATATTTCTGAGATGTTTTCATCACTTGCTTTTAAATGAAAATATTGGTATAATATAATAATATAATATAATAACATTGGTATATATATATATATATATATATATATTGGATAATATTGGTATAATTCGAATATCAGTAGAATATTTACCAATTTTCAGATAGTGCTTAGGTAGGTAATTTTATTTTCCGTAGCAGAAGCTGTACAGAATCTGAATATTAAAGCCTGAGCTTCATTCATTGGTTGCTTAACCCCCGTCACGTGAAATAATCCAAGAATTTTTTTCTTCTTTCTCTTGAACTCTTAATTTTGAAAATTCAACGATTCAAACACGGAAAGGCTTTTAAATATCTTCAGATTCATCGTAACATTTGAAGATAAATTTGATTTTATCCAAAAATTTATAAGGCAGAGGCCTATTTTCGAAGTTCTACTCAGTATAATTGAAGTTTTTGGTAAACATGTTAAAGATTGCAGATAAAGAAATAAAAACTTTTCTGGTAGCTAAAGTTGGAAGTACAACTAAAATGTTGGAAGCTCTAGGTAAATCAGTAAGATTGGCACTTTTGCATATGGTATTCGGAAAAAACTTTAAAACTTTATACGGCTTTAAATACATAAAATCCATCAAATATAGCTTTAAATGTCAATCCCCAATATATCAAATGCTTAGAACGCAGGAAATATTCGTGAAGGCAAAGTAAATTAAAATTTTTATTGGTATACAGTACGCCCCCAAATTGTTCACGGTAATTTTTGTAGTCAATATGACGTCATAATAAATATTTTTTATAGAAATCAAATTAAAAAAGTTTAGAAGTCCTGGGCTAGTCAAATAAACGTGGGAAATATATAAAAAGAAAAATTAGAGCTTCTCATCCCTAATTCCTTTTAAAATTGTTGACGCATAGCGATATTTTTAGTCAATATGACGTCATAATAAATTATTTTTATAGGAATCAAATTCAAAAAAATGGCACTTGGCTAATCAAATAAATGTAGGAAATATATAAAAAGAGAAATTAAAGCTTCTCATCCCCAATTCTTTTATAAATGTATATAATACTTACGATAAAGAATACAAGAAATGAAATAAATAATTGTAAAAAAAAAAAAGCTAAGGAAGCATTAAAGGATTATATTTAAAAATCGTGGGGAAAACATCTCGCGTATTTGTGGCATCGTAAATCGGGATTTTATATATATATATATATATATATATATATATATAAGAGGAAGAAAAGGAAAATTATATATTTTAAAGCAAATATAGGCCAGGCCTAAGTACACGATACCCAGAACAACGTCTAAAACACAGTTTTTTTCATATTTCTTTTCCGCCCTAATTCATCACATTTTATTTTATTTTTTTCAATTTTGGCGCAATTTTCTGCCTTTCAATTCTTCTCCACACCTAAAAATCCGACAAAAGCGCAAGAACAGTTTTATGTATAGGAAAAAGGGGGAAAAAAACCCGCCGGTCAATAAATCACGTGAGCGTTTATATATTTGTTCCTAGAGAAACTCCCGAGTCAATTGGCTTTTTCCCGGAAGGGCGGGAGAGAAAGGGAGAGAGGTTTATCCTGGAAATACTGTTCGTGGGTGATTAAGAAAACCATATTGATAAGAGAGGCATGCATTAAAAAATATGTTCAATAATGATGACTACGGAGATTAAACAAAAATGGAGGTGCCCATTTAGAGTATTTTAGCCTCACGGCTAAGAGAATCCGTTCGTGCACAAACATTTTGTCACCATCTTGTGGTTTTAGGCTTTCACCATCATTCGGCATTTGATCCTGAAAATGCTCTTTACGGGTTATTGATACAGAAAATGATACAAATGCATATCATTTGTGTAACATAAATGCACGAAAGCACACCTTAACAAAAATCGTTCGTGCACAAACATTTAGTCACAATCTTGTGGTATTAGGCTTTCACCACCATTCGGCATTTGATCCTGAAAATGCTCTTTACGGGTTATTGATACAGAAAATGATACAAATGCGTATCATTTGTGTAACATAAATGCACTAAAGTTCAAATTAACAAAAATCGTTCGTGCACAAACATTTTGACACCATCTTCTGGTTTTAGGATTTCACCATCATTCGATAGTTGATCCTGAAAATGGTCTTTACGGGCTATTGATACAGAAAATGATACAAACATGTATCATTTGTGTAACATAAATGCGCGAAAGCACACATTAACAAAAATCGTTCGTGTGCAAACATTTTGTCACTAGCTTGTAATTTCTAGGCTTTCACCATCATTCGACAGTTGATCCTGAAAATGCTTTTTACGGGTTATTGATACAGAAAATGATACAAATGATAAAATTCTTAGAGGGAGCGATGCTTGGGAAATCGTTTACCGGCTATTCTGATAACAATGACGATCTAAACGCAATTGATTACCGTAACTCACATTTCGAATACATATATGAATTGGCTATATTTTGCAAATATTGATGAATACGTGGACTAAACAATGATGGAGGAACCCAGTTAAGAGTATTTCTGCAGCATCATTCGTGCAAAAACATTTTGTCACCATATTGTTGTTTAAGGTTTCCACCATCATTCGTGACACCTGATCCTGAAAATGCTTTTCATGGGTTATAGATACATAAAATGATGCAAACACATAATATTTATGTTACACAAATATGCGTATGCACTTATTAATGAAATATAAGTGGTCACGGTATTAGATTCTTTAAGTTAGTGGGAGCGATACTTAGGATATCATTTACTGATAAATCTGATAACAGTGACTATCTAAACACAATGGCCATGACTCATATTTTGAACGTACATATACTATACACTTTTTAAAATTGTAAAGTTGAAACCTAGATTTTGACGACAGATTTGAAAATATGGAGAATCTTAAACCTAGCCCAGCAATATTCATTTAACCTTTTTCAAGAAACGTTCTTGAAAATGGATTTCCAACATCTTCTGTTATAGTTCCCGATAGTAATGCTGAAATGCAGCTAATGCAAAAAAAATTTAAAAAAAAAATTAAATAAGCTTTACGATACGCATTTAGAATAAGCTCACGTAGCATTTAATAAAAAAAAAATCGATACTGGACATAGTCCTGAAGTACGCTAGGGGATC
>OU015490.1:126856061-126933561 GCA_907164885.2 Dolomedes plantarius | reverse complement strand
ATGGAGAAAAAAAGTATTGGATCACAAGAAAAAGTTCGTTAAATAGAGAATACACTTCGCTATTTAGAGGTTATTTTACGAAGAAATTTGCAAAATGTTCTTGGTTCCAAGGAAAAGTTCGCAAAATAGAGAAATTCGCAAAATAGAGGTTCGTTAAATAGAGGTCCGACTGTATATATATATATATATATATATATATATATATATATATATATATATATATATATATATATATATATATATATACGCAGGGCTTTTTTTTTGAGGGGGGAATTGTCCTTACTTCCCCTCCCCCCTTGGAGCCGCCATTGGTAGGCAAGCGTGCGGACCAATGTCTTGTTTCAAGTATAGAATGCTGCAACTCTCTATAAGAGAAGAAGAAGAAGAAAAAATATAGCAATTTAAAAAAAAAAAATAAAGAATTCCTAGGAGAATTCTCTTCCAGAGTCAAATATTTGAATAGGGAGCTGCAAGGTGAAGCTGCAAGGAAGGGAAGCGTTTCTCGGAGCAAGCATCAGAGGGCGATATCAGTATGTAAATATGATTATGTTTCTTATCTCTTCTCCGGGCAGTGCCGTCGGATGCTATTTATGGAAGGCTTAAAAAACTTAGCGACAGACGTTTCGCTTTATCAGCTCGATATTTGCAATTTATTCGAGCCGAGTCAGCGGTTCGATACCGTGTTGCCGATGCTCAAATGAACAGATTGGGCGCGGGAATATCTTTCAAGATGGGAGAACAAATTGAAGGTGTTTTACGGTTTCATACGGATGGAATGATAACGCGTTTGCAAGTGAATGAATGATATTGACTGGATCAGCCGAATCTATTATCTTAACCTTCAAAAACAATATTTCCACCCTGATTGAAGATAAGTTTAGAGTAAATAATAAAGTTGGTGTTCCTTGGTCCTCAGAAAATCTGGAAACATGGACTTATATACAAAGAGCTAGAGAAATTGCTTGCAATACTCCTTGATTACGAGTCTCTCTTTATCTAATATATAAAAATGAATGTTTGTCTCTCTGTAATTGTATAGAAATCCACAGTTTAGGAGCAACGATCGTGAAATTTTACATACAGGCGTCTTTAAAAACAGCAGAGGGTCTGAAGAACTTCAAAAATCGAAATTAATTACCGTTGATTTTTAATTAATAAAAAACCAACAATTTTGAAACTAAATGTAAGCTGTTACACTTTGTGGAATCACCCCTCTGAATATGGCGTCCACGTTAGGGTTAGCTGGCAAACAGCGAGCGAAAAGATAAAAATAAATAAAATGAAAAAGTTTCGAGTTATATATTAAACCAGAATAATAAATGAAAATAATAATCTTTCAAGTCAGATTTTATACTTTAAGACATTTCGATTAACGATCGTCGTTTATTTTCGCCGCGTTATTTTGTAAAAAACATTCTCTGTTGCCGCGTCTCTTGCTCTTGATTGGTAATTTCCCCTCCTGTAACGTGTCTTCAGTAGCACAGCGCTGGAGCGCGGGCCTTCCATCCTGTAGATTTCGGGATCGAATCCCCTGCCAGACAACTTTTTCTCACCTTCTCTCCCCCCTCCGTTTCTCGCACAGTTTGCTAGGTTCTGGCCGGCATTACATTTTTAATTGTTTCTAAATAAATTAAATTAAATATATATATATATATATATATATATATATATATATATATATATATATATATATATATATATATAAAATCTTAAAAAATTAATACGTAGACTTAGTCTACGGTAAAAAACATTTTAAAATCTTTTAAAAATTGATACTTGGGTAGTGGAAACATTACTCAAGGTAAAAAATATTTTTAATACTAACACCTTTTTGCTTTTATTTTTAACTTTATTTTTTCCTATCCTTAAACTTTCTCTGGTCGCAGAAATTCGAAGATCTCAACACTTCACAATACACTATATTATACTTACTAACAACTCCACAGCCAAATTTAATTAAGGCAAGCTCCAGAAAAAACCCAAGCTATTTTTAGAAGTAGAGGGAACCAGTTCCCAGGAACTTCTATCCAGATTGTTGCTGATGCTGATGCACACTTTAAAACCAACACTGCAGTCTACACAGCTATATGATGACACAGCTGTATACACTTCATCCAACTAAATTAACTTTGCTGTGAATCAATTAAACATACACCTTCAACACATTAACTCCTGGACACTTAAATGGAAAATCAAGCTCAATACAGACAAATGTGTTGCTGTCATGTTTTCTAATAAAAGACTCGACTCTTATAATGAATACAAAATCATAATTGACAACACTGCTCTGCCCTGGTCCACCTCCTGTAAATATCTTGGCATTATTCTTGATAAAAAACTCACTTGGCGCCCCCACATTAAACACATAACTGATAAATTTCGAGCTGCTAAAAGAAAACTTATCCCCTTAATTGCTGGAGATAGCTATTTGAACTCAAATATGAAGTTGCTCATCTACAGTGCATTCCTTAGACCTATTCTTACTTATGCTTGCCAGGCCTGGTCATACTGTGCTAATTATCACATTACTAAAATCTGTGCTGCTCAGAATAAAATCATAAGAGATATTGTAGAAGCCCCCTATTACTTCAGAAATCGTAAAATCTATGAAGAACTTAACTTCCCCCCAATAACAAGCTTTATTAACTCTCAAAATATTAACTTTCACAATAGTATTGAATCTAATAATATCAATCTGTTAACTGATCTCTCCAACTATGACTTCAAGAAACATGAAGCTACAGCTTCATGTCAAGAAACCTTTCAATAAGAAGAGACCCAGAGCATCTCTTGCTCTTGCTTGGTAATTTCCCCTCCCCTAACGTGTCCTCAATAGCACAGCGCTAGAGCGCGGGCCTTCCATCCTGTCGGTTGCGGGATCGAATCCCCAGCCAGACAACTTTTTCTCACCTTCTCCCCCCCCCCACCCTCCGTTTCTCGCACATTTTGATAGGTTGTGGCCGGCTTTCCATTTTTAATTCTGAAGAACTTCAAAAATCGAAATTAATTACCGTTGATTTTTAATTAATAAAAAACCAACAATTTTGAAACTAAATGTAAGCTGTTACACTTTGTGGAATCACCCCTCTGAATATGGCGTCCACGTTAGGGTTAGCTGGCAAACAGCGAGCGAAAAGATAAAAATAAATAAAATCAAAAAGTTTCAAGTTATATATTAAACCAGAATAATAAATGAAAATAATAATCTTTCAAGTCAGATTTTATACTCTAAAATAAATCGGATCCAACGGCATATTGACACTATCACACGCGATGGAAAATTCGAATCAATCACGCTAAGTGTCACGAGATCTTTTTTAATCGCTACTGCAACCCCCCTCGCTTATGTCTTTGTGTCTATTGAAGAGTTAAAGACTAAGCTTCTATCCTGCTAACTTATTTCTGACTTAAAACTCCTCTCACTCCATAAATACATGAATAATCACCAACCAATAGGAACTTTCCAGTAATCTTAGTCGAATATTTTTCTATTTACTCAATAAAGCAGCATGTCATTGTGGCTCATTCAGTAAAAGCGTTCATTTACTACGCTACACGACGCTGGTTCGAATACGGATCGTACAAATTTTGCTAAACCTGTATTTTCAGCTTTTTTATGGAGGCTTTTTTATTTCAGCTTTTATTTTATTATTTTTTTAATTATTATTATTATTATTTTTATTTATTATTTTTTTAAAATTATTTTTATTTTATTTTATTATTTTTAAAAATTTTTATTTTTATTTTATTTTATTTTTCATATTATTAATGTGTATAACATTTCGTATACTTTTTTTCTATGTTATTTATACTGTGTTTAGTTTTTTAATGGATTTTGGTAGGTTTATTATAAATTTATATATTTTATGTTTTACTTTTCAGGATTTTTTGTCCAATGATAAAGGCTAAATCTTTTCTATGTTATTTATACTGTATTTAGTTTTTAAATTGATTTTGGTTAACAAACATTCGTCAATTTGACATTTTTACTTTTCAGCTTTACTTTTCAAAATTCTTTACTTTCCTAAAGACAATTTGACATTTTTCCTTTTCAGCTTTTAGTGGTTTATTATAAATGTATATATTTTATGCTTTACTTTTCAGGGATTTTTTGCTCCAATGATGAAACGCTAAATCTAGCTGAATTCTGAAGAAATTATTGTAAATTTATGGTTTTTTATGTTGGGTTTTCTTTTTATTCATGCGTATAACATTTCACACGCTTTTTATTCTATGTTATTTATACTGTGTTTAGTTTTTAAATTGATTTTGGTTAACAAACATTCTTAAAATCCCGGGCAACGCCGGATAAATTATCACCTGTGTAGGTTGATAATTTATAAATTTTAAAACTGTTACTACATGTATATTTACAGATCCACAAGAACTTTCCAATATTTTTAATTAATAAATAACCAACAACTTTTGAAAGATGCGACTCTCGATTCACAGGCGTTCAGTAGATGACGCCACTATTTTAAACTTTTAGTATTCCAACCAAAAGACAAAAAAATATATTTTTTTAAAAATCGTAAGGGATATTTTTATAGACAAAATAATGTAGAAGAAAATATTGAAATTAAATCTAATAGGACATACTAAAGAATATAGTACAGTTTGAGGAACATATCTTTTACTGTATTTTAATATTTTTTGGATAATGTCCAATCGTTTGCCGCATTAGCAAGAAAAAAATATTTTTTTTTGTCTATTTCGTTGTTACATGACGATAAATTTATTTAAAGTACCAGATAAAGAAATCACATGATCAGCGTTTAATAAATTAAATTGTAAAAATTAGTCTTTAAAAATTCACCAAAAATTAGAAAATGGAGGTAAAGATTCGAAAAGAATTTCATTTTAAAGGAATTTTTATGATCTTTTTCGTGATATAAATTTTACAACCCTCAAATTATTATTTTAAATGCAAACTTGAAAAAAGATACAAAAACAGATTAAAAATTTAATTTAAAAAAAATCTAAGAAAATTTTTTCAAAAATCTTTCTTAGTGCACCCCTACATTATAAGAAGAATCGCCATGCAAAATTTCAGTCCTTTAGGTTCAGCGGTTTGGTCTGTACTTTGTATGTCAGTCAGTCAATCAGTCAGTTAGTTACGGAACTGTTTTATATATATAGATTTTTATTTCTATCTTTATATCGTAACGTTAACTTCATGCGCACACATTATTTTCCTGTGCTTTTTTTATTATCTTTATAATAAGCGTAATTTTCATATGATTTTAAACAACAATCGTTTTTAACTGGCATTCAATTGGCTGTTAAAACTTTATATTTACACCCTATTTAAAAGAAGTAGGGTGTAAATTGTAGGGTGGAAAGTTGGTAAAATCAAAATTTTGTGCAATGTATTTAATTTCTCGATTAAAAGTAGTTTTTTTCTAAAAATTAATTTATTTCGCTTGAAAAGCTAAATATTTTATGCACGCGGTTTATATTATTATTACTATCTTTATATCGTAACGTTAACTTCATGCGCGAGCATTATTTTCTTATGCTTTTTTTTATTATTATCTTTATAATAGCTTTATTTTCATATGGTTTTAAACAACTATCGTTTTTATTCATATTATGTTGGTTTTTTATTAATTAAAAATTAAGGGTAATTAATTTCGATTCCGGAAGTTCTTATCTTTATTTTCATATGCTTTTTCATTTACGAATTATTCAAATGCTGGTTAAAAAACTTTTGCGTAATTTATACATTTGTGTGTGTTTAATTATTGAAATTAATAAATTTATATTTCTGGAGAGGATGTTTCAGTTTTTAGTGGTACTATGATGAAAGGCTGAATATACCAAAATTCTGAGGAGTTTATTATGGAGAGAAAAGGAATTTAATATGTAGAGGATGTTTATAGGAGTTAAATGTGGAGAGGAGTTGAATGGTTTGCAGCCCTCAATCAAACACTTCATTTTTTAAGAGGCAACGCTGCAGTCATATCATTGTTCTATTGGAAATTCCTGCTGAACCTGTAATTGCAGCTTCTTTTTTTTACCCCAATGATGAAAGGCTAATTCTAGCTGAATTCTGAGGAGTTTATTATAAATTTATATATTTATAGATTTCACAAGGTTTTTTTTCTGTTATTTATACTGTGCTTAGTTTTAAATTAATTTTGGTTAACTAACATTAGAGAATTTGACATTTTTACTTTTCAGATTTTAGTATTACAATGATGAAAGGCTGAAATTCTGAGACGTGTATAACATTTCACATATATTTTTTATGTTATTTATACAGTGTTAATTTTTAAATTGATTTTGGTTAACAACATTCTTAAAATCCCGGGCATCGCCGGGTACTTCAGCTAGTCTATATATATAAAACAGTTCCGTAACTGACTCATTCATTCACTGACTGACTGACTGACTGACATACAACGCACAGACCAAACCGCTGGACCTAAAGGGCTGAAATTTTGCATGGCGATTCTTCTAATAGTGTAGGGGTGCACTAAGAAAGATTTTTCAAAAATTCTTCTTAGATTTTCTTAAATTAAATTTTTAAGCTGTTTTTAAACTTTTTTTACGTTTGCATTTAAAATAATACATTGAGGGTTATAAAATTTATATCACGAGAAAGATCATAAAAATTACTTCAAAATGAAATTTTTTTCGAATTTTTACCTCCATTTCCTGATTTTTGGTGAATTTTTAAAGATTAATTTTTAGAATTTAATTTATTAAATGATGATCACGGGATTTCTTTTTCTGGTACTTTCAATAAATTTATCGTCACGTGCGTAACAACTAAATAGACAAAAAAATATTTTTTTCTCTTTCTAATGCAGCAGACGATTGGATATTATCCAAAAAAATGCATATCTCTTACGATTTCTTTTATAAATATATATATATAGATAGATAGATATTTTACATCAATTGTATACATTGATCATCGCATTTATTATAAATATATATATTTATTTGTTGTATTTAATACGTTGACAGTTGTATTTAATTTGAATGTACTCCGTAGCGAAGTGCGGGTTTTCAGCTAGTTATGTCATATTTTATATACCTGCTGTGTACTAACCCTATTGGATTCGCTCACTTCAATGTCAACCTATCGAGAAAATGTGTCAAAGGATTAACGACTTGGATTGAAAGATTTTTTCTTTAATTGTATTCCATAGTAGCGAGAGAAATTTTACACCTTGGGGCATTTTTCGTTTTTACAAAAAAATGCAAATAATGTTTTAAAATTTAAATTACTCGGGGTGGAAAATCTGGTATAGTGTGTTTTAAACGCTCCTCAATTCCTTTGGTGGACGCAATTTGTAAAATAAATCCTGTTGCAAGGTGCAAAAAGTTCAGGCTATCTGAAAATGTCATTTTTATTGGATTATCAGCAGTTATGCAGCTGTCAATAGTAGACACATTGAGGTAACATTGAGGTGAGCGAATACAATAGGGTTTGTACACAGCAGCCTTAATGAGTCATATTTAAATTCAGAGTTAATGTCAGTCCTGTTTGACGCTATTGCTATGTTGCAATGCATTTGTGTCATCTCATCTTTGGATATATAGTAATATTATATTGTCTTAACACGAAAGTTTCATTTTCGCTAAAGTGCTATTGTTATAACTTTTGACCGATTTCTATGTCAGCCTTTCAAGGTCAGCCTTGTCAAGTTCGTACTAAATTTCCTATAAAACATGTAATATAGCAAAGGCGTGGCAACGTTTAGCAGAGGAAAGAAAAATAATGATTTTAATCAATATTACAACGTATTTAAAATATTGAATCGATTTTTTTTCCAGTTTGTACATTTAAATATTTTTTTATCGGTATTATATAAGCTGAAGCTGATATTTTTAAAAGCATGAAGATGACCAAAAATATAAGAAGATTTAAAACTTACTTATTTTTCAGTTAATTTTCATACTTTTAAAACCTCAACTATGCAGTACAGTCGAACACCGTTATGGCGAACCTGGTATATAACGAACTCACGGATATAACGAACGAATATTTTGGTCCCGCCGTTATCCTATTGTACGTAATTTAATGAGTATTGTGTCAGTTTAATGGAATCGATTTTAGTCGATTTAATTCATTAATGATCATTTTTAATAGATTTTACCATTTTTTAATACATCATTATTGAATACACACTGCAACTAATTATTTGTACATTTTGTGAATTATGGCATTTTTCTTAACGGTTCGGATATAGTGAACCACCGGATAAAATGAACAAAACCTTTGGTCCTTTTAAGTTCGTTATAATGGAGTTCGATTGTACTTGTCTTCTTTGAAAGCAAAGATCTGCAGTTGTGTCTGCCTGTTGTATTTCTACCTGATTCTTTCTGAATCAATGTACTTCTTTCTCATTTTCCCGATTTGGCTGTCTTTAGTCTGGATTTTTCCTTTTTTGCATGTTTTTATTAACTCGCTTTCTTGTTTGTTTGTGTGTTTGTGTGTTTGTCCAGTTCAAATCTTGCAATCGAATTTT
This sequence comes from Dolomedes plantarius, assembly GCA_907164885.2. NCBI lineage: Eukaryota > Metazoa > Arthropoda > Arachnida > Araneae > Dolomedidae > Dolomedes > Dolomedes plantarius. Next base: position 126,925,078 of record OU015490.1, on the reverse strand, counting down.
AACTAACTTCCCGACTAGCTAGACATTTGAAACTTTTAGAATAGCTCAGAACACGATGACAATGCATTCTTTTGATACTTTTAGCCATCTTTAAGCAGCATTGAATTCACTTTCAGTTAATTCTGTTTTGTAGACTGGTGCAGCCATCGGCCGGAACGGGAACGAGAAGTTAAGCGCAAGTTAACTTCCAATTAACTTCATTTTCTTTCAAGTTGATGGGTAATTCATCAAAAAATTTTTTAAAAAGTATTTATCAATACATAGAATTGTCAAATTTATATGATTCAACAGAAAATTTAAAAACATGGTATATAAAAAGTTATTTTTTTCTTGTAATTATTTTTAATTGATACTTGCATGAATAACGAATGAATAATTTGTTTAATATAATTAATTTCACTAACCAAACTACTGCGATAAACCCATGAGTAATTAACCATGTGTAATAGTCATGACTACTTACGTGTAATCGCTCTGCTATTTACCCATGCGTAATTTTTTATAGAGATTTTTAATTATACTCTTTAGGTAACTACCCCAACAGTCTCAGAAATTTTCAATTTATTTTAAGTATAACTCGAATTCTTATAGTCTCTGCGTTTTTGTCTTTTAACAAACGATCCACAATTTTCTATATCCGTTGTATCTGAATCAAAGAAATATTTTTCGGAAGGAGTAGGCAGACGATAATATTGGCCCAAATCTGCTCCTTCCCTGTCAAACCCTTTCCCCACAAAAATAATAATAATAAAAAAAGACTGGACTTAACAGGACCCCGTTTGAACATAAAAATATAAACGAATCGTAAAAAAAAAATAATTTTTTAAAAATATTTTATTCTATTTCATTTTAGTGCTGGATATTTATTTATTCTTTTTTTTTCCTTCTTCCAGCTGCCGAGTCTTTGTAGGGAGGTCGCCCCCCCCCCCACACACACCTCTTCTCCTCCCTCTGTTTCGTATACAGCATTTTTCAAAGTGGTTGTATGCAGCCGAATTTATTCCAAAAAAATGAGTCGAATATTTTCCCCCCTTCTGCTTCTCTGGCATGCTGTTGTGTTTGAATAACGTTTTTGTAAACAACCTTCTTTCCAGATTACTTCGCATATTGCAGAAGTGTAGAGTCGTATGAGCTCGGGACAGGGGAAAAACTTTTGAAGGAGGGGTGGGTGGGGAGATTTTCAACGTGGTGTACAGGTCTAGAAGTAGAAGTAGAAGTGGTAGTAGGGAAATGCATTATGCCAGAATAAATTTGCCTTAAAGTCATTTTATATTCTCTATCCCATTCTTTGAAGTTAACAACTCTGTGAAACAAGAAATTTTTTTTTCCGAGGGATTTTTCCTTGCGGGGAACGCTTCGTAGTTACTTTCAATTCTTTAAGGAAATTTTTCCTTCAAAAAGTACACCCTTAAGTAATAGACAAAAATCGTCCTGTCTTACATGAAGCACAAATGCACCCCTACATAAATTCTTTACTTCAAATTTAGTTGATTTTTTTTTCTTTTATTCTCTTCCTCAAAAATATACATAACATTCAACTAACTCTAAGAAACATGATCTAAGTGTTATTTTTAAAGCAATGTCAAACTTTAATGTTCAGTTTGTCGGCATCTTCAAAAGATAGAAATAAAATATTTCAGCAACGGATATCCTCCTCTTATAGCAGTATTTTTGTCAAAATGTTGATTCATAGGTTGGCGGCCAAGAGTTCTTTGCTATCTTCCTTGGTGTCTTATTTAAACATTACGAAATTTAGATCCCCAAACACGTACACGTGTACGAAAACCTAATGCCTGCGGTAACCCGGTGGTTAGCCTGTTCGGCACTGTGGGTGCTCGGTTCGAAACCCGACAAGCGCCACTGAATGCTTTAGTATTTAAGCCGGGTATGGTCGTATTAAAACTGTAGGCCTGAAAGTCCTTCCGTGTTTGTAGGGGTGAGGAGAGGGTATGAGCTCACAAGATGACCCTTTTGAGGTGTTCGGTCAAAATTGTGGTGGTTTCCGGAAAACAGAAGGCTTCCGAACCTCAGATGATAACTTCAGCATATTTTTTTTAGTTTAATAAATAATTTAACAATTCATTTAGCTTTTATGGTATAAATAAATGATTTAATTTCTTCTGTATTCGTCCTTTCAGTATTCCTTTCGTCCTCAGTTCTATTCGCAATTCGTTCTTTTATCGTTCCCTAATAAATGATTTTTTCCCTTATTTCTTGCTAGTCAAGAATGTCACGAGATAAATTTTCTGCAAACGAATTATCTAGGTCAATGGTTCTCAAACTTTTATTGGCCACGACCCACTTTTAAGAGCGATTAAATTTTTAAAAAAATTTATTTATTTATTTTTTATTATTTTTTATTGACACAGTCGCTCAAGAATGTCACGAGATAAATTTTCTACAAACGAATTATCTAGGTCAATGGTTCTCAAACTTTTATTGGCCGCGACCCACTTTTAAGAGCGATTAAAATTTTTTTAAAAATTTATTTATTTATTTTTTATTATTTTTTATTGACACAGTCACTGCAATATTGCTTATCTTTCAGAATAGAAAGAGTTACAGAATTTTTTTGCAACTCACAGGTGGATCGCGATCCTCACTTTGAGTACCCTTTATGTCGGTGTTCTCACATGTTAAGTATTAAATTTTAAGTAATAATATGTATTACTAAAATTATTTTTTTCCCGACCAAAATTGATCCAGACCAAACCACTGGACCTAAAAGGCTGAAATTTTGAATGGCGATTCTTCTTATAGTGTAGGGATGCAGGAAGAAAGATTTTTGAAAAATTATTCTTAGATTTTTTTAAATTAAGCTGTTTTTGTAACTTTTTAAAAGTTTGCATTAAAATAATAATCCGAGGGATATAAAATTATATCACGAGAAAGATCATAAAAATTCCTTTAAAATGAAATCATTTTCGAATATTTACCTCCATTTTCTGATTTTTTGGGAATTTTTAAAGATCAATTTTTAAAGATCAATTTTTAGAATTTAATTTATGAAATGCTGATCACGTGGTTTCTTTTCTTTTTTGTGATACTTTAAATTAATTTTGCGTCACGTGCATAACAACGAAATAAATTGACAAACAAAAATATTAAAATACGGTCAAAGTTAAAATTTAACCACTAGACGACTCATTGAGATGGAAGTTTTTAAAAGAATTTAATTCAAATTAGTATGTTTTATGGATGTTAAACATACAAATTAATTGCATACGTTGACCGTTGTATTTATCATAAATATATATTTTTGGGGGCATTAATTGCTTACATTCACCGTTGTATTTAATTTGAATGTACTCCATAGAGAAAACACGGGTATTCAGCTAGTTTATTATATATTTTGTATGTATTATTTATCAAATTTATTATATATATATATATATATATATATATATATATATATATATATATATATATATATATATATATATATATATATATATCTATATATATTATCTTTATTAAGTAAAAAATTGAAAATATCTTTATATACCTAACAAAATACAAAATATTCTTTTCTAAAAACCCTCCCATAAATTTGAGGTGCGTCTTATCGGTCTGAAAATATGATTTTGAGAGCCTCAAAAAGAAGATGATATCCTTAAACTAATTAGGAAAAATATTTGTTCATAAGGAAAGCTCTTGAAAAATTTTTTTATACTTTTCTAGAACAATGAAAGTTTAAGAAAAAAAAGTATATATATTTTTTTAATGAATCTACACTCAGGATTTGCACCCTTCCTATCTTAACAACAAAGTCAATTTCTTACTCCGTTTCATTGAACGGAAGGGGGCTGTTATCTACTCAACTAATCTTCACTCCCTTTCTGGGTAGTTCCTTTGATTGGACTAGATCTACTTTCGCAATTTCAGAAGCAATTAAGAGATAAAGTGCTGAGTTGGGAAGAAATGCCAGAGGATCCGGCGATGGGATTGCGTCTTCTAAGTCCGGATCCATCTTAATTTCGTTTCTCCGTCCTGATATAACGTACAGCGTTTAATGCAAATGAGAGGAATAAGCCTTCATTATCACGTGCCAAAAATTTGCGGTGATATCGCAGATAAAAGTAAATTTTAAATCCTTGCTTGTGTTTCTCGGGTGAAATATTACGCTGTCGTGAAAGATAACTCCCCTCTGGCGTTGTTTGAAAACAAACTTAAAAAAAAAAAAGACTTCAAAATGAAGTCGGGTGACACGTGAGATAAAATGATAAAAGAATTCCTTATGGATCAGACCAGTTATTATCTAATTTGATACTTGTCTAACTGAAAGAGGAGAATTAATCCTAATAAGAATTCACTGCATTTTTATTTACTATAAAAATCGGTGAGGCATGAAGAAGTTTTTAGAGTAACGAAATACTTTAGAGGCTTGGTAACTAAATTTGACGAATTAATTAAGTATTGTTTGGTTTAGAAGCGGAATGGTATAATTCCCCACGGTGTGTCGCCAAGAACGAATCTATTGTAAAGTCTGCAGAGGCAGGGGTAAATTGGGGATTGTAAACCAGGAGAAAGTAGAAGAATAGCTGTCGGTGTGGTCATTGATAGCGATCTAAAGTCTATAAATATTGCAAGATGGATGGTCGTTATTTTATGGCCCACAGTAAAACCCTCAGATGATAAGGGTCAAAGTGGTATTGTAAATGAAAATTATGGTGGGGAGGTACTTCGAAGACTATGGGCAGGGGCAGTAGAATAAGGAACCAATTGGGGAAGGAACTACTGAGAGAAAAACAGCCCACTGCCCAATGAAAAAGAGGGGCGGGCCAGAATGGCCCCCTGTAAACGGACAACAGCCCCTCCAAGTACAAAAAAAATAGGAGAAGAGGTCCAGATTGATCTCAGACTTTTTCTTAGAACTCAAATGATAGAGAGTCTAGGAGAAATGCCAGTAACCCGTCACGATGTTCCTGTATATGACGCGATTTTTGGTCCCTGTCGTCGATGCCATCTTTCGTCGCTGAATACTTCAGCTGTAGTAAGTGCCTTCCCATAGACTCTAAAAATCATTACTTTGACCATATAGTTTGCCTCTGCTTCTGGGTTCTCGTATGTAAAATGTTAATATGAAAGGGAATATTGTGCTTGTAGCAATTACAATTTAATTGAATTTTGTGATTTATTAAATAAATGTATGTTAAAGGCCAATGCTCTGTCTTCCTTGCTTGCTCCAACACACGCATGCATCCATTGTTTTAAGTTTATTAATTGCCTACATTTGGCAGTATTGTTAAGTCAGCTAGGAGCTTCTAGAATCAGCAGTCTCCTCGAGGTACCCGAAAAAAATGGAGATAGCTCCGAAACCAATAACGATCTTATAGCTGAAGACATGCATAATTTACAATTCTTTCATGACATAAAAACAAGCTATGGCCAGAGGTGGAATCAAATCCTTTATGTTCAGCGTACTGAACCGACATTCTAATCACTAAGATTCCATTTCACCAGAAAAAGAGACCCGCCCCAAACACTATCGAAATCTGATAATGGCGCCGCTTAAACAACCCTTAACTAACAATGCACAAATTCACATTTTATTCTTCGCCATCAAAAGTTAGTTACAGCCCAGATGAGAATCGAACCTTTAGCATTATGGGTCAGACCACCGTAACCACTAAACGATTGTACTATGCTCTCAATCATCTGTACAACCAACACAAAGAGTCGACGTGATAGAGTTCGGCCCAGATATGAAACCAATTCTTTGGAGTTACGCTGATCGTGCTTTTAGAGAAGTTTTTTTTAACTTTGTTAGAGATTCTCCTTAGACATGCCCAGACAATAAAGAATAGGACCAGAGTTGCTAAACCAGGGGTTCCCAACCTTTTTCCTACATCGACCGCTTTTAAAAGAATGATATTTTTCATCGACCCCCTCACATTTTCTCCATAATACAAAGCATACAACATAATCAGAATACTAATAATTGCACATAAAACACTTAAAGATAATAATTTGACTAAGAATATGAACAAAAAATTAGAAAAAGGGGTTCATTAGGTTTATGTTCTATTATTTTTGTACTATTTTAATTTTACAAATATGAACAAGATTTCAGAAACACAGATTGTAATTGCGCAACATCGCCGAGAGAAAAACGGAACTGCTTCTGAATTTTGATTGGTTGCATCGGTTGGATCCATGTGCTGTTTAAGGTCCAGTGGATTTCCCCAGTTCTGTCAAGTGTTGGTACACAAATAAAATCCGACAGCGGCATTCGAGGCATATGCAAAAGCGTCATGACATTCGACTTTAGAAGCGTGGATCACTCCGCCCTAAGCAAATCTGTATTTACACATATTAAAACGGTTATTATTATCTAATAATTACTTTCCTAAAAATTAAATTAAATTTAAAAACAGAAAAATTTACCATAGATCCCCAATAGACCCCTGGAATACTATAGACCCTTTTTAAACTTCCATCGACCCCCCAAGGGGTCCACCTGGATCCCGTTGGGAATCCCTGTGCTAAGCCATCAACAGTACATTGGATGCAAGGCAGGAAAGATCGAATGCCGATAAAGAAGCGCAAAGATCTGATATGTCCGCTCCGAAGTCTGGAAACCTTGCCGCAACAGCTCTAGAAATTCAATAGTGAATATTCTGAACTAAAAGCAAAAAAAGATCCATCCATTATCAAAAATTAGAAATAATTAAACAAGGCTTCAAAAACATAAAATTTACAAATCGTCGAAAGCTGTATGAGCTTGAACAGGAATTCCACCCGGAAACCAATTCTTTATTAGAAAATCCCAAAAGCTGGTGTTAAATTGTTCCTTCAAGCCCATAACAATCCCTTATAGGTCGCAATACGTGACGCTGTGTCCTTAAAGCATGCTACGAGTTGGGTTTTGAGATTTCGGAGCCAACCATTTGTCAAAACCTTTACGAGACAGCCCCTTCTAAATTTTTTTTTCCGTCTTCTTTTTCTCCAACCCATTCCCGGAGAGATTCGGAATCTGAGTTTTTATTAATAAACACCTCACGCAACATCGGAGTCAGCATCCTCTCCTCCCAGGGTTCACCCGTCTCGAACTGCGTGCACCGTTAGCACTTGCATAATTCATTCCGGGCCGTTCCCCACCCAAGATTTTCAAGCGATAATGGCGTGACTTTGGGTAAGAAGATCTCGCGAATTTAAATGTTTTATTTTTTTTTATCTCTCTATTTTACAGCAGTTCCGAGCTTTGCCGCCGGGCTACGTTTTTCTCGTGTTAAAACACCTCGTGGGGAAATCAGGAGACAGAAAATTTCTCAAAAATTTATTTTAATCAGAGGTGTGATGGTCTATTGGCTGCAGTGGAATCCTGAAAAGGGTCAGGATACAATTTTGACCACACTTATCGTTTGACTTTGGCGGCATAATTAATATTGCTGGTTAGTAGCCAGCCATACGGGATTCGCTCAGTTCCGTATTTACCCAAGGAGAAAATTTTTCGTATGATTGTGGACTTGATAGATTTCTTTTTTTTTTTCAGGGGCAACAACCTCCACGGAGCAGATTTTTTCCCGATTTTTTTTAACCTAAAGAATCTTGAAAAATTTTCCAGTTAAAGGTTGCAAAATGTTTTTACTTCTTTAAACTGATAACAGATGGCAGTACTAACCCTTTATCGGCTCATTTAATTGGAATACATTGAATGCAAGTGAAAAAAAAGACTAGATTTTGGCGTTTGCACTGTGCAAACGGCGCCCCTCAAAGGGTTAAATTGTACTTTGTAACAGAGAAAGAAATTTTTTACTATGCTATCTTATACATTTTAGAAATGTCGTTCGCCAAGGTGAATTATTTGAGGCCAAAACAAAGCATACCACATTTTCCCCCAGAATAATTTAAATTTGTTGTTGTTGTTGTGGCTTATGTCCCTTGACCGACAGTATATCAGATCAAGTCCATAAAGGCTGTTAGGCAGAATGGTGCGGCTCCGGTTTTTAATAGCACCACAAGGGTCGAAGTCCTACTTGGCTAAAGGACCGGTACCAGTAATTTCAAACCGAGTCAAGTGACAAGACCGGTACACTTGACCCCGCACCTCCAGAGCTAAATTTTGAGAAGTTTGAGGACATCGCACCCACGGCAGATTTTTCGTGCACCAGCTTCCATTAACGTACACGGCGGTGGATTGGTCAGCGACCGGCATCGAATTAGAGACAGTAGGGTCACTGGCTCGTTGCCTTGGCCAACTGGGTCACCTCACCCATATAATTTAAATTTTAAAATACTATCTTTTCTTTCTTTTAAAGAATCAAAGAGATACCCGATTTAATTTTTTTCTCTATTATGGAGTGTAATTTGAAAAAAAAGTTAATCCAAGATGACAATCACTGGAAAAAGTTTCTCCAGGGGTTAACACTGAGCTGAGAGAATCCATTATATCTGCAAACCAGCAGCCTAACTCTGAGGACATACCGCTTGAAAGGCACAATGAATTTGACAGACGAACATTTTAGCTTCTTGTCAAAGACACTTACTATACACTTACTTAGAGCACATATATTTTCAGGACCATGAAAGTCAAAAAGACAACAGAGAAAATTTTATTGAAGTGTTTCCGATATCTAATGTACTTTGATGAAATTTTATCTCTTGATTTGCGAAGAAAATAAATCGATGTTACAAATACGATTTAAAAGGATTTCCGCAAATTTCAGGTTGCAAGATGACATCCAAAATCTGGTAGATTTGATGCCCTGCAGACGACTCTCCTTCATTACTACCTGAGTTACCTTCGCTAAACTACACTTTCTTACTACTGCGTCTTAATTTTCTAAGACAATGTTCTAGCTAATTTAAATTACTCCAGCGCAGCCCTGAACCCAGGTTTCATCATTGTTGTGGGCTTCTCGGCAAGGCATGGCCAATAGGCATGCTAGAGGGAAAAGAAAATCCAAAGGCGAAATTTCTCTAAATTTTCACCGGTAGCCGGCAAAGTGATTTCAAAGGAAAGCGCTATTTATTGTCTGTCACGAAATGTGATTTAAGGTGACAAAATGCAAGGCAAACGTTCAACTGCAAATATATACTCATTCACGCTGGAGATGTACAGGACCGCACAGAGACTTGACGGGGCCTGGGGCAAACTTTTGTTTGGGGGCCCCAAGAAATCTGATTAATCAAATAATTTCTTTAAATTTTTTTGGGGGGGTCCCATTTTTCAGGAGATTATTTTGAATTTTGAATTACGGTACAAGTTTCAGAATTTTCTTTCGGAGGAAATCTAATAAATAAATTTTAAAAAAAATTTTCGGGGCCCCTCCAGCAGTTGGGGGCATGGGGCAAAGTGCCCCAGTTGCCCCCCCCCCCTCTGGACGGCCCTGGAGATGTATATATATTTGAAATTGTTGTGTTTATCACACATTTTATAAATGGTTGACCATGAATGGTCACCAGTGTCAGGCCATTGATTTTTTTCTCTCCGTGTCTACTGCGTGTTTAAGTGTTCAAAGCCAAATGAAGTTTGCTTCGGGTCACTTTTTTTGCAATTTATTTCAATTTATTTTTATTAACTCATTTATTTGGACACATACCGATCTATGTAAAACATGGATGTGTTACTTCTCACATGAGTAGGAATCTTTCCTATTGCTGCTTTATTTAAATTTCTTTATTTTGAATTTATCTTTATTTATTTACTTATTTTGCAGCACTGCGCAAACATGGAAGTCAATACAGGGAAGTCAATACAGGGAAGTCAATACATGGAAGTCAAAACATAGAAGTCAAAACATTCAAGTCAAAACATGCAAGTCAAAACATAGAAGAGGCACTCTCAGGAATTATGGGTTTCTAAATAAATCTGATCAATCTATTTATCCATTTTAAAGGCTTGGATTTTATTTACTTTCTTTTAAAAGTATTAATATTTTAAACTAATATTTTAAAATTTTACCTACAATTAATTTTTCTGACTCCCAGACTTTTTCACTCCATTAAATTGTTTTTGAATATAAATTTATCGTTTTTCTCGCTAAAGCTTAACAGAATGACATAAAATACGACATTTTGGTTAAATTATGATAACATTTCTGTTCCTCTCGGTAACTAATATTTATACGCAGTTTCCAAGCAACATTACAACATTGATAGCTAATACGCACTCATTACTTAAATTACTCCGGTCTCTCTCTCTTCAGGCCGTCATCCCAAATCGAAACGTTAGGGGGAAAAAATATAAAAAAATCCCTTTTCCAGGTCCATTGCAAAGATCACAGTTCACAGGAAATTCCCCCAAGACAGTCTGCAAAAGTTGGTGAGAGTCCAGGAGCATAATTAAATTAAAAATGCTATATGGAGAAAAATATCCCTCAGCTGAAGCATAATTTTTTGAGTCATTAACTTTCTGAGCTCAGAAAAGGCTATTTATTCTAATTACTATATAAATAGGTAGAACGCTCTTTTTTTTCAGGCCGTTTGTTTTGCTCTTTTTTTCCCCTGTAGATCATTCGGTTAATCTCCGCGGGCACAAATAACAATTATGTTGAATTAAAAAGTACTCTCCGACCGTCAATCAAATAAGTTTTCGTGTGACGCGTTCGGTTATTATCCTTTTGACTCATGTGCCTAAACGAGATAGTCGCTCAGTGGTCGCAAATTTCGAATGTGAGATGTTAATGGATTGACTAAAGAAGCTTTAAACTAAATGAGTGCGTCACAATGGATACTATATATATATATATATATATATATCGTGAGGTTCGTCGTTCGGAAATATCATTCCGAATCTTTGAAAGCTTACGGAACTTCTAATTTTAATTGTTAGTTTCCAGTAAGCGATTAATCACTACTGTATAATTAACTCAAGTTTGATATTAATAAGTTAGTAAGTAATATTAGTTAGTTAATAAGTAAGCAATCGTTTAATTACTTCATTGTGCTCAATGTAAACAGTCTTCTATATCTTATTCTAGATTATATTTAATTTAATGAATTCATGATGTCTAAGTCTACCGTTAAAACTTAAAGATATACAGATAATGTACGAACGCAATATTGATTTTTTTTCGGTATGTATTTGACAGATTTTTTTAAAATCTTAATATTAATAAATCGAGGTAAAATATTCGACAAGAAGCTCCGTAAGTCAAGTTCCACTTTCCGTGGGGATTTTCATTGCTTATTTTTTATTCGGGGAAACAGGAATAAATCTGGCAAAAATGTTATGGTGTATAAAGAGAGAAGAAAATACAATTTATCCGATAATTTTGGATAAATATTTCTTCCAGATAATTTAAAAAACTAGGGAACCTGGTCTTTTTGAAAGAAATCTATACAAAAATTATTCAGTAACCGCTCCAAAAACTTCATGACCTTTTTTTTTTTTTTTTGCAGCCTAAATAAGTCCACATTTTTTTTTCTGTAAAAATATTCTTGATATTTGTCACACATTATGTGTGTGAGTGTGTGTTATCTGTGATACAGACCCCTGTCTATTAAAGCTGCTGTGTACTAACCCTATTGGATTCGCTCGCCTCAATGTTAAACTACGAAGAAAATGTGTCTACTATTTACAGATCCATTAAAGCTGATAATGTAATAAAAACATTATTTTCAGGTAGCCTGAACTTTTCTGCACCTTTCAACAGGATTCATTATTACCATGTTTTTATTAACTTGCTTTCTTGTTTGTTTGTGTGTGTGTGTTTGTCCCTTACAAATCTTACAATCGATTTTTAACAAACTTCCCGACTAGCTAGACATTTGAAACTTTTAGAATAACTCAGAACACGATGAAGATGCATTCTTTTAGTACTTTTAGCCATCTTTAAGCAGGATTGAATTCATTTTCAGTTAATTTTGTTTTGTAGACTGCTGCAGCCATCTATCGGCCGGGACGGGAACGAAAAGTTAAACGCAAGTTAACTTCCAATTAACTTCATTTTCTTTCAAGTTGATGGGATAATTCATCAAAAAAATTTTAAATAAGTATTTATTAATACATAGAATTGTCAAGTTTATATGATTCAACAGAAAATTTAAAAACATGGTATATAAAAGGTTCTTTTTATCTTGTAATTGTTTTATAAATACCGTCCACCAAAAGAATTTATGAGCGTTTAAAACATACTCTACCAGATTTTCCCCCGAATAATTTAAATTAAAAAATATTATTTGCATTTCTCAAAACGAAATATTTCCCAAGGTGTAAAGATTCTTTCTCTAATACGAAGTAAAATAAAAAAAATAATAATAACCCCTTCAATCCGAGTCGCCAGTCCTTGGATACATTTTCTCCATAGGTTAACATTGAGATGAGCGAATCCAATAGGGTTAGTATACAGCAGCCTTAAGCGATCCACGGCTTTTCTAGAAATTGAGCAGACGGATTTATGTCCATTTTGTGCGTCCTTTCCGCAGTGTATATATGTATACCTTGACTTACGGTTATCTCTGCATCAACACAACTGTTAAGAAATACTGTAACCGAACTGTAACCGAAAAGAATTCCCTCCCCCCCCCCAACCCATGCTAATAATCACTAGTGACCATTTGTCAGACCCCTTTCCCTCCCTAGACGGACCCGTAATCCCATCTCCCACACCGATCCCCAAATCCTTCCCAAGAACTCGAAATCATGGATTTTTATTCGCAACACATCTCACGCAAAAACCGACTTTGACACCACGTTCATCGATTCAAAGACCGCGTGCACCGTTAGCAAAAGTTGCATAATTCATTCCGGAGCGATCTCCTCCCATACGATAATGGCGTAACAGGGAGGGGGGGGGAGAGGAGGACGACTTGTGGAAGGAGAATTCCGTGCTGTTAAAGGACAAGATTGATGTAACACCTGTCCCTGTCGGTAGGACTCCGGGCATTACAGATGACCAACAACTGGAAGGTTCGTCTACTCGTGAGTTCGTTTCCGATTGTCAGTGATTTCGAAACTGATGAGTTTCTTTCTCTTATAAATATTCAGAATGGCCGCTGTTCGTGGTATGTGATTTCAGCTCCGACGAATGTATTTCACACGTACGATAAATCGATACTTAAAATACTCTATTATAAAGCTAATAAGGATATGGAACTCAGGAACGAATTTCGTAGTGATATTTCCGAAGGATAAGAGAACATAACCTAAATATCGAAAGGTGACGGGGTTACTTCGTGACACTTTGAAACTGTCACAAAATAACACCACAAAGTCAACCCACCTCCTCCAGGCGCTCGATTTTGCGTTTTTCCGTCCTATAAAATACCACTGGAGAAAAAGAAGTACTGACTACCTGGAAAATAACAAGTAATATAAAAAAAAATTTTAAAGTCAATTCCTACTTAGGTCAACAAAGAAAAATTTGAGTGTGAACTAATAGTAGGAATTGAAAAAAAGGATTGCCTGCCAGAACCTTGACTACTGTGCGAGATTAGGAGAGGGGGAAAGAGAGAGAAAAAGTTTGCCAGGTTGGGGATTCGATCCCGCAACCTACAGGACGGGAAGAGCCCACGCTACCGCAGTGCTACCGTTTACAGAGTAACAACAGGGAAATTACTATTCAAGAGCAAGAGGACGCTCTAGGTCTAAACTAAAATCGATTAATTAAATTTAATTAATGAATTAATATTTGAAAAAACTGTATTAACATCAAGTGTCATCCACTACAAGTTTAAAAAAATGTATTTGAACTTTAGTGGATGAATAAAATGTATTTTATTAACGATTGAAAATTTGAACAAGATATATATAGGGAGAGTGTGAACTAATAGTAGGAATTGAAAAAAATACCCGAAGGAGCAGAATGTGCCATAAAACGAACTTCCTCATCTTCTCAAAGAACTGATGGCTGTCCTGGACACCTGAGATCTCTTTGATGCCCGAGATATAAATAAAGCTATCCAATATTTGTAATGGGTAAATATAATTGTGTATCAAGCCTTTGATAAGCGATTAACCGTCTAATTTTGTGTCAAGTAATTTTTCTTCTTGGATTTCAAGGCGAAAACACAGATGCCACAAAGTAGCCCCACTCGGCGGGGTAATTTTGTGGCATATTTTAACTTTTATTTCTCAATGGTAGTTAAAGATTCGGGTTAATGCAATACATTTCTACGTAAGGAAAGGATGTACCAATGTTTTGCAATTGTTCGTTTTGGGCTACTTTTAAAACTGATTGGCTGGCACAGGAAAAAACTTAAAATCTGTCACAAAGTAACCCCATCTTACGATAATCAAATTCAGTACCTCGCAAATAAACACTTGATCCATTTGATCCAAAATCTCACGTATTTATTAACTTTTAAATGCAATTTCAATTCAGCGGAAATTTTTTTTGTAGCGTTCAGACGCGCAAACATCAGAAGACAAGCATTCCTCAGAAGTGATGGATTAAAAAGGCTTTACAATAATATTTATGATTGGGCACGGATGGATACGACATTAAATGAAAATAAGATAGATATCACAAGAAATCGATTGTTTGCATAGCTTGAATCGATAACCGGGATGAATGGAGGGGAAGCAATTTATTCTCTTGAATCGATATTTTAGATGATGGTATAATATTTCTCCGTTTCGGTACTGCTCTCTATTTGTGTCACTCTTTGACAGGCTGTGAGGGAACACGAAAAATATATCTCATATAATTAATAGGAGAAACTCTGTCGCAACCAGGTCACGGCAGTCACTAAAATATGTTAAAGTGACAGAAATATTAAAAGGTAAAAATGTACAAGCGTTTCGTGAACAAGACAGTGTTTTTCGTGCGTTATAATAGAATTCAAAATATTTTGTTTTGTTTGTAAAATATATTGCAGCCCATTTACTCTTTAAAAATTGTTATAAAATACTTTTCCATTAGAAAGTATTATTTAATAGAAGTACCCTGAAAGGAATTTTAACGTATATTAGTAGTTATAACTTTTTATTAAAAAGAATACACGGTCATCGAAAAAGGTGTCTGTGATTTCAGTTGTGCACACCGGGAACAACAGTCGACCGTTCGGATTTCGCGTAGCAGCAGATGGTATGTAAACTCTGGGAGTTTTATGTATCTTGGTCATGGTGACTGTGACTCCGCTGGGGGCATGCGACGACGCTGTGACTTCGCACTTCAGTTGTGCACACCGGGAACAACAGTCGACCGTTCGGATTTCGCGTAGCAGCAGATGGTATGTAAACTCTGGGAGTTTTATGTATCTTGGTCATGGTGACTGTGACTCCGCTGGGGGCATGCGACGACGCTGTGACTTCGCACTTCATTTGTGCACACCGGGAACAACAGTCGACCGATCGGATTTCGCGTAGCAGCAGATGGTATGTAAACTCTGGGAGTTTTATGTATCTTGGTCATGGTGACTGTGACTCCGCTGGGGGCATGCGACGACGCTGTGACTTCGCACTTCATTTGTGCACACCGGGAACAACAGTCGACCGATCGGATTTCGCGTAGCAGCAGATGGTATGTAAACTCTGGGAGTTTTATGTATCTTGGTCATGGTGACTGTGACTCCGCTGGGCGCTTGCGACGACGCTGTGACTTTGCGCTTCAGTTGTGCACACCGAAAACAACAGTCGATCGATCGGATTTCGCGTAGCAGCAGATGGTATGCAAACTCTGGGAGTTTTATGTATCCGGGTCATGGTGACTGTGACTCGGCTGGGGGCATGCGCCGACGCTGTGACTTCGCGCTTCCTCCTACATGGGTTTTGACGTTGGATAGGAAGGGACGGTCCAATTATTTGGCCATCAAGGACCCCTGTAGACTTTTTTCTATGAGGTTGACTGAAACACATTGTGTACGCTGAGAATATCTGGGACCTCCCTTTATCGGACAGAATCACTGGTGCAGTAGCGACCGCTCCTGCTACGATCAAGCGTACCTGGATAGAGACAGATTAACTATCGCCTCGATGTGTGGCCCTATCGAAATCTACTAGGTAATGTCTAAAACTTCATTCGTTTCTGTATCTTTTGGTGAAAAAAATATACACCATGAGTTCTATTATATGGTTCTTTATTTCACGTTGCAATCACTGACACCTTTTTCGATGATCCTGAACAGTCAAACTTTCATATCAGTCTATCTACATAAAGCAGTTAATTTAATATTTACCGTAAAATCTTGAGTATAATACGCACTTTTTTTTCACATTTTAGTCCGCAAAAATAAGGGTGCGTATTATACTCGTGTAACAAAAAAAAAAGTAGTTTTAAATATTGAATAAACGACAAACAATAGATGAGCTGTATTCTAGTGAAAGTGATTAAGACTGATAATTTCACAGTATTGTTTGTTTTGAATTTAAAATTTAAGTTTTTTTTCTACCGAATTTGACGTTTTTGGTTATTTTTATTACAAATTTTATTTATGTTAATAAATATGTGTGCAATTTTTAAATAAAATATTGAAATGTTATGGGTGCGTATTATAGTCGAATTTTAATTTTTTTCCCGAAAATTTTGCGCAAAATCAAGCATGCATATTATACACGTGTGCGTATTATACTCAAGGTTTTACGGAAAATATTTTTAAAGGAACAAGATTTTTTTAATTAACCTAGAATAATTAAAACTGTAAAGAGCTTTGTTTTTATTATGAACAAATGATACCATCCTAGAAGATCGATTGCAAATTAAAATCAGAGAAATCCATCATTATTCAAAGAAAAACAAATTGGAGATCGTATTTTCAATTTTATAATAGCGAGAAAATCAGTTGTCGACTACCTGTACCAAAAAATATGAAATCAGACATAACATCCAGGCATCTGCAAATTTTGGGAACTTCTGTTAAGCAAATTATACCCTTCTAGGTCACGTATAGATCAGAAATCTATAAAAAATAATTTATCAAGAAAAATCCTAAGAGTTTTTATTACCTTTTTTTTTTCATTGACTTATGTTACATCAGTTCACAGAAAATTTATTAGACCATAAAGATTTCATTACCGGTGAACCATTAACAAGATATAGTTGCGAGAAAAATATATCTTTACCCTATTTTAGCAGATTTATTTCTTGAGCAAAGTTTCCTACGTTTTCGACGCGGTCGAAGTTGCAATATGCTAGAAACAAATTTCATAAATATTTGTATTAAACAAAGTTTGTCAGAAATTCGTTCTTTGTTAAAGGATAGGCATTTTACAGGGCAGCTTAAATTACCCATCCTATTTTCACATCCTGTCAACAACAAGGGCAGTTTTATATTTTCAAAGAGACAAGCACTTTTACCGAGTACATTCACCCATATATATGGCTAGACTTGCCGACCTCTTCAGTACAGGAGCACCCACTGGGTGAAACGACATTATTCCCGTTGAGGGGATAATAATATAATATACATGCCTTGACTAAGATTCGAACCCAGACCCATGCGATGACAGCTTGCTAACCACGATACAATATGGGAGGCAGAAAAGCACATCGAACCATTATAAGTCGGAGCATATTAATTTTTTTCATTCTTTTGGCTTTTGTTAGTTAATCCTAAAAGTTTTATTGGCAACCATTAACCAGACATAAAACCAGATAAATTTATTTCCAAGCATAAGATCTTCAAGCCTAGATTTTAGGTTTCCTTCTATAAATTCCCTTCTTGTTCAGAAAACATATTTCAGATGACATAAATTTTAAAAAATGATAGTTATTTACTACCCCATCCTACTCTATCGGCTCCCATGATGGTCTGATTGCGTTGCAGTGTACATTATTTTATCTCGAAAGCTACGACAAACCGTAAAATCTTCATGTTCCAACGGCGCCACAGCCACAATAGAACAGACTTGTGTCTTTTATCTCTTGCACGGTTGACAGAATAGAAGGAGATACATCAAAAGGATGAGGAGACGTCTACATGATTTTGATAGAGAAAGGACACATACTGATGCGAAAAGAGTTCCTAATACGAGGAAGAAGGAAACGAATTCCTAGACGTTTCGAATCGTAGTATTTTTAGTCGAAGTTTCTTTTTCAGTCCCGTAAAGGTTTACTTGCTACGATAAACCAATTTTCCTTCTAATCACGAAAAATCTTACTTTTCTTTTGTTCGCAAATAAAATTTGAGTGTGTACACACTAGCTCAGGATTATATTTCGATTAGAAACATACCCAGAACGTAGCGAACTTTGAATATTACATACATAACAAATATTTGTTCGAAATGAAAAATCCTCTTTCTATCAAATATATAAATTCAGCTTGTAAGGATTACAATACTATTTTCAACTTGCTTACGAGATTTTAGTTGAACCCGCTTTCCAGTCTACTAAAATCTTCAATCTTCCGGTACCAATTTCTCTTTTGCTATCGAAAATGTAAATTCAATTTGTGAGAATAATATTATTTTCATTCTGTTAACCGGATTTTAGTTAAACTTGCCTTCAAATCAGCTAAATTCTTCCCGTACAAACTTCTGTTGCTATCTAATATTTAACTTCATTCAGACTTGCGTTGTCATTTGCAATTTTCTAACCAGTCTTTAGTTGAAGTAATTTTCCAATTTTCGAAATTCTTCTGGTAGCAACTTTTCTGTTGCTACCGGATACGTAAATTCAGTTTGTTAGACTTGCGTTATCATTTGCGGAATCAGACTTTAGTTAAACTCGCTTCCCAATCTGTCAATTTCTTTCGGTACCAACTTTTCAATGAACTTTATATTCTACCTCAAAGCGAAAAGCAACACTGTCAGTTGCCAGAATTAAAATGAGGAAGAATGGCATACGTACGGTATGAAACCGGTGAACAAATATTTGAGAGATTCTCCTTATTCTTGCAAACGACCCGAAGCAAACAGGTATAAAGACCATGATTTCCGTAACTGACAATAGCTGGAAGCTGAGGCCATCTAAGTGGAAGGCACCACAGACTGTCTACAGACTAGTTGGTTTTAAATCTCTTCATTTCACTGTAATTATGTTAGAGGAAATCAAAAATTGTCGTAACAACTGTAGTTTACTAGTAAGAGACTAAATTTTTAATTCCTCCATGGGTCATCATCCCCCTGGAGGTTTCGCTTGGACAACGAATGTACGCAACTTCACCATATGGTTGGGCTT
This sequence comes from Dolomedes plantarius, assembly GCA_907164885.2. NCBI lineage: Eukaryota > Metazoa > Arthropoda > Arachnida > Araneae > Dolomedidae > Dolomedes > Dolomedes plantarius. Next base: position 126,906,072 of record OU015490.1, on the reverse strand, counting down.
AAGTTCATTCTACATGGATGTAAAAAAGAAAATCTGGTAATTTATTAGGCTAGAACAGGAAACCTTGCAAAAATCTTAGGAAAAGAAACTTCTTGCAAAATCTTGGATCTGTCGTGCAGCGTGTCATTATATTAAACCAGCGCACACTAATGCACATGACTACTGAAGGTAATTTGAATCTTAAGCACTGAAAACGCTGGAATCCTAGATTAGGTTTTAGCGGTAAGCTGACGGGTCCTATATTCTATTAATGCGCATCATTAGATTTCCCGAGGCATAGCTTGTGCATGATTTTCCTCACCGCAAAATATTTCGATATCGGCTGGAGAATTTGAATCCTTTACAGCAGGGGTGGGCAACAAGTGGATCGCGATCGACCGGTCGATCTTCAACATGATTTTGGTCGATCGCGAGCCATAATTTTTTGAAAAATTATAGATTATAATAGTTATATATAGATACTAATTTTTATAAAAATAGTAACTAGTCGATCGCCGAATAAACAATTCATGAAAAAGTCGATCGTTGACTTAAAAAAGTTGGCCACCCCTGCTTTACAGCATGTTTTGGGTGCTTTCAGACGCAGGATAATTTACCCAATTTCTCTTAAAACTGTTTATTAACAACGATAATGTTGAAGAATGTAATTATTTGTCACCAGAGATTCTTAACAAGGTTATGAAAGGACATATAGTCATTGTCTGTTTGTGAAATGTTTTGCTAAAAATTTTATCGAAAGAACATGAAAATTTTAAGAAAAATTTCATCCTTTATCTGCCAAATATGCATGTAATTTCTGCTTTAATGATATTGTTACACTTAAGTATAAAGGATATTGCATAGTGTGTGTCGTTACTATCTTTTTTAGGTTCAACAGTCCTGTCGAGACGAAAACAGTGGGTTTTAGGCTGCAGCAATCAACACCCATTTGCATCTATATATGAATAGTTTTAAATTTAGTAAATATCTTGTTGCATTCATTTTGAATGGAGAGATGTAAACAAACATATCCCATGGCATCACGCCCTGAAAATAAATCCCTACTCACGCTCGACGCATGCGCGCTTCCGTCTCTGGAAACTGAAGTTGGAAGACCATCACGAAGGAAATGTTTTTCGTAACCAAACTGTCACCAATACATCTTATCGCATTACTTCCACGGTTTTCTATTCATCTATCCGCAAACATTATTCTCGGGTCAAATAGATACTTGTTTCCTCGCTAAAGAATGATGCCAATTTTATCTCTGCGAAAGGAGGGATGATGAAATACGCAGTGTCTTCATCCAGCGATGCAGTCTGCAGCACACAAAGGAGACAGCCCTTTGAGCTTATCTATTATATGGACGACGGAAGAGCCGAGGATGCGTCAAAAGGATTGAAGGAGATAGACTGCAAGCGTTTGCCCGAGAGAACGAAAGTAAACCGTTCAGGAGGAAGGAGAATTTATTTCATGACTGTACACGGCTATCGGAGATTATTACAGGAAATTTTGAGGAACCGAGATACCAAGAAATAGTTACAGCAGCGGAATGTAATGCATATAAATACCTCAGTCTCTAACTTATACGTAGGTTGATACACAAGCACACATTATTATATGAGTTTCGGAAAATTTAAGCAGTCGATATGTCCTATTTGTTCAAGAGATGTTTAATTCAAAGCATGCTTGGAATAAGCAGTTTTTATTATTATTATCGCGCCTCCAGCTTCAACTATATATTCATATTTTTTTAAAAAAATTATTATTATAAACACTCCTTAGCGTCAGTGTGTTAGACTCTTTTCTTCTTTCATAATTATACTAGCTGAATACCCGTGCTTCACTACTGAGTACATTCAAATTAAATACGATGGTCAATGTATGCAATTAATGCCAATATATATATATATATATATATATATATATATATATCTATATATATATATCTATACTATATCTATATATATATTTATAAAAAATCGTAATGGATGTTTTTATAGACAAAATTATATAGAAGAAATTTTTTCAAATTAAATCTCATAGAATATACTAAAGAATTTACTACAGTTAATAAGTACACTCTGAGGAACATTTCTTTTACTGCATTTTAATACTTTTTTTGGATAATGTCGAATCGTCTCCCGCATTAGCAAGGAAAAAAATATTTTTTTTTGTCAATTTATTTCGTTGTTAAGCTCGTGACGCAAAATTAGTTTAAAGTATCACAAAAGAAAAGAAACCACGTGATCAGCATTTAATAAATTAAATTCTAAAAATGAATCTTTAAAAATCACCAAAAATCAGAAAATGGAAGTAAAGACTCGAAAAAGATTTCATTTTAAAGGCATCTTTACGATCCTTCTCGTGATATAATTTTATAACCCTCAGGTTATTATTTTAAATACAAACTTAAGAAAGTTACAAAAACAGTTTAAAAATTTAATTTAAAAAAATCTAAGAGGAATTTTTCAAAACTCTTTCGTAGTGCACCCCTACACTATAATAAGAATCGCCATGCAAAATTTCAGCCCTTTAGGTTCAGCGGTTTGGTCTGTGCGTTATCTGTCAGTCAGTCAGTCAGTTACGGAACTGTTTTATATACCGGGTGGTATATAGTTTATTACCGGGTGGTAATAAACTTCCCCTATAAACTGCCTCGTACAGCTCAAACGGGTGAACGGAGTGTAACCACATTGGGTATATAGACTATACACGAGATGCGCTCACGGATTTTCGAAAAAAAAAAATTAGTTCAAAAATGTTCCCCAGAGGGCGCTTTTCATGGAAAAACATCAAATTCAACAAAATAAACGACCAAAAGGGAATACATAAACAATTTGAACATCTATTCAATAGTTTTTGATGGCCTTGTCATCGAACCACATTAAATAAAAGTAAGGAAATAAATATCAGTACGCCTTTGGTGTTTGAGAAAAAAGACAGTTGAGTTTGCAGAAACAGGTACAGATTATGACGAAATGAGCAGTTGTCAATCGTGTTCAGGACGATGTAAGGAAAGGTGCTCAATCTGACCACCGTCAGTCACCTGCATAGTTTGAAGGCGATGGACAATGTGTTCAACAGCAGATCGTAACGGATCAGTTGTGATACTTTGCACATGAAGCGTGATGTGAAGAAAACATTAACCTTTCCTTACATTGTCCTGGACACGATTAACAACTAGCTCCTCTTGTGATATTACGTCATAATCTGTACCTGTTTCTGCAAACTCAACTGTTTTTTTTTCTTCTCAAACAGCAAAGGTGTACTGTTATTTATTTCCTTACCTTCCCCTATTATTTCCTTATTATTCTATATATATATATATGTACATGCATTCACAAAGGACCATAGATGTTTTAGGAAGGGCAATGCTGGATTTTCAAATATTTACAGTATGTGCCAGTGGATATTTCATCCCTTCTTGATTTCATCCCAGCGAAAAATCTATTTAAAGATAAGTTCCTCAACACATTTTAATACACCACCAGTTATACATGGTTTTATGTTGTATACCTAAAATGATAATTTAGAGGAGTGCTTTGGTAACTCTTTTCAGCCTGCACCTAAAGGTATATAATGTATACTAAGGTCAAAAGGGGGCACAATGCATTACCGGCCTAGAGATTTAAAGTGGCAATTTGGCTCAGATTAACTCGATACCTTATATGATATATAAATGTTTTGGTCTGTCTACTGAAATCGTACCTAAAAGCATGCAGTTAATACTGAAGCTCACTGGGAAAACAATGCAACAATTGTTAGATTTAGTTTATAAAGTAATAACTCAGTGCATTTTATAAATGAATGGAGGAACGTATATGAATGAGAATGCCTGCGAATAAATATTTCATTTAAATTTACGGAACAGCAGAGCCGAGAGTAATTTCATTTACTCATAAGTATCCACTTTCATTATCGGCCGTCGGATCGAAGCGATAATGAAACAAGAACCCGAATGATATGATATCCCATTTAATCTGTCTCTGACTTCGCTATCAATGCGGAGTAATTTTGGAATTACCAGCGCGTGCCTTGTAACAGATATCCCCGCGTAAAAAAAAAAATAGAGCATTAAAAAAAAAAGAAGTTTCTCGTTGAGGCAGGATGACAGGCGCAGAGCTAAGCCGGGCAATCACTAGGTGCGGTCAGTGTGCCCACTCTAGCGATGAATGACCAGCCACTGCTTACACAGGGCAGAGATGCCTCTCTATCTAGGAACGTAATAGCATCGTCACGACTGCAATTAAAGCCCATTTCGAGTCCTCCAGGGCACTGTCAGGAGGAGATCACGACAAGAAGAAGCGAAAGCAATGTCTGGGGGGGGGGGGGGGGGGGAGGAAAAAATATATGTTTATACTTGAAGACCTAGGTATCTATGAGTCTGATCAATCATGGGCCACACCCGAGGCAGGGCGATTTGTAAAAGGGTGTTATGTCGATGGCAGGTTGCAGCCTGCGGGCTGCAGGCATCAGAGGTAGAAATCTGCCAGTATTTGGAGACACAAAAGATTGATTGGAATTTTCTTTCGCATTGGGAAATCAGGAGGGACATTAATAGTCAAGGTATCAGAAATATTGATTGCACTTTAATCGAATAGTCAGTGAAACAAAATTAGCTTCAATGAAAGAATGTTATTACAAAGTTCTAAGAAAAGTTTTATCCTCGGTTAGAAAATAAGAGGAAGAAAATATGAGATTAGAGGAAGAAAATATGATTTTATCCTCGGTTAGAAAATCTCCTTAACTTTTCTTTATAGACTATGCTTTCAGAGAAAGCAATCATAATAAATACATGATGTTTTAATTAATATCCAAGAATGACATCTCTCAAGAGATATTATAGAGATATTATATTATATATATATTAATTATATATATGTTTATTATATATATATATATATATATATATATATATATATATATTATTAATATTATATTAATATATTTATTATATATATATTATTCTCTATATTATATTATTATACAGATATTATAAGGCTATTATAGAGATATTATTCTCTATCCAAGAGATATAGAGATGTACTTTAAAAAAAGAGAAAAATATTAATATTCTTCATAATAATAAATATTTGCTTCCATATTAGACAACAAACTCTCTTTACAGTAATAAAAATAGACATTAAAACCATCTAATTTCAATGGCTTTAAATTTTCCGACGTTCGCTTTTATAACTATCACAGTAATATATATATATTTTTTTAATTAAGGGACATTTTCGCATTAGAAAATAGGGAAGCGTCCTTCGAGATAATATTAGAAGAGTGAAATGGTCGAGACAGTTCTAATATAGCATACTCTGCATGAAATTAATCTAAAACATGGCGAGAGCTAGCAAGTTATAAAAGAAAATTCTACGAGAAGGGGACCGTTTCTCCAAAATTCTCATTTAAATTTTGACCAGAACTAAGTAAATGTTATGCAAGTGCTGTAAAAGAATATTCTTGAAAAAACATTCTGTTATGAACCAGATATTTAAGAATTAATTTTAAATTATTTAAGGATTTTTTTTTCGATTTTTATTTCAATAAATATTTTTTTAATTCTCAGAAGTATCTAAAGAAGTTAAAAAATGTTAAAGGTGAAATCAATTAAACAAATTATATCAATTTAAGGTATCCGACTACGTTCGGAGCCCCCCTTTTTTTTTGAAAAACTGCACTTGAGAAAATTTTAACCTTATTTTTCGAAGGAATATAACACCAAAACTCGAAAATGATGAAAAAATAGACATTAACTATGTAATTTGTTTCAAAATTCAGGAAATTGGGTCAAAATTTAGCAAATTTTCACATAAATGGCTCTAGCTCTAAAAAAAAATATTATGCATATAACATTAACGTTTTTGTCATATGTACGTAAGTACCTTCTAAGTGTAATGACCTACAAGCTAATCGATATTTTAAAATCTAAAAAAAAATACAGGTCATTATATGCAATTACATGCGAAATTTTAGTAATTTTCCGTGAGATTTTTCATAAATGCTGCTATAAATCACCAAATAATATACCTAAAACCAAATTTGTAGTCCATTACATTCTTAGTATTATGAAAAAACATACGTGAAAAATTTCATAGACTTATCATGGTTAGATTTGGAGTTATCACAAGAGTCGTTTACACCTTTGATGAAAAACAAATTCTTCAGAAAACACGATTAAAGCTTTCAACTCGTATTCAAATTCATAGCTGCTACTGATCTTTAAATCACTCTCATTTCATTTCTAATGATCGTATCGAAAAAATAAAAGCAGATTTAAAAACATAAATTTACAATCTTTAAAAGAAAAAAGGAATAAAAAAATTTCAAAATTTTTGCCAAAATCGATGTTTTAAACGTAGTCGGATACCTTAATCTGTTGTAAAATTATTAAAATAAGTTTGAGATAAAAGCCTCATCTTGTATATTCAATACATATGGGAGTATTGACTAGTTTCAATTTATTATACATAGTACACTTTACAGAGATTGTCTATACGGACAAATCACAAAAGTGTCAGCCATAATAAGCTACTAGATAGTACCCGTCAAAACATAACGGTTAGATAGTAAAGTATTGATACACAAACTATACTCAACATGTCATTGCCAAATGTTGAAAATCATAATAATGCGCAGAAACAAATTAATGTGCTTAAGTGGCCTCGTGCTTAGTGAGTATCTAAAGCCAGATTTAAAAATGTCACTGAGCATGCGCAGAAAGCAATTATTTTAATTGTAAATTATCGCTAATTAAACAGCGCGAAATAAACAATTTCTACCAGGTTTAATCTTATATTTCCCAAACATAATTATCATAAAAATAAAAATGGCAGAGAGACATCTTGAGAGACTCTTCGGAATAAACGTGTTTATCATTAAATTATGTCACTGAGCATGCGCAGAAACAGTGAGTTTCTAAAGCCAGAGTTAAACATGCCATTGAGCATGCTTAGAAATAAATTTTTAATTGTAAATTATCGGTAATTAATAGAAACTGCGGTTACAAACATCAAATTTGACAAATCTACAGATTACAATCTTTTAAGACAAAAATGAAGTAAAACGATGCAGTAGTTTTCTCTCACGGACTGCTCAAAAAGTCGGCTTAGCAACTTAAATATATAGATATGTCAAGACCCCAAAATGCTACTACGTTATTTTAAAGAGCTGTTAGACTAAACACCAATATTTAGCTTCACGAAAAATGTTTGGACCCAAGAAATTCGCAGGAACGTAAAACTTTCTGTTAGAAAATATGGCATGCTTACATTGTACACTATGCCGGTTCTCCTTACCGTTTTCAGAAATAGCTGGATGACACAGCTGATATATTGACTTGCTGAAAAGTAAAACACTGGTTGTTTCGTTGGTAAACCACCCTTTCGCTGTTTGAAAAATGATTGAAAATGACTTTTATTTGTTTTTTTTTATCGATCAATGATGTAAAGGGAGAATTCCTGATATAAACATTAGGTTTACTAAGAAAATAATACACATAGACGAGCTTCATAAGACGCGATACTAAATGCAAAATTAAATCACTATTTAACTTATTAAACAGTTCTTTTGTATAAAAAAGAAACTTAAGCAATTGTTTAGGCATTTTTTTCTGTCATCAATTACTAGTTTGGCCCATTCATATCAATTAATGTAGTAGTCGTGAACTTGGGTTTTGCTCTGATGGCCAGATTTTCAAGGAAAGATAATAAAAAAAAACCCGTAAAAGACATACATGAGTCGAAATTGGTTGCCATCCCTAGAAGTAACAATGGATTTAAGAGATTTTTGAATAACATATTATGTTCTCGAATTCCGGTGAGTATAAATGAAAAATACGGATGAATACTAGAATCAAAAAACCAATCAATAATTAATAATATTACAAGATAAAAAAAACTTTTTATATACCACGTTTTTAAATTTTCTGTTGAATCATACAAACTAATCGCACAAACCTTCACTTAATTATTCTTTTTCACTTTCTTTAATTTAATTTTAATAACTTTTTAGTCGTTTCCACTATTCACAGACTTTATAAACTGCTAACTTTTATATTTTTTTAACATTTTTCGCACAATATTTTTGTAAACAAACTAAATTCACATGTATTCTGTTTTCAAAATCGTCAAACGCAATTACGCAAAAGCGCAAGCATTAAATTCGATCGAAGCGCCACCTTACGGTTTTTTTCCGAACTAACTTTCCATACAAAACAAAATTAACTGAAAATGAATTCAAACCTGCTTAAAGATGGCTAAAAGTATTAAAAGAATGCATTGTCATCGTGTTCTGAGCTATTCTAAATGTTTCAAATGTCTAGCTAGTCGGGAAGTTAGTTAAAAATCGATTGCAAGATTTTTACTGGACAAACACAGACAATAAAACGAGTTAATTATAACTACAAGATAAAAATAACTTTTTATATACCATGTTTTTAAATTTTCTGTTGAATCATATAAACTTGACGATTCTATGTATTAATAAATACTTTAAAAATTTTTTTGATGAATTATCCCATCAACTTGAAATAAAATGAAGTTAATTGGAAGTTAACTTGCGTTTAACTTTTTGCTCCCGTCCCGGCCGATAGATAGCTGCACCAGTCTACAAAACAAAATTAACTGAAAATGAATTTAAACCTGCTAAAGATGGCTAAAAGTATTAAAAAATGCATTGTCATCGTGTTCTGAGCTATTCTAAAAGTTTCAAATGTCTAGCTAGTCGGGAAGTTAGTTAAAAATCGATTGCAAGATTTTTAAGGTGTACTGGAGAAACACACAAACACACACACAAACAAGAAAGAAAGTTAATAAAAACGTGGTAAAAATAGTGCCTTGTTAAATTTTACATTGGGATATTACACACTTAAGGCTGCTGTGTGCTAACCCTATTGGATTCGCTCACCTTAATGATAACCTATGGAGAAAATTTGACTACTATGGACAGCTACATAAATGCTGATAATCCAATAAAAAGGGTATTTTCAGATAGCTCGGACTTTTCTGCACCTTGCAACACGATTCATTTTATAAACTTCGTCCCCCAAAGGAATTGGGGAGCGTTTAAAAAACACTATACCAGAGTTTTTCCCACCGAATAATTTAAACTTAAAAATATTATCTGCATTTTAACGGAGGATTACGATCCTCCATAACTGTTCTGCGAAAAGGAAAATTTCAGAAACTAAAACCGTTCGTCCATCCTTCATCGCGAGTTATAATTATGGCAGTGCGCCAAACCCAGTCTATCACTTGGACAAGTTAAACAGAAAAGTACCAAGATGCGTCAAAATTTTGACTTATATATACGTACATATATATAGATACATATATACATAACACATATATACATATATACATACAAAATAGGTAAGCAACGATAAGTAATCCTACGTTAATAATCCTACGTTAATATACGCGGTAGTTTCGTTAGAGGAGACTACCTCCTTATATTTTTAAATGAAAAGTGCCCCAAGGTGTAAAATTTCTTTCTCTATTATGGAGTACAATTTTATTTTAAGAATCCTTCAATCCAAGTCGGCATTCTTTGGACACATTTTTTCCATGGGTTAACATTGAGGTGCGTGAATCCAATAGGGTTAGTACACAGCAGTAATAGAGAAACCTAGGTTTATCACTTGTTAACACTCGATTAGTAACCTTGTATCCATGAGATACACGGTAACTATTTTTGCTAACTGCAAGTCCATCCGTAGAGAGGGAGGCTGCTTTCCCCGCCTATCTTCCTAGCAGGAGGGGTGCTAGATGTCAGTTTAGTTTTCGTTCTTATAAAGTAAAGGTTATTGACATCACAAGCCTTTTATCTCTCAGATACGACGACAGCAGATTCGTAAGTATTTTTGATCAATCTGATTTTTTTGTTTTGTAGCTGTATTTTTATGGATTGTTGTTGATTCCAAAATGTTTTATTCAACGAATTTGGAAATTTATGCTAGAAAGCAAACGAACGGGCCAAACCAATTGAGCAACAAGAGCACGGACATAGTAGAAAGATTGATTACTCCCATCTCTAACACCGGACGTAATGTCACTGCTGATAATTGGTTCAGTGATGTCCCTCTGCTCCAAACCTTATCAGAAAATTTTCTGTAAATGAAAGACAAAACAATGCATACCTCTAGTTATTTACCCCCTTTTCCTTGAAATAATAGTGTAAAAATTGATATATCCTGGTTTTTATGTCATGTATCTCACAGATACGAAGACAGCAATGACGTAAGTTTTTTGAGGATAGTAATCTATATATTTAAGTTGCTAAGCCGACTTTTTGGGCAGTCCGTGAGAGAAAACTACTGTATCAATTTACTTCATTTTGGTCTTAAACGAAAAATTGTAATCTGTAGATTTGTCAAATTTGGTTTTTGTAACTGCAATTTTTATTAATGAGTTATAATTTACAATTAAAATTTGATTTCTGCCCATGCTCAGTGGCCTGTTTCAATCTGGCTTTAGAAACTCACTGTTTCTAGGCATGCTCAGTGACATGTTTCAATGCCAACGAGTCTCTCTAGATCTCTCTCTGCCATTTTTATTTTTATGATAATTATGTTTGTGAAATATAAGATTAAACCTGATGGAAATTGTTTATTTCGCGCTGTTTCATTAGCGATAATTTACAATTAAAAATTTGCTTTCTGCGCATGCTCAGTGTCATTTTTAAATCTGGCTCTAGATACTCACTAAGCACGAGGCCGCTTAAACGTTAATTTGTTTCTGCGCATTGTTATGATTTTCAACATTTGGCAATGATGTGTTGAGTATAATTTGCGTACTACTAGTACATTTATTTACTATCTAGCCGTCATGTTTTGACGGGTACCAACTAGTGGAGTGTTAAACATTTATGTGAAGGTACGTTGTATGTTAATGTCATTCCGGACACAGAGAAGCTCGGCCAGAGACACCTCATCTAGATCACATTCGTACACCTATTTCAAACTTGTAGTGCTTTACGTTCGAAAACGACGATTCTCGCCTGACCCTTTGATGTCCAGTCTCGAGTTAGGCGACAGCAAAATATGTCGAGAATGATGCGAAATCTCCTTTCGCCCGGCCACGCGCCTGATTGATGAAGGTCTAAAAATGCGCGTCTGCAGTCCTTCGGAAGGTGACTACATCCCGAAACGTGCCATTCATCCACGGAACCAATTACTACAACTTCTACCTTAATTTGTGTTACGCTCTGACATGTGGTAATTTTCCGACCGGACGGATGCATGTTATTAAAAGCAATCAGTCCCCCCTTCGTCAAGTAATTGCGGTCTATCTCCCCACCCCGCCCCTCCCCTCCCAGATGAAAGGAGGAGGGTCGGGCTGACACAGAACGTTCGAAATAATAGAAGTTTGACAAAATAAAAATAAGGAAGGTTGAAAAGAAAAACGTTAAGTGTGTAATGACGGAGTAATGGCAGAGGGGTGGAGAGGGGAGGTTATGGATTCAAAGTAATTGGAATAATGAAATGAAAGGATGGATCAGTGTTCAATGGAATGATTTCAATTAATTTCGCCACTTTGTGGAGCGATACTTATAGGCTGATGCTTAGGAATAGGTTAGGGACCTCGCATTTAACATCAAAGTGATGGCGAAATAATGAGGAGAGCGTGTTACATTCCACGAAAATAAAATAATTGCTATAGCACACAGTTCGTGGTTTCGACCATTACCTAATACGGATTCAATTACGCTGTTGGCAGAGGGACATTGAAGCTTACTTAACAACGTCCAGGCCTAAAGGTAATAATTACAAGATAAAAAAACTTATATACCACGTTTTTCACTTTCTTTTATTTAATTTTAATCACTTTTTAGTCTTTTCCACTATCCACAGGCTTTATAAACTGCTAACTTTTATAATTTTTTTTTAAATTTTCGCAATATTTTTGTAAACAAACTAAATTCACATGTATTCTGTTTTCAAAATCGTCAAACGCCATAACGCTAAAGTGCAAGCACTGAATTCGATTGAAGCGCCACCTTGCGGATTTTTTCCGAACTAACTTTCCATACAAAACAAAATTAACTGAAAATGAATTCAAACCTGCTTAAAGATGGCTAAAAGTATTAAACGAATGCATTGTCATCGTGTTCTGAGCTATTCTAAAAGTTTCAAATGTGTAGCTAGTCGGGAAGTTAGTTAAAAATCGATTGCAAGATTTGTACTGTACAAACACACAAACAAGAAAGCGAGTAAATAAAAGCGTGGTAAAAATGAAAGGATTATTACGGGGACCTCTGGAGGTTTAAACCCACAGTTTGTGCACCATTGATTTAACTGACTAAAGCTTGTGTCTCAAGGTGTCTCGATTGGCACAGAATTAATAGGCTTACAGAGAAAATCAAACATAACTTACGAAGTAACGTAAACACACTTTATTTGGTCATATTTAACTGAATTATAATTTGATTTTAAAATTTAAATTAAAATAAACTTTATCGCCTACTTTTGCAGCGTGTTCATTTTCGAACGAAAATTAACGAATGGCTTAATCGAAACTTGAGGAAACACAAAGTGAAAGAAATGACTTCTTAATAACCTCGAAAATAATTTAAAGGATAGTTCGTCCTTCAAATTATATAGCAACCATTAAGAAGTCACTTTTCCCTGCTTAACAAATAGTTTAGGCACGAAATAAATTAAACGGTTTATGTAATATACAACATCCACGAAAATAAAATAATTTCTAAGGCGTGTAATTTATGGTTTCATTCGTCACATAATAGGACGACAATTAATTGCAGTTAATTGTAGCAAAAGGACGCTAAACCCTAACTTTAATATCCAGGCTTGAAAGTCAATGTTGAAATTGAAAAGATTATTTTGGATTGAATAGTTTTTTTTAATCGCTTAACAGTCTTTCTATTCAGCACAAGACAACAGTTAGGTTGTTTAATAACCTACAGTTTGTGTCTCAGGGCTATGATCTCTGAAGTGAATTAATACTCTTTAAAAGAGAGATACGCAACTTGCGACGTAAAGTAAACACATTTTTCTCGCAAGTTTAAATAAATTATTTCTAGCTCTGGAACTTAACGGACAATTTTTGCATTTGGTTCATTTTCAAACGTAACGAATGATTTAAGAATGGCTTAAGCATGAAATAACTTAAACTGTTTATGTAATATACAAGATCCACGGAAGTAAAACAATTCCTAAAGCAGATAATTTGAGGTTTCGTTCATTATACAGCAGGACTACGGGTAATTACAATGTTAGCAAAGGGACGTTACTAGCACTGTAATTTTGTACTGTCAGTAACATCCCTTGCACAGGGCATAAGTATAACAGCCAGTTTTTAAGTTCAGAATTACAATCAAAAAGTTTATTTTATGGTATCCAGTTTTTTAAGCGTTTCACGACCTTTCCATTCAATGCCAAACAGTAGTCAGGTTGATTAATTAAGTTTCTGTTGTTTCCAATCCCCTTGATGTAGGAAAGCCTACACCAAGTCCAAAGTACCTAGGTCCTCAAATCCTAGGGCCTTGGCGAAGGGTAGTAAACAGCTTCACTTTAAGGCGAGGTACCACTAAGATTAAAGTCTGACTTGGTCTCTAAGAACATCGGTCCCGTAATTTTGAACCGAGTCAAGTGACGAGACCGGAATACTTGACCCCGCACCTCCAGAGGTAAATTTGAGAACTTGGAGGACATTGTAGGCACGCCCTATTTTACGCTCCTCGGCCACCTTTAGGGAACACGGCAGTGAATTTTTGCAGCGACGAGAATCGAACCAGGGACGTTCAGATCACTGGCCCTCTGCTCTTGCTAACTGGGCCACCGCGCCCTGAATAATTATGTAAGCATGCGTTTCGTTGGAATTACCTTAGAACTCAATTAATACTCTAACAGAAAGAGACTGACATAACCTAGAACCTTATAACTACCACCTTACTACATATACCCCATAACTACAAACGTACTGGGCTATTTCATTATCGGAAGTACGTGTCTCAAAGGTGTAAACATGGAACCGAATTAATGCACCTAAAGACAGAGACAAGCATAGTTTACGAAGTAACGTAAGGACATTTTATTAATTCCATATATTGCAGTAAATTACTACACACTTTAAAACTTTATGGCACATTTTCTCACCACGTTGATTTCCGAACATTACAAATGCATTTTGAATAGTCAAAGTAAGGTAATTAGTCAGAAATTGCATAACTTGCTAGCAACATAAATTACAAAGCATAAATTTAAAGTTTCATGAATGTATTGTCGGAACATGTTAAAGGAATTAAATAAATAATATATATATATATATATATATATATATACCGGGTGGCCATAATTAAACTGACAGTGCTCACAGTGTTCTGTAGCGCGATCAATTTGCGAGAATGACGCCACATTTTGTAGGAAGATTAAACAAGACGGGGGACGAAGGATTCCGCGAAAAAATAAATTAGTTCCAAAAGTCACCGCTAGGGGGATATTTGGCGCTGTGTAATAGAAAATAGAGTGTTAACAAATGCAAATCAATACGGAAATTACCTTTTATTTTGCATTCAAATGAGGTTCAATGTGGCTGCCGTTGTTGTGGACCACATATTGCATTCTGTGCACAGTATGCACAACAGCAGAAAGTAACATGTCTGCAGGAATTTCCCGTACAGTCCGTGATATGTTATCCTTCAACGTAGCCAGGTCCTGGACCACTCCTTGATAGACCTTGGACTTAAGGTAACCCCATAGCCTGAAGTCGCATGGGGTAAAATCAGGCGACCGAGGTGGCCATGCAGTTGGAAAGTAGCGGCTAATGACTCTTTCTGTTGTGAATTTCTGTCGTAGCAGCTGTTGCACCCGTACAGCAACGTGTGGAGGGGCTCCATCTTGCATGAAAATGATTTCCCCCCAGGCATTGTCTTTGCTGAAGTGCCGGAATGACAAAGCTGTTCAACATGTGGTGATATTTCTCTCCGGTAACAGAACAGGTTTCCGGTCCTGTCGGGGTAATGTTCTTATAGAAGAATGGACCTACGATACATTCCGCTGTGAACCCACACCAAAGAGTTACCTTTGGTGAATGTAAGGGAATTTCTGTGACTGCATGTGGTGATTTGTCATCCCAAATTCGGCAGTTCTGGGTATTCACAGTTCCATGCAGGTAAAAGTGGGCCTCGTCTCCCCATAAGATTTTCCACGACCAAGCATCATCCACCTCCATTCTGGCAAGAAAGGTGAGAGCAAAAGTCAATCGCTTATCATGGTCGGGGTACAGTAACTCCTGTACACGGCTGATCTTGTACGGATAGAAGTTGATAATCTTTCGTAAGATTTTCCATACCGTACTGTAAGGCATATCCATATTCCGAGCTAATCCACGAGCGCTAGAGGTGGCAGCAATATTGTCTGGTCCTCTGTCGACAATCGCCGTGGCAACTGCTTCGATTGTATCCTGTGGTACAGGTTTTCGTCCTCTGCCTGACTGAACCTTCAGAGAACCTGTTTTCTCAAACGTTGCAACCATTGCTTTTAGCCCATTAACTGACACAGGACCGTTACCTTTACGCATTTTTTTGTGCGTTCTAAAAGCACGAAGAGCGGCTGACGCGTTGCACTGGTTGAGGTAAAAGAATTTGACCAGTAACGCACGCTCGACTAAAGAAGGAGACATTGCACATAAACTTTCAATCCGATTGATTCGAAACGTAACACATTGCCTTTTAAAACCCAAGCAGCTGGCACTGTGCCAATGGATGTAACGTCAAATTTGAATAAAGAACTTCTTCTTCTGCTCAGTGTATGTGATATTGCAGATCACGAGACTTTATCGGTGTTTATGTAGATTTTACGCTTTTTTAAAAGTGTTGCCATATTGCACTTGAACTAAATAAGAAAATGTGCATAATAAAAGGTAATTTTATTCCGTATTAATTTGCATTTGTTAACACTCTATTTTCTATTACACAGCGCCAAATATTCCCCTAGCGGTGACTTTTGGAACTAATTTATTTTTTCTCGGAATCCTTCGTCCCCCGTCTTGTTTAATCTTCCTACAAAATGTGGCGCCATTCTCGCAAATAGATCGCGCTACAGAACACTGTGAGCACTGTCAGTTTAATTATGGCCACCCGGTATATACATATATATATATATAGTTACGTCATATTACGTATTAATTAAGAAGTCTCTATTTTCTGTGCATATCATTTTAGGCGATAGTGTCATTGATAATTTTTTATGCTTAGATACGTGACATAAATTAACGAACGAAATTGATTATGAATTAATGAATGAAAATACATAAATACGTGATCATTTTCTTTTTTATGTGTCATGCATAATTTTCGAAGTGTCGTACGTTATAACTGAACAACTGATTTTTCTCAACACTGACTCATATAAAAGATCTACATAAGAAAGTTATTTTGTATGAGAGTAAAATATTTGTTTATATATGTGAGATATTATATTGATGGAAACATATTTTCATCTATTAATTTACAAATATATAAGAGAGTTCCACTGCAATGTTTATCTTGGTTTGTGATGTTTATTACATTAACTCATCTGATAATAAATCGGAAATATACACTATCTAACTACATAAAGGAATTGATATCTTTTATTCATAAGAGAACCTCGACATTACTTTCTCATTATAAATGAAGAAATTATCTTGAAAGAGAAGTATAGCATTAGTAACCGTGAAGTCCCTCCCCCTTAAAAAAAAATCATCAATCAGAGAACAACTAATTCTTTGTAGTTATATTGCAACACAGAATGTCTAAAACGCTATGCACGCTTTGAGGCAACTACGTCACGTACAGACTGAAATGGCCAACTTGCAGTATAGACATCAGCAGGAGTGGCAAAATATGCTGCAGAGAGCTTAGATGGATATACATTAATCGGGACTGATTAGCCAGCGACTGACCGCAGACTAATGGACGATCCTCACGGATTTTTGATGGACCGTAATCGCTGCCGGAAAGTATTTACCGTACTAGAGGCGTAATCGGTGGTCACGTCCTTGAAGTTTCTTGTACATCAATGACTTATCTTCGCTGGATTCGATACAGCAACACAATCAGGAAAACATGTTTCTAAGATTGCTTCAGAGAAGAAAACCGGACACTAATAGAACAAAAACTTAGTCCGTATTTGATCATCTAATGAAAAGTGTATTGACAAGCATCAGTGTTAAAATTAATTCCTATACAGACAGGAGCCGCTAACGATGAGTCCTGAAATGAAATTAATTATTGCCATTTTAAAACTTTTAAAAATTGCTGAGGTATAAGGCCCTTGTACGCCCTTACTTTTCGCACCCTGCAGTAAGCACTCTTTACGAACACTATAGTAACCTAGGAAATAATTAACATAAAATACAGTGGAGAAATAATTTAGGTAGGAAATGAAGAATAATTTCAGCTAATGTCGTCGCAAAGCATAATTTCCGATAATGATGCAAATAGGAAATACATTAGAGCAAGAAGAATTGCGTAATTTGCATTAAAATATTATACATAAAATTGAGAACAATAATGACGAATAATAATCAAAGATGTTTACAAGATACATGAAACGTAAACGTCAAATGCACAACATCCCGATTCTCATCAAATTCCCAGAAACGAATCAGATCGGCATTCCAACCTCTCTGAAACAAAAGTCTGAATTATTTTATCGTTAAATTGCACTCGTGCAAATATCATCCGATCGATCGCTATCGACCTAAAATCAACATCAAATTACATAAATAATAATCTTCATCGAGCGATCAAAATGAACTGGGAGTAAGAACAAAAGTATCATCCCGAGTATTAAGTAATTACGGATCATCTCGAACTGATCATCAACGGGTGTACAGTTTAACAGGATCTTAAGATGTGATTAGACGGTTTAATGTATCAGAAAATTCGTCCATTTATCTTGACGTTTGTTTTGTATCAATTTTCTCGCAAAATCGGGGGAAAAAACACTCCCCGCAGAATCCTTATATAAAAAGGTTCAGCATCTCTTCCTCTCCTTTTAAGAAGATAACGACAGGGTGCAGCAGATGACTTTCTCATGAAGAATCTGGAACAGCCCCCCCCCCTCCCTCTCCGCTAATGACCATGGCTAATCACCCCCGGAATAATTCCAGCGCCCACTTCCGAATATCAGAGTTCTGTCAATTCGCCAATCTATCGATTATTAGACGGCGTATCGGTCATAGCTCGAGCAAAGGGGAAAAAAAAAATTGGTCAGAGTTCTTTCGGGCCAAGATAATGGCAGTTGTTCCCGACTTGCAAGCGTCCATTGGCCCTGTGGAAAAAGACCCTCCCCGATTCCTGATGATGAAGTGGTCAGCGGCGAGTGGGTTTTCATTGGGTTCTTTTATGAAAGTATCCGGACGTTCAGAATTCGAACGTTTGTATCGGGAAGCGGTGAATGGTGAGAGAGGAAAAAAAAATGTTTTCTGCTGGGGTGGAAAAAGAGGAAAACGCGGGTTTCTTTGATATTTTTCCTCTTTTTATATATTTGTCTTGGAATGCTTTATCCTTTGAAGCACTTTCAATAAATAAAAAAAAATTAAAAGAAAAGGAGTGGGAAATACAAAGGAAACTTTTGTGGGAGTTTATTATCGGCGAGATTGAAATGGAAGACATGTACATGTACTTTCTCCTTTTTTTTTCTGATCAAACTATTCTAAAGGTATGAAGTAAGAATATTATTCACAAGAATTTCTTTGTAGGATGAACTGGAATTTTTTTTGTTGTTTTTTAAAATTAATTTATTTAAGGTTTCTAAATCGTTTACATAGACGATATTACAATGAAAAATATATTCACTTTAATATTTTTTCTAACTCGGCGGGACACCCACACAGCTCAACCACAGAGATTTTGTGGGTTACTTTATTATGGGGATTCAACAAGGTGAACCAACACTTCTTAGCATCCTACTGATCAATGTTAAGGGTGCTCGGGTCGAATCCCGACAAACGCAACTAAATGACCTCGTGTCTACGCCGGGTAGGAGAATGTTAACCCCTTAACGATAGCACAATTTTCAAGAAAACGGTAATAAAAGTGCCTATTTTTTCCGGAGGATTCCATTTATTTCTTGATCTGCCACATCTAGTTAAAAAAAAAACCCATCCCCAATTACATTATAAATAGTCTGGTGCTGCCATCTGGTATGCAAAATAAGAAATAAAAAAATTTCAGGGTAAATGAAATGAATTGTTTTAATATTTTTGGAGCGTTACATTTAAACACTCCGGCCCGGAAATATCACGGACACGAGAAATAGAAGGCGAACCCTTACACCGTAATTTTGACGGGAGCGAGAAAGAAGGGGTTAAAACTGTCGACTGGAAAGCCATAGTGGTGGGAGGAGGGTACGAGCTCTCCAGATGTCGCTCCTCGGACTCGAGGAACTCGGTCTAAATTAAGGTTTATCCAGGGGACGATGTTGGTTTACGTATACGATGCCCAATTAAAAGAAATCAACAATTTCGCCCAGTAGTGGTCAGCATACTAAGGACAAAAATGTTTGGCATCCTGAATTTTTTTTCTAACGCAGCAGGAACTTTGTCCTAAGGACATTAGCCCACCCACACTGGGATTTTGTTTGTTACTTTATTATGGTTTACCATATAGGTGTGCCGGCACTTTTACTGTGAAGGGATATAACAGGGACCTCCATGTCTTAAATGGGGATCGAACCCACATCGTTGGAGCTCTAAACACTCTACGATGTCGTTTAAATACTGTAAAGATTAATATATTTCCGGTAAGAAAAAGGAAACTAAATTTAAAATTTTAACTGGGCTGGCAAGCTGATAACATTAAATTAGCAGTTTATAATGATTCTCTGGCAAAACCGAAACCGGATCCTTTAATTTACAGACGGATGATCTATCAACTAAGCCACCTGGCATTACAAAGACGCCATATTTCCGCATTCTTTTTATGTATGCTCCAGATGTCACCTAAATACCTGCTAGCGAAAAACGTTTTCACATTTTGCAATCTTAAAAAAATGTTTATTTTATTTTATTCTAGTAGTATTAATCCTGCTGAACAAAGAAAAGAAAAGAAAAATTGCCCCAAAAAATTACAGAGATCTAGACGTGTGCTTTATTCCGGATGAACTCTTTCCGTGAAAGAATTTTTCTAACAATTTTTACTGAACTGACACGGGGAAATGAATTTGATTTTAAAAGTTTTGCAAATGGATTCCTTCCTCTGCATAAATTTTATAATTAAAAATTACAAACTCAGACGTTGAAAAAATATTTAAATTTTTTTCATTTTGTGGATCGAGGGGTATAATTAATGTATTGTCATATTTTAAGTTTTTTTAAGGAAGATTAATCGTTTGACTGACAAAATGCATGGCTGCATGGTATGCTAGATGTACATATTTGCAATTATTGTTTGAAAAAAAATAATTAAAAAATTGACGCTTAAAAAAAAAACATTGACGTTTGATCCTTCCGTCTTTCCGAGCATATCATTTCCAGTTTAGAAATGTTATGTTGCTAAAAAAATAATAAAATAAACTTTACTATGAATATGATGTTAGAAAAGGTGTGAAAGTAAGTGATAACACCCCTTATGTAAAACACCGCAATTTTCTCACAAACGTGTAACCTGAACGAGCTACATTCCATATCTACTTCTCTAGTGGTGACACTAACCCATCAAAGTGTCGTTTCTATACTATATAAACTTGTTTGTAAGTTTGTTCATAATTCCTTTTCCGATTAAGGACAACAATCTGAATTTCATCTCTGTTAGAGAGTGGATAATTAACTCCCTCTCTCTAGCAGCTCTTTCTCGACTCTTAAGAAACTGTTTTTTCTTTTATAAATAATTTGTCGCTTGACCTCATCGTACTTCCAGATTAACGTACCTGGGATCCCTCACAACTCCAGGAAAAAGCTAAGAACAATCTTAAGAACCAAGGTGGTCATATTGTATATTGAAACGCTGCTGTCATCAAAACCGCAAAGTTACATTCTGCCGAGTGGCAGAAGAGAAACTAAAGTGCAAATTTACATTCTGCCGGAAGGCAGCAGTGAAACTAATGTAACCGCAAATTTACACTCCGTCGAGTGGCAGCAGAGAAACTAAAGTAACTGCAAAGTTGCATTCTGCCGAGTGGCAGTAGAGAAACTGAAGTAACCACAAAGTTACATTCTGCTGAGTGGCAGCAGAAAAACTAAAGTGCAAAGTTACAATCTGCCGAGAGGCAGCAGTGAAACTAATATAACCGCAAATTTACACTCTGTCGAGTGGCAGCAGAGAAACTAAAGTAGCCGCAAAGTTATATTCTGCTAAGTGACAGCAGAGAAACTAAAGAGCAAAGTTTCATTGCTGCCTCTCGGCAGAATGTAACTAATGTAACTGCAAATTTACACTCTGCCGAGTGGCAGCAGAGAAACTAAAGTAACCGCAACGTTATATTTTGCCGATTGGCAACAGAGAAATATAAACTATCGTGAGAGAATAAAAATTAGTATGCTGTATATGTAGATTAAGTTGTTTCTTTTCTTTGTGTTCGTTTTAATTAACTATTTTGAAGAATAATGGAATTTTTGAGCCCCTTGAATTGATACAATTTAGAAGAGTCGCTTAGCAAGTAAATAACCTAGAATTGGTGGTACTTAAGGTACCAAGAAAATAGTGATTAAAAAATCAATTAAAAGACAACTAGTATAAGAAACAAAAAAATATTGAATGTCATGTCTTTTAACAGTTCAAACATCAATTATATTAATGAAATTTCTAAATTTCATAAAATTTCTTTGAAAAAGTCATATTTTTAAGAAATTTCCTGTTCTATAAAATGATTGCACAGAAATATGGAAATATATAAATGGTGTTAATCTGTTAGCTCTTAGCTTAGGGCCACGAAATTTAACTGAACTTTTATTCTAAAAGCATGGTCTTGTGATAAAAGCTTGCGTTAAAATATGTAGTTTTAGACTTAAACAACTTGAATTTCCAGAAAACAGGCTTTAAAGTACAGCATAATATTGCAGAGTTATATAAATTTTTATGCTCTAATTTAATGCATGTTTGGAGCTTGAGACAAGTAAAGAAATAGTTCAGGAAGTAATCACAAGGATTAAAATATGCTATAAGTTCGTGAAGATGCATATTTTAGCAAGGATTACTTTTGAAAATGAGTTGTTGCTTTGAATATAAAAATGGAAGTCAAACTGAATTTAGGAATTCACAATTCAAGGATTATGTTAACAGTTTCCATAAAAATCGATGAATGAAACACTTAAACAAATTAAGCCTAATGCAAGGGTCGCTCAAACTGCAACCCACCAAGCTTTTATGTGCGGCCTGAGACAATCACACTCATTATCTGGCAGGAGCTTTTGTAAACGGAATTCTGGAATTTATAATTTACAAAAAGATTATAATAATTTTCAAATATAATTTTCCAATTGTAATTTTCAAAAGGATAATTTACGTACAATTACAAAATGAAATATGCAAAGAACGTAATTGGGATACTGATTCTTACCTTGGTTTTTATGTATCGAGAGTAGTATGCAGCAAGCGTAAACCTGATTCGTCCAAAATAGTCAAAAGTTTTGTCTAAACATTTGCAATTATTCTTTATTTCTCCTTAATTCATGTTCATTTTGTGATAAATATCGTTCATTTACTGTCATTGAGCGTTACATTTAAATATGTAACCCCTTGGCGATATTTTCGAGCATTTTGGCGACATTGGCTACAAATTTGGCGAGTTTTTGGAAGTCCGGGGAACTAATCAGATTTCTCATAGGTGGCGCGGTTATCGAGATCTGGAAATTTCCATGTCTAGAACAGAACAATCGAAAATGTCGCCAAGAGTGTATAAGCATGCCGAACTCGGATTCAAAGTTGTCATCCATTCATTCATTCATTCATTCCTCAGTTGTAGATCGACTGCTGTGTGAACTGTGAGGCCTGTTATTGTGCCAGTGTGTGATGTGTGACATCTGAAGTCCTTTAGCTGAACATCGCTGTACTCTACAGTAAGTGACTGTTTCTAATATTTGGGTAATAAAAATAAACTTGTGCCGCTGTTATTTTCAGTCGTCATTCACAAATATCGTCGAAAGAAACGCTACAATATACAGGACGAGAAGATACGCTTTTCTTTTTCTCTTAAATCCATGTTTCTTTTGCATTTCAGACTTTTCCTTTGGAGCGCTTCAAAAGATGAAGTTTAAAAGATGAGTCATATGAAAAAAAATATTAAAATCGAAGAATGTGCAAAAAATATTCTTCCTAGATTCTTTTTCGCTCTTCACCTCTTTCATAACCTAAAAATTCGAACTTCGAATGGACAGAGTTTTCATAAAATATCTCTCCGAGATTTCCGGTATTGACCACTTCTCCATGCAAGTGGAAAAGGAAAGGAAAAATTGATGTTGAATTGCGGTGCGGAGCAAGTTGTCAATTTTGCCCAGTGTTACATATTTTCCGTTGACAGAAAACTTATTATATAATAAACTGTATTTTTATTAATAATTTGTCTTTTTTATTAACTCACACATTTTATAAAAGATAAACCTCTTAGTGCAAAAAACCCCCTGAAAGTAATGTTCAGGGTTTGTTTTGCCAAGAAAAACGTTAGACGCTAATGATTCTGCATTAAGTCCTTAACGTTCAGGTAGACGTTAGCGATCTTGCCAGGTCATTAACGTTATAGACGTTAGCGATCCTGCCAGGTCATTAACGTTATAGACGTTAGCGATCCTGCCAGGTCATTAACGTTATAGACGTTAACGATTTTGCCTGGTGATTAACGTTAGAAGTTAATGATCCTGCGTTGATCAAGTCAGACAGTGATATACTTTAGACGTAATGTCATATCATAGACATTGAGATATACATTATCTATTTAGGCTTCATAGACATTATGTGTTTAGACGTTGTAGACATTATCTATTAAAAGACATCTATCTGGACGTTGATGACAGGTCATAAACATTAACAATCCTGCCAGGTGATTAACGTTAGACGTCAGTGTTCCTGCGTTTATGAAGTCATACTTTGATGATCTATCTAAAGACAATTCAGTCCCGCACTCATCAGTTTCCCTTACGTCCCATCGACAATTCAGTCAAACCACGCCTCTGCGAATCAGTGTCCTCGACGTGTTGCCATTTGTAGTCAATGAACTATATAGAATATTTTCACCTACGTTGATGAAGTTAGACATCAGTGATCTATTTATAGTCCACTCCCGCACACATTAACCCTTTAGCGGGCGTGCCAATTTTTGGAACACCAGCAGGCGCGCGTGGCACAAAGTGCAACGTCTCTTTCAACCTTGATTATTCCTTTTGTAATGAACTTTGTTTTTTCAAATTGAAAATAACAATTCTGCGTTTTATGACAAGATATAACATGTTGATAATATTGAGATATATTTATAATTAAAGGTCAAAGAATGCAGATACAGTCGCCTTATTTAAAAACTGTCCGGTTTATGGCATCTAAGGACAACTTGCGCATTGATTCCTATTATGTCCAAAAACCTTAAAAACAATGAGATTGTCCATCTTAGTGATAGGAGGGATGCCATGTAATAGCTGTATATTTGATCGACTACATCAACTCCTGCTTTTGTCGTATTGTAATCCAGTATAATCGCTAGTTTACCACGGTTAAATCAGGACTAAAAATGAATGGAAAGGAATACAGGGGTCAGAAAATCAGACTTGCATCAGAAAGGGTGTAGCTATAAATAGAAACTGCTTAGAACATTAAAAAAACACATGTAAAAACAAACCATTCAAAATTACGAAAATGTTGTACTTTGTACATGGACGCGCCCGCTGAAGGGTTAATATCTCTTACGTCTCAATGACATCTCAGTCGAGCTACATCTCTGCGTATCAGTATGTTCGGTGTGTTGCCATTTCCAGTTAATAAAATATGCATATTATTTTTCCCGTACGTAGGTTTTGTATTTATTTTATAATCCCAGTTTTTTCAAATGCTGGTGTTATTTGGCGTGATTATGAGCACTGTCACGTTTTTAGTGCGAAAACGCTCGTAAATGCTCGTAGCATAAATTAATGATAAGTACAACTTAGCGCATTTTAGACTTATGAGAGATTTCACTGGGATGTTACGATGTCGGACAGAGATGGTTGTCTGTAGACGCATTCGCAATAAACACACGAAAAGGATTTATGTAACAATTATACGGGAAAACATAAAACTGACAAATTTTTGTAAAAACATCATATTACATTTTTTTTAAAACCACTTGAATTTAGTTTGGGGAGAAACGATGCGCAGTATAGAAATTTTGTATGAGCTAAATTTCGCAAGGAGCAGAAAATAATTGATGTAACAGAAAACGCGATGTAACAAAAACTTTTTTATATTCTATGAGGTTTGTGCTTTTATTTAAAATTTCATATATTTAAGGACAAATTCATTGATTATATGCAGTTTCAAAAAGAGCTATTTAAATGCAAATAAACATTAGTTCTCAATTTTTCAAGAAGTCATTAGCGAAATGCAAAAGATGAAAAATAAATTTTCAAATTATGCTTTCTTTCCAGTTAGTTGTATGATGAAGAGCTAAAATAAAAATTTTTAATTTCGCTTACATGCGGCTGTTTTTTTCGAACTAAACAGTTAATTTAAAATTCAGTTCAATTCGAAGTCGATTCATCTTAGTCACAAATTAACGCAAAAATAGACCTCTATAAGAAAACAAAAGAAAATCGATTCTATTATGAGAGTTAATAAATAACTCTGAAAAATATAGAACTCTTAATAAATACGTTGGTTATCAAATAATAAATCATTTGTCTCGGAAAAATTCGTGACTCTATAGAGAATTAACAACATGCTTTGCACCGTAATTCATCATCAACCTCACCTTTCCTCTCTATCATTTCCAAGAAGCGTTGGTCAAAACCAGAAATCTGGGAAAGTTATTTCACGAAAGCTTTGTCCACTCGAAATTCGAATGTGTAGGTTTTGAAAAAGGCGAGAAAAAAAGAATGGCTTGGCAGAATGAGTTTTTTTTTTTTTCCATTCTTCAATTTTAATTCTTTTTCTAGGCGACTCATCTTTTGAACTTCATCTTTTAAAGCGCTCCAAAGCAAGTGGTAGAAATGCTAGGTACAATACAAGAAAACCATGGAATTGTGACAAAGAATGAATTGTAGTTATCTCTTCTAGTACAGCGAATATTTCTTAGGAGTTGCTGTAAGTAAACATTGAACTAATATTGTATTAGAATTTGAGAATTAGGTCTATACTGTAAACGCAAACAAATAAATTGAACCAATGTACTTATCTGTATTTTGAATTAATCCATAAAAAATTAGAGGAAAAAGACAGGGAAAATTTATCACTTAATATTGATCAATGAAATTTTTTATCTATTCTCCATTATAAATAGATGACGCTCGGTGGTGTAGTGGTTAAAAGCTTGAAGTTACCACAACACAGGTCCAGGGTTCGACCCTGCGACTGGGAAAGGTCGACTCATGCCTTTCATCCCTTTAGTGGGTCGATAAAATGAGGGCCAAGCAGGCTTGGGAACTAATTCTGGGGGTCCCGTGGTAGACTGGCCACCTGCCCGACACATATGCTGTATGGCACCCCAAGCCCACGGTCAAGGTCAAGAAAGAGGAGATGGGCACCACTGACCTTGGTCCACAATGGACTGTTGCACCTCTGGTAAGTTAAGTTATATATATATATATATATATATATATATATATATATATATATATATATAAATAAATTCTTACAACATTATTGAATGCTTTAGTATACAATATCATCAAAGTATGAAGTTATTGTTATGAGACAAATCCTCTCTCTAGGTCACTGGCTTCCAACCCGTAGAAGTCTGCGGACCAGTAAGCCAGAAATTGAACCATGTGCGGACTACCCCATCCCCAGCGACTTCAGGGGGGGGGATGGCCTGCCGGGGGTATGGAGGGTATAGAACAGTGGTTCCCAACCTTTTGTGGCCCATCTCCCCTTTCTGGAGGTTGACTAACACCTATCGCCCCCTTTTCATTTTCATTGTATGCCTAATTTTAATTTGAAGTAAAGTGTAAATAATAAAGCAGTTTTATTATTTTAAACAATTTTATTACCGTATATAAAAACAACCAAAGTAGTTTTATCCGGTCACTCTTAAATAAAATAGAAATAAAATTAAAATGTACATTTTTTACAGATTTTTTTTAAGAACAAAGAAGTGAAATAATTAACTAAGATCATTGACGTACATTTAAAAAACAGGAGTACATGTTTTCATTTTTAAATTGGAATCTGGAAAAATTGAAAGTTGGCAGTTAAAATTTGAAAAAATAAATGAAAGTTTGAAAACTTTGTTATTGTTTTATTTTACCTTTTCAATGGCTGCTTTGTGCTTGGTGGATTTCAGTTAAAGCTTGAATATCCGGCTTTATGTCCGTCAAGTTCAGGCGCAAATCTCGTTTGAGACAAATGTCCAACTTATTTCTTTGTTTTGTGAGGAGCTGGACAACAGAACTAAATCCCTTTTCAACTAAATATGTTGACAGGAACGAGATGAGAAGTGGTTCAGTTTTTCCCCACAGTTGTCCATAAGCTTCACCCAGGCTAACTCGTAACCTCTCTGCTTGAAAATGATTTTCGCCTCACAGTCATACTTCAGATCTAGAAACTCCGTCTGCAAAAAGTTAGGGCCTGTTCACATAGGAGTCCGTTACGTTGCGTTAAGGAAAAGATGACGTTGAGACGAAATTAAACCAATCATAGGCCTCCAAACGATTAGCAATGAAATTTTTAACGCCTATGATTGGTTTATTTTCGTCTCAACATCATCTTTCCCTTAACGCAACGCAACGGACTCCTATGTGAACAGGCCCTTATCAAGCTTATCCACAGCTTCAAACGAGAATGGATCTAGAATCCAATCCGGAGTTTGTAACTTGGTCAAATCTTCAAATTTTGATTCCATGTCAGTTTTTAACTGGTCAAGGTGATCAGTAAAAATTAGGATTTTGTCTTCTGGGAGTTCAGGTGTCTCATTATCTGACACTCAACACTTTTTAAGGGTCGAAAACTGAATTAGCTCTTTACGGCCAATATTTACCTTGTGAATATCAAACGTGTCGATGAATGATGAAATAATTCCTTTGGCCTTGATAAGGTTCATCTTGCTTCCTTGAAGCCTTATATTGACTTCGTTCATTTTTTCAAAAATATCTGTAAGGTACGCAAGTTCCAACTTGCGTTGCTACAAATTCTCACTTAAAACAGGATCAAAAGTGTCGAGAAACTCAGTAACCGTGTCAAATAATTCGAAGAAACGGCGCAGTTTTCTTTGGAAAGCCACCTCACGGCCGTATGTTGTTGAAGCAAGCTTTCTAATTCCTCATCATTTTCATGGCAAAGTTGTCGGAACAGACGGTCATTGAGGGACTTTGCTTTGATCTTGTTAACACCAGTAATAACCAGTTGTAGGTTGTAGGGTTTCATGCAGGACACCATTCAATTTTTTAGCAGCTAAGTGTTGACGATGAATGACACAGTGAATAGTGATGACCTCTGGCACTTCTTTCTTAAGGGGGGCTAGACACCCAGCATGACGACCTGAGATGGTAGTAGCACCGTCTGTTGTGCAAGCGCTCACGTTTGTTAGGGGAATCTCTTTTCCTCAAAATAATCTTGCACCACTTTAAAAATCGACGATCCCTTCGTATCAGTGATCAAAGTTCTAGCAAACAACATTTCCTCGGTAATTTCCTTTTTTCATTGATAAACCTCACATAAGCTAATAAAAATGCTTTGTTATCAATTACAGTTGATTCGTCAATCTGCAATGCAAAATAATTTTTTTTCAACAAATTGGCGAGTTTGGATTCAACATCCGTGGCCATTTCGTCAATTCGCCTGGAAATAGTATTGTTGCTCAAAAGAACAGATTGACCTATCTTATTACTAGGGCCCTCGCCTAGCATGATTTGAACAATTTTTTTGGTAGCCGGTAAAACAAGAGTTTCGCCAATTGTGTGAGGTTTACTACATTTAGCGATCAATAAAGACACCTCGTAAAAAGCAGGAAGACCTTTGTCAAGATCGGTTGCTCGTTTTTTAAATAATTCACATTAAGCCGTTTATCAGCTTTAGCTTTGAGGTGTTGAAAATAACTAAGTTCTATACTCACTTTATCACTGTGTACTCTTGATAAATGATCTTTCATTCGCGAAAGCTTCATGGCTTCATTACTAGTAAATGTTTTATCGCACACAAAAGACAATGTGGAAACTGCACATTTTGCGGTGACGCGATAAAACCGAATTTTAAATACTCAGCTGAGTATTGACGACACTTCTTCTTTTTTGAATCCATTGTACATGAACTTCTACACTTCAAAACAAACGCACAAAAGCAGAGAAGACACGCACAAAAACTGATGATGAGGCACACAAAGGCTAGTGAAGACTGAAGACGAATGTAGGTCAATGGCAAGTGTGTTGTGATAGCAGGAGAGGGAGGAGGTTGAGTCACCAGTAGGCTGCGCTGAGCAACAACAGGTGGGGACTGTGGAGAGCGGGAAGAGCAGTGAACTCGCCGGCTGAGAATAGCCAGTGATTCGTGCTACCCGGCAACTTCTACTGTACAGGTTCTACTGTCCAGTACTATTTTAATTTCCCCCCTTTGAATACTCATAGCCCCCAAATCGTCCCCCACTTATTTATTGCCCCCCTGATAACCCAAATCGCCCCCTTGGGGGCGATCGCCCCCAGGTTGGGAACCACTGGTATAGAATATCCCTCGGGCAAAAGGGATACATGATTAACGTACTCACATTCCTATGTATCATATTCTAATAATAAAATAATCATGTTAAACTTTTAAGAAATTTTAATTCAACACTTGATAGTCATCGGATATATTCGGCCCATCTAGTTCAATGAACATTGCTTACAAATTCCCCATTTACTTGGCAACTTTTTTATATGTGGTGCCGGACCACTCCCGAGGCTCTCGCGGTCCACCTGTGGTCCGCGGACCACAGGTGGTGCACGGACCACCGGTAGGGAACCACTGCTCTAAGTCTATACACTATTGAAGACCTTGCTTCTAAACTTCCTCTCTACAAATCTGCGTTTTTCAGTTGACACTACGTCAGAACGGATGTTTGGTAATTCTCGAGGAACTCAAATCTCGTTCCAGGAGACTTAAGATGCGTCTGCAGAGCGAGATCAGGTCTATAGTTATCAGGTCTATAGTTCTACGGTTTTCAAACGAAATTCTTGATGAAAAGCTGTAGTTACTATTCATTGGTTAAACTGTTTCTTGTCTTCAGATTTCTTTAAACTTCTGCACAATAAATACCCATGATACTCTATTGGAAAAATTCATGAAAATCTGTGGCACTTGGAATCCTATATCAGTCGCTGAAACATTCTGAAATGAGATCTCCTCTCTTTCTTTGGTCTTTGCGCCCATCCCTAACACAATTAAGGGGAGGACACAAAATTGTTCGAATTTAAAAAAAATTAATTATCGCATAAAAAAATTCTGTGTTCTTTTACGCTTAAAATGATGTTCAAATCATGCTTCTATCTTAATTAGAACAGGGGAAATTATTATTATTTTTTTCTTTTGGCAACATTCTAATAGTAGCCTATCGCTGTCTAAACCTGTGTTTTTCTGCGTGATGGTTTTTTCCCCATTTCTCATGTTTAAATTGTTATCAGTCAAGAACCGTTAAAGATAAATGGTTGAAACTTGTAACATGTCTTTTTCAACTATTTTACTTTAATTTTGATTCAGCAAATTAAAAAAAAAATTTTACTTTTGAAAATATGTTTTTTTTAAAATAAGTTATATAATTTTTTTTTAAATTTTTCATCTAAATATTTTTAATTTTTTTAAAAATTAATATTTAAAACAATAGTGAATCAAAATTAAAAATTATATATTTTTGTTTAATTAAAGGAAAATTTTTTGAAATTCGACAAATAATATTTCGAGTTATAACGATTTTAAATTACCCAACTTTTATTAAAAATTTTAAATTTAAAAATTTTTTAGAAACTTTTTGAGAATTTTTATGATGTGATTTTGTTTACAAATTATATGGTTAACCATCACAAAAAATTCAAAATTTTAACTCAATAAATAAAAAAATTTTAAAAATGTGTCCACTTAATCCATTTAAAAACTGTTAGCACAAAGTGCAGCGATACCTTACAAACTTGTTCTTCAGCTAAAGTGATTTACAAATGGGTTGAGATCCGTTAAAAATACAGCGTTATAGTGGCATATAAAAGGAATCCTAACTAGAATAAGAGAAATGTATAACTCAGAAAAACTGATATGCGTCCATCATCCAATCTTTAATCCCGTTATGCCTGGAATGCAACCGTGCAAGTATGAACTACGGCCATAGACACAATACTTTTTAAAAATCAATTATAGTATTTTGATGTTAAAAATAACTTACCTTATATCAGACTGATATTGAATAAGTCCCAACCTGGAACAGAAAAGGAAAACATGGTTCGTTAAATCACAGTAAGACAAATTAAACACATCTGAATACATGATGAAAATTATATTAGAAACGATCGAACAGGAGATCTAAAATGTAAAGTATACGTTTCGCGTTCAACGATGCTCCAGCGCAACAGCTCGTATTTTAAGGCTGCTGTGTACTAACAATATTGGATTTGTTCAACTCAGTGTAAACCTACATAAAAATTCAAGAGAAATTCGATAAGATATGCCGTCTACAGCGGATAGCTTATACGGCAATGTTGATTCTGATGCCGATCACTACAACAGCAATCTTGGTCATAAATTAACAAATTTCTACAGTTCATATCAAATTTACCTATTTCTAACTACATATGGTTGACAACGCCACTAATTCACCACAATTACTTAAACTGGATAACTTAAAACTGTACTAATACATATTGAACATTATCTTTTCAATTTCTTAAATGACTAACCTTTTTTAAACAACTTTTCCATTAAATGACAACTAATTCAATTTAACTATTATAGATACACCCCGTGTCACTGACATAAGCTTTACCACTGTTTTACCAATTTATAATATATACCCGATTTAACGAAAATTTTTAATTTAATTTCGCATTAATAATTAATAACACTATGCAACTTCAATTTTACTGTAACTCTTTACTCCTGAAATTTTCTCATTAAATTTTATTAATTTATATTTTTTGGCATGTTGCGGGGCCCGAACCGCAACCTATGGAGAAAATCTGTCTACTATTTACAGCTACATAAATTCTGATCATCCAATAAAAATGGTATTTTCAGATAGCCTGAACTTTTTTGCACACTGGAACACGATTCATTTTATAAATTTCGTCCACCAGAGGAACTGAGGAGCGTTTAAAACACACTCTAACAGATTTTTTTAACCGAAAATTTTAAATTAAAAAATATTATTTCATTTTTTTTAAACGAAAAATGTCCCAAGGTTTAAAATTTCTCTCTCTATTACAGAGTACAAAAAATATTTTAATATAAGTCGGTAATCCTTGGATACATTTTCTCCTTGGTTTAATACACAGCACTCTTAAGCTCCAGCAACTAATAACAGGCCTGTAAATACGAGGATCAGTTTCCTTCAAATTTACTGGTTACGAAATGCATTCCTTAAACTAACCCACAGAGGAAAGAGCTAAATAGTCCATGAGCAGTCCATGAATAGCCATTATACCACGTGACCATTTTTCTCTTTCTCCCACACACCTGGAGTTCCGTCGAGCCGTTATGAACCCATTATGAAGTCGTTATGTTTTTATGTTGTTGGTTGAAAATCTTTCGTATCGTCAGAGTGAAGTAGTTGATCTCGAGGAATCAACATGTAATTGTATTCCGTTTGTTAGTAGTTAATAAGCCGTTGAACAGTGATGTGTGCGTATTAAAGGATATGTTTCCTGTTTGATGGCTTCGTGATGAATCTCTTGTGGTGCTGAGGTCTTATTTTAAGCAAGGAAATCTACGATGGCTACATCTGTTAAAGTACCACTGTCTATGACAGCTTTTGTTTCCACCTTGAATCACTTGATTTCTTCTTGCCGTCGATTCTACTTACTATACACCTACAAAAGTGATGAAGTTTAACATTCAGATCTTAAGTAACTGTAGAAGAGGATGAATGTTTTGTCTATGAACTACAATATCATTAGGTATTCATCAACAATAGGTATGATTGTCACTAGGAATAAATAACATTAGTAAATTGTTCATAGTGACACCTAATGTTCTTCGACCTGACTATCAGCTACTAATTAGTTCGAAACATGTAGCCATCCTTTTTGTAGATTTCAGTAATTAAGATGCCTTCTATCCCTGACTGCATAATTAGTTTTCCAAGTAACCTCAATCGTGAAATCAGTAATAGTTTTGTTAATTCAGTAATCTTCTATTCAATTGAGACCGATGAAAGAAGTTTATATTAGGCAGTCTTCTCTAGCAAGAATTTAACAGGTGACCTCTATAACCTTAAATAAAAGCTGAGAAATGTGGCGAAAACTTTTCAACTCTATCATGATTATTTAGTTAAAGAAACCCACATACGAGGCACGAAAGCAACTAAAGCCTCCCCCCCCCCTCTCTCTTTTCTAACAGAACCCCGATACTATAGATAAACCCCTTTTGGCGAACTAACGTTCCAGACTTCATTGATTATCGGGCAAGTTTCGGAGTCTGTAATGCTACAACGGATGGGAATTTTTCTGAGTCGATTACTTTTTAAAATTTTTCTCCGATCGCTGGGAAAAATGCTTATTGACTGCGCACAGCGTTTATTGCACCGTATATCACGCGCTCCTTTGAACGTGGTATTATTTACCGATAGTTTTCAACACAGAGAGAGGCGCGCTGCCGGGGAAAAATAGTGCTTTAAGTTGCTCGGGTTGAACAGGTCAGATTATGATGAAACACTTGTGCGGATTCTGGGTGGTTTATGTTTATGGGATATAATACGAGATGTATTGTTTCATTTAGCTGATGAATTTTGGAAAACTTTAAAAAGCACAGGTAACATATCTTTGTGCCTGAGGCTTTTAAAGTATTAGTAGAGGTGTATTAGTAAAGGTAAAAAGGCACTAAGTTACAATTATTGAATTTTACAGAAGAGTTAAATTAAAATCCACTTTGTGCCCTTTACTTTGTTACAACGATTGGGCATGGTGCCGTTTCGTACTGGCTTAAATGTTTCTATATAAGCATACAAAATAGAGATTTGCGCCGCTAAAAAGAGTTCAAAACTATGTAAGAAAATTTTTTCTTGTAAGAAATGGACTTTATGCTTTTTTACCTCCGGCACACAGATTTGTAACAGTAGTAATCTTATTCATTTTTATTATTACATAGCTGTGAATTTTTAAAAGCATTTTTGATTGTAATTAAATCAACCAAACACTTCTCTCTGGATTCTTTGTTATTCGCCACAGCCCACACAAGAATAAAAGTCCATAGGTCAACCCGCAAACTTCATAGAAATGGTGTATTAGTAGAGTCAGGCAAACAGTGGTACTTTAACAGATGTAGGTCTTGGAAACTTCAGTGAAGGTCGAATCCTTAACTTGCTACAGACCCGTCCATAACACGAAATAAACACCAATTGTTGATATGCACCATTGGCAACACAAAAATAGAAATCAATAAGTAAACCCGCAAACTATAATAGGAATGGTGTATCAGTAGAGTCAGACAAACTGTAGGTCTTGGTAACTTCAATGAAGGTTTAACCCTAAACTTGCTAGACACCCGTCCATGAAACGGAAGATACACCATTCGTTGATATACACCATTGCCCAAGCAAGAATAAAGTCCGTAGGTCAACCCACAAACTTTAATAGAAATGGTGTATTAGTAGAGTTGTGGTGGTGCTCTTTATTAATTAGCTAATTAATTACAAATCAAGGCTAGTAAGTTTTAGTTTTATCTCTATAATTAGTTGGTAGTTGCTTACTCATCATCAACATGAATATTCTTTAAAATAAAATAATAAAAAATAAAAATTAACTTTGGTTTACTTCAAACTTAAGTCTTAATCTAAGTATTTAACTTGCTCGGAAACCCTGGGCTGTGATAACTTTAAACCCATAAGTCTGGATTTGGTATTAACTTGTTTTAAACTTTTCTTCTTCCTTTTTTTGTTTGTTCTTTTTATCATTAAATGTGTAAAATAATTAAATATATTTAATTATGGCAGATAGAAGCTAATTTTATTAACTATCTTGCTATTGTTAATTTCCTGTATCTCTTTATATCTTAGCGTTAGTGTTCTGTCAAACTCTGTTAAACTTTAATTTCGGGTCAGCCTGAATTTAATTAAATTTCTCGCAATGATGTAATTTTAATTCGTTAATGATTAAGAAGTTCATTTGTGTGTCATAAGCGCCTTGTACTAATAAGCTTTTGGGGTGCTGTGTTTTTTTTTTCTCTCGCTGCGGTATCCTTCGTCACGGGTATGATGTTCAAAATCCATGTTTTCTTTAAGTGAATAAGTGTATTTTATCTATTATTTAATTCACTATTTTGTTTTAAATTTGTATAACGGCCTATTGTAATATTAGAATATCCTATGTTTTTACTTTGTAATCATTAACGTGGTAAAATCCAGCAGTAATTTGCCGTTTTAATGTATTGTCGGCAATTTCTGGTAAATTTCTCACCGACTCAGCTTCAATCACGAATCTCCCCAATTTTGGCTACTTTTTAAGCAATTCTGTTCGTTTTTGCGATCTATTTTTAGCCCAGCTCCCTGACCCGGCCGGGGTCAGCGAAGAAGGGGGTGTTCGCTGGACACCTGTTCCTGGGTCATCCTGTATCACTGCGCGGGCGTGGGTGTTTTTCCCGCCATTTTGGAAGGAACTTTTTACGGAAAGGCGCTGTTGTTGAGGGTACGCGGAGTTTTTTTGGAGTGAAACTTCCCACCCTTATAGGGGGGTGCGCGGGGTTTTTACGGTAGAGGAGTGACCGAGGGCCGTTGGAGGAAGATTTGATCTGTTAAGAAGGGGTTTTGGTCCCCGGCGTCCAGGCCTACTAAAACATGACTGCGTTGTGCAGTTTCCATCGTCATAAGCAACCGTCATCTAGTCTGTGATAGCCCTCCTTCAGAACGCGACGCTCAGCAACCGACATCTTTTGTATCACCGGGAGTCTGAGATAGCCAGCCTTCAGAACGCGACGCTCAGCATCCGTCATCTAGATTGTGTCACCGGGAGTCTGAGATAGCCAGCCGTCAGAACGCGACGCTCAGCAACCATCATCTAGATTTGTGTCACCGGGAGTTTGAGATAGCCAGCCTTCAGAACGCGACGCTCAGCATCCGTCATCTATATTTGTGTCATCGAGTCGGTGAGATCTTTGCCAATTTTTTATCATTGTGGATCCATTCTAATCAATGAGATGAAACTTGATGTTTTAACTATTTTAATTTAAGCTAATCTAGAAGTGATATGATTTTTATGTAGGTCACAATGCTTACTCACGTTTTTTTTTTGTTAGCCGTTGAGGCTTAAATTTAAAAGTTACATATATATATAATGTTTGGGGGATACTTAAAATGTTGTGATCGTTTTGTTTAAAATAACTTCTCATACTCCTAATAATGAATAAATGTATTATTTTTTTACCTGTCATTTGTGTCTGTCAATTATTTGTTTCTCCCTCACACGTATCAGAACATGACTGAACTTGGGTTGTCCTTTGGACCACAACGCGATCTACTTTAATCACACTAGTTGTTTTTTTTAAGTGCTCATTATGTAACTTCATAACTTGTGTAATCATTACCTTAAACTTAATAGGGGGTAATTTGTTTACTACAAATGGTGCCTTGCGGTAACAGTCATGTTTATGTGTGAGAAATGAAGCAAATATTGGCAACTTATATATACATGTTTTTGTTTATTTTTACTTCTCATGGTAATTGGTTTTATGTGTGCTAGGGGTGACCAAATTTTGTTTTAATCATGTCTTTCCCCGGGTCTCAAGACAAAGAATCCCAGGCTGTGTCAGGTCCTTCACCTGTCCCCAATCTGCAATTTTTTTCTACCGTACCCACATTGGTTGGAAGTAACGCGGTAGATTTTTTTCAATATTTTGGCCAGGTGGCCTCGTTAGCTAATTGGTCAGAGAACCAAAAGGTCGCTATTGTGTTACTCAAATTAGCGGGGCCTGCTAAAACCTTTTATGAGTCGTCCCTCAAGGAACTTAACATAACTACTTTAGAGGAGTTAAAGAGCCACTTCGTTAAGCAATTCACGCAGAGCAGGTCTTTGGCTGAGGCCATGACTGCTATAAATTATTGCATTCAAATCCCAAATGAAACTGTAGCAGATTTCGCTATCCGGCTGCAAGGCGTGGTGTCGAGTGCCCTGACCGGAGTCATCACTTCTGGTCAGGTTACTCAGGATTTTAAAAAGTCGCTTCTTTTGTCTCAATTTGTAACAGGCCTTAGGCCCCAAATAAAACACCAAATCATAATTACCAACCCACAAACCTTAGAAGAAGCCACCTTGTTAGCTTCTAGAGTAGAACAAGCGTTAAATGTTACTGCCCCCCATGTCAATGCAATGGTTGGACCTGGTACTTTCAATCCTTTTATGGAAGCCCAGTCAGCCAATTCAGC
This sequence comes from Dolomedes plantarius, assembly GCA_907164885.2. Classification (NCBI taxonomy): domain Eukaryota; kingdom Metazoa; phylum Arthropoda; class Arachnida; order Araneae; family Dolomedidae; genus Dolomedes; species Dolomedes plantarius. The sequence goes on along the minus strand of OU015490.1, from coordinate 126,868,442 downwards.
TTCCGTGGAAAGGCAGAATCTAGGGGACCTAACTAAACTCATTAAGGACACGACAGAGACTTTCACCAAGTCTTTAATGTCGTTAACAGAAAAATTAGAAGTTTTGACTGTCAGGGTTGACAGTATGTCAAATGTTAGAGCCCCGGTTAACGACAGGAGAGCCTCCCAAAGAAATATTACTTGTTTTTATTGCCACAGACTTGGCCACTCCTCCCGCGAGTGTTTTAAGAAGAAGCGTGACATGCAAAATATTCCCCATGTAAATTCGAACTCTCAGGACAGTAATGGCGCAGGTAATCAGGGGTCTTTAAACCCTTAGAGGGTGGAGACAGTGTTTGTGATCCACTAGTTTCCTCACAGCCCATGCCGGATCCTGTGTTTGTACCTCAATATATGTTTAACTTGCCCATCATTCCTGTGTTTGTTGAGGGCAGGCAGCTTCGTGGTTTAGTTGATTCTGGAGCTTCGATAAGTGTAATCTCTAAAAATTTTGTAAATTATTCTGTTTGTCATGTTAAACCTTCTCCTCATGTTGTATTGAAGGCCATTACTGGCGTTGATATTAGGGTCACAGAAGTTGTGACATGTCACCTAAACATAGCAAATCATGAATTCACTTCTAACTTTTTAATTTCGGAATTCCCACTGTCTCAAAACTTTGATTTAATTTTAGGATTGGACTTCCTTCAACTGTTTAACTTTAAAATACACTGTGGTGATTCTGTGTTGTCTAATCCAGATATCTCCATATCTTGGAATCCAAATTTGTTGCCTCTAAACTCTAATAATAATCTAAATTCAAATAATACTGATGTAAACATTAACTTAAATACTTCGGATAGTTCAATTTCCCATGAGTGTAGTTCTATTTTTGGCTTTCTACCTACAAAATTAAAGCTAAAATCTAACTCTGAGACCAGAGTGAGTATTAAACTGCCTGATTCTTCTAAATTTAAACCTGGTGACCTTGTTCTGGTTGAACCAAATAGTAAGTTGAATTTTGATACCTTTGTTGTTGCAAGATCAGCTTCCGTTGTGAGTGATGATTTATCTTGTTTAGTCCAAATTATTAATGTGTCTAATAAAAATATTACCTTAAACAAAAAGATAAAATTAGCTATTGTCTCACCTATGCAACTTGATTCTAATGATTGCTCGGTCAATACCCTTAGCTTTGAGGATGAGATAGTTGACTTCGATTCATTTGGAGGAGAACTTGATTTGTCACACTTAGAGAGTAATGAGAGAGAATTAACTGCTAAATTAATTAAGAAATATCAGACTGTTTTTGCTAAATCTCTTAAAGATCTTGGCTCGTGTGACATTATTAAGCATCGCATTAATTTAACTGATTATATCCCTGTTCGTTCAAAGCCCTATAGAGTACCGTTTAGTTTAAAGTCGGAAATGAGGTCCCAGATTAATACACTCCTAGAGGCGGGTATAATTGTTCCCTCGACTTCTAGTTATGCTGCTCCTGTCCTGTTGGTGAAGAAGGCAGATTCGTCGTTCCGCTTGGTAGCAGATTTAAGGAAGATTAATGCAAAAACAATCCCCGATAACTTCCCTTTACCTCAGATGAGTGAAATGATAGACAAACTTGGTGAGGCTAAAATTTTTTCAACTCTTGACCTGACCTCAGGTTTTCACCAGATGTTGATGCATCCTGATGATGCTCATCTCACAGCTATTGCCACTGAAGATAATCTCTATCAGTTTAACCGTCTTCCTTTTGGTCTCCGTAATGCCAGTAGTTCCTTTCAGAGGCTGATGTCACTTGTTTTGGCGGGTTTATCAGACTTATCAATTTTTGTGTACATTGATGACATCATTGTAGCCTCATCCACCTTCGAAGAACATCTCGAGAGGTTAGAAATTGTCTTTAAGAGACTACAGGAGGCTAACCTCAAGCTTAAGCCAAAGAAGTGTAAATTAATTAGTAAGGAGATTACTTTCTTGGGTCATAGGATAACGGAAGGTAGAGTCCTACCAGACCCTAAAAATATCAGTGCTATTAAAGATGCCGCTCCCCCAAATTCAAAAAAGGGAATCAGGTCCTTTCTAGGATTAACAGGGTTTTATAGAAAATTTATTCCAAATTATTCTAAGACTGCCCTACCCCTCACTAATTTAACTAAGGATAAAGTAAAATTTAATTGGCAATCTGAACATCAGGAAGCTTTTGAAACTCTTAAGGATTACATCATTAAGGAGCCATTTTTACTTTTACCCGATTTTAATAAGCCCTTCACCTTAAATACTGATGCTAGTAATTATGCCTTGGGTGCAGTTTTAATGCAAGAGGGACCTTCTGGTGTTTCCCAGCCTGTTTCTTATGCTTCCCGAAAATTAAATCCTGCTGAGTGTAATTATTCCACTGTCGAGAAGGAGGCCCTTGCCATTGTTTTTGCCATTAATCATTTCAAGCAATATTTATATGGTCAACACTTCATTTTATTCTGTGATCAGAGATCCCTTTCTCAGTTGTTCAAATTAAAAGACCCTACTTCCAGAATAGCTCGTTGGATTATTGCCCTGCAACAATATTCATATACTATTGTACATAAGCCTGGTAAGCAAAACTTGGTCGCAGACTACTTGTCCAGAAATGTCAACACTCTTGAAGTGCAACCCTTAACATTTAATTTAAATTCGTATTCAACTGATGATTTAATTCTTCAACAGAAGTCAGACCATCACTGTAAGAAAATTGTTAATATGCTAAACTCTAATTCTAAATTCCCACCCACTTCTCCTAAATATTTTATGTTTAATGGTCTACTTGTGTGTAAAACACGTATTCAATCTCTTCATAATGATAGTCCTAAGCTAGTTGTTCCTCATTCCTTAATATCTGAAGTTTTAAAATTATGTCATGACAACCACACGGTTGCCCATCCTGGCCTTTCTCGAACATTGCACAGGGTTAAAGAAAATTTTTATTGGGTTGGTCTGTATCGTATTGTCAAAAATTATGTTAAGTCATGTCATTCATGTATTGCACGTAGAGGTTTATGTAAGAATCAGATGGCTCCTCTTCAACAAATTCCTGTTCCATCCAGGCCTTTTCAAAAATGCTCTTTTGATGCCGTGGGTCCCTTAATTACTTCCAATAAAGGAAATAAGTTCATTATTGTAATTACTGATTATTTCACTCGATACCCTGAGGCTTACCCTGTCCCTAACATACAAAGTAACACTATTGCTTCTGTTTTGGTGGACTTTATTTCCCGCCATGGTCTCATGGAAATGCTATACTCTGATAAAGGCTCAAATTTCTTATCTGAAGCGATGAATCAGGTTTATGACGTATTGGGGATATCTAAACGTAACACGGTTAGTTATCATCCGATGGGGAACGGGATATGTGAACGACTGAACAAGACTTTAATTGACTCGCTTAGCCACTTGGTAGCAGAAAATCAGGTTGATTGGTGTGAACACATACCCTTTGCACTTTTGGCTCATCGTACTGCTTTCCACAGAACCATTCAGGAAACCCCTGCTTACTTAACCTATGGTAGGGATTTAAGCTTACCCTATGATTTGATTTTTAATAGTAAATTTCGCTCTTACTCTGATACCCGTACTCTTGCTCATGATGTAACTGTAAGACTCCAAAAGTCATTTGAAGTTGTTAGCCAAAATTTAACGAAGGCTGCTGAAAACCAGACTCAACAGTCACTTTCCAAGCCATTTTCTAAAACAATTCAAGTAGGTGACACTGTTTTTCTCCATGTCCCTGCTATTAAACCTCATCTTAGCAAAAAGCTGTGTAAACTTAACAAGGGTCCTTTTCGTGTGTTAAAAAAGTCCTCCCCCGTCCTATTTGTAATCTCAGAAATTGCTAAACCCAGTAATGTACAAAAAGTCCACATCAACCGCTTAATTAAAGTTGTCGACAGGGAGCTTTTTCCAAATGTTGAAAATCAGCCATCCATTCCTGTTAATATTTCTCTACAAGATCCTTCTCCTAATATTGTTAATTTAAACTCAGAGTCCACTGAAGTAAATTTCAAACCCTTTGGCTTACCTATGGATTTATCTTGGTTTTCTGATGATTGTAATTTCACCCTCCCCCCTGTGCTTACGCCAGTTCAACCAGATACTGCTGTTGCTACTAATTCTCCAGGGCCATCAGATGTCCAGAGTGATGTTTTTAGGGATACCTCTGTATCACCGCTTTCCTTCTTGGATAATATGTCTGATGATTATATGGATAGTTGTAATGTAACTCCCAGTACTTCAGGTACTCAGCTCATTCCCTTGTCCAGTACTACTCATGGGTATTTTTTAAGGCCCAGAGATCAATATGGTTTTGTGGTTAAGAGCACTAAACCCTAGGCTCTAGTGCAAGTAGGGGATCATTAATTTATTTACCTTTGTTTGCTCACATTTTTTTTTTGCCTCATACCTATCTCACAGTCATTATTTTCTTTTATTTTGGGGCCTTTTGTTGCCTTATCTCTGTTGGGCATCTCTGGTTTACATCTCTGGAGTATATATATCGTATAACCTGTGACCAAAGAATTCAAGTGTTATTTTATTTCATGTGTCGTTGCAATATTAATACCTAAGGGTATTCATGTGTTATTAGGTATTCTTTAGTTTGTCGAGTGTTGTCATGTTCTTCTGTATTTTATCATTGGGCTGTGGGTTTGCTCAGCTTAATCAAATTTTGTTTAAATTTAAAATTTTGTGTATCAAATTTTTTTTTGATTGCTTGTTGTTATTAAACTCCAGAGGCTTTTTCCTCTGCTTTTTTTTACACCGAATTGTGTCTCCGAAGAGTGTTGATTTCACTAATGCTAGCATAGTGACTCCCTTACTTATTTTGTGAAAAATTTTGTAAGCATTTGGCCATGTGCCTCAGTTGTGGAACTAGTCAGTTATTGATCGTTGACGGTTTGTGTCTGCAGCTCATTCCTGTCCTTAGGTGCTCTCTCACATCTCTGTATTCCTTTGCTCATGAGTATTTGTTGGACAGATGTTTTGTTTGCAAGTATTGCTGGTCAGGGTATTCAGAGGGTGAGATTCCCTACTTTCAATTTGACAGTTCGCCTTGAGTTCTTGGTAGTAATCCCAGCGTAAATGTCCTTATAATGCATTTTTGTTTTCAATTACTTATCCCTATGCTGGCATAAATCTTAAGGTGAACTACTCTTCCTTAATTATGTCATGGTATGCATACCCCCCACCGATTAAGTCCTCACTGTGTATATATTTTATTTTTTATATATTCTATTCCTTTCAGCGCATGATTGCGATTTTTATTATTATACATATGTCTATTTTTATGTTATGTGTTATTATCTATGATATTCTACTCATTTTTATTCGTATTCCCTTATATATCCCAAATTTTAATGTGCAATGTTGTTATATTTTAATCATAATTTAAAATATTTTACACTGTTTAACTTGAAACAGTTATTGTGTGGTTGATATAATATCACCCTAAACATTATTGGTCAAATCTTGTCATTCTATGAGATGTAAACATATTCTGCTTTTACTATTTACAGATGCTCAGCTTGGGTCAAAAATTGGTTGTCTTGATAATATTGAGGGCTTGTGTTACCTTGTGAGGATTGTGAATTTTTTTTGTGTGGCTTACCTCATGAATTTGTTTCTATTTGTGTTTACTGACTGTGAGGCAGGATCGTAGGTATTCTTCTATTTTATTATTTTACTTTTTTACTTGTGTGTCATCTGGTGGAAATCCAGGCATGGGTTGTGAAGACTCCTTATTTGGGCTTTTGTCTCGTACAATTTTGGGTTGATGAATCTGTGTAGTTAGCTTTTTTTTACCGTTCATTGTTAGGTGGATATAAAGAATTTTTTTGTGTTAGGTGTAGTGTGACAGGTTTCCCTGATAAGCTATTTTAATTTTCCCCTTTTTATGTGTATATTTTGTCGTTGAACATACCTCGAACCTTTTATTAATCAACCTTTTATTATTCAACTTTTAATCTCAAATTGGAGATTGTGTTTTTTTGGAGGGGTCCTTGTGTGGGTGTCCTGGGGATTTTTGTTCCCTGCTTGAGACTCGGAGGAGTAGATGATTAGAAAAATCATTGTTATGATGTCTTGTCTTTTATACATTGCTTATATTTTGAAACTTTTACCTACACCTTAAGAGTTTGACCAGTTGTTAAGATTTTGTTTTATCACATACCATTTATATTCTGAAATAGTGTGTTTTGTTTTAAGATGGTTTGTCACTTTTTTTTGGTTTCAACATGTGTGTAAAAATTTTTATTGCATAAAAATTTTTTCAATGGGACGGAGGATATTTGTGGTGGTGCTCTTTATTAATTAGCTAATTAATTACAAATCAAGGCTAGTAAGTTTTAGTTTTATCTCTATAATTAGTTGGTAGTTGCTTACTCATCATCAACATGAATATTCTTTAAAATAAAATAATAAAAAATAAAAATTAACTTTGGTTTACTTCAAACTTAAGTCTTAATCTAAGTATTTAACTTGCTCGGAAACCCTGGGCTGTGATAACTTTAAACCCATAAGTCTGGATTTGGTATTAACTTGTTTTAAACTTTTCTTCTTCCTTTTTTTGTTTGTTCTTTTTATCATTAAATGTGTAAAATAATTAAATATATTTAATTATGGCAGATAGAAGCTAATTTTATTAACTATCTTGCTATTGTTAATTTCCTGTATCTCTTTATATCTTAGCGTTAGTGTTCTGTCAAACTCTGTTAAACTTTAATTTCGGGTCAGCCTGAATTTAATTAAATTTCTCGCAATGATGTAATTTTAATTCGTTAATGATTAAGAAGTTCATTTGTGTGTCATAAGCGCCTTGTACTAATAAGCTTTTGGGGTGCTGTGTTTTTTTTTTCTCTCGCTGCGGTATCCTTCGTCACGGGTATGATGTTCAAAATCCATGTTTTCTTTAAGTGAATAAGTGTATTTTATCTATTATTTAATTCACTATTTTGTTTTAAATTTGTATAACGGCCTATTGTAATATTAGAATATCCTATGTTTTTACTTTGTAATCATTAACGTGGTAAAATCCAGCAGTAATTTGCCGTTTTAATGTATTGTCGGCAATTTCTGGTAAATTTCTCACCGACTCAGCTTCAATCACGAATCTCCCCAATTTTGGCTACTTTTTAAGCAATTCTGTTCGTTTTTGCGATCTATTTTTAGCCCAGCTCCCTGACCCGGCCGGGGTCAGCGAAGAAGGGGGTGTTCGCTGGACACCTGTTCCTGGGTCATCCTGTATCACTGCGCGGGCGTGGGTGTTTTTTCCCGCCATTTTGGAAGGAACTTTTTACGGAAAGGCGCTGTTGTTGAGGGTACGCGGAGTTTTTTTGGAGTGAAACTTCCCACCCTTATAGGGGGGTGCGCGGGGTTTTTACGGTAGAGGAGTGACCGAGGGCCGTTGGAGGAAGATTTGATCTGTTAAGAAGGGGTTTTGGTCCCCGGCGTCCAGGCCTACTAAAACATGACTGCGTTGTGCAGTTTCCATCGTCATAAGCAACCGTCATCTAGTCTGTGATAGCCCTCCTTCAGAACGCGACGCTCAGCAACCGACATCTTTTGTATCACCGGGAGTCTGAGATAGCCAGCCTTCAGAACGCGACGCTCAGCATCCGTCATCTAGATTGTGTCACCGGGAGTCTGAGATAGCCAGCCGTCAGAACGCGACGCTCAGCAACCATCATCTAGATTTGTGTCACCGGGAGTCTGAGATAGCCAGCCTTCAGAACGCGACGCTCAGCATCCGTCATCTATATTTGTGTCATCGAGTCGGTGAGATCTTTGCCAATTTTTTATCATTGTGGATCCATTCTAATCAATGAGATGAAACTTGATGTTTTAACTATTTTAATTTAAGCTAATCTAGAAGTGATATGATTTTTATGTAGGTCACAATGCTTACTCACGTTTTTTTTTTGTTAGCCGTTGAGGCTTAAATTTAAAAGTTACATATATATATAATGTTTGGGGGATACTTAAAATGTTGTGATCGTTTTGTTTAAAATAACTTCTCATACTCCTAATAATGAATAAATGTATTATTTTTTTACCTGTCATTTGTGTCTGTCAATTATTTGTTTCTCCCTCACACGTATCAGAACATGACTGAACTTGGGTTGTCCTTTGGACCACAACGCGATCTACTTTAATCACACTAGTTGTTTTTTTTAAGTGCTCATTATGTAACTTCATAACTTGTGTAATCATTACCTTAAACTTAATAGGGGGTAATTTGTTTACTACAGAGTCAGACAAACTGTAGGTCTTGGTAACCTCAATGAAGGTCGAATCCTTAACTTTCTATGACCCGTTCATAGAGCGGAATAAACAACATTCGTTGATATGCACCATTGGTCATACATAAATAGAAATCTGTAGGTCAACCCGCAAACTTTAAAAGGAATCGTGTATCAGTAGAGTCGGACAAACTGTAGGCCTTGGTAACTTCAATGAAGGTCGAATGCTTAACTTGCTACAGACCCGCCCATAAAACAGAACAAACACCATTTGTTGATATACACCATAGCCCAAGCAAGAATAGAAGTCTTTAGGTCAACCCGCAAACTTTATATGAATGATATACTAGTAGAGCTAAACAAATTGTTGATGTTGGGATTTCAGTAAAGGACGAATCCTAAGTCTGTTACACGCCTGCCCATGAAACTTGAATTATACAGATCCTGTTTCATGAAATATAGGTAAGGAATTATTCTAAAAACCTTAAACAAAACATTTTGGGCAGCCACTTTACAGCTAACATCTGTCAGATATATATCTATACGTTGGAGGAAATAGCTTAATGTTGCCAGAGAGTTTGAACCAGACATAAAGATAAAAGATATGCACTGATGTGATCTACATTTCATATTAAAGTTACTTACTTACACACACACACACACACACACACACACATGTATATGTATGCTTTCTTGCTTGTTTGTTATGTGTAAGATTAACTGCTTGCTATAAGCATATGCATATTTATATAAATATACCGCGAGGTATGTGAGGCCATTTTCATATTTAGTAAGCGTAATATCCCATAGAAACATAACATAAAAACGAAAAAGGGTAGGCGTTTGTATTATTTTATTATTATAGTTAATCACGAAGAAATATCGAAAAAATTTTGCAGCCAATTACGGCAGGTAATTTTTACAACCTATTGATATGCATGTCCATATTTACACACATTTTCAATAATGTGGTTTTACTCACCTACATCGGCTATCCTTGATATATTATCAAATACGGAAAGTCAAATTAGAAAATGAAGGGGGGGGGGGGGCTTGCGGATTCCTGCATTACTACCCGTAACTAAAAGTACCACCGAGCGAAAATGATATCCTTCATCACGGCCAGACACGTAACGAGATTGGGTCGAGCTTTCTCAGCTAAACTCAAAAGCCGTTTATAAAGCCTGCCTGAAACTTAACCAGGTGAAATTTCTCATTTAGCATTCATTTCAGTTCTGTGAAAGAGCAGGCGACGCTTTATTCGACATTAACACTGGGGGGGGGGGGGGCAAGCCCACACACCCTTCTCTCTCTCTCTCTCTATCTCTTTTGTTTTCGGAACCATCAATGCTTTCATTCGCATCCAATCGGATAGATGAAATGCGATTGTGAAATCCTTCTCCGTAGCATGGATTTCCCCCCCTCGCAAGGTACAAATGACGCTAAACCTTCTCGGTGCTGATTGAAGGCGTCAGAAATGAGCCGTTTGGTATCACCGTGTTTCGATCTCTCTTGCTATTGTTCCTTCAGAGCGGGGTGTCGTGTGTGCTGTTCGCCGTGTGAAATCTAATTATCATCAGCGCGGAATACGGGAAAGATAAAATAATGAGTTGAGCCCGGTTTGTGCGTGTGTGTGCGCGCGAGGGAGCAGCAACTTCGGAGAGGGGGTGGTCCTGGAAAAACAAAATGCGTAATAAAGCAGAAGGACGAGCGAAGATGCTCGAGCAATTTCGAGACAAAACTGTTTTTAGACGCTGCCCTGGCGGTATTCATCAGGATGGTATTCATCCGGATTCATCATCGTGCTTTCATCTCGTATTATCGCTCATTAACACGGTGAAAACTCCCCCCTCAAAGACCCCTGAAGCACCCGTCGTACGATTTTTTTTTTCTCGTTTGTTAAGATTTTAGTATTAGTTTTAATGTTTGTTCAGTCATATCTGCGAAATTCCCAGATTTTTTTTAATGATTTTGGGTTAAGGTCTTTTTAATGATCTTCGTTTAAGGTCTTGTTAATGATTTTGGGTTAAAATGTCTACATATTGTGATTTTTTAGCCCACGAAATTAGAAATTTTTGTTGCTTTATGTGGCCCAGTGGTTCGGTTTAACAGCTGGTGAGGAATTTAAAAGCGTCTGCATGTACACGTGGTGACCAGCTCTTAAGGATACTGTGTACTAACCCTATTGGTTTCGCTCACCTCAATGGTAACATATGGAGAAAATGTGTCCAAGAATTACCGACATGGATTGAAAGATTAAAAAAAAATTTTTTTTTTAATGTGCTACCTAATAGAGAAAGAATTTTTTTATTTTTTTAAAACGTGAAGTAGTTTTGGTTTTTGAAAAAATTCTTATTAAGCTCAAATTTAACCCTACTGATAAATAACTTCTTGCAAAATTTTTAACTTGACGCAGCATTTCGTTTTCTTACAGTGTGGGTGTAACGCCGGAGGTATGAAAATAATGTAACGCCTCATTTGGACGAGAAACTGTGACAATGAAGTGTTGTTTTGCGAATATAACATTAATTAGAAGGGTTAAGAATACCAATTTAAGATACAAAAGTGGGATACGCAAAACAAATAGACTCGCTACCCAGAAACATTACACCCTGACACAGGTAGCTCCGTTAACCCTTCAGCGGGCGCGCCCGTGTACAGAGTGCAACATTTTCGTAATTTTGAATGGTCTGTTTTTGCATGTAAGTTTTGAATGTTCTAAGCAGTTTCTATTGATAGCTACACCCTTTCTAATGCAGGTTTGATTTTATGACCCTTGTATTCCTTTCCATTCATTGGTAGTCGTGATTTAACCGTAGTAAACCAACGATTATACTGGATTACAATACGACGAAAGCAGGAATTGATGTACTCGATCAAATGTGCAGCTATTACACGGTATCTCGCATATCACGAATATGGACAATCCCATTGTTTTTTAGGTTTTTTGGACATAATAGGAATCCATTCGCAAGTTGTCCTTAGATCCAATAAACCTGACGGTTTTGAAATAAGGTGATTGTATCTCCATTCTTTGGCCTTTAATTATAAATATATCTCAATATTATAAACATTTTATATCTTGTCATAAAACGCAGAATTATTATTTTCAATTTGAAAAAAAAAATTAATTACAGAAGGAATAATCAAGGTTGAAAGAGACTTTGCACTTTGTGCCACGCGCGCCTGCTGGTGTTCCAAAAATTGGCGCGCCCGCTGAGGGGTTAACCCGAAGCAAAATTTCGTTTATCGAGTGGTGTATCCAGTGCAGTAAGGGCCTGTTCACATAGAATCCGTAAACGTTACCCGTATTGAAATATATTTGACCAATAACAAACCTCTAGACGATTAGCCTCGAAATTGTAAGGCCTGTGATTGGTTTAAAATATGTCAGTTCCAGTGACGCTGACGGATTCTATGTGAACAGGCCCTTAGACTTGCTAAATCAGATACACGTAAAACGTTTATCGCCAAGAGCGCGTGAATATACTCCAATTGTTAACTCTTTCATTCGTAAACATTTAATTTAGAGTGATGTAAATTCATTGACAAGAACCAATTCTTGAGTGCAGATAAAACAACGAGCGATTTTTTCGTAAAAGGGTTTGAAAAAAAAAAGAATTCCCGGCTAGCCTGTTACAAATGCATTTAGAAAAGGAGAGATAAAGGAAGTGGGTGAAGGAATTTCGAAGATTCTACGACAAATAGTATCTATCTCGGGAGAAAAACGTATGTCCCACTCAGAGCGTCTGACGTCTCGCTTACGTGAAAAGGAAATTACTCTATGTTCGGAAAAAAATAGCAGACAGGTACATTGAAAGAGGCTTTTAATATAAATGTACGGACAATAAAGGGAAAGAGGATGGAGCGATAAAAAGAAAGACGGAGCAGAGATTTTTTTTAAAATTAAAAGGTCTTTTTTTACGAGAGAGGACATAAACGAGAATACGTTTTCGTTTCTTTATATTTAACAATGGCGAGCCAAATGGAACATGCGCGTATAAAACTTTCAAAGATCTCAATATACACTATATATACTTTATTTTTACACTATATACACTAATATAGACTTACTGATATATACTACATTTTTAAATGTAAATCACAATGGATCACAATTATATATACGAGGGTT
>OU015490.1:126728561-126851061 GCA_907164885.2 Dolomedes plantarius | reverse complement strand
TTCTTTGTCAATAGAATCAAACCATCTTTATTTTGTTCTACCTTTGGAATGATTGTCAATTGGCTTAACCTCAAAAAATTTCTTAGTGTTACTCTCTTCAGGCAATGTATTTTAATAGATTTAATAATATCAGGTCCTTCTTAGTAAATTTCTATTTTGCCCTGTTCCAAGGAATAGTTTTTCAATTTTTACAATTTATAAGGAGGACGTCTTTGTCAATAGAATCAGACCATCTTTGTCTTGGTCTACTTGTGGGTCGATCCTCAAATTGGCTTAGCCCTAAAAAATTTCTTAGTATTACTCTCTTCAGGCAATGTATTTTAATAGACTAAATAATGTCAGGTCCTTTATAATGATTTCTTCTGTTTAGCCCTGTTCCTAGGAATAGTTTTCCAATTCTTACAATTTAAAACGAAGAAGTCTGGTCAATAGAATCAGACCATCTTTATTTTAGTACACCTGAGGGTCGATTGCCAATTGGCTTAGCCCTAAAAGTTTTCTTAGTGTTGTTCTCTTTAGAAAATCATATCAGATGTCCACCCCATTTCATTCTTCGTATTTCAATAAACTTAATAATCTCGGAGTCTTTTTAATGATGGTATTATTAGTAGTTGAATTATCTTCCCCACAATCTATTTCGTATACGCTTATTGCTCGGAAATATTCTGAAGAATTAATGAACGTATTATTTTCCGTAAAAATTCTGCTTGCAAAAAAAAAAAAATGAGATAACACTATTCTATGGGACGAATATAATGGACTCGGATGACGTCCATTAAACGTGCCGAATTTTAACTCTTTTCACTGACGAATAAAGTAACAGCCAACCACATCGTTAGGACCGAGAGATAGAGTATTACAGACGTAAAAACTCTCTAATCATTATTAGAAAACAAAGCTCTCCGAAATAAAAATCGTACTACATTTAGCGTCGAAGGGAAGTAAAAGTTTGCTTTGAACATATCTCCATTTTTCCTCCTCGGCACATTTGTAAACGGTGATAAACTCTAAACAAAGACATTCCTGACAAACTTAGTTTAATAGCATAATGGGATACGAGGGAGCCATTTCAAAAGGAGTCCCGCAGTAATTTGAAAGATTTTAAGAGGTGTTAAAAGGAAATTCTGTCGGGGGATATAACGTTATTGCAGTTGGGAGTGAGACGTAAGGCTCAGAAGGAGAGAAAACAGATAAATAAATAAATATATATATATATATATATATATAAATTTTATACTTTTAACAAGGAAGTAAAGGGAAGGGGAAAGTCAAGATACGCGCTTCCGATGCAGTTTCAGTTTTTTCCCCCCAAAAATTTATGTTGCAAACTGAATGCACAAATAGAGGACACGGGACTGATTTTGTATGAAATGAGAAAATATGTGTATGATATTGTTCTCGAGTGCCGGGGTTTTGCATTTATATTATTTATCTATGATGAACTTTTCAGGCTCCTTGCCGGTTCATACATTAATTTCAAATGGATTTTACATCGAAACATTATTTCTCTTTTACAACTATTTAACACTTTACAGTTTTCAACAATATATTTGTATTTCAAATTATGTTCTGTAATTAGCCTGCTCTTAAAAAAAAAAGATTTTAACTATGCGACTAGGGGTCCAAATTATTATGATTACTGGTTAGTACTTTTTCTGTCATAGCTTGCCCATAATATTCCCTGAATTCTTAGATTCTGCAAGTTCTTCGGCAATGTTAGTGCAAATGAGGTAAACTCGGAATTTTCCAGTCCTCAAAGATTCTTGACCTTAACGATAATTCTTTGCTGGTTAGTACTTTTTTGGTCAAAGCTTGCCCATGATATTCTCTGAATTCTTAGATTCTGTAAGTTCTTTGGCAATGTTGGTGGCAAAGGAGGTAAACACCGAATCTTCCAGTCCTGAAAGATTTTTGGCCTCAACCTTAGTTTTTTGCTGGTTAGTACTTTTGCATATTGTTGGTTAGTACTTTTGCATATTGTTGGTTAGTACTTTTTGGGCACAGTTTGCTTTTAATATTCCCCGAATTCTTAAATTCTGACAGTTTTTCAGCAATGTTAGTCCAAAGAAGGTAAAAAGTGAACCTTCTAGTCCTTAATTTTTTTTTTTTTTTACTGCGGCGGATTAATCTGCCCTAGCCAACTTTTGACCGGCTCCACAGACGTTGAAATAGATTGAAATTCAGCCTCACTGCTAGACAATGATGCAGTACACTCCTTTGTACTTATCAAACCATTTCAGTGGAGACTCATATTAAGGCCCATGACAGGGTCTATTAAATTGTCTGTTATACGCAAGTATCCATTTCTATTAAGATGAACAACCAACTAAAGTTTATTGAGATTCAGTAATACCATGAAGATGACCATGTAACAAAGTTCCTTTTATTCTCCCCAAAGCGGTCGTACACAACGCTAGTGTCCTTCTGTCTTGAAGTTAACATTTGCATCGAATAGAACAATCAAAGTAAATCAATTGAATTCGTACTTAAGTCATGCAGGATAGAGCTCTTCGCCCATCATGCTTCTGAAACCCTGTATAAAGAATGTTAAGGTACTACTACAATAGAATAAACTTAATTTCTTGAAGTATACATCTGCATTGGAATAAGTAAAAAACGCAACTTGGACAATTAATCGGTTATTTAAACTTTGAAATCATTTCTTCACAAGAATCAAGATTTGTCACACACTGTACTCTATTACGTATATTCAATGTCAAATTCTGGCACTGGTCAGTGAATTGAGAGGTTTGCTTTGTTCTCAGCTGACAGTATCCAGTGCAAAATATTTTTTTAAAATTTTTTGACTAAGGATAGTTTTGAAACACAATACCTGAGTTTAAATATAACCTTTACATAAGCACCTTCACGTAAATGATTTATTTGCTGAATGGGGTACTTTGCATGTACTAAAATTTTTAATTAGGGAAAAGCAATAGTATAAATTTATATTATGCGACTAGATGATAATCTCCGTAAATAACAGTGTGATTAATATTTAATAAATTGAAAAGAAAAAATATGAATCATACAGCTCGATATGTTTAAATATTCGGTACAAAACATATTTTTACGATTAGATATTTCATTAATGGAAAAGCTACATCTTAACATGGATCCTAAAACAGCATACCCTCAGCTTCTTGAATAGAACAAACAGTAAATGCTGTGATCAATAGATCTACTTCTAGTATACGATTTTTGTTCAAAAATAAAAGACAGGAGAGTAAAATTCACGTGAAAAGATCTGTACAAAGCTTTACGATTACATCCTTGCTGGATTAGTTTAATAGTTAGTACCACAAAACAAGATATTCTTCGAAAGTCATAAAATTCACTCCCAGGCTTTTCCAGAGGATGACGGCACATTTGGGGTAAATAGTTATTCTTGTTGATACGAGACCCTTATCAGGAAATCATATCCTTATCCGAGAATACTGCAGTTTATCTGTGTACGAAAGGGGAAATAGATAAGTGTGCTCGGTTTCTCTGTATTTTCATTATATATATATATATATATATATATATATATATATATATATATATATATTGTGACATCTTAGGCGTTTCCCTGAGGCTTTTTAAAATTAATAAAATCGTGACCAAGAAAAATAGAGTCCGAGTTGTGAATGATAAGGCCAGGGGTTAGAAACTTAACAAAAATTTAATTAAACTAAACAAATTAACATTAAACTAGTACAGCACAATCAAATGTACTTTAACTTAAGTGCAGAGTAATTTAACGGTACGCTCCGAGACCCGGTAATAAAAACAAGACCACCTCGCCTGGAAGTTACATGGGGTCTCTCTAAAAAGTCTCAAACTATATCTCGCGGTCCTTTCTTTGATAGCATGTCTTGAAATTTCTCAGAAGGCGACTGTTTTCCAGAGCGGGGGCCGGCGGATTAGCGGGTGACAGTTCTTATTATCGTCGAATATTTAGGCAAACTTAACAATCAGTGTCAAACTCCCTAAAATATTGTTCCAAGAAGACAGATTTAGAAGTGGTGTTGTACGATAACGAGGCTTTCGTCCGGTTTTCAACCGTATTCTTTCAGTGACCGATATGCCGGTGGATTAACTTTCAGGCTAAAAATTTCTGGCGGCATTTGCTGATATTGGTTTTTTTTAATCCGCTCGGAATCCACACACGTGTTCAAAATGATGGGAACTCGAAAATGGTATCCCGAGAAGCACACAGCTGTATTCGTGCACCCTGTAGGGTCTTGAGAAAATACTCATTGTAATTTAATATGTCAGACTCAACTAGTAATTGAGTCATACATATTGAATGACGCTACAATATATATATATATATATATATATATATTCATATACGGTTGGTTGAGAGCACTACGTTCATTTTTTGCTAGACGAGGGCTCATTAGACCAGGATATATATATATATATATATATATATATATATATATATATATATATATATATATATATATATATATATATATATATATATATATAGTGACATCTTAAGCTTTTCTCTGAAGCTTTTTAAAATTAATAAAATCGTGAACAAGAAAAACAGCGTCCGAGTTGTGATACTCCTTAAAGTCGATTCCCAACTGCTACAAACATCCATGCCAGCAGTAGAACTCAAACCCACAGAATCTTGATACAGAATGCTTGCGCCCTAGCCATTCGGCTATTACCCGGTATATACGTTATAACGCGCGAAAATACTTGTCAATTTTTTTAACGTAGGATTATGTTTCTCAATAACGGTTCTTCTGGAGGGAAAAACATTGTCCTGCGTCGCGAGTTATAATTTTGGCACCGCGCCAAACCCAGTAGCAGTAAACAGTTACACAGAAAAGTACCAAAATGCGTCCAAAAAATGCAAACGATAATTATTCCTACGTTAATAACCCGCGGTAGTTTCGTTAGAGGAGACTACCTGAAATATTATATATATATATATATATATATACGCATGTATACATGTATGGATACATGTATGTAAATATATACGTATATATGTGTATATATGCATGTATATATATATGCATCTATTTCTTCTGTTCCAAAGAGAAGAATACAGTGAAACTTCTCTAAAGCGATCAGTCATAGTTCCGAAAAAAAGTGGCCGTCGAATAGGGGTCGATTTCTCTATGGCGGCCAGTAATGGTTCCGGAAAAGAAGTGGCCGTCAATAGGGTGGCCGGTTAGAGAAATTTCACTCTATATAGTATATACGTAAATATATGTAAATGTGTATGTAAATTTTTTTCCACGAATTTCGGCTTTTGAAGGGAGTGGGGTCATAACCTCTTAATAATTTAATAATTAAGAGTTCAATATTAATTGGAAGAAACCTACAGTGTTCATTAAAAGTACATACTCTACATTCAAATTACTCTACATTCTGAGGATGGAACTGATAATTTGTTTGCTTTTACTAACAGAAAAGAATGTTTACAAAACGACTGGAACAATTTTTTTTTCAGCTTATAATTTTTGACAGATGATTTGTTCGCTACGCAAATCTAAATTTAAATAGATTTACAAAAATGTAAATGTTCTCTCTTTGAGTTTTGGCTCAAATTTGAAAAATGTTGATTTATTCAACAGCAAAAATCAAAAATCTTAGACAAAAATTGCAGCGTTTCAGAATCAAATTAATGAGGTAGTGAACGTCGCCTTTCTTTAAAACAATGAGTTAAAATATATATGATTTTTTTGTCCTTTAAAGTGCAATTTCACATAAAGCAGTCAATAAATGAATATTTGATCAGATTTTTTCGCGGTTGAAATATTTACTAAAATTAATACTTTTTACAAGATCAGATTGAGAAACCTTTTCTACTCCTTAAAAGATTTGGTATGATACGAAATTTTTCTGACAAAGTGGTCGAATTTATTTAATTTCACAAACCAAACATGGAGTTAAATAAATAAAAATGAAGAGAGAAGAAGCCTTTACATAAACGTTTAAAAAAAAACACAAATTCACTCAAAATTCTCATTCTTTTGAAAACAACAGTCTTTTATAGAAAAATATCAAAAAAGGAAAAATTTCTGTAAAAGAATTTAATGAATGACCAAAAATTACTTGCGGCGTAACCCAAATGTGCCTTTTCGACAAAATTAATTTTTTTCCCTTTCCCTTTGTTAAAATTTTTGAAAAGAGAAGGGGAAAAAAATTATTTCAAGAGTTCACATGCGTTGGAAAGGATTTGGTAGAATCAATAAACCCGTAAAAAAAAATAAACAAATAAATAAAAAAAGGTAGGGAAGAATTTTAATTGTTTCTCAAAATAATTAATCAACACTCGTTCATAATCCCGAGATAAATTTCAAAAAAGATAAAAACGAAATGCTGACAACTTTAATCTTTTCTTCGTGATCAAACCTTAATTACCTCGGCATTGAAAAATTTTCGAAAATACTTGCAAAAATTGTTCGGGAAAAATGAAAAAAAAGTTGCTTTCACGTGAGTTACAGGAAGGATTCGTTGAGTAATTTGCATCGGGAAATTTTGTAGGAACAAGGATTATGAAATTTATGATTATGATATATGATGCTCTAAAAGTAAACACATATAGAGTAGTGTTTGTGGAAAAGTTTGAATAATACGCACCTGTGAGTTCGAAAAGTAATTTAGACTGTGAAATTTATTCAGTAACATACATACATACATAATTATATATATATATATATATATATATATATATATATATATATATATATATATATATATATATATATATATATATATATATATATATATATATATATATATATATATATATATATATATATCATATATACACACACAAGCATACATAGACACACACAAATAGATGTACTAAGGAGCGGATTATTTCCCCAACGTTACGGATTTGAGCTAATTATATATATATATATATATATATATATATATATATATATATATATATATATATATATATATATATATATATGATTCCAAATTCATGGTACAAACTTTAAGGGTTGGTACAGCATAGAGTAACAATCATTTATTGTATAGAAATGTATAGGCGCAAGTGAAGCGTTGAGGTACAAACACGGGAAAGAGGCATGAAAGGAATGAAATATGGACCGATTGGTTGGTTCAGTTGCAAACAGAGAGCAAGCAGTAGGTGGCTTGCATGCATCAATATTGTGCACCTGCGGAAACACGACATTCTCAATTGTGCTGTCGTACGTCATGGGAGACTTTACGTATACCAAAAAAGCAGTAATGCATCTCATGTACAGCCGTGAAAATGGTAAGTAAGTAAGTAACAGTTACGCTTCAAATGTAGCAGGAGTGCTTTCCTCATAGATCATTGCCGGAATGACTGTGGTTTCAGCATGATGGAGCGCCTGCCCATTTCAGCACTGTTGTGCGCAGTTACCTAGGAGCCACTTTTGGGGAGCGAGATGGATTGGGCTTGCTGGACTAGTCCCTTCCCACCCCGATCCCCTGATTTATCGAGACTCGATTACTTCTTATGGGGACATCTCAAAAGTCACGTTTATGCAACACCAGTTGATTCTGTTGAGGATCTCGTAGGTGGAATATTCGCTGCTTCTGCACGCGTGTGTGAAATACCTGGATTCTTTGAAACGGCACGTCAATCCCTCCCTCGACGCTGCCAAGCATGTATTAATTACTGTTGGTAGACGCAATTTTGAACACTTATTGTAAACATAACTCTCCTCAACGACGCTGTCAAGAAACAATTTATCTTTCCTTTCATGTCTCTTTCCTGTGTTTGCGCCACTTGTGCCCGTAAATTCCTATACAGTAAATGATTGTTACAGTGTCCTGTACCAACCCTTACAGTTTGTACCATGAATTTGGAATCACCCTGTGTATATATATATATATATATATATATGGCGAGTCGTATTCTTGAGAGAAGTATAAGACATGACCAAAGGAAAAACGCAGAAGAGGAATATATATATATATAATTAAAGAAATTACACATCAATATATCTAATGTATTATGACTTAATAGGTGAACAGGTTTCTTCTGACTTGTAAGAACCAGGAAGGATGGTTTAATTCATTCTGGCATGATTTTGTGTGGAAAAAATGAATGAAATTAAAAGCAACAAAGTTTGCTCCAATTAAAGAAATTAAATAGAATAAGTCAGAAATCAGAATTTTTGCTCACGGTGAGATGAGAAGGCAATGCTAGAGTAGATATGTGAGAATTTCATTATAAATCATTATATTCTTCCTGCACCAATGACTATGGAATTTACCAAACCGTATGTACTTAAAATCAAAGCTAAAGCACTTTCAATTTAGGATTTTGTAGGTTAACAGAGTATTTTTTTTTAAGTCAGCAAAGTCTTAATTTAACTCCCAACCATTAGACGAAATCTGCTATTCAGAGAAATTTTTTTGCAGATCCTTAAACGAGATTCACATGCAAAATAGTTCATACAATGCGAAAAAAAAATCTTCAATGCAAATTTTTTTACACTAAAGCGTATGTTAAAATTCGGCGAGGATTAGAATTTCAAAACGGGGTTTTGATTTTTACAAATGTGAAAAAAGTTTATAAACAAAACTGTTTTTAACCTTGTACGTGGTGAAAAAGAATTTCGTAGGAATTTTTACCGCAACTTCTGAAGGCAAACTATCTCATTTCCATGTTTTTATTAACTCCCTTTCTTGTTTGTGTGTGTTTGTCCCGTACAATTCTTGCAATCGATTTTTAACTAACTTCCCGACTAGCTAGATATTTGAAACTTTTCGAATAGCTCAGAACACGATGACAATGCATTCTTCTAATACTTTTAGCCATCTTTAAGCAGATTTGAATTCATTTTCAGTTAATTTTGTTTTGTAGACTGGTGCAGCCATCTATCGGCCGGGACGGGAACTAAAAGTTAAATGCAAGTTAACTTCCAATTAACTTCATTTTCTTTCAAGTTGATAGGATAATTCATCAAAAAATTTAATAAAAGTATTTATTAATACATAGAATTGTCAAGTTTATATGATTCAACAGAAAATTTAAAAACGTGGTATATAAAAAGTTCTTTTTATCTTGGAGTTATTTTCAAAGTATGTTTTTCTGCCATTTATGAAGTAGAGATTTCACTAGTAGTGCAAAATATTATTTCTAGGATAAAGTTTAATGATGAACATTTTACAGTCCAACATCAATTTACTTTTCGCACTGAATCTATTTTTTTTTAATTTCAGAGAAAAGTATGTGTTTATAGTAATAGTATAGTTATTCCACATCGTGAAATCCCTTATTGCGTTTCAATGCAGGGATGGCCAACTGGCGGCCTGGCACGACTTTTCAACCGGACCATGGCAGTAAAGCAATTGAGAAAGATTCTATTGTCATACCATTGTTCAAATACTTACATTTATAATGCGGTCTTTTTTGGAAAGCCCTGTTATTTATTCATGTGAATTCTGAATAATTTAAACTAAAATATTAAAAATTATTTTTTAAATTAAAAATCTAAAATTTGATTATGGCAATTTCGCCTTCAGAATAGCAGACATCGAAATTCGGTCCAATATTACAGTTGGCCCGCCAAGTGTTTCCCCGTATTGCTTTGAGTTGGCCACCCGTGGTCTAGAACAGCCGTGTCCAACCGCTCCCCGCGGACCGAATGTGTACTATTGATGCGGTTCCTCATAATCATTAACTTTAAAATACCCATCTACCCGGGGAAAAAATATCCCACACATCACAATCTAGCCACTTTCACGTCAGCACATTTGTGAACAACGATTTTTAGAAATGAATCACACGAAGAGCGAAACTGGATAAAATTTCTGCGAGCACCTGAAAGGACTCGCTGAGAATTGCAGCCATTTCCATTGAGTCACACAAAGATGCATTAGTTTCTCAAAAACGAGGTCAAATGCTCCACTAGTTTTAATTTTATGTTGCCCTCTTTTTCAATGCTAAACTAAATTTTTTTTTTTAAAAGAAGGAAGATTTGTTTCTTATATACATTAATTTTGCATGCGGCCCAAGACAATTATTAGTCAGGCAAATTACTCAGGCAAGCCTAAGGCTCAAAAATTACTCAGGCAAGCCTGAAACCCGTGTTTTAATGAACAACTAGTAAGTACCCGTCAAAACATGATTGCTGGATAGTAAATAAACGTACTAATACACAAAATATACACAACACATCATTGACAAATGTTGAAAATCATAGCATTAAGAGAGAAATGCACTTTAAAAAATTACTATTGAATCCAATAAAAAGAAATAAGGTTACTCAACAGCGCGAAATAAACAATTTACGTCAGGTTTAATTCCATATCTCAGAAATTAAAAATAAAAATGGCAGAGAGAGAGCTAGAGATATTCCTCGGAATAAACAAATTCACGTGTCTATGCGGCCTCGGGTTTAGAGAGTATCTAAAGCCAGATTTAAAAATGTCACTGAGCATGCGCAGAAGCAAAATGTGTTTATGGGGCTTCGTGCTTAGTGAGTATCTAAAGCCAGATTCAAACTTGTTACTGAACATGCGCAGAAAGCAATTTTTTTTACTGTAAATTATCGCTAATTAATAGAAACTGCGGTTACAAAAACCAAATCCGACACATCTATAGATTGAAATCTTTCGTTTAAGACCAAAATGACGTCAATGGATACAGTAGTTTTCACTCGCGAACTGCCCAAAGAATCGGTTTAGCAACTTAAATATACACTGCTGGCCACCCAAATTGCAACACCAAGAAAGACAAGAAATATCACAACAAAATTTATTTTGTAGATAACATGTTGACCAAGTATCAAATGATTAAATTTATAGACTTCTGTGAAGTGTGGTTCCTGCTAAAATCAGTAGCCAGAATTGCCGCCATTGTTGGAGATCACCGACGCCACACGCCTCGGCATTGATTCAAAGAGACTTTGGATGAGTTCTTGGGGTACAGCAGACCGAGCAGCTTCCACACGTTGCCAAAGTTGATCTGCTGTGGCAGCTGGGGATGGAATCTGGGTCAATCGTAGAGCAACCGTGGACCACATGTTTTCTATCGGCGAAAGACCCGGAGAGCGAGGCGGCCAGGGAAGCAATTCAATCTGGCGATTGACGAAGAACCGTTGGACAATGCGTGCCACGTGTGGTCGCGCATTATCCTGTTGAAATATGGCTGTGGGCAAGCCCTGAAGGTAAGGAAGGACAACTGGCTCCAACACCTCGGAGATGTAGCGCTGGCTGTTTAAAGTACCGGCAATGTGTACTAGAGGTGTGCGAGAGTGATATCCAATACCGCCCCATACCATAATACCCGGTGAAGGACCAGTGTGGCGGTGCATAACGCAGCTGTTCAGCATCCTCTCTTCACGGTGTCTCCAGACTCGAATGTGACCATCGTGGTGTTGCAGACAGAAGCGTGACTCGTCAGTAAAGACAATTTCATTCCATTCTGCCGTCCACATCCTTCTGTCATCGCACCATTGGCGGCGGAGACGTCTGTGGTTCTGCGTCAAGGGTAGACAAAGCAATGGACGTCTTGCGGACAGACCACTCTGCTGTAAACGGCGTCGAATGGTACGCGCAGACACTGGATGATGCGTCACAGACTGCATGTGCTGTGCTATGGTTCGTCATGTGACTGAGCGATCCGTCACTGCCATGCGCACAATTTGACTGTCATCGCGTGAAGTGGTGCGCTGAGGTGGATGCGATCGAACACGCCGGTCCGTCGTACCCTCCTGCATCCAACGATCACATATCCGCATTACAGTTGTTTGGTTTCGTCCAACACGACTACCGATTTCCCTGAAAGATAATCCACAATCTCGGTAGACCACTATCCTTCCTCTGTCGAACTCGGATACTTCATCAAAAGATGATCGCTGTTTTCGACGAGGCATAATTGATCGGTTTTTTGAAAAAACCACAAGAAAAACACAATTGCCGAACTTGAAATCGTCGAAATCTCCAAGCCTTAAATAGCGCTTTGAAGTGGCGCCACAGGCGCGCGTGATGTGCGTCTGCGCTGAAATTCTAATCATTTGCATATCTCACCTCCGCTAATGCATGTTGTAAATTTCATGTTATTTGCATGTTTCCTTCAGGGTGTTGCATTTACAGTGGCCAGCAGTGTATATAGATGGTTTTCTAGAGCCCCCCAAAAAGTGGTCTGCAAAGGCAGCTGTGATAAAAAAAATTGGTTTTATCGTTTCAAAATGACAGCAAATTTAACAATTTTATAAATTTTTTTTGGTTCCGGGTTTTTGGTCCAAATTTTAAAAATTTCTGTTTTTCTTCCGTTTCCTGACGTTCCCAGTACGAAAGATTACCTATTCAGCTTAAAAATCCGTAATATATTTTCTGTGACGCGAAGTTTCAGAGTCACGACAATATCGCATCGTCGCAACAATTTTACATTTGGCATGCAAACTCAAAAATATCATTCAATTTAAGTTTTCGTGTGTTTTTGTGTTCGCTATTAAGTTAGCTTCTCACGTTCAGTTTGTTAACTTTGTGCGTAACTAGTGTAATAACTTTTATTTCTAACATTTTTATTAAAAGTTGTTTATCACAAATAGTGTGGCTCGGGGTAGCCTTGTGGTAGTGCGCTTGCTTTCGGTGCTGAGGGTGCTCGGATCGACACGCGCCATCAAATACCTCCGTGTCTTTGCCGGATATGGGCATGTTAAGTCCGTAGATTGGAAAGTCCCTCTACGACGTCAGAGACGGTGGGAGAGGGTACGATACCCTTAGATGTCTTCCCTGGTATTGCTCGGTCAAAATTGAGGTGGCAAACCAACTAAGACGGACTCCGACCCTTGTGGTGCTATATAAAACACTTTATCCCGAAGCCTATATGGACCTGGTTTGTAATTCTTCCGGCCAGGGGGCATCAGAAAAAAAAAACACAACAAATAGTTTGTTTATTCAGAAAATGAAACTCATTTTTGCCTCTAAAAGTGTTGGTGTGAAGATGGTCCCAGACGATTTTTTTTTTTTTTTGGGGGGGGACGAGTGGTCCCTGATCAAGAACCACTGCTCTAGAGATTCCCAGATTGAATGCACTACTGCCATCTACACTGTAAATAAATACAAGATTCGCAAGTAAATACAAGATTTATATTTTGGCCACGAATTTTGTATCTATGCCTCAACTCCATCATATTTTTTTTCAATGCCCACATCATGATTACAAATTTGTTTTACTGTTACGGAATATATCTGGAATCAAACAGTTTATACAGCATGAAATTTCGGAAACCTCATTTATCACTGTCAGTTTCTACTTGCTCCACGTAATTTGTTTTAAACCTTATTATTATTTTTTTTTGCATTCTAACGTACTTTTGTGAAAGGCATATACACGTAATGTATTTTACTAGATTAAATATTGCACAGCATTTCTTACAACATCAGCTTCGCCTCATTCATTATAAACTCATTTTCCTATAAGCGAAGTAAATTTAACTGACCAACTGATGTTTGGATATAATAATTTTAGTACGTGTTGTCACGAGAGATAGTGACAGGCGAGCGAAAAACTTCAAGATTCGCGGTACACGTGACTTTTCCAGTCGTCTTTATTGATTGCTTTTACCTGAATTTAAACTTGTTTATTATTCTATTGTCTCTAATAGCCTGTTCACACTGAATCCAGACGTCACGTAGCGTCAGCGTTAATAATTTTAACCAATAACAGAGCTCAATTTACTGACCATGTGATTCGTCAAACCAATCACAGGTCATGTGAACAATCTCGGAACCAACGTAGTAAAGCCCCGGAACGCTCCGAGTGCAGTGTGAATAGGTCTTAAGCCTATGAGCAATGTGTTTACCCGCTAGCAAATGAATGCAATTCGAGTGCTACTGCTTAATATATATATATATTTTAAATGGCTTGATTTTAGAATAGGGTACCCCTTGGCGGCATTTTAAAAAAGTTGTCAAGCTGACGTACTGAAACTTTTTGATAAATACTGAAAATTTCGATAAATGCTGAAACGATAAATGCTGAAAATTTTCATAACGGTGGCGTGCACGCGCTATTACTTCCTTTCCATTCTGGTAACCTTACAACCAACTTTTGAAAATATGTTTTGCTTTATTTGCAGTTAATGTAAGAGAATTAATTACACAATTAATCCTCAATACACGGTCCAACTCCATATGGCGACTTTTTTCCTTCATCTTCTTCGCGCTAACGCTGGGGAAAAAAAAAAATATATTTGGCTGGGCGGTAAGTTTCGTATTCTGAGTAATCGGGACCTGTTCACATAGAATACGCCAGCGTCGGCGTTACTCGTATTGACATATTTTAAACCAATCACAGACATTAACAATTCCGTGGCTAATCGTTTGGAGCTTTGCAACTGGTCAAATATATTTCAATACGGCTGAAGCTGACTGATTCTATATGAACAGTCCCTTACTGTGCTGAACAATTTGAGATATTCTAAATTTAAAAAAATAAGTCTTCCATTTGACATATGAGATATAGATAGTGAATGTTATTTTGATAGTACTCATCATAGTAAATCATCAAAACCCCATTACAATCGCCGGAAGAACACCGACAATCAGCAAGCGGATACATCAGTCATATAGCTTCAGTCAGAAACGATTCGAACCGCAGAGAAAGTGAAAAGAAATTCGAAATATCCGCTCTAATCCAGAATGTTTAGTAAACGGCTTGAAAAACTAACAATTAGGAACGATTGTTTAAAAAGAGAAAATGAAAAAAGACAGAATAAAAAGAGGTCAACAGAAAACGAAGCAAGCACATTTGGCGACGATGTCTCTTGACGAAAATCCTCAAAATTCGGAGGGCCATGTATTGGAATACAGCATGGATTAAAAAATGGCTAAATAAATTTTTTTTTCATGATATGGAAAATAAAGGTTAGAGAGATACTCTTGAGTGGTATATGAATGAAGAATTGATAGCATCAAGATATTAATTAATGCCTTGTGATCAAAATGACATGAAATTTCAAAATGACATGAAAAGGAACGTAAGGCGAAAATAGACGGTTATTCATGGGTGTGTCGCAAGAAAGGGTTGGGTGTACAGATGAAGTGAAAAAATTTAAATGTAAGTTTCGTTTTCACTTTTTACCATGTTTTTATTAACTAGCTTTCTTGTTTGAGTGTTTGTCCAGCACAAATCTTGCAATCGATTTTTAACTAATTTCCTGACTAGCTAGACATTTGAAACTTTTAGAATAGCTGAGAACACGATGACAAGGCATTCTTTGATACTTTTAGCCATCTTTAAGCAGTACTGAATTCATTTTCCGTTAATTTTGTTGCTTGAAAATTTCTTATAATTGCTCTCTTTTTTACGCATTAACTGCAGTTTAACGGATTTTCTTCATAACAAAGTTTACACGTGGAAAGACAATTAACAAAATTCAGTCAACTTGTAAAGAAACTAACATTTCTTGGTAAGCCTAAACAGAAACCCTTGTTTCTATTTATCGTAGGGACAGTCAAAGATTTGAAATATGCTTTAAAAGTTAACTGCTATTTAAAGTATTTTAATAATAACAAAGTTTGCACGTGGAAAGATATTTAACGAAATTCTCTCCATTTGTAAAGAGACTCAACTGTATATTACACTAGCTGTAATACCCGGCACTTCTTAGTAGAATAAGCTTCCAAGTGTTTAATTTTAACATATTTTAAACTTTCTACAAAATTTCTTTGTAAACCACATTTCTGGTACCATGTTTGAAAATGTTAGTACTGAGAAATACTATTTAAATAAACTTAAGTTAACCCTTTCCTTACGGGATGGGATAGCATGTATCCCAAGAATTCGGGCCCAAGAGTGTGCATATATATATATATATATATATATATATATATATATATATATATATATATATATATATATATATATATATACAGGGTGTTTCATATTAAATGGGACAAAAAGAATAGCATAGTACAAATTCTGTAATTGATTTATTTAACCGAAACAAATTAATACTGAAACTACAATTATACAAGTTTTATCTGGCAACAGAGAAAAATCTTCCAGTTACGAAATCGCCTCTAGAGGCACTGTTAATCTAAATGGCACCATCCATGCAGGAGAAAGCGTACTGTGTTTTGGAATACGCCTCAGTTGGAGGAAACGGTTCCCGGCTTTCTTCTGCAGCAAGACGGTGCTCCACCACATTGGCATAAAAACGTACATCAGTGCTTGAACGATAGTCTACCTTATTGCTGGATTGATCGTGCTAAGTCAAACGATATGCCATTGCTTTGTTGTACACCGAGATCCCCACATCTAACCCCTTGTGATTTTTTCCTAGGGGGTTTTGTGAGAGACAAAGTGTTCGTGCCTTCATTTCCCCAGGATTTACGGCAAATGAAGCAGCGGATAACTGAAGTGCTCGAATCATTAACAAAGGATATTCTATCACGAGTGTGGCAGGAACTGGAATACCGCATATATATTTGTCGTGTCACCGGAGGGGGCACACATACAACATCTATAGAAACTTGGATAACTATAGTTTCACTGTAAATTTGATTTATCAAAATAAAGTAATTACAGCGTTCCCAGATATGCTTTCTTTTCGTCCCATTCAATATGAAACACTCTTTATATATATATATATATATATATATATATATATACATACATACATACATACATACATACATACATACATACATACATACATACATACATACATACATACATACATACATACATACATACATATATATATATATATATATATATATACATACATACATACATACATATATACATACATATACATATATACATACATATACATACATACATATACATATATAGATACATATATACATACATATACATATATACATACATATATACATACATATATACATACATATACATATATACATACATATATACATACATACATATACAGATACATATATACATACATATATAGATACATATATACCACCTTAATGCCCATTCTTACAAAGGGGGGTATGAAAGATGGAATTGGAAAAATGGGCCCCGTATGCTAAATTTTAAAGCAAATAAACAGAAACTTACAGATTATAAATTGTTAGTACTGGGATGCACTGGCTAAGTAACCATAAGTTAAGGCAAATAAATAAAGCTTATAGATTATAGAGTAAAGGTAAATAGTATTGAAAAATACTGTTTAGGTTATATGATTTAAAATTGATATAATCAATCTCGAATCACACACAACAAAACTGAAACGGCCCGTTCATACCGAATCTGTAGTGTTATGTAGCTTCTACGTTAAACATTTTTACCAATCACAGATCTCAGTACATTGACTACATAATACGTCAAACCAATCACAAGTCATGCCAACGCAGTAACGTACGCAATGCTTCGGATGCAGTGTGAATAGGCCTTTAGAACTCTACACATTGGGCACTTCACGTTGTACCTGTTCACAATGGGTCTACATATTGGGACTAACAGGCCTACGCACTGTTGAATGTTTGTATAGCACTAGACCTTTTTTGAAAGACCGACACGCCATCTAGTGGTTTTTACAGGAACTGGCATTTCAAATTAAACCTTAATTTTTTCCTCCAATAAGAATTAGTTTAAAAAAATAAATATACTACAACCATCCTGTTATCGGGAGGAACAAAACGATGTAATACACTTACTGTATAGTAGTACACGCTTACTGAAAATAAAATCATTTCATAACAACTTCTTCGAAATTTGTATATTATTAGAGACAATATATCTTGTTATACCTAAAAAGCAACTCTTACTTATGCCTCCTATGGCACGGCCGAACATTTGTAAAGTGTTTTAAAAATTCATACTACTCTAAGCTGCAAGTACCACGATCCCAAACTTTCATTCCCGGCCAAGTGTAAAGTACATATAAAAGACATCCAGAGAACGTCCAAAGATTCAAAAATCATACAGTTCAACCGTGTGTATAATACTCCCCCCCCCCCTCTCCCTGTCTCTCTCCTACGCCCTCGTTGAAGAAATTCGAAAACCAACGTATCGGAAGAAGTTACACGAGGAAAAAAAAAATACATAAAAGATGCTGGCTTCAACACTTTTAGCGAAATTCTACTTGCGATGGCGAGGAAAAGGAAGGGATGAAAAAAAAAACACAATGAAAGGAAGTGAATTAGGAAATACAATATAAGCCTTTGCGGAAAGGAGTCTATTTTTTTCATAAAGATGAAGAGTGGATGGAAATCGCACAGCGAAGTTTTCGAGAACGGTGGGGTAACAGAGAGAAAAAAAATAAGAGGTTTTCCAGTACGGAATCTTATGGAATAATTTGTGGTTGACTGAGAGGCAATTATGGAATGGGGTGTGTAGGATTTATGCTTTTAAAAAGAGCTTTTACACGGGGGTGAATCCGCTTCTATTTTTAGGAACGAATGAAATATTGAAATCGATATCAATTAAATGGCGCGAAAAGGGACTTAAAAGCTGTTTTAAAATTACATCTCACTCCCGAAATTATAACGTAGCGGTAATCTGACAGCATGGAAATGCCGATCTCGGGTAAAGTGACAACCAGATAAAAGCAGTAGCAGGAAAACGAGTTTGGCATTTATGTGTGGATTGCATTAAAAGTATATTTCTTTCGATGTGTAATTGTGACTGAAAACAGATTTATACTAATAGATAGATATGCTAATAAATTTATAGTATGATTTATGCTCTTGAGAGCTTTTACATCGGAGTAAATATGCATTTATTTTAGAAACGAGTCAATTATTGAAATCAATATCAATTAAATGAGATATTATAAGGTATATAGTATTCAAAAAGTGTAATTCTGGGTGCTAAAATCAATGCCTCTTCCACCTGAAATTATAACAGCAATTATTTGACAGTAATGCTGTCCTTAAGAAAAGTGATAAACATATAATAGCAGCAGCGGGTAAACGATCTTGGCATGATTGTATGGACTGTATTAAAAATATACTTTTGATTGTGATTGAAAAGTATGCATTGAAAGTATACTCCCAGAGTTAAACATGGAAATGCTGTTTATAAGTAAAGTAATAAACAGATAAAAGCAGTAATAAGAAAACGAGCTTGGCATTTATGTATGCATTGCATTAAAAGAATACTTAAGATCGGGATTGAAAACTATACATCGAAAGTATACACTCAGAATTAAACATGGAAATGCTGTTCTCAAGTAAAGTAATAAACAGATAAAAGCAGTAACAAGAAAGCGAGCTTTGCATGTATGTATGCATTTCATTAGAAGTATATTTCTTTCGATGTATTCCCGTGAATGTGACTGAAAACAGATTTATAATAATAGATATATATGCTAATAAATTTATAGTAAGATTTATGCTCTTGAGATCTTTTACGTTGGAGTAAATACGCATGTATTTTAGAAATGGGTGAATTACTGAAATCGATATCAATTAAATTAGATTATAAAGTATATATTACTGTTGTTGTTGTTGTTGCTTATGCCCTTTGACCGACATGTAACATCAGGTCAAGTCCCAAAGGCTATGGGCGATGAAGGTGCGGCTCCGGTTGTTTTTTGTATATATTACTTAAAAAGTGTACTTCCGGGTGCTAAAATTAATACATCTTCCACTTGAAATTAAACGTAGCAATTATTTGACAGTAATGCTGTCCTTAAGAAAAGTGATAAACATGTAATAGCAGCATCTGGTAAACAACCTTGACATGATGGTATGGACTGTGTTAAAAGAATACTTTTGATTGTTATTGAAAAGTATGCATCGAAAGTGTACACTCAAAATTAAACATGGAGAAAAATAGTATTACTTGAGGAGAACTCTGAATGCTAAAACTAGAATCTTATGATAGAGGGTGTTGCCTGCGTTACCAAGTTAACTATCCTTTCATTGACAGAACATGCCGTAAGGAGGATATTGGTTAATTTTTTGAGAACCTTTGACAACAAGACTATGATAATGAAAATTCAAAGAAATTATCAAAAATTAAAATATGTAGAATTGAACAGTAAAAGCATATATTTTTGTGAAACACCAATGCACTGTGTATTCAGTTAAGGCTGCCGTGTACTAACCCTATTGGATTAGCTCACCTCAATGTTAACCTATCGAGAAAATGTGTCTATTATTGACAGCTCCATAAATGTCTAAAATTCAATAAAAATGGTACTTACAGATAGCCTGAACTTTCTGAACCTTGCAACATGATTCATTTTATTATTTTCGTCTACCAAAGGAATTTAAAACACATCAGACCAGATTTTTTTTCCTCGAATGATTTAAATTTTAAAATATTATTTGCAGTTTTTTTAAATGAAAAATAATCCAAGGTGTAAGATTTCTTTCTCTATTACGGAGTACAATTAAAAAAAGTTATTCCAAGTCGACAATCCTTGGACACATTTTCTCCATACGTTAACATTGAGGTGAGCGAATCCAACAGGGATTGTACACTTCAGCCATATGGAAACGAAACCTAAATCAGGTAGGTAATTTGCACTCCTTTTTCTGATTGTAAAATAAAAACCGTTATTTCTTATGCCTTTTATAACCTTTACTGACAGGATTATGACAGTGGAATATCATAGAAATGATCAAAGACGGAAATGTCATACACTGAAGAGTAGAAACATATATTTTGTTGAAACAACGCTCCATTTTCAGTTCAGTTAACCTTTAGTTTCCGGTGCCATTTTTCCGATTCCCTCTTTAGAACGGGAACTTTCATGCACCCCCTTTGTAAGAACGGCCCTTAAGGGGTTTTATATATATATATATATACTAGCGGACCCGACAGACGTTGTCCTGTTCAAACGTTGTAATTCTAGCTGAAGTACCCGGCATTGCCCGGGATTTTAAGAATGTTTGTTAACCAAAATCAATTTAAAAATTAACACAGTATAAATAACATAGAAAAAATATATGTGAAATGTTATACACATCTCAGAATTTCAGCCTTTCATCATTGTAGTACTAAAATCTGAAAAGTAAAAATGTCAAATTCTCTAATGTTTGTTAACCAAAAAATAATAAAATAAAAGCTGCAATAAAAAAGCCTTAAAAAATGCTGAAATAATAGGTCTAGCAAAACTTACACGACTCTGCATTCGAACCCGGGTCGATAGCATGGTCCTTGTGCGACCTTCCGAATACGCCACGACGACACGGCATTCTACTGAGTAAAGTGAAACTTATTCGTCATTCGAAAGTTGTGGGCTGGTGATTATACATGCCAGAGAAGTTTTTAGTCAGAAATAAGTTAGCAGGATAGAAGATTAGTCTTTATCTCTTCAATAGACACAAATATATAGGCGAGGGGGATTGCAGTAGCGATTAAAAAAGATCTCGTGTCACTGAGTGTGGTTGATTCGAATTTTCCATCGCGTATCGAGAATATGAATATGCCCTTGGATCTGATGTATTTTAGAGTATAAAATCTGACTTGAAAGATTATTATTTTCATTTACTATTCTGGTTTAATATATGACTTGAAACTTTTTGATTTTATTTATTTTTATCTTTTCGCTCGCTGTTTGCTAACTAAACCTAACGTGGACGCCATTATCCAGAGGGGTGATTCCACAAACTGTAACAGTTTCCATTAACCGGACGCACCCCCTTATAAATTGTTGGTTTTTTATTAATTAATTAAAAATATAAAAACATTTTCTATCGGATCAAATTGTGAATCTAAACCATTCTCGATTCAACTTAATCGCACACACAAAATTTCATAAAAATCAGTCCAGTCGTTTAGGAGGAGTTCAGTTACATACACACGGACAGAAGAAATATATATATAAGATATATATATATATATATATATATATATATATAATATATATATGTATGTAAATATATATGTATATACACTGAAGTGCCACTGAATTAGGGATACCTACCTAGTAACGAGTTGGGCCACCTCTGGCCTTGATAACGGCTGCCACACGACGAGACATAGATTCAACAAGTTTCTGGAAACGTTCCACGGGAATGGGTTGCCAAATATTGGCTAAAGCTGTCCATAATTCAGTAAGGTTCTTTGGTGCTGTGTGATGGCCTTTCACGCCTTGTTCCAAAATATCCCAAAGATGCTCAATAGGATTTAAGTCTGGGCTTCTAGGTGGCCAATTCATGACAGAGAAGTCAGAGGATGCTCATCCAACCAGCCAGTAGCCAACCGGGACTTGTGAGAGGTACAGTTGTCTTGCTGGAAAACTCCATTACCGTGCGGATAACAGAACAGAATAAACGGATGGAGGTGATCACCCAGCAACTCTACGTACCGAATTGCATTGAGGGAGGTTGGTACACGCACCAAAGATCCCAAACTGTGCCACGAAAAAACACCCCAGACCATGATTGAGCCACCATGCCCTTGTACAGTTCCAGCCAGGCATGCAGGATCCATGGCTTCATGAGCCTGACGCCATATTCTCAGCCTCCCGTCGGCGTTAAGTAGTCGGAATCGAGACTCATCACTCCATGCTACTCGTTTCCAGTCCTCTACACTCCACTCTCTGTGCTCTCTTGCCCAGGCAAGACGTGCAGCCCGATGACGAGTATAGAGCAATGTTACTCTCGTAGGTCGACGGCTCCCGAAACCCATACGGTGAAGCTAGCGTTGCACAGTTCGTTTACTGACTATACGACTTGCACCGTCATTAAACTGGGTGGTAATTTGAGCTAATGTTTGGCTTCGCCGGCTACGTACAATACGCCTGAGCCGTCTCTCACCACGCACTGTCAAGGCAAATTGTCCTTTGCAGTTTGCCCGATCGCTAGTTTTTTTTCCACCATCCATGTATTCTTGGTATACTTTTAACACTGTCGACCTTGAAAATCCGAGCTGTCTGACGATTTCGGAAATTGAATGGCCCATGCGTCGCGCACCTACGATTTGTCCGCGATCGAAGGCGTCTAAATCAGGCAGTTCACTCATACTGGCAATTCCAACAACAAATTCAGAACAACCACAGTACGCGCTATATATGCAGTTACCACAGCGTCCTCACTTGCTCATACATGATGCGCAGCGCTACACAATTTGCATAGGCTTTGCTATCCCTAATTCAGTGGCACTTCAGTGTATATATATATATATATATATATATATATATATATATATATATATATATATATATATATATATATATATATATATACAGGGTGGCCATAATTAAACTGACAGTGCTCACAGTGTTCTGTAGCGCGATCTATTTGCGAGAATGACGCCACATTTTGTAGGAAGATTAAACAATACGGGGGACGAAGGATTCCGAGGAAAAATAAATTAGTTCCAAAAGTCACCGCTAAGGGAATATTTGGCGCTGTGTAATAGAATATAGAGTGTTACCAAATGCAAATCAATACTGAAATTACCTTTTATTTTGCATTCAAATGAGGTTCAATGTGGCTGCCGTTGTTGTGGACCACATATTGCATTCTGTGCACAGTATGCACAACAGCAGAAAGTAACATGTCTGCAGGAATCTCCCGTACAGTCCGTGATATGTTATCCTTCAACGTAGCCAGGTCCTGGACCACTCCTTGATAGACCTTGGACTTAAGGTAACCCCATAGCCTGAAGTCGCATGGGGTAAGATCAGGCTACCGAGGTGGCCATGCAGTTGGAAAGTAGCGGCTAATGACTCTTTCTGTTGTGAATTTCTGTCGTAGCAGCTGTTGCACCCGTACAGCAACGTGTGGAGGGGCTCCATCTTGCATGAAAATGATTTCCCCCAGGCATTGTCTTTGCTGGAGTGCCGGAATGACAAAGCTGTTCAATGGCCGGAATGACATGTGGCGATATTTCTCTCCGGTAACAGAACAGGTTTCCGGTCCTGTCGGGGTAATGTTCTCGTAGAAGAATGGACCTACGATAAATTCCGCTGTGAACCCACACCAAACAGTTACATTTGGTGAATGTAAGGGAATTTCTGTGACTGCATGTGGTGATTTGTCATCCCAAATTCGGCAGTTCTGGGTATTCACAGTTCCATGCAGGTAAAAGTGGGCCTCGTCTCCCCATAAGATTTTCCACGGCCAAGCATCATCCACCTCTATTCTGGCAAGAAAGGTGAGAGCAAAAGTCAATCGCTTATCATGATCGGGGTACAGTAACTCCTGTACACGGCTGATCTTGTACGGATAGAAGTTGATAATCTTTCGTAAGATTTTCCATACCGTACTGTAAGGCATATCCATATTCCGAGCTAATCCACGAGCGCTAGAGATGGCAGCAATATTGTCTGGTCCTCTGTCGACAATCGCCGTGGCAACTGCTTCGATTGTATCCTGTGGTACAGGTTTTCGTCCTCTGCCTGGCTGAACCTTCAGAGAACCTGTTTTCTCAAACGTCGCTACCATTGCTTTTAGCCCATTAACTGACACAGGACCGTTACCTGTACGCATTTTTTTGTGCGTTCTAAAAGCACGAAGAGCGGCTGACGCGTTGCACTGGTTGAGGTAAAAGAATTTGACCAGTAACGCACACTCGACTAAAGAAGGAGACATTGCACATAAACTTTCAATCCGATTGATTCGAAACGTAACACATTGCCTTTTAAAACCCAAGCAGCTGGCACTGTGCCAATGGATGTAACGTGACATTTGAATTAAGAACTTCTTCTTCTGCTCAGCGTACGTGATATTGCAGATCATGAGACTTTATCGGTATTTATGTAGATTTTACGCTTTTTTAAAAGTGTTGCCATATTGCACTTGAACTAAATAAGAAAATGTGCATAATAAAAGGTAATTTTATTCCGTATTAATTTGCATTTGTTAACACTCTATTTTCTATTACACAGCGCCAAATATTCCGCTAGCGGTGACTTTTGGAACTAATTTATTTTTTCGCGGAATCCTTCGTCCCCCGTCTTGTTTAATCTTCCTGCAAAATGTGGCGTCATTCTCGCAAATAGATCGCGCTACAGAACACTGTGAGCACTGTCAGTTTAATTATGGCCACCCGGAATATATATATATGTGTATGTAAATATATATATATATATATATATATATATATATATATATATACATTCTTGGGCCCGTATTCTTGGGATACATGCTATCCCACACCGAAAGGAAAAGGTTAAGAAAACGAAAGCTAGCAAGAAGCCTCCCTCCGTCTAAAAGAAATCAAAGTACTCTTTACGAGAGTTTGAATTTTTTTAAATTTTTTATGCAATACATAATTGAGCAGCAATTTTCTAATTTGCTTAAAAAAACTTTTCCCCCGAATCTCATCACATAATATCCACCACACTTCTGCTGCATCACTTTTCTTGATGAAATCGGCAACGGAAAATCCTCGTATAAATCTGGGATACACCTGGCAACTCGGCTACCAGCTATCAGGGTGTGGCTAGGGCAGCCGGGCCTAATGAGAGAAACCCTTCAAAACCCCCTTCTCTTCAAATCCCCCCCCCTTTCGCAGGTGGGAGGGAGGCATTAGGGGTGAGGCCTTGTCGAAATCTGGTCTCAAATCTTCCCGAACCTCTCTTGTAATTGGTGATGATTACGCTTTCTCCAGAAAGAATATCCTTGGCTTTCATAATAATTCAGAAGAAAGAGTCGTGCATAGAATCGATTATTCTGTGCGCTGTCATGTATCGATGAGTCATTTATCACGGCCTTTCTTCGAGAGGATTACATTGGTGTTAATGGGTACCCATTATGCAGGGTCTACATGAGCAACAGGGAAGACATGCAGTTTGGTAGGATAAAAGATTTTTAAAAAAAGTTTCTAATTTGCCCTATTTAGACATATTACTAAGCTTTTACTTCTAATATGTTGCGTATTAACCTATAATAAAGAGAGGCGCAGCCGTGCAAGCTGATAATTTGAACGAAATGCACGATCTATCAATATGGCAGTGACTGACACAATTAATTTTCAGTAGAAAGTCATTTACACGTTTTGTAGCACGGACTCGGATAAAAAAAATACGACTGGCTAACATACAAATGGAATCTCAGTTGGGCTAAGAATAAGTAATATCCAATATGATTATTTCTATGTATAAGCATGCAGAAATTAATAAAAGAGCTGCTAACGACTAATTTTTACACAGCTGTTAAAAATGACACCGATTTTTTGGGATAGATTACATGAATTAATTGCCCTATAAAATCACAATTAAAAAAATTCTATATTTATGTATATTTAAATATATTTATAGTACATTTAACATATTGACTAAAATAATATTTTAAAAGACAGAAATTTAATAAAAAAATTAAAATATTTTTTTGCCTGGTTTGTTAGAGTATGAATAAGTAATATCTAATATCATTATTTATATGTAAAAGTATATGGAAATTAATAAAAGAGCTGTTAACGACTAATCTTAGCACAGCTGTTAAAAATTTCACCGATTTTTTGGGACAGATTACATGAATTAATTGCCCTTTAAAATCCCAATAAAAATTTACATATTTATATATATTTAAATATATTTATAATGCATTTAATATATTGAATAAAATAATATTTTAAAAGAGAGAAATTTAAAAAAAAATTAATAATTTTCTTTTCCTGGTTTGTTAGGATTTTCTGCATTTAACGTTTAAATTTAGCATATTTGCAATTTTTTTCCCCTGAAAATTATAATATGAAGTTCAAATCATGGCTTTGCTTTGTTAAGAAAATATACTTTTACTGAATTCAGAAGTTGATAAAGTAGTTAATTCCATTCCTTTTCATTGTTGATATAGCAAGAACGTTTCAGAAGCACCTCTAGCTCTGATTCATTGATAATTTCAAAGACCTTTGAAAACTGCTTTCTCTTCCAAAAAATAAAACTTTTCTTTTAAATGCTCTTGTTGAATAACTGAATTATACTTGATTGAACTCAGAAATTTAGATTTATATTAAAATAAGTTATTTTCGAACCTCGAAATTTGAGATTCGATTTCACTAAGAAGTTCTCCACTGAAATAAGGGTATAATTATGTTGTAATTAACAATATTTATGACATAGAAAATCACTGCCAGGTTAAAAAAAGAGGTCGTCCACTATTAACATTTCGCTGGGCCACCTTTTTCCTATAATTACAACGCGTATTCATCTTCGTAATGCTATGATAATCTTATGCAATATACAATGTTAATCTTATGCTTAACAAGATTAATATTTCGCCATCTTGCATTAAGGACGGGGGAGTTGGACCACTTCGTGATCATATCCCAGCAAGTCGAACATGTGCAGACTCTTAAAAAGTCCCAAGTCAGGGATCAATGTCGGCTGACTGAGTGAAAATGATGCCTCATACATCCTATGCTGCATAACTTCATAATACATGTTTTCGATGCATTAGCGCCGATGTCACAATGTCTTTTATATACATAAAAACAATAAAGAGAATTTGAAAAAAAAATAGAAACAACGGGTTGTGAGTCGCATGTCCAGTTAAAATATATCTAAAACGGTTCTCTCCAGTTCAGAAATACAAGATACGCTCCAACGTCTTTCTTCCACCAGACACACAATGCATTTATCAGAATTGGCAAAGTGAAATCTTTTCAAATAGGCCTGGGTGAACATGGCAACATTTCTGGTGGTTCGAGGTAGCCTAGTAATAGCGCATCGGCTTTCGGTCCTGAGGGTGCTCGAATCGAATCCCAACAAGCACCATTAAATACCTCCGTGTCTAGGCCGGATATGGACACGTTAAATCCGTAGACGGAAAGTCCCTGTACGAGGTTAGAGAGGGTGAGAGAGGGTACGACCCCACCCAGCTGCCGCCCCTGGGGGTGCTCTGTCAAAATAGAAGTGGCACCTGGCTCAATCGGACTCCGACCCTTGTGGTGCCATTATAAACCGGAGCCGCACCCCTCAGCCTGCTAGCCTATATGGACCTGGTCTGGAACAAAAATTCGGGCCAAGGCACATTAAAAACAACAACACATTTCTAGGGACATCCAATATCCGTTTATTGCAATTTTAGCCCGTTGGAACTTCACATTGTAATAATGAAATATCGCCGTATACAACAGAGAAGACATTTATTGTTTGGATAATCTGATCAATCAACAGGTTCACACAGTCAATTTTCGTCATTTTACTATTAAATAATGTCGTTAGCATAGGTCGTACCGCACCATACCCCGAGAAGCTAGTTCAGTCAGCACAAGGCATGATGGATTTTCTTCGTTCCCTCGTGAATCCATCTTACCCTCATGAATCCATCAACCTGGCATAGGGTAATCTGGAGTAATCTGGCATCTGGAGTACATAAACATTTTCCATTGCCTACATCCTAGTATGATGGAAGACAGTGGAAAACTAATTACTTCATTCTACTTAGGTTCCTTAACTGAAAAAAAAAACTCCTTAAAGACCAACAAAATTTGAAGGATGGCGACATGTTTCGAACTAGTTAATAGTTGATCGTCAGGACGAAGAGCCTTAGACGTGATTGTCACAATGCAAAATTCACAAATGCACTTCATCGTCCGGCCGAAGACTAGACGTGATTGTCACTATGCACAATTGACAAATGCACTTCATCGTCCGGCCGAAGAACACTAGACGTGATTGTCACTTTGCATAATTCACAAATGCACTTCATCGTGCGAACGAAGAACATTAGACGTGATTGTCACTATGCACAATTCACAAATGCACTTCATCGTCCAACCGAAGAACGTTAGACGTGATTGTTACTATTAACAATTCAAAAATGCATCCGTGAATTGCTCATAGTAACAACCCATTATCATGCTTTTCGTCCTGACGATGAACTATAATTAGTTCAAAACATGTAGCCATCCTTTTAATTTTTATTGTGGATTTTTAAAGTATTTAATTTCCACAATGTGTTTTAACAAGCATCCTGTAAGTTTTTAGGCTCACTAATTAGTGATTTTCTTCTGAATATAAAGTTCAAATAATAACGTACGTGCTGAAATGTTCTTATTTTCACAACTAGAATTAATTGAGAGTTCAGTTGTATTTTTATAAATAATTGAATTTTACGAAACATTTTAGTTTTATCTAGGGGATTTTAGTCTGGCAACATTAACTCAACGAATTTGACGCTCCAACTCTTTCAATCCAGGTTTGGATAAAGAAAAAACCTTCACATTTCATTTCTCAATTCCAGTAATTTCAGCAATTTCCTCAGTTATTTTCTACCCTTGATGCAAGCTAATAATACACAGCCTTTCACGAAACTCGGCAGATTATTCACGTTAAACGCCTTCAGACATTAACGAAAAAGATAAAAGAAAAGATAAGCAATACTCTGCATCAATTGCATTGGCCTTTTTATTTCTTTGCAGAAACGTGCGAATTACTGCGACTCTATAAATCCAACGGAGGTTAATTTAAAATGAAACGGCAAACTTTGTTAGGCCTAGAAGTGTGTGCTATTTATTTTCCACGCGAGAATCCTTAGAAAACGCGTTGTTACAATTGTTTAGTTGATTTAATTGAGCTTTATTTTTTTTTTCCTACGCAAACACGGGAATTGTTGCTACTCTGAATCAACCAATGGTGCATTTAAAATAAAACGGGAATTGATTAATGTCAAGTAGGGCATGTGATTCAGCGAAAAATACGTTGTATTTTTTTTTGTAAATAAGACAACAAAATCATATAATAAACAGTTCATAATTAGTAAAACCTGAGATTATAGCTACCCTGAATCAACCAATGGTGCATTTAAAATGAAATAGGAATATTTTTTGTCAAAAAGTGCACATGATCTAGCGAAAAATACGTCGTATTTTTTTTATAAATATGACAATAAATCGTGGAAAAAAACAGTTCATGATTAATAAACCTGAGATTATTATTACTCTGAATAAACCAAAGGTGCATTCAAAATGAAACGGGAAATTATTTTTTCTCAAGTACTATATATGATTTAACGAAAAGCAAGTCTATTTTTGATAAGTATGACAACAAATCATAAAAGATACAACTCATGATACACAAAACCCGAGTTAATGCTACTCTGAATCAGCCAATGGTGTATATAAGATGAAACAATGGTGACTTTTTGTCAAGAAGTGCATGTGACTTGACAAAAAAAAAATACGTCTATGTTTGATAAATAATCATAAAAGACAACAAATATGTGTCACTATATGCATGAAACTAGTGCGTCTTCAAAGATGGTATTCACTTCCGCATCGCAATTAGGAGAGAACAAGCCGTATCCCGGAATGGACGCGATAAAAACCATTGACAGCAAATCATAGAAGAAACAGTTCATGATAATTAATTTCCGAGATTACGCTAGTCTGAATCAACCTTGCTGAGATTAATGCTACTCTGAATCAACCGAATGTGCATTTAAAATGAAACGAGAATTATTTTTTTGATCAACTTTTACATGTGATTTTGGGAAATATACGTTGTACTTTTTATACATATGACAGCTGATTTTAAAATAAACAGTTCATGATTAATAAACTTATGTTTTTCTTTCATGAGGAATGCCACACAGTAATTCTTTAGGTAACGAATCGGTCTAATTGTTTCCTCAGAATTATTTTTCTCTTCGATTGTTGGGTAAAATCCCTGATACTTTCATCATTTTATGTTTGTGCTCTCTTTCTAGAAGTTTGCTAGAACTCTTCCGACAAACTTTAGCCCACAGATCGCCCAAAGAGACCAACGTCATTTTATCAATAAATAATCTCCCTTAGCATAGGTAAGGGAGCATACCTCCAGAGCACACCATACCTCCAGAGACAAATTCAGTTAGCACAAGGCATAATGGGTTTGCTTCGTTCGCTTATTTTCTTACCGCCATGCAGAGCCTGACTAAGGCAGGGGCATACGGGGCAGTTGCCCCGGGCCCCCACTTCAGAGGGGCCCCCCAAATCAAATAGAAAGTTTATTTTACATTTCCTTCTTTAATGAACTTTTTTTAAACAAAATAACAATAGAGTGTAAAATCGGTCAGTTTTATGTTATCTTCTTCATTCATCTATCGTATGAACACAAAATATCTATATTTCGTAAATTCATGGCTTTCTAGAGCGAAATTTAGCTGAATTCCGCCCTAATGTCAGGAAGGATATGAATTTTTCGCAGATAGATGACAAAGTTAACAATCAAAAAACTGCATTTCGTAAACTTGTGAAAAGGTCACAAACTGCAGCGATATGATTGTTAACTAGGTCATCTTAATCGCAACTGCGAAAAATTCAGTTGCATCGTGTTCAGTGGATTCTGTTGGATTTTCGCAACACTGAGAATTCACATTAATCAATTATAAGTTGTATTCTCTCAAAATTCTCACAAATGTCAAATATTCTTTTGATTAATTAATTTCATAATACCTTTGGGGGGGGCTTTATAGCTATTTTAGGTTCTAGTCAGTTTTCTTGTTATATATCTATAATGACGTGAGAAATTTAAATACCTCCATAAAGTTCGGTTCTTCATTACTGAAGTAGTGAAGCAGAGGGGGGCCCCCAAAGAAGTTTTTGCCCCGGGCCCCAATTAGGTTAAGTCGGGCCCTGCCGCCATGGATCCATCACTCTGGCAAAAAATAAATCTGGACTACATAAACATTCTCAATTGCTTCATATACACTAGTATTTACGAACTCAAGCAAACTGACCTTTTCTAAGTAAGCAGAATAATTAGCGATTTTCTTGTGACAACACAGCTGTTTAGATTAAACTTTTTAAATACAGAGATGGGATGAAGGAAGCCTTGTGGTAGCTTGCTGGCTTTTAGTGCTGAGGGTGCTTGGATCGAATCCCAAGACGCGTCATTAAATGCCTCTGTATCTAGGCCGGATATGGGCACGTTCAATCCGTAGGTCGGAAAGCCCCTCTATGAGATCAGAGAGGGTGGGAGAGGGTATGATGCCCCCCCCCCAGATGTCGCCCCTGGGGGTGCTCGGTTAAAATTGAGGTGGCAACTAGCTAAGACGGACTCCGACCCTTGTGGTGCTATATAAACCAGAGTTTCATACTTCAGCCCGAAGCATATATGGACCTGTTTGGGATCTTCCAGCTAGGAGGCATTGGAAGCAACAACAACAAATACAGAGATACAGTGGAATCTCGATCGATCGATCGTTTTCCGAATCATCGTTTTCCCGTATGTATCGTTTATTTCACTCAGTCCCGACGATCATATTTTCTTTGTTATGTTCCCGCATCTATTGTTTTTCCGCATTTATCGTTCAATTTAGTCGGTCCCTTGAAAAACGATAGATCGAGATTCCACTGTATATAGTTCTCATAATAATTTGCGTGTTGAAATGTTCTAACTTTTACTACTGGAATTAATTGTGAGCTCAGCTGTACTCACAAGAGATCGTTGTTACTCTGATTCAACCAACAAAAATTTTAAAATAAAACGGTGATTTTTTTGTTTTTTTTTGTCAAGTGATTACGATTTAGGGAAAAATACATCGTATGTTTGACAAATAAGATAACAAATGATAAAATAAACTGTCCATGATTCATAAAAACCGAAAGTTTTCTTTAACAAGGAATACCATACATCAATTCTTTAGAGAATGAATCGTTCTAA
The DNA here is from genome assembly GCA_907164885.2 of Dolomedes plantarius. Lineage (NCBI taxonomy): Eukaryota > Metazoa > Arthropoda > Arachnida > Araneae > Dolomedidae > Dolomedes > Dolomedes plantarius. Next base: position 126,818,617 of record OU015490.1, on the reverse strand, counting down.
TTGTATACGGGGTTTATCTGAACACCATTTTTCTCTTCGATTCTCGGGTAGAATCACTTTGATCATTATAAGTTTATGCTCTCTTTCTGTAAGTATTTTTTTTTCAGAACTAGAGACTCTTTGGCCCAACTTTAGCCTATAGATCGTCCAAAGAGGACAACGTCACTAAAGAAGAGGACACGAGTAAAAAAACGAGGAAAATCACCACCCGGGGCGAGCTCCAAGAACAAAAGCCATTAAATTAACCCCCGCAGCCAACGACGCTGGGAACAAGGCAACCCACTTGCATCGCCCCTGATTCCCTAACTATCCAATAAGTAAAACTCGATTTCTTTTCGGGGGCGAAGGAGATGAGGAGGGGGGGGGGGACAAACCGCAGAGCAGTATAAATAAATGTGAAGATACTAGCCCCTGTCGACGGCAAAGATGCTGACATCATACATCTTCCGGGGGATGGAGCCCTCTCCCTCGAAGTCAATCGTTGAAAAGGGGGAGGCGGAATTCAATGGCTCACGTATCCGGAGTAAAAAAATGCTGCCTTCACCACTTTTACCTCGAGTAGCTGGCACCACAGTTCCACTCGAATGCCACGGAGGGTGCACACAATGGGGAAGGAAAAAAATTTTTAAAAATGCATTAGAAATCACGATAAAAAAAAAAGGTTGAGTTCTTATCCCCCTCCACCCACTTGAACGAGGCTCTGATGGTGTCAAAAAGTGTTTTCTGTGTCTGTGAGGAATTGTTAAAAAAAATCCTTTCGTATGTAAAAAGATGAAATTTTGGAGGTCTTGTGGGGTTATAGAAAAAGCGATGGAGGTCTAAATTTTTGTGGGTGAGGTAATTGTTGCTAATGTATCGCCATTAATGGAGAGAAATGCAGTTTTGGTGGAATATCCTATTACTGCAACTGAGACAAAAAGTTTGTTCTATGCCATACTGAGACAAAAAAAATGTTTTCTATGCCTATGAGGATTTGGGAAAATTCCTTAAGCATGTAAGAAGATGAAAACTTGGTGCATGGTCTGATGTGATCGGAAAAAAGGATGGAGTCGAAATTTTTGTGGGTGAGGTGATTGTTGCTAATATATTGCCATTAATGGCGAGAAATGCAGTTTAGGTAGAATATCCTATTACTGCTACTGAGACAAAAAGTGTCTTTTATGTCATACTGAGACAAATGTTTTCTATGTCTATGAGGATTTGAGAGAATTCCTTGAGCATGTAAAAAGAAAGTCTTGGATATGTACGGTCCACTGTAATCGGAGAAAAGGAAGGTATTGAAATTTTTGTGGGTGAGGTGATTGTTGCTAATGTATTGCCATTAAAGGAGATAAATGCAGTTTTGGTGGAATATCCTATTACTGCTACTGAAATAAAAGTGTTATCTATGTCATACTGAGACAAAAAATGTGTTCCATGTCTATAAGGATTATTCCTTGAGCATTATTCTTTTTACATGCTAAGGAGAATTCCTTGAGCATGTAAAAAGATGAAACCTTGGAGGTGTACGGTCTGCTGCGATCGGAGAAACGGATGGTATCGAAATTTTTGTGGGTGAGGTGATTGTTGCTAATGTATTGCCATTAATGGAGGTAAATGCAGTTTTGGTGGAATATCCTGTTGCTGCTACTAAGACAAAAAGTGTTTTCTATGTCATACTGAGACAAAAAGTGTTACCTATGTCATACTAAGAAAGCAACAACAAAGAAAAAAATGTTTTCTATGTCTATAAGGATTATTCCTTGAGCATTATTCTTTTTACATGCTAAGGAGAATTCCTTGAGCATGTAAAAAGATGAAACCTTGGAGGTGTACGGTCTGCTGCGATCGGAGAAACGGATGGTATCGAAATTTTTGTGGGTGAGGTGATTGTTGCTAATGTATTGCCATTAATGGAGGTAAATGCAGTTTTGGTGGAATATCCTGTTGCTGCTACTAAGACAAAAAGTGTTTTCTATGTCATACTGAGACAAAAAGTGTTATCTATGTCATACTAAGAAAGCAACAACAAAGAAAAAAATGTTTTCTATGTCTATGATGATTTGAGAGAATTCCTTGAGCATGTAAAAAGATGAAACCTTGGAGATGTAGTACGGTCTGCTGTGATCGGAGAAAAGGATGGTATCGAAATTTTTGTGGGTGAGGTGATTGTTGCTAAGGTATTACCATAAATGTACAGAAATGCAGTTTTGGTAGAATATCCTATTACTGCTACTGAGAGTAAAAGTGTTCTCTCTTTCATACCGAGATAAAAAATATTTTCTATATCTATGAGGATTTGAGAGAATTCCTTGAGCATGTAAAAAGACGAAACCTTGGAGGTGTACCATCTGCTGTGATCGGAGAAACGGATGGAGTTTAAATTTTTGGTGGGTGAGATTATCTATATAATAACAGCTGAAGGTAAACAAATGTTAGTTTGTGAGTCAGCAGACATAGGGACGGGCTAATCTCGCGAACCGTTCATAGCAGGATATCGCGACTGGTACCGATGGACGTCGACGGACGAGACGCGTGTACTGGTGCCATCCTCAACTTTCAAAACTTTAAACTTTTTAAATTATAAAATTAAAACCGCCGAACTCAAAAGAAGTGGACAGCAGAAACAAATGACATTCCGGGTGGGCCAGATCCTTTCCTTTTCGCAAATTTCCACTATTTTCATGCATGCAAAATTAAACTTTTTACCCCACCAATCGACAATTTTTTTATTTCCATGTGTTTTACAACTCTTCATCTTTAAGGATATACATATTTTTATAAAGTTAAAAATGTATTTCATTGAAAACGAAGCTTTTTCCCCAAAGCAGTTTTCCGAATTTCACGAAATCGACAATTTTGAGGGACAAATATTTCGGTTTTCTGCACCTATTAATGTCAATTTTACGATTTATCGGCATTTGCTAGATGTTCAGCTTCCAAACTATACCAAATCCATTTAATAAAAAAAATGTTATCATTTTAAAAAAGCGTACTTACAAAACTCACTTTTGAAATTTCCCCCGCTGATCGCCATTGTATCTTAATGTAACTTGAATGCCGAGTTCGTAATTTTTCGACTTATTATTTTACTCACTAATAATTCTAGCAAGTTCGTGAAATTTGTCTCTAATTAATGAGCAACTGATGAGGATTCTTCCGCCACCAATTTTGAATTCCTGAGAACTGTCTTTCTATTTTTTTAAGCACTTTTTCGTCCATGAGATTTTCTATTTACATTTGGCCATGTTGCCAAAATGAAAAATTGTTAGTTGAGAACGAGTCATTTAATAATTGAAATCCAGAAATAATTTTAAAGCACCAGAAATAATTTTAGTTTCGGGAAAGGAGAAGTTAAAACCTTTAGAATTTTTTTCTAATTGAATGAGCTTCTTTTTTTGTTTAAAAAGCAAAATTTGAAAACGGAAATTTGAAAGAATTATTTCAAAAGCCAAAAACCAAAATTTGAAAAAGGGAATTTTAAATCATTATTTCGTTTTTTAAAAATTCTAATGTATTTTTAAAAGTGATTAAACAGTTTTCAGTCTTTAAGAAATAAAACCATTTCATTTTAAATCGAAAATGCAACACATCGGGTTGCCACTCAGCTAGTTATTACTAATGATTGCCATAAATGGACATATATGTAGGGGAGGAAAGATATGTTATTACTGCTACTGAGGCAAGAGTCTTCTATGTCTGTAAGGATTTGAAAAAATTCCTTTCGTATATAAAAAGGTGACACCTTGGAGGTTTATGGTCTTGCATGATTGTAGAAATGTATGGAGTCAAAATTTCTGTGGGTGACAGGATTGTTGCTAATGCATTGCAATAAATGGACAGAAATGCATGTGTTGGTAAGAAAGCTTAATAGTACTACTGCAACGATCTATGGAAATCTGTTTGCGAAGGATATAAGTTGAAAAAGTTTGATGAAAGATGAAAAACCTGCCTTGAAACGCTCTGAATTTTCCAATCCTTGGCAACAATACCCCTGTCTTGATCTCTGTTCTTGTAATAAAGAATGTCATATTTTTCCTTTACTGCATTTTATTAGTCTATCTCCGAATGAAAGGTTGAAAAAAAGGAGAGGGGCAAAAACTAAGTATGTAGATATTGATACAGAGAGATTATCTAAAAATTATAATAAAATATTGAAGTCCATGGGATAATATGTATACTACAAAGAGTAAAGATGTCAATTTTTGCTGCCAATCACTTACATAAATCGCATCAGTAAAGTAAAAAATATTTGAAGTGTTGCATTCGGTGCTAAGAATAATATATTACTGACATCCAAAGACACGGAAGAGTGGTAAATATTTTTCCAATCGATCATTTGAAAGGGGATCATACTAACCCCTTTAAAGTGAATTCTTTGAAATGAATTGTGAATCCTTTAAAGAATAGTCTTTGGGGGGGGGGGGCCCAGATACTTCTTCTTAAGCCTAGCCTCAATAGTGCTAGTAAAATATATTTATCTTTCATTCAAAAAGATAAGGAAGTAGAATAACTTTTGACAGTTATGATAAAAGTGATAAATAGGTACGGAAGTAGAATAACTTAACCCTTGACAGATATGTTAAAAGTGATAAGAATCATTTGACTGTTAGTATCAACATAAATATAATGCTGTAAATATTTAAGCCTTTTTATCTTCAATTGCGATCACATTTTTTCCGTCCAGGCTATGTTTTCCTGGCAGGAAATTTATGCCCCTGGCAAGAGATTTTCTGTTTGGAGAAATTTGTCTGTATCCAATAAAAGAGATGAAAGCAAGGTGTTATAATATCGTTCCATGTCATATCGTTCAAATTATAATTTAAGCAATGTAATCCAATATGTGTATCAGAAAAATGTGTTGTTTTGCACCGTACATATCTAATACATAATGCGAAGTTGTCAACCTAGTACATGCAAAAAATATCAAAAGGAGTTTCAAACTTGCTTGAAATTCGGAGAAAGATGGAGCGTTTTGTTTTCCTTCCCTTTGTTGGGAATTTATGAGTCCCAAACAGATTCTTTTGTGCTTCCCCTGACGAGCTCCCTTCCGGGGAATGACTGATTCGAACATGAGTGGGAACCAACTCATCTGAAAGTCTACAATGCAGCCGAGCTGTGAAAGACGGATGAAGTCATTTCACGAGTGAAGGCAGATATTAAGGGATAAATCATAAACAGATAACTCTGTGCTGTAAAAGAAAAAAAAACATTACCGGACGTTGATTTTTCTAGTAGTCTCGAAAAATAAATGGCATTAGTGTGGTTTGTTTAAAGAACCCTTATAGGTAGGAATTCAAACCTACTATCTTAGGCCTAGCCTTAATAGTGCTAAATTAAGTATAAGTAGAAGAATGACTTAAAACTGCTAGGTCGTAGCCCTAATGGATTCGCTCAGCTTAGCCCTTTCCTTATGGGGTGGGATAAGAATATGGGCCCAAGAATGAATATATATATATATATATATATATATGTGTGTGTGTGTGTGTGTGTGTGTGTTAGTTACCGTGAAAGACCGAAATTAGAGAATGTCGACATTCTCCGGTGAATATCAACACATACCAAATAGTCTTTCTTCCTTACGTTTTCGAAAAGAAATTATAGTTTCTATTGGTATAATTATACATATTAACACAGTTATTTTTATATAAGTTGTTTCTGTAAAACTGTGGTGGATACTTTAATATTCCATCTTTTTTACCATACATTTTTAAAGAGAAACTATAGCTTTTCAATAAAAACATGTTAATCTATATATTTTAGTCTTATAGTCAATTCTTTGGGCAGTCCTTGAGAGAAAACTACTGCATCAATTTACTTCATTTTGGTCTTAAACGGAATATTTTAATCTATAGATGTGTCAAATTTGGTTTGTGTAACCGCAATTTCTATTAATGAGCGATAATTTACTATTAAAAAATTGTTTTCTACGCATGCTCAGCGACATGTTTAAATCTGGCTTTAGATACTTACTAAGCACGAGGCCGCTTAAACACGTTAATTTGTTTATTCCAAGGAATCTCTCTCTCTCTCTGCCATTTTTATTTTCAATTCTGTTTGTGAGATATAGAATTTTACCTGACGGAAATTGTCTATTTCTCCGTTCGTAATATTATGATTTACAATATTTGGCAATGATGTGTTGCGTATAATTTGCATATTACTACATTTATTTATTATCTTGCCGTCATATTTAGACGGGTACCAACTAGTAGAGTTAAAGTTTTTAAGCAATTTCATGACCATTGACTAGTTAAATCCATACGTTAATTTCTAAATTTTTGGCTACAATATAGTCCCGCGTCCAACATTAATGTTGTTTCTAAATTCTAACACTAACTTCAAAATGCACTCAAGAATTTCCCAATAATTTTATCTCCTAGCAAACTAATTATAAAAGACAGAAGACAAATTGCACAGGGTTTTGAAGAAGCATAGAAAATCAAGCATAAATTATAATTTCGGAAGAAGAAGAAAATTTTTTCAGGCTCTGACGGAGTTATTTAGTGTTAAATGCAATCTCCGAAACATGAAGTCAGATCCTTATCTGGGAAAATGGTTCTAGTCCTTAATCATACATCTAACAGATTGGATAAGTTAAACTTTCATGTAGAGTTTATCGCAGATCTGCATCAAACGCAACAATATACCACATGATAAAGTATTTTAAAGGTGAATTGAGAAATTGGTTTTTCAGGTTTCCTCTGCCCGGTCAAAAGTACGCTTCCAAACCGGTCTCCGTTCTTCCTAAAAATATTTTCAACACTAACAAAACCCTATGTCGCGCTGATACGAAAAATGTTACATGCTGTTGTAATAAGCCATTTTTGTTGCTCATGGAAACAGGTTGCTTTTGTAATGGAGAAAGCCGTAAAAATATGAAATTCATGAATATAAAGAGCTAAGAATGAAATAATTCGTTTTTAAAATTCTAGCGAGTGTTACATATGTAGTTAGATAGCGAAATTTTTATCTATATGATCAATAAAAATTTTTCCCATTGTTTTGCAAGAAATTGCTGATAACCTCAGTGCAACCACTTTTAGGAAGTAAATTGCATTTGTTATGCAGAAACATGTTTGATTCAATAAATATTATTTGCTGGTATACATACATACACACACATTTATATATATTTATTTATACATGCATCTCTCTCTCTCTCTCTCTCTCTCTCTCTCTCTCTCTCTCTCTCTCTCTCTCTCTATCTATCTATCTATCTCTCTCTCTATATATATACAGTGATTTCCGGTTATAAGAATCACGTTTGTTATTACTGTTTTTGATTCTTATAAGCGGTTGATTCTTATAGCCGAAATTTAGGTTTTTGGGCAGGCACACACACACACTTATATATACATATATTAGATAATTTACGATAAAATACTCTTTAATTTACGTTAATTATCTTTTATTAAAATTATTTTTTATAATTTTAAAAATACAACTTAATTTTTAGACGTATAAGTAGATACACATGATTATAGTAAGAGAAGAAAAAATCCAATATTTGTTACAACATACCTGCTTAACACTTGCGTAGTTTGACGTAATGAAGTTTTTAGGAGGCTGTTTATACCTCTTTCAATACCAATAGTCTCAGACGAAAATTCACCTTCTTGTTTACGTTTCACGGTTTGATAACTTGCTGAATCTAATAATTTCACGTTTGCCTAAGTGATAGTGGACACTTCGCCGAAGATTTATGTGTTTCAGGGTCTAAGTGGCTTTTTTTGAAAAATGAAATTAAAGCGAAGAGTGTAAACTGATTCTTTAAAACCGGTGGATTGATTCTTTAAAGCGAAAATTTTAACATGGAAATAATACATTTGTTTTTGTTTTCGTGATATTGATTCTTATAAACGGTTGATTCTTATAACCACTGATCACTATAAGCGGTGGTTACTGTATATATATTTATCGTCCACACTGTGATGCAACACAAAATGATGATATCTTTAAAGTCATAAAACGAGTAATTTACAATTAACAATAAAATAAAATCTAACAATGAAAAAAATATTATTTTAGAACAAAAATAAAATAGACTTTTAAAAATAATTCTTTACAGTCATAATTTAATGAAGCTATTTCAAATAATAAAGTTTGTTAATAAAGGATTTCATGCATCCAGAGATTTTTTTTAGTCCTCTAACTTTATGAATTTATAAAAAGGATTTTTTAGATACACCATGGATAGATCAACTATATATATATATGTATATATATATATATATATATATATATATATATATATATATATATATATATATATATATATATATATATATATATATATATATATATATATATATATATATAGTCTTTTTTTAAAAAACAAAGAGAGAAACTTGAGAAAAATTTTTTTTCCTTACCCATAACTCGGAGAAGAGTATCAGAATGAAATCCACTTACCTAAAAAGATAAAAGATCTGGTTAGAGTAAAAACTTTTAATTTTCGCTCTCTTTAGCAATTATATAGTTTTAAAAAATGAATTAAAACCTTTATAAATATGGGGAAATAATGATGACTTAGTAGATTAATAACAATTTAGAAATAATGAGTTGACGCTGCACATCAGAGAAAAAAAAATGCTAGGTAAATTCTTAAGAATTATTTATAAAAAGCAGATTAAAATATACGTGAAATTAAAAAAAAAAGGACTGGTAAATTACAATGTTTTATCAGTATATGTGAGTTTTTATTCCTAGAAACTATACAGTTTCAGTGTTGAACATCTAAAAATAATGAATAAAATTCTTCTAAAAAGTTACGTCACTCAAAGTATGCAACTTTTTAAAATTGATTTATACAAAGGACATACCTTTTTTTTTAAAATTATGTCCTTCATATTTTATTGTGATGTATTTAGCAAATCACCCCTTTACTGCATTTCTCCATTACAAAGTAGACGTGGATTTTCAATCATAGAAACTGTACAAGTTCATTGTTGAACTCAGGAGAATCAGTATAACTGTTTTGGAATTTATATGTAACTCAAAGTATTTATCATTCTTTAAAAGTAATAACTTTTTGTTTAGAACAGATACGGTGGTAGAAACAAGGTCAGTACATATGGATTGGGCAGATAAGATCCGGCTCTCCTGAAGTCGTTGATATATTTTTTATGATGTGCTAATCAAATCACCTCTAGACTGCGATATTCCAAGGAAAATGCGAGTTTTCAAGCCCAGAAATTCAACAAGTTCAGTGTTAACTCCCGAGAGAATCTATATATTTTTTCTAAAGTTTACAAGCAACTCAAAGTATTTATCATTCTTTGAATATAATAGCTTTTATCTAAGGATAGATACGATTGTATAAACCAGTGACGTACGGTCCCAGAGCATCCTACTATTTAACACGTCGGGAATTTATTATGAGGGTGCTCGGTTCATATACATATATACATATATATATATATATATATACATATATATATATATATATATATATATATATATATATATATATATATATATATATATATATATATATACATACATACATACATACATATATATATATATATATATATATATATATATATATATATATATATATATGTGTGTGTGTGTGTGTGTGTGCGCGCGCGTGTAATGTTAGGAACTTAAACTATAATTAACTAGATTTAATTGAGTTAAAATCAGACAAATTAGCGTTAAAAGGTAATTTACTATAAGAAATTCATTATTTATTAACACCGGAGTACGCTCTCAATCTCTCGGTTTGAGAGAGGCCTTGAGCGAATCGCAGAGAATTGCGTCATATTCTCGAATGTTCAAAAGAACATGAGAATGAACCATCGGTCACAGGTTGATGACTGACGCCCGCGCCTTTGCATAAGCGCGTAAAGAACAAAACCTAGATTAGAATTGTCCACCGTTGGACGAGGTCGCGTGTCGTGAGCTGAGAGATGTTGGAAAATGGTGATTTAGCTGGGTTGATTAGATTTTTTAAGTAATGTTGAGCAATAAATTTCTTTAAATGTTATTGAAGTATTAATTCTTTGCCACAGGACTGCTTTTAGATTAATTAATACTTAGATAATGGTTACGCGGTGTAAGCACCGTGACATATATATATATATATATATATATATATATATATATATATATATATTTATTTATAGATAAAAAATATACATACATATATATTTATTGTTCCCAATGTGATGCAACATAAAGTGATTATATCATTGAAGTCATAAAACGAGTAATTTACAATTAACAATAAATTACATGTAACAATAAAATATATCAAATGCTGCGCTGGGTAAGGTCAAGTAGGTCGGAAAGTCCCACGGTGGGGCTTATAGGGGTGAGAGGAGGGTATGAGTCTCTCAGATGTCGTATTAGAGGGTGCTCGGTCTAAATTGTGGTGGAGGCATATTCACCGGTAGATTCGACCCTAGAAGGCAGTTGTTACGTCTGGTCATATCTGGTGCATTGAATGTATTGGTAACCAGGGACGTATAACAGGGAAATTTTTATGTATATAACTCAAAGTATTTATCATTGTTTTATTGCAATACTTTATAGTGTAGAATAGATATGACTGTACAAAGCAGGGACAGCCGCACGCATTTTATAGTGGGTCCGTTTTTGGTCCGATTCCACCAAATACGCATATCTACATACAGTGGCTCCCAAAAGTGTTCGTACACTTACGATTTTCAATGAAATAGGGGTCTATCCATTAATTAAAATGAATATTTCTGAATGGGTATTTAATAATAAGATCTAGAATCTATTCTTAACAAAACTACATGAAATATTTTAAAAACATAGTAAAACTTACTTTTTGATTATTGGTTTCTTAAAAATAAACAAAAACTTTATCTCACAAAAGTCATCGTACACTTGTAAAAAAATCTACTTATTAGTAAATATTCTAATTTGTCGTTAAATTAATATTTACTAGGATATCCTTTAGCATCCACAACAGCTTTTAAACGTCGGGGAATAGATTGCACTAGTTCTTTTGTAATTTCTGCATCAATGTTCATCTATTCTTCCATCTTCATTGTTTTTAGTTCGCTTTTCGTGTGAATGTCGTGTTTTCGTACTCGAACCTAAAGTTCTCTCCAAATATGTTCTGTTGGGTTTAAATCTGGCGATTGAGGTAGTGTTTTCAAAACTTGTGGACAATTATAGAGACACCAGAGGCGAACGTTGAGAGCCGTGTGAAAAAGATCGTTATCTTGATAAAAAACAGTTGTTTCCAATACCCAAATTTTGGGCTGATAATTTTAAATTGTCTCTTAAAATATTTATATAAACAGCATGATTCATTATGCCATCAATAAATACCAAATTACCTAGTCCTGATGCTGACATGCACCCCAACACAAGGACACCTCAACCGCCATGCTTAACTGTTCCTACTAAGTTCTTGGGATTAAGTTCCTCATTTTTTCAACTCCATACAATTAATTATACGTCCATCGGAACCAAAAATGTTAAACTTGCTTTGATTGGCAAATAAGACATTATTCCAATACGTTTGGGTTTATTTATCATTGATAGTGCGACGGAAAGCCTAAACTTTCTGTTTTTCTCACTCACAAAAAATTTTCTACTGGCAGAACGCCCATGTAATCCAGCTGCTCTGAGAACTTGTCAAACAGTTTCAGGTGAAATTGAAGTAGAAAATGTTTCATTAAATTCTGCAGAAACATTTACAGCACTCAAACGTTGATTTTTCACAAATTTTCTAATTATAAATCTCTGATCACGTTTTGTTAACTTTGCCGGACGACCTTTTCTTACCTTGTTTTCGATCCGATTTTCTTCTTTAAAGCACTTTATCACATACTGCACAGTAGAATGGAATAAATTACGTAATTTAGCAGTATTCCGAACTGATTTACCACTACTATGATGAAAAATAATCCATTTTCGAATGCTGTTCGTAGTTTCTTTACGACTACGAGCCATTTTTAAATAATAAATAGAATATTACGGAATAGGCAAGCATAAATTAAATCCTAACGATATTTTAAATGCCACCACAGTTCGAAAATAAAAATAAAGTGCCAGACGATAATTTTAATTATGAATTTACCCGAAAATATTTCAGTGTACGATGACTTTTGTGAGATAAAGTTTTTGTTACTTTTTGATTACTGGTTTCTTAAAAATAAAGTTTTACTATGTTTTCAAAATAGTTTATGTAGTTTTGTTAAGAATAGATTATAGATCTTATTATTAAATACCCATTCTGAAATATTCATTTTAATTAATGGATAGACCTCTATTTCATTGAAAATCGTAAGTGTACGAACACGTTTGGGAGCCACTGTATATGGTGCTCCCCACAATAAAGTAGCCAAGAAAATCGCGGTGTGAATGGGCGAATGTTCTGAGGACACAGTTCCCGGAGAATAAAAAAATAATACACCATGGATGTAGACAGGGAGAAGGCAGGGAAAACCCAGCTCCTCTGAAATTAATGTCCTTTATATATTATTATGATGTGTTTTAAAAAAAAAATCGACCCTTAATTTCTTTTCATCAGATTCACTCTAGTTTAGTTTTCTGGGTGCATTACTGAGTCAAAGTAACAAGTTTCTAACACCAAACATTTGAACAATGAAAGCAAAATTATTATGCATTCCATGTAAGAAACTCCCTGTATGAGTCAATTCAGAACTGAAAGAAATTTGAAAAAAAATTTTATCCAGTAAAAATTTGATCTGATAATTTTCTGATAAAATTTTTTGTCTCATAATATCAAATTTTTTGTAGTCTTACAATACAGACTAAAAAATTTAATCCAACAAATGATAAATTTTTTTATCTAATACATGACAAAGCTTTTTTATCTGATAATACCAAATAGTTTTTTTAAATATGATAATACCTGATAAAAAGTTTAATCTGATAATACCAATTTTTTTTATCTTACAATACCTAATAAAAATTTTTAAATCTAATAAATGATAATTTTTTTATCCAATACATGATTTTTATCTGATAATACCAAATAGTTTTTTTTAAATTTGATAATACCTCATAAATTTTTTTTCTGATAATACCTTAAGGGGACTCACTACCCTTAAATCTTTAAAACATTCGATTTAAAAAAAAATATATGTTAAAGCCTGATCATTTCTGAACAAAATAAAGCAAACCGCATGAAAATATTCCGCTTAGTTTCGGAGATATTGATATTCTGAATATTTAATTATTGATCAAGTTTATGGTCAGAAACATTTTAAAACTCATTTTTCGCAAAATGTAATTTTGCATCATTCCGCAACTGATATCTCAAAAACTATGAAACATAATTCCATGAAATTTTTATCACTACATAATCATGTTATTTTATTGCGTCTGAAATAGAATTATTGCAATCACTGCACATTTTGTTATTTTTTCGGGGGTAAATTGATGTACAAATTTAAGGAAATTTTAAGTATATTTTGAGCAGTTTTAAATAAATTGAAAAAACATTTTAATGTTGAATGTTTTCTGTTCAATTGTATTTTGAATCATTTATTTTAAATATAAAACAGGAATTATACATTTAAGTGTAAAATTAATTTCATAGTTCTGCGCGCTAGCCAGTATACAATGAAAATGCTTAAAATACAAGGTATATTTAAAGCATTTAAAAAAAAATTATTTAAAATTATTTTGACAGTTGAAAATTTGTTTATTAAAATAAATATATCAATTTATCGTATACATAAAATTTGGAAAAATTGGGAGTAAATTGAAACAGCTAAAAAGAGTCAAAAAGTATGAAAATATGCCTTATTTCCTCGACTTAAGAGTCGTGAGTCCCCTTAAGCAAATCGTCCAATAATTTTCTGATAAAACATTTTGTCTGATAATACCAATTTTTTTATCTTATAATACCAAATAAAAAATTTTTAATCTAATAAACGATAAATTTTTTTTATCTAATACATGACAAAGATTTTTATCTGATAATACCAAACAGTTTTTTTATCTGATAATACCTGATAAAAGAAAGTTTAATCTGATAAAACCTTAAGTAAATTATCTGATGATTTTCTGATAAAACTTTTTGTCTGATAATACCAAATATTTTTTTATCTTACAATACCTAATAAAAAGATTTTAATCTAATAAACCTGATAAAAATTTTTAACCTAATACATAACAAAACAAATTAATCTGATAATACCCAATAGTTTTTAAAATCTGATAATACCTTAAGCAAATTATCTGATAATTTTCTGATAAAACTTTTTGTCTGATAAAACCAAATTTTTTTTTTATCTTACAATACCTAATAAAAAATTTTTAATCTTATACCTAATAAAAATTTTTCTAATACATGACAAAAAATTTTATCCGATAAAACCCAATAGTTTTTTTATCTCATAATACCTGATAAAAAAATCAATCTGATAATACCTTAAGCAAATTATTGAAAAACTTCGCTATTCCATACAGAAAAAGATCAAATATGGAGCAAAACGTCGCAAAACTACCCTCAAATATTCAAAAAAAAGTAGAGGGAAAATAGAATTTGAAGCTTGAAACTTCTAACTTAATTCGTCCAGCTTTTCTTGAAGATTGGAGGCAAGTTATTGAGTCGAGCTGAAAGCTCCCTGCGGCTTTTTAGCCAAACTTCGCACCGTAAGTTGACACACTCTGTGGATAATGGAATATTTTCAGAACTTTAAAGTTTCTTGGGGAAACTAAACAATAAGATTCTTAATTTCCTAAAACACAACATCAAGAAATTCATTGCACAAAGATTTTTTTTTCGTTGCGACTATGCCATAACGAGTCTAAAATTCATTTAATACTACTTCTATCATTAACAGTAGAAATAATTGCAATATGATATGAAAGAGGAAAACAAAAAATATTCAGTAAATAGGAAAAAAAGTAAAGAAAATACTGTAACAATCGAAGTGTATATTTAAAATAGGTAAATAAATACACACATATTGCGCATATATATATATATATATATATATATATATATATATATATATATATATATATATATATATATATATATATATATATACAGAGAGAGAGAGATACAAACATATATATATTTTTTATATATATATATACATATACACACACACACACTCAATCGTGTGTTGCCAAAATCAGATCAGATATAATAGATCACAGTGCAGATTATTATTACTTACTTACACACACATTAATTATATATAATTATATATATATATCTATATATATATATATATATATATATATATATATATATATATATATATATATATATATATATATTGTGTACACACACATATTATGTGAATCACAATGTATTTTATGTAATTCACATGCATCGATGACATATACCTTTATATAAAAAAAGACATCCTTCGAACGAGTTTTTTTAACCTTTCGAATAGCTCTGAAAGTAGCTTTTCAAAAAGGTGAAAAAAAATCGCTAACTCTTTCCCGTTTCAATATATTTAAAGTCGTAAATATTCTCCAAAAATCTCATTTCGAAGCGAACGTTTTTCTTTCCATGTTACAACGCCAGACACCAGTTTTTTGAAGATAACTCCTTCTCATTTTTCATACTCTCCGAGGAAATTCGAGACCTGATAGGCATCTGCACGCGGACATCCGAGATAATTGGAAAAAATATCCGGCTTAATTGCGTTATGCAGTTTAGGCGGTATTTAACTAGCTGACAGAATTCTGTCGCTCAGGCGTAAACTGGCATATTGAAATCCAATTAACATCGGGAGGTATTAAGTTGCACGGTAAAAACTATTTGTTGAAGAGGATGACGTTTTGGTGTAGCTTAGGACTTTGAGAAACGGAAAAAAAAAATATTTTTTTTAAACTTTCTGCTGTTTAATAAAAATGCTAGGTTTTTTTTTTCGTGGCGTATTTTCTTTGTGGAAGGGGATAAACATTTTAACTCTTAACCCGATTATGAAAGAGTGCTTTGTGAGCACTCTTCGACTGAAAAATTTCCAGCTCTAAAAGCTCTCTGCGATCGACATTTACACTGCGTAAAACGTCTGCTTTATATTTGTCTCGTTACAGACTTAACTGCAATTTATATGTCGATGGCTTATTTGCAGAAAGACGTAACCCCGAAAGATGAATTGTTCAGGAGAGATGAAAAACTTTTAAATTATTAAGTGATAAATAAACGAGCCCCCTTTTTTACATTTTGTGCATGGTATGTGTTATGTTTTTAAACTATTTACTCACCATTAATGATAAAATAGGTAATTAGTAATTCAAAAATTAATAATTCACGCAAGGCCTAAGGTAGCCTTGTTGTAGATCGTCGGGCTTGGAATTGGAGATGCGCTATTCAAATCCCGATGAACGCCATTAAATACATCCGTGTCTAGGCCGGATATAGGCACGTTAAATCCGTAGAGCGTTAAGTTCTTCTATGAGGTCATAGAGGGTGGAAGAAGGTAGATTCCTCCAGATGTCACTCCTTGGGGGGGGAGGGGGGCAACATACAGGTGGCACCAGAGATTGGTGTTGGTACATGCAGTTGGTACATATGGTGCCTCCATTGAAAGCAACCAACAATTATTGCGTCTTCAATTATAAGAGCCCCGCATTGGCAAACAAGAACTTAATTCACGTCATCTCATAATCAACTGTACTATCATCTGTGTTACTTCCTATTGCGGTAACTATGCGAACACTCGCTTCGAATTGGATACAGGCTTAAGCGATACTGCAAGAAAGTGCTGAATGCTGATTCATAATACCAGTACCAGAATCACAAAAAAATGCAGGGTTACGACCTATTGCAAATAAACAATCGATTAATAAATTTAACGAAAAATAGCTGACAATACATGATATCCTCCTTTTACCTGTGATGAAGTTAATACAGTTATAGCTATGCTACAGCCAAATAAATCACCTGGTCCTGATTCCATCACAAATGAGATCATTAAACAGTTCCATTTTATGTTTCCTTCTTTTCTCCATAAACTCTTTAATATTTGTCTGGATGTTGGTATTTTTCCACGTGTTTGGAAGTGTGCACAAGTGATACTTATCCCCAAGGGAAATGACTCTAAAATACCTCATTTGGATAATCTAAGATGCATTAGCTTACTTCCTGCTTTAGGTAAGTGCTTGGAGAAACTTTTCGTTAACAGAATTTGCTGGTTTTTGCGCCGGGGAGACTTTTTTTCTAGTGACCAGTACGGCTTTACACCTCAGAAGAGTACTGAGGATGCTTTGTTACGTTTAAGTGAGATTGTTCAGAGAGGTAAAAAGAAAAATTTGCACACAATCTTGGTTTTTCTGGATATAAAAGGCGCTTTCGACAATGCTTGGTGGCCTTGCATTCTCAACCTTCTTAAAAAAGCGGAACTACCACTGAATATTTTTTCACTGGCTGCTGACTTTTTAAAGGACAGAGTAGCCAAATTGAGACTGGGCTCAGCTTCCGCTATCCATCGGCTTGAGAGGGGTTGCCCTCAAGGCTCAGTTTCTGGACCTGCCTTTTGGAATTTGATTATTAACGATCTCCTCATAAAACTTAATAAACTTGCCTGTTGTGATACTATTGCTTTTGCGGATGACCTCCTATTTTGTTTCCAGGGCAGGGATCTTCCTGCGACTTTCCTTTGTGCTCAAGAAACCTTGAACCTTGCTACCAAATGGTCAAAAGATTTTAAATTGGAATTTAACTCTGCTAAAACCAAAGTCATGTTTATTGAAAAACGCAATGTTCTTTATGACGCATTCCAGCTGTTTCTCGACGGAACTCCCTTGGCTGTGGTAGGGCAATTTAAATATCTTGGGGTTCTTCTTGACTGCAAGTTTTCTTGGAAAAAACACCTTTCTTACATTTCAGAGAAGTGTGACAAATTGCAACGTGGTTTATGTCGCATCGCACGTAATACGTACGGCATCAGGTTTGATGTCCATTCGCTCATTTATAAGCAAGGCATTGAACCTTTTATTTTGTACGGCTCTAGAGCTTGGGGTATGGCGCTCAAGAAGAAGATTAATTGTAAATTTCTCCGACGCATTCAAAGACGTATTCTCTTGCGAGTCATATGTGGATATCGCACCTTAAGCTATGAATCTGTTTATGCAATTTCTGGTTTTCCTCCGATCGACACTGCCATTCTTCATAATATCGCCTTTAGAGAAAATTTCTCTACTTCTTCTACTTCTGGTTACGATTATGTTTTACCTCCATCTGATCTTCCTCATCCCACGGAGAGAAAGGCTATCAATGTTATTAATTATTGCAACAAAACTGCAGGTGATTTCCCTGTTACTTGCTATACTGATGGCAGTAAAATTGATGGCAAGGTTGGTTTCGCTTTTGTTGCCTTCAAGAATGGCATTGAATTCGAGCATTTTCAATTTAGAATTCGAGATGAATGCACTGTTTTTATAGCTGAACTTTTATGTTTAAACTTTGCCATTAAATGGATCATGAATCGCGATAGTGCTGACAAAGATTATCTCATTTGTACCGATTCACTTTCATCCTTGGAGACCTTAAAATGTATTTCTTCTGCCAATAACATTATCGTCGAAATTCAAAGGCAACTCAAAACCCTTGAAAGTAAAAACGTCTCTGTTTTCTTTGCTTTTGTTCGTGGGCATACTGGTATCTTTGGTAACGAGCGAGCCGACTTCCTTGCCAAGTCCGCTACAAGGCGTGAAATTGACATTAGTGTCAATATTCCCAAATCTTTTTTTAAGAAGGCCATGTTTGAGAGTATGGTGGAGTCATGGAACCAAGAATACGTCAGCTCAAATAATGGTAGTTTAACCAAGAAATTTTTCCCGTCCATTAGAATGAGACTCTCTTGCCATCACTTCTTTGCTAACTACAAACTGACTCAGTTCCTCACAGGACATGGAAATTTTAAGAGCTATTTGAGTAGATTCAAATTGTGTTCGGCGACCCCCTGTGATTGCAGCGTTGGTGGCGAGGAAAATGCTGAACATGTTCTGTTTTTGTGTTCGAAGTACCGCAGGGAGAGAAATATTTTTAAATTGGCTCTTAAGGACTTAAATATTAACTGGCCTCCCAATTTCTCTCTGCTCGTTTCTGGGAAGTGTGCTTTCGGCTTATTTTGTAAATTTATTGTAAATATTTGTAATTCTTCTTAGTTTCTTTTATTTGTTTTATTTTGTCTGTTTCTTATGTTTTCTTAGTGTTTTATACTTACCTCTGTAAGTCCCGTGTGATACTTTGTGGTACACGGGAATTTTATGTGTATTTTTTAATAATAAAAAAAAAAAAAATACATGATATCTATCTTTGAAAAAATACACTCTGTCACAAAAGAATATAAACACCCAGAAAAATCGAGCTACTATCACGAAACTTGGCAGGAATGTAGTCTGGTAAGACATATGCAAATGATTAAAATTTCGACGTCAATGAGACAAGGGTAAGCGCGCTATGCGCATATGAGATGCGGAGCTGGGAGAGTTTAAAAGCACGATTTCTCGTGCCATAGGGTTATTCAAACAAATATGTTGACTTGGATGGACGGTATTGTGACTAGAGATGCCTCTCAGACGTAACCGTCGACAGTACGAAAAATTGTCGGACTTTGAGAGGGGGCGTATAGTAGGCTTCAGAGAAGCAGGTTGGTCGAACAGGCGAATCGGTCACCACCTCGGTCGGAGCGATATGGTAGTTGCTCGGTGTTGACAACAATGAATCACGGAAGGGATAGTCTACCGTCGCGGAGGGTGAGGGCGTCCCTGGAACACAAATGTGCGCAAGGATCGCGCAAACATAAGAGCGGCCACGTCCGCACCAACAACGTCGCTAGAATCGGTTCGACGCCATTTACCATTGTGATGAAGCGCTTTCGCTTTTAAAGAAAAATTAAAATTTTTAGAGAGATAAAGTGATCGAAGGCTGTTTTCAATCACATTTCGGTTAGAATGCTAGGAAGCCGCCTTTGATTAGACGACGGAACAGTCGTCTTTTCGCCTTAGCGAATTTAAAAGCGGCGGTGCGCGATAGGGGGTAGGTGATTGCAGACGCAGATAAGGAGATGGCACCAGGGTTTGACATTAAAGTAAAATACCCTATTGTAAAAAAAAAAATTATTGGGCCTGTTTGGGAGGTAGACCGCAAAACACGTGGACTGGACTTTGGGTGGTCTGTTGTATGACGCAAGGAAGGCGTGCATGAGTTATGGGATTATCCAATCCAAGAAATGAAAATTGAGGCCAAGTGGTGGATTTTTGAAAGCTTTCCTGAATGGATTAGGAGTCACGAGAAGGCGTGGACATAGTTATAAAAAAATAAATAAATAGAAGACTTAGAGTTTTTTCGACGATTCACTTATGCATGCAAGGCCGGGTTCCCTCTTCCCGGTGCTTAGCATCGCAGGTGATGAAGTGTTCTTATTTTAACTGTCGAGGAACAGTTCAGCTTGCCAGGGAGTTTCCCGAAGGAATATGTTGTTTAGCGGAGCAGAGATCCGGTTGATGTGTCCCGGTATCATAGCCTCATGATCCTGATACGAGAGTTTGTTTTGCTGATGATGAAAATCTGGTTGCTGCCTTCACCAATAAATAATTGAGAGTATGTGTGGAGAGAATTGCGCCTTCACATTGGAGTTCCTATTGAGTCGTCCCAGAGATTAGAAAAGTTTTCGATTGAGAGAGCTTGAGGACATCAAGTGCCTGACAACTACCCCCCATCTTTTGAAAAGCGCGGAAGAAACATACGATAGATGTCCACGACAGATGTCCATGACAGAGCTCAGAAGCCCACTATAGAGCTAAGAAGGCCCACGACAGAGCCAGGAAGGCCCACGACAGAGCCAAGAAGGCCCACGACAGAGCCAAGAAGGCCCACGACAGCCGAAAGATGTTGAATGCCTGCTACCCGAGAAAGAAGAAAGGAGACCCCATGCCCGATGGTAGCATCGACACCCGTGTTCCAGTGCGGTTAGCATCCAATTGAGTGAGTGTTAATCATTTTGTCTTGTTCAGACCCAACATCGAAAATTTGAATGATTGAGTGCGGGATCAATGTTTGTTTTTTTAAAATATAGATTTTGAGAGAGAGTAGTTCTTTGCCGTAGGTAAAATAAATAAATTTATGCTCCCTGAATCCAAAAGGTGTAGATTTAATTAAATACATGTCATTCGATATGAATCGAAGAGAAAATGCTAAAAGATTAGTAAAATGTGTAAACTGTGTGCGAAGATTTGGTGATTCGGTTTTTGAGTTAAATTGTAAATAGATAAGGTTGTAAATAAATCAATTTTATTTTGTTACATTGGAGTCAGTCATCTTTGTTTTGTGTAGTTGATCTAAAGGAAGGTTTTAGAAGCAAAGCTTGTTTGACCTGTTCGGTTGCAAATCTGTCTTGAGCTTTGGGTTGTATTCAAGAAAATAAATAAAAAACACAACGCACCCAAATACCTATTACTTATCAATAATTTGTACTAACCCAAATAATTTACGAATCTCGCCCAAAAAAAATAAATAATTGAAGACAGGCAACACGACAACCATCTTCCAGACATCCGGTGGTATCAAGGGAAACCATTCGGAGACGACTGGCCGACGCAGATATAACGAGCCGACGTCCATTAAGACGCCTACCACTGACCCCACATCATAGGCAGTGTCGAATGGATTTTTGCCGACCTCGGGCAAGCTGGAGTGTGACCGACTGGGGGCGTGTGTTCTTCAGCGATGAATCCCGATTCAGTCTCAATGCTGATGACCAGCGCAAACGCGTGTGGAGACGGCCAGGCCATCGGTCCGAACCGGCATTTGTTGTCGAGAGGCATACTGCGATTACACAAGGTGTGACAGTATGGGGCGCGATTTGTTGGGACACACGATTACCTCTAGTCGTCCTTCAACGCACTTTGACGGCACGCAGTTATGTGGACGAGATTTTAACTCCAGTAGCACTGCCTATGCTATCAAGTCGCCCAGCTGCCATTTATCAGGAAGACAACGCTCGTCCACATATTGCGCAACTCTCCTAACAATGTCATCAAGGATATGATGTACTCCCATGGCACCAGACCTCTCGTCATTAGAGCACGTCTGGAACGTGCTTGGAAGGCAATTGCAGCCGTCCCGGAATACTGGTGAATTAACTGCCCAGTTGCAAAGATAATGGCATGATCTTCCGCGAGGGGTCATAGGTGACTTCACTGATTCGATGCCACTCCGTGTTTCGGCTTGTATAGCTGCCAGAGGTGGATTTACTACTTACTGATTTGTAATATTTTTCATGCCATATCTTCTTAATAAAACGGTCTGTTCTTCTGAATTTGTCATCATTTGCTTATCTCCTCACACACTACATACATGTTAAGTTTCATGATAGTAGCTCGTTCCCTTCTGGGTGAATATATTTTTTTTTGTGACAGTGTATTTCATTTCAAACTTTTTGTTGCACAGCAGAAGATTTTATAATCGATTACTTTCGGTTTCTAAATTTAGCGTAACATTTTTTTCTCCTAATTTAGATAAAAAATTTCTTTCGTAAAGAAAAATTACAAGTATTCTGTTATTTCGTTATCTTTCTTAAAGGACGAAATCATTCGGAAATTTACCTACATTTTTAAATGTTACTATTTTACTGATATACTATGTAATATTGAAATCCGTGTTTCTGTGTTACACGATGGCTCGAAAAATGACAAAGTAGATTTTAAAATTAATGCAGTCGAAAAAGGGGGCATCTTTACCCGTCCGGGTCCGATTTCACTTTTCTCCACTGACAAACAAAAATAGGGACTCTTTTTCTCCCACCTCCCACATCCTGGTTGCGGCTTCCTGGACCCTGAAACACACACATCTTCGGTGAAGTGTCCACTATCACTTAGGCAAACGTGACATTAGTAGTATTCAGCACGTATTCAAACCGCGAAATGTAACCTAGAAGGTGAATCTTTCTGAGACTATTAGTATTGAAAGAGGTATAAACAGCCTCCTGAAAACTTCATTACGTCAAACTACCATAGACAACTTTTTCTTGCTCCCTTCCTGTAGTTGAAATGTTAAAACTGTTAAGCAGGTATGTCGTAACAAATATTGAATTTTTTTCTTCTCTTACTATAATCATGTGTATCTACTTATAGGTCTAGAAATTAAGTTGTATTTTTAAAATTATAAAGAATAATTTTAATAAAAGATAATTAACGTATATTAAAGAGTATTTTATTTTAAATTATCTAATATATGTATATATATGTGTGTGTGTGCCTGTCCAAAAACCTAAATTTCGGCTATAAGAATCAACCGCTTATAAGAATCAAAAACAGTAATAATAATGATTCTTATAAGCGGAAATCACTGTATATATATATATATATATATGCTATAAATATGCAACTATAAATTTAATATTATTCTATTTCCTTTACAATTCAGTATAATAGACTCATACGGCCGTGTTTAAAAGAATATGAAATGATTGCTAGAAAATTTAAAACCTTTTGAAAAAGCACCAATGTCTCCAGCGAGATAACAATATTCTTGAAATTTAATGATGAAATTCCAAATTAAAATTTTAATACTTCGCACTAATTAAAAACAATATAAAAAGTTTTTATAAAAACTCAAAGCAGTTTATTTTTAAAGCATGCATAACCATTTTTGGAATTAGGCCTTTTTTTTCTTTTTTTAAAATTATTTAATTTTGCTTTTTTCTTGTGTAGACACACACTATTGCATTAATTAGAACAGATAATATAGCAGCAGTGGAAATTAACGTAAGCACCGCTATTACTTTGTTTAATCGTTGTTTAAAACAGTATAAGGGGTTAATATAAAAACTCTAAGTAGATAATTTCTTAAGCATGCAGGGCCTGTTTGGAATTAATTATCTGGGTACACACCACTGCATTAATTAGCTAAGATAAACGGGAGTTTTAAGTATTATTAGAACAAAAGCATATTGCGTCTTCATATGAATAAATATATTATAAATATGTATATATGTATTAATAAATATAATAGTTATAAATATTAATAAAAATTAAATGAATAAATGAATAAACATATATATAGATACATATCTATCTGCATATATATATATATTATATATATATATATATATATATATATATATATATATATATATATATATATATATATATATATATGTGTGTGTGTGTGTGTGTGTGTGTGTGTGTGTGAGTAATTTCAGATGAATAAACTAAGAATCATTCAACTATAACTAGAAACTAATGGTTAGGATAACATGTATAAGAAAATTGCACTTATAAATAGTTTATAAATTGTTTATAAACATTAATAAGCAATTAAATATATAAATAAATATACATATATCTATCTATAAATATCTATAAATATACTAAAATAAATACACACACACACACACATATATATATATTTATTTATTTTAGTATATTTATAGATATTTAGAGATATCAATATATAAATATATATATATATATATATATATATATATATATATATATATATATATATAAATAATTTCATATGAATAAACTAAGAGTCATTCAACTGTAACTAGAAATTATTGGTTAGAATAACATGTATAGGAATTTTGCACTTAAAAAAAAAAAAAAAAAAAAAAAAGAAAGAAAGAAAAAGAAATTTTTATACATTTAAAAACTTGGCCAAACATTTTTATTTAACACTAGAAATTAAACAAGGAATCAAACTCGGGGTTCTTTGAATTTGAAATGATGTTTTGATCATTACGATCTTAACATTACGAAATCCTATGGGGATCTGTTGTCATTGTTGTGACTTAGCCCCCAGGCTGGAACGGGCACTGTAAACATGAAATACTGTTTTGGGGCATATTGCAAAAATAGAAGCACAACTAGAAGAGCGAGAAAATATGTTCTAAGTTACAAAAGTGAGATTCCTAAAACCGGTAAACCCGCTACCCTGAAACAGGTAGATATTTTAGCCTGAAGCAACATTTCGTTTCTACAGTGTGTCAAACCAAGTCTGCGGGCTGAGAAATGCAGCCCTGGTTTTTAAGGGTGTTGGAGTCCGGCTTAGCTAGATGCCACCACAGTTTTGACCGAGCACCCCTAGAGGTGACATCTGGTGGGCTAGTACCATTCTTCCACCCACATGGAATGAATTTTTGGCCTACGGATTCAACATGCCCATACCCTGTGTAGTCAAGTATGTATTCAATGGCGTTTGTCAGAATTCGAACTGGATTCCCACCGTCTTAATTTTCCGTATGGCATATATTTGACTTTTTATGCCACCGTGTTTTGCGTTATGAGATTAATCAACTGAAAATTTCTACTAACTTCTGAAATCTGATATGTTTAATACGACCAATTAACCAGAACCTGGGATCGAACCTGAATCTCCTATTCTCGAGGCCGGAGGGTTGCCACCTAAAATATCCCGGCGTTGTGAGGAATTCTCAACTATGAATGCCTTTCTCTCACAGACCTTTTTTCCCTAGTACTAAAACCGAGTTAACAACTTTCAAATTCCAGGGAGGCGCCTAAGCAGAGAGGCAAAAAAAAATGCCACTCTACCCCGTCCAGAAATTACTGTAGAGACGCTCTTATGGCAAGCAGTTTCGTCTGCCATAGCGAACTATGGGTGCAGCTGAAGTAGCATGACATAAATCTGCTGAACGCGTTTCAGAGCCATCCTATTTCACGCAGAGTAGCACAGCCACTTTAATGAGGATCGACTGGTGACAGATAAATGCTCATGCCACCTGGCTTCAAGCAACGCCGACCGTGTAAAAAAGTTGGAAAAAAAGGGGAAGCCGCGGAATGGAGCTGAAAAAAAAATGAATGTGCTAAGGCAAGGGAGTAAGTAAATAAACGCGAGACAAGATCCGCTTTTAACTTCAGCTAACAACTAACTCATCACCATAATTTCAGACTTCTCCCCCCCCCCCCCCAACTTCGCCAAACGTGCGTTATCTTTCGAAATGCCGCTTGTAAAAGTCGAAATAAACAGCCATCTGTCTTGTGCCGCGCGGGTGACATTCACCATTTGGAAGTGCCTACGGCCGAAACTAACATGCTCAAAGGTACCAGACGTCATACGCATTACGGTACCCATGTTTAAACGTGGGTCCAAACGGCAAAGAGAAAAAAAAAATTATCGGCGAGATATTAAAAGAGCGCAATTGTGCTTGGACGGTAATATAAAAAGTTACACGGAGTTTCGAAACGGATTTTTAAAACACATTCGACGGCAACAAGAAGAACGAAGTCCCTAAAAACAAATTTAAAGAAGGTTTAAGTTTATTTTCCCCCTTCACGATATATAAACCAAAATTTTAAATCCAAATTTATTTGCATAAATTACAGTTCTGTTTGTTGTTGTTGTTCCTAATGCACCCTTGGCCGGAAGTTCCAAGCCAAGTCCATATAGCAATTCGCGCTAATGTGTGAGGCTCCGGTTTATATAGCACCACAGCGGTTGGAGTCCGTCTTAAGGGAATAAGGGACCTTTAACCTTGTTTTTTTGAATTTTTAATATTTTGCTTTATATACTACATGAGTATAATTAATATTCTTTTTAATGCATTGAATTCACTTAGAATTCACAAATAAGTATTTTGTAGAAGAATAAGACTTTATTTTCAAAAAATCCTTCAAAAATGTTAGAATTTTCAAAATTCTCCATGCGCATTCATTTTTTACTTATTTTATCCAAATTTCTCAGGATCGTTAATGGAAGTTGTTTTAAAACTGTGCATAGTTCTTTGAAACCTCAATTTTTTTTTCAAAATTCATAAACCATGAAATAAATTAAAAACATGCAAAAGCGTAAAACAATAGCAGCCAAAATAAAAAAATTGTTCTTTAAGATTTTAGATGCATACAAAAATAAATCAGTGCACAATTATATTTATAAACAAATGGTAAATTTATATTAAAAAATTTGAGGTTTTTAAATGATATAGAATGCGCATGGAGAATTTTGAATATTGTTAGAATTTTTGAAAAAGTTTTTGAAAAACAGGCATTATTCTGACCAAAAAATCCTTATTTTGAATTCTTAGGGTCTTTAATGTAGTAACAAATAATGTTGATTACTCCCATTCTGTATATAGACTTGAAAGTTGAGGGTAAAAAAAATTGAGGTTGAAAGTCCCTTGTCCCCTTAACTAGGCGCCAAATCATAGCCACATCTGGGGTTTGATAGTACCCTCTCCCACCCTCTCTGACCTCGTAGAGGAACTTGCCGGTCTTTAACGTACCCATACCCGGCCTAGATACGTAGGTATTTAATGGCACTTTTCGGGATTCAAACCGAGCACCCTCAGCACCGAAAGCCAGCGCACTACCACAAGGCTTCCTCGAGCCCGCAGTTCTGTCTGTATGCTTGTTTCAGGACAACAAAAGTAGAGAAAAAAAATATCGATTTTTAAATTTCTGACGGGTCTTTGAAGAATACGCACCAATGAAGCTTGGATGTTAATATTAAGTCACATAGATTTTCGAAAGGATTTCTAAACCACGCTCTATGGCAACAAGAATAACGAAGAGTAAAATCCTCAGAAACAAATTTAAAGAAATTTTCAGTATTTTTTGCCGTTTAAGATGTATAAACCAGAATTTAAATCAAAATTTATGGATCTGTATGTTTGTTTCAAATACAATCCAACTGGATCCACTTTCACACTCAATAACTCTGCCAAAATAATAGGTTCCTTAACGTGACATTTTGTGGTCACCAGATTAAATCCTTACTTCGCCTTCAGTTGTTTTCCAAAGTATCTTTTGATCATCAAAACTTGAATTACTGCCATTGGCCACCAGGTAGCTTTGATTTCAAAAACTCAGTTGCAAGTCGTTTGCAGCAAAGTAGGTAAGGCAAACCTACTTTAAATTCCCAAGGCAGAAGGCAAAGCTTAAAATATCGCGTGTCGCAAAGAACTAAATGATGAAATATGAAAGTTCCACTGACACTTGCCTGTACTTAATGTAGAGGGGCGATGTGATACCCTGAAGAAATTCGGAAATGATGCATAACTATGAACAAATTTCAGTATGTTATTGTCTGAATTTCACATTTTCGCAAATGGTGTAATTTGTGATACGAGAAGCAAGGGTAACGGTAATTTGGCATATCTTTTTAATTCAACTTGTTCGCAATTCAGAATCATTTCGTCCGTATACTGGCCTACAATAGGAGTCAGTAACGAGCATCTCGCAGAGGTGTGACATATAAGAATGATAAATGTATAAGAATGTAAATAATAAACATTTATAATTATACATTTTACGTTTCATATCCAGATTTTTTTTTTCCATTCACTGTCATTTTACTTTTATCTCTCTATTTCTAAGATGAATAAAAGCTTGATTTTGAGTCATAATTCCTTTTTTTACTTATATTTTTAGTATAAAGATCCGGGTCCCAAGAAATCCACATGTTAGATAGCAACATTGGTCAAAGTTTGTTTTATAATTTATTTTTTACCATATCGGGGTCTATAAAGACAGAAATGCTATCTTAACTAAAAGAAATTTCGAAAATTCGCTATGAGGTCAATTTGTACATTCGCTTTTTAAATTCCTATTTATAAGACAAGAATCACAGGGTAGGTAGATCTGCAAGTTACAGTGACCGTTGGGTAACATCAGATCTAATGTGTCATTGATGTCAAAGCTTAATCGTAGTGAAATGTATACTTATGCCAACACAACTCTATAGCAAGGGTCAGAATGTGAATGTCGCATACTCTCTTACGTCGTCACAAAGGAATCGCACAATATATGAAGAGTCAGAGGGATTTTGACAATGTGGACATAGTTTTATCGTAACCTCAATTGTGGCTGTATCTTGTAGACTCACAATTCAACAAACATTGTGACTATGACTAGAGCAATATTATCGTGACAATCTGTGACATTAGGCTGGTTTGGTATGAAGCTCATGAATGAATTTAGTTATTCATTTCTTTCTCTCCATTTTCAGTTACCTACAGTCAAGGTCTGCCTGCCAATACATTGTCGGACATTTTAGATTAGGGCTGATTCTAAGACCCCAGTTGCGCAAACTCATCACAAAGTTCAAAAGTTTCTAATGCCTTGTTTAATGATAAGAGAGTGTAATTATTAAATCTACATCCAAACGTATATACTTCCTCGTGTAAATTCTGTCTCATAAAACCAACAAACATAAAATTTGGCGAATGATTAAACATGAATAAAAACACGAAGAGGCGAATGAAAACTGCAGTTATGAAGTTAATATACACCATGGATTTCACTGTTAAGCGTAAAGAACACAAGTCGAATTTATAAGAATTCTTATACATTAGTTACATTACGACAGTGCAGCGTGAATATTCACAGCAGTTTTATGCTGTTGATCTGTAACTCCTGAACAAAGAAAGCCGTTTTAATACAATTGCACGGCCTTTTTATCCGATCTTTAACGGTTTCAATGCTTACATTACTCTTAACAGTTGTTTATCTATGGTATTTTTTATAAGTTTGCTCAGGGCACAGAACTTGCACTATGCATAATTAATTTGGCGAGAAAAAAAGGGTAGTTTATTACTATTTAATATTTATATTATGAATTGTCACGCATTTAAACAACACTCGATTTCTTGTCGAGATCGTCTAGTAGTAATACAGGCCTCTTTATTTTTCTTATAAAAAAAATAAATAATTTACCCTGTAGTAAACGTTGAAAAAAAAAGAAAGATTTGTCGTAACCGAAGCCTCTTTTGGCAGCAGCTGAAAGCCGTTGGGTTTGTAACTCTAAACATTTGATACGTTGATGATTTTTTTTATTATTTCTTTCAACTGCTTCTCGGAGAAATGTAGCTAACGAAACTCGCTTCTCGAGATCTCGAGGTCTGATAACATACAGGAGATGAAAATAAGAGTTGAGGTGATGAAAATAGAAGAATGAACGTGCGCACACACGGAAGCATCAAGTTAAAATAGCTCCCATACATCGTACCACTAGCGACTTTCATCCCCGTACAGAATTACATATATTAAAAAAATAAATAACTGTATACGGCAGTTCCACGCAGCATGCCACATCTCAACTCGTGCAGAAACGGTGAGCAGAAATGTTTGTTACATAAATTACCAAAACTTGTAGATACATATGTATGTGTATGTATTTGTACACGTATGAATGTATGTGTATTTAAATATACATTGAAACTTCTATAGCAGGTCACTCCTCAAAATGGCTAGTTCTTTTTTTAACCATTCCTGACCACCATAGAGAAATCAACCCCTATTTGACGGCCACCCCTCAAAGCGGCCACATTTCTTCGAAACCGTGATTGACCACCTTAGAGAAGTTTATATATATATATATATATATATATATATATATATATATATATATATATATATATATATATATATACACAGTACCCTACAATAATGGAACAGACGCCAGCGGATTTACATACAATCCGACTGCATGTCGGATTTTTTGCAAATCCAGTTATTGCAATCCAGAACAATTTGAACAATCAGGTTATTCCTACGCTCTGGCAATTTTATGGAATTGACGAATGTTACTTCCAGGAAGACAACGCTCCATGTCATGTTGCAGACTTTGTCAAGCAGTGGTATCAAGATATGGATGTATAATGTCTTCCCTGGCCAGCTCAAAGTCTCGTCCTAAACTCTATAGATCATTTGTGGGACGAGTTAGAGCGACGCATACGGACCAAGGAACCACGTCCAAAATCTACAGCTGACCTGGCGACATTCCTGCAGCAGGAATGGACAAAAATATCCATAGCTGTGTATCGAAACCTTGTTGAAAGTATACCCCGACGGGTTGCTAGTGTAATTGCAGCACGTGGGAGATCATCCCCTAATAAAGCATGTATTGTTTCCTTTATACCATAACATCTTGCTATCCGGTCCATTATTGTAGGGTAGTATATATATATATATATATATATATATATAGAGAGAGAGAGAGAGAGAGAGAGAGAGAGAGAGTCATTAAGTTTAATTAAAATATTTATAACTATACTGCCAACGGAAATTTAAAAACTGATATATTTGCTTTTAATTCATTGATAATTTAAATCCCAAATGCGGTTATGGATATTATGCGATTTGACACTATTATTCATACAATGGTATAAAGAGATAATTGTGCCGATTGGTATTTAGGTATTCACAAACAGTCTTTTGTTATACGTTTAGGTTGACACTACTGAAAATGGCGGGAGAACTATTGGACATAGCCTTTTATAATACAAATATGCATTTAGAGAACAGCATTATCGTCGTTCAATAAATATGATAATTTTGCTCTGTTGTGCAATTTTAACTTGTGGGGATTATAAAGGTATGCCATAATACTGAAAGGAAATGTATGTATTCTAACATTAAAAAAATGTTTATGGGTTATCAGTTTCATTGTAGTGTGGGTTTGTTCGTTGTTGGATAACACTGTCGTTGTTGCATAACACTTGCATTCAACTATTTTTCAAAACAGTTGAAATTGAAGAAATGCAATCGAATAAAATTGTATAGAAATTATATGAATACATTAAAAAACATTCAACTGTGCAAATAAGGTTCGAAATATGGGAAACTGTCGAACAAAAGTTAGGCACGTAATTTTTTTTTTTTGTAATTTTATATTTAAAGATAAGCATTTAAATTCACTCTATTCAACAGGGAAAATATGAAGACATGTATACTTTTGGTTGATCGTAAGCATTTTCGAGAACATGAGAGTGAGTAAGAGATAATGAAAATTAAAACTTTAAACTGTGCAAGAAGATTTGAAATCAGAGACATTGTCGAGCAAAAGCTAGGCATGAAATTTTTTTGATTTTGTAATTTTATGTTTAAAGATTAGCATTTTAAATTCATTCTATTCACTAGAGAAAAAACAGATCATGCATACTTTTGGTCGATTGCAAGCATTTTTGAGAGCATGATAGTGGACAACAGCTGGTGAAGATTAAAACATTAAACTATGCAAAAAGATTCGAAATCAGAGCCATTGTCGAGCAAAAGTTAGACGTAATTCTTCTTAATAATTTTATATTTAAAGATTAGAATTTAAATTCACTCTATTCACAGGGGATAAGAGCAAAAGATAAAGGCTTGTATACTTTTAGTCGATCGCACCCATTTTTGAGAGCATGATAGTCGATCACAGCTGGTGAAATTTTGGTTACCTCAGGGACCACCGCTTTAATGTACACAAGAATTTAAAATTTTGATGGAGAAAAATATTTTATAAAAGGAAGTCAATAAAACTCAGAAATCAATAAGCTTTTGAGGACAAAATTTTCTGTCAATGACCTTATAAAAAACAAACTTCAATGGCACCTTAAAAATAACTTTAAAAAAAATAGCAGTTATATTCAGTTTTTAACAAATCTAAGTCACGTCACATTTCTTTATAAACAGACATTTCATTTCTTACTCAGGATTCTCTTCTGCTGCTGCTTTTTTCACGCATGCGCGCGTAAAAAAAAAGTCCCATCTTTAATTACTGTTTTTCAACAGTAGCCGAGGTATGATTTTTTTTCTGCTCTCTACTATTTACGTATCCCCGGAGAGGAAGTTTTTTTTCGGCGTTACTTTCTTTTTCAAGATACCGAGATTTTTTGTTAAGATACTTTCTGTGTATGCCAAGATCTGTATCTGAAAATATGAAGCTTAGAGGCGAAGGAAGAATGTTGAAATGTGTAAATAGATGAGATGAACCCGAAGTGGCGTGTGTAAACGTTTTTGCTATCTTTGTGGGCTGCGGATTATGATGAACTAGGAGGCTGCAGTAATTTATCACTAGTTTAAGCCTGCACAAGCGTAGTTATCAGAAATTAAGCTGTTTTCTGCAGTTAAAAGTAAATCTTAAAATTGTATGCACGTGTTTGAAAAATATTTTAATTCTGGTTTAATTTTTTTAAAGAAGCAAATTAATTTTTTTTTGGCGTAAGACATCAATTATTAAATGCTAAGTTCACTTCAAGAAAAATTTTAAACTTTTAAAGCCCACTCGTTTTTTATGGCTGCCAGGTAGCAGCCATTTTTGATTCTCGGAGATCAATGTTAACCTATGAAAAGTTAGGTGTTTGGATGATCACATAATTCTATGCCCACATGGTTTCAATAAATATTAGTCTACTAGCTGAATACCCGTGCTTCGCTGTGGAGTACATTCAAATTAAATACAACCGTGAATGTATGCAATTAATTACAAAAAAAAAGTTCAGGTAGTCTCTTCTACGAAACTACCGCGGCTTATTAACGTAGGATTACTTACCTCTTTTGTCTATATAAATGAAAGTATTATGTATATATATATATATATATATATATATATATATATATATATATATATATATATATATATATATATATATTGTAGCGAACTGAGGTTCGTAGTGTCAACCAGAAAATGATTTAAACACACCAGGTATACATCACTCATTACATAAACAAAACAAATGCAATTTATTAATAAAGTTGATGATGATGAGATATGTACACTGCACAGATGTAAGATGAACTTCGTAACATAAGTGATCACACTCGATTTAATCGGCGTGGGGCGGAGTAAGAACACAGAAGTCCGCTAAGCTAGCAGAACTGGCTCTGCTTCAATGATGAAAAAACGGCACTTCTCCTGACGGGAAAGGGTTCCCCAATAATATCAACGGCGGTGACCACTGCACACACCCGGTAGCGATGAAAATATTAAATTAAGGAGAAAAGGACTCCTCACTGGGAAATAAGGTAGCAAAGGCTACTTCCACGAAGACTGGTCTCCGACAAATTAGTGGAGTATGTTTACTCCTGCAGGAACTAGATCGTCGCTGCAAACAGTCACAAGGGACTCTTGAACCTCTAAGGGCGGCAAACCCGGCTGCTCTTCAACTGGATCCGCTATGTGTCAGGAACTAAAAAGACGCAAGCCACGACTGAGGGGTCCATTCTCTTTTTATAGAAGACCTCCACCGGATATTGCATCACTCTCCAGAAAGTCGAACGATCTAGAACAAGTGAGCAACGGAAATGGGTTTCCTGGGGCGATAATGAAATATTTTCCCCGGGTCTAAAGCGGCCGCCTTTTTAGTTTGTCCTCCAAGCCACTTCAAAGAGTCTCAAAGGGCCGCTTCGGTAAAATGCGAAAGGCACGAGTCCTTTTGTTTAGGCACGCGACGCCTCCAGGATGCTGCTTAACAATTGATAGTTCATGAATGAAAGCACCTGGGGGTCTCCTGTCATTTATAACTAACATCAGCGGTGTCAGCCGGTGGCGATGACCAAATCAAGAAAAATGACCATGTCCCCTAAGGTTCTGTGGAACAAGTCTATCGGATGAACAAAAGGAAAATTGCCGTCAGCATATTGCCACCTAAGTCGGAAATCTTTTGACGGGTCTCAGGCCGAGATAGAAGAATTTCTTTTGTTAACGGAGAGGTTGAAATGCAATACTCTACAATATATATGTCAAAGTTTTGACGCATTTGGTACTTTTCCGTTTAACTGCTTACTGCTTTCCCAAGCGAAACAGACTGGGTTTGGCGCGCTGCCAAAATTATAACTCGCGACGCAGGACACATGGAATTTTGCTTTCCGGAGGACCGTAATGGAGGAAAGTAATCCTACGTTAAATAGACAAATATTTATAAAAAAATCGTTACGGATATTTTTATAGACAAAATAATGTAGAAGAAAATATTCAAATTAAATACAACGGTCAATGTATGCAATTAATTTGTATGTTTAGCATCCCTAAAACATACTAATTTGAATTAAGTTCTTAAAAACTTCCATCTCAGTCTAGTGGTTAAATTTTATCTTTTACTGTATATTAATATTTTTGTCAATTTATTTCGTTGTTATACACGTGACGCAAAATTAATTTAAAATACCACAAAAAGAAAAGAAATCTCGTGATCGGCATTTAATAAATTAAATTCTAAAAATTTATCTTTAAAAAATCACCCAAAATCAGAAAATGGAGGTAAAGATTCGAAGAAGATACCATTTTAAAGGACTTTTAATGATCTTTCCTGTGATATAAATTTTATAATCCTCAGATTATTATTTTAAATGCAAACATAAAAGCTACAAAAACCGCTTTCAAAATTTAATTTTTAAAAATCGAAGAAGAATTTTTCAAAAATGTTTGTTAGTGCACCCCTACACTATAAGAAGAATCGCCATTCAAAATGTCAATCCTTTATGTCCAGCGGTTTGGTCTGTGCGTTAACTGTCAGTCAGTCAGTCATGAAGCTGTTTTATATACCATACGTAGATTATCAACAAGGATGCGTGACAAGCGTTTTCATGCCATACATGGAACTCTTAATTTTAAATGCGTATTCTATGAAATTGTTTACGGTTTGGGAAAAGTATCGGCACGTCGCTAAAGGACTAATATAGTTTAAAAAATAAATTAATTCATACGTGCGTTAAGGGAAAGATGATTTTCTTTGTAAGATTAATCAATTACGAAATAAGCGTAAAGTGAAATTTAGGCATAAGCATTTTTTCGTTATATTATATTATATTAATCTCTCTCTCTCTCCCTCTATATATATATATATATATATATATATAAGGTAGTGAGCTTGAAAACTGTCCTTGTCCCCCCGCCCCCCCCCCAAAAAAAAAAGAACTGTATTCTGATCAAGATGGCACTCCCGGACGTAGGTGTAGAGAAATTAAGCGCCAAAACTCTCTATTTCCTTCAGAAATTTGATGCCAAAATACGTGGTTATCTGCAAAAGTTTTTTTACAGTTTACGAAAATAACTTATAGTGGATAAGGGTGGTTTTGAAATCCACAGGAGGGACGCATATATTATATAATCTGACGGAAATTTAAGCTAACCATCTCTGTTTGATGTTGAAAATTCTACAACCTTCCCTCCTGCATGCACAAAACTGTTTTTTACCATGTTTGTATTAACTCACTTTCTTGGTTTTTTGTTTGTGTGTCTGTGTTTGTCCAGTACAAATCTTGCAATCGATTTTTAATTAACTTCCCGACTAGCTAGATGTTTGAAACTTTAAGAATGACAATGCATTTTTTAAATACTTTTAGCCATCTTTAAGCAGAATTAAATTAATTTTCAGTTATTTTTAGTTCATTTTGTTTTGTAGACAGGTGCAGCCATCTATTGACAGGAACGGGAACGGAAAGTTAAATGCAAGTTAACTTCCAATTAACTTCATTTTCTTTCAAGCTGATGGTATAATTCATCAAAAAAATTTTAGTAAAGTATTTATTAATACATAGAATTGTCAAGTTTATATGATTCGACAGAATATTTAAAAACATGGTATATAAAAAGTTTTTTTTTATCTTGTAATTATTTACCATGCTTTTTATTAACTCGCTTTCTTGTTTGTGAGTGTGTTTCTACGGTACAAATCTTGCAATCGATTTTTAACTAACTTCCCGACTAGCTAGATATTTGAAACTTTTAGCTCACAACACGATGACAATCCATAATTTCAATACTTTTAGCCATCTTTAAGCAGAATTTAAATCTTTTTCAGTTAATTTTGTTTTGTAGACTGGTGCAGCCATCTGTCGGCCAGGACGGGAACGAAAAGTTAAACGCAAGTTAACTTTGAATTAACTTCATTTTCTTTCAAGTTGATGGGATAATTCATCAAAATTTTTATAAAGTATTTATTAATACATATCATTGTCAAGTTTATATGATTCAACAGAAAATTTAAAAACATGGCATGTAAAAAGTTATTTTTATCTTGTAATTATTTAGTCACTGTACTTCAACATCCTCTGTGTATCTGTAATCCCACTTACATTCTCCTACGTGTGCAAGTTTGGGGAAATTCTTGGCTTTTATACTCTACGATTTCTACAGACGCGCGCATCACGATAGAGTAATTCCGAAGGCAGCGTGTAAATTATCGGGACGAGATAGTCAAATATACCACTTTAGAGACAATTAAGGTGAACAAACACACTAAATTTTCTACTTGTTGGCTCCGGCTGTTGCAGTACAAGTCGAGTGCTTTCTAAATTATTCGAATTTAAATCTCCGCACAATTGTAAATGTATCTGCGCGCATAAAAATAACCAGAATTTCCATTTGGCATCTGTGCGAAGTGAAAACTTGCCAGAAATAACGGCCTTGTGCCTATTATCGCGCCAGAAACGGTCCATAAATCTTCTCGGCGAAAGTTAAGATCTATTAAAACGGAATGAAATGTGTGTACCTAAGTTCCCCGATACGATGTGGATGGTTGCGCGAAATTTAGAGAAACGTTCAGTTTTGGGAAACTTTTCGGTTACAATTAATGGGCTCGGATTTATTCGGAAAGTGCCGAATGATAAATTTTGATAAGGTCATTTTAAATTTTCGGGGTTAAAATTTATTCGTGCGTCGAATTTTGCTTCTTCGCATTTAAATGGGGGGGAATTTATTTCGACACACTTTCGTGACAAGCGTTTTGGGGTAAATTTTTGTCAATTTGTAGTACATGCAGCCTTTGAGTCATTCAATAGTCAATATTCAGGAAATTTGGAATTTACATATTTGTACATTGAAGGCTTAAGTCACAATTATAGAATTACAATTATTAAGTCACAGTTATTTAATTATACAGGAGAGCTAAATGAAATTCTCTTAATACTCTTGACCTCGATACAATGATGGGACATGGTGCTGTTTCCGACTTGCTAAACCACTTATATATAGGGTACGAGTTAGTGCTTTGCAGTACTGAAAAGAGCGCAACAAATATGAAAGAATAATGTCAAACAGTCCACTGTAAAAAATGGACTTGCCTCTGTCATTTTACATCTGGCACAATGTTATGCAGAGGCATAAAAATACCCGCCCTTTACATCTTTTTTATTAATATTTGAAAAACAAATCCATCACTCTCTGTAGAACCACAAATGGCTTTAATTGAAACTGAAAGCTCCTTTTATAGTATAACATGCATTTTGCCTGAAGAAGGGCGAAACCTTCTGGTCCGAATCTACAATTCTGACATTCAGTCCAGAGCCTGTGGATTAGAATCTAGTGTTTGGAATGGATGTTTGTAGCCGTATTGAAGCAGCTTTAAACTGTAGGTCCCGGTCAAATTTGTCCTTGTGTAAGAAAATTTGACAGTAGCGCCTTCAACCAACCAACCAACTGAATTTATAGTTGTTTACCTCGCGTTTTATTGCAGATAAAAGATGCATAGGATGAATGTCTTGTTTAGCAACGTCCAAGTTTTACAGCATGATCTGCTTCTAACAAACTCTCAGAATCCAGTAATACATAATTACTAGGCTTAAGAAAAGAAATTATGACAAATTACGAATGCAATAGCAGCTGGAAAAATCCAATCAAATGGAAGTAGACGATGGAAACTGGTTGATTCAGTTATATTTCTGTAAAGTAGCTAAACACACCATCCCTTGTAACTAAATACCACTGTATGACAGCTTTAATTTCCAAGGCAAGCGGATAACTTGACAACAATTCAGTAAATTGTTGTCTTGTAAGCTTACAGTCTAAAGTAAAGAGAATAGCACCTGATCTGGAAGATGCTTTAATCCAGGCTTTTGGTTTTATTTAAGACTTTTTTCTTCTGCATTATTCCTAGACGCGACAACAACAGTACAGAGAAATTTAACGATTTCATGTCTCTTTAAAAAATTTTTTAGACGGGAAGAAATCTATAAAAATGTATTTTCCCTCTTTCAGACATATAAATACCTTTAAAAATAAACTCCACTTACGATGAGAGAAGCTAACTCCATGTAAGAAAATTAAATTTCCCTTAAGTTTGAACTAAAATTTGGACATTATAGAACGGAGGAAAGAACGGATATATATTCAGTAAAACTTTAAAGTGTCGATAAATATGTAACAGAAGTAATAATTCTAGAAGTTGACGAGAAACGACCTTAATCGTTTACAAAGGGAGGAAAAAATCTATAAAAATAAATTCATGCTCTTCTCTAACTTATAATAAATATGTGTAGAAAAATAATTCCCTTTACAGCAACTGATCCAATAAAAAGTAAAAAATATGTATCAGCCTATTTCAGGGTTCGTTAGATTCATTCACGACTTCTGTTCGCGAAGTACCAAACATTTTCAAGGTTTACGACACCGGAGAGCGCGTATTACGTTACTA
Organism: Dolomedes plantarius; assembly: GCA_907164885.2. Taxonomy (NCBI): domain Eukaryota; kingdom Metazoa; phylum Arthropoda; class Arachnida; order Araneae; family Dolomedidae; genus Dolomedes; species Dolomedes plantarius. The sequence goes on along the minus strand of OU015490.1, from coordinate 126,779,573 downwards.
AGGTGATACCAGAAAAAAAAGGACAAGCCTTAGTTCGACGGAGCCGACTTAAAAAAGTTCTGAACACTTTACTGTCGAATTAGAAATTGCTAAGCCTCGCGTCTCAACTCTAATTCACCAAAAAATAACAGCCCCGTATTTTTACTGCTTAAACACACTCGCGTACACACACAAATGCTCCGTAATTCTTCTCCTTGAAAATGAACACCTATTAAAATAAATAAAACGACAGTGCTCTCTCTCGGGTGGCAACAGTGTGGAAAAATCCAGCTGGAAAAAAACTAAAACACAACATTCGAATGTCTGCAGAATATTTCCTCTTGATGCCTCATGCCCGGTTGAAAAAACACGCGCGTAAATTTTAATTAAAGCGCCGCGCTTATGTTTTTTATTTCTTATTTTTAAGTTGGAGATGGTTTTTTATGTAAGGCCTCTCTGTTAGTAGCGTTTTCTCCCTTTTTTTTTGGCGTTAAATTATGCGAATAGCTGGTAAAAAGTCAGTTATCGGGTGCACGTTGAACAATATTCAGTCTAGTGATTTTGTAGAATAGCCCATGAGAGTGAATGAAGATCATTTATTCGGCCCATGAATTACTCCAGCGTTAGGAGTGTTAGTGGGTGGATTGGGCTGCTACCTTTCTCCAAAAATCAATCTATTTTTATTTATTTTTTAACCCTAGAGTTGAACAGTCCTTCAAATAAATAACCGAACATCAGAACCGGAAACATTTTGTTATAATCCTATAGTTTTAAAAAATACAGCATTATAAAAAATTAAACTTCCTACTGTACAATAAAAAATAAATATTATAAAAGATATTACCAATTTCAATACCAAGATATCAATTTATGAAACAATTATCAGATTTGATACCAAAATATCAATTTATAAAACAAATATTACAAATTTCGATACCAGGATATCAGTTTATAAAACAAATAATTAAAATTGGCAATTGTTTTCTAAATTAATTTCTTGGTACCAAAATTGACAATATTGTTTTATAAACTGAAAACTGGTGCCAATATTGGTAATGCATTTTTTTTTGTCAATATAATAACTGAATTCCAAAAGAATGTTAGACGCATTCTCTTAAATGTGCCGCATTCTCTAAAGTGTGCTGCTCCGGTTTTAAATAGCACCGCAAGGGTCGGAGACCGTCTTAGCTAACTGCCACCTGAATTTTGATATAGCATCCCCATGGGTGACATCTGAGGAATCGTACCCTCTTCCACCCTCTCTGACCTCATAAAGGGACTTTCCGGTCTACGGATTTAAAGTGCCGACATCTGGCATAGACACGGAGGTAATGTCGCGTGTCGGCATTCGATCCGAGCATCCTCAGCACTGAAAGTTCTCACGCTACCACAAGGCTACCTCAAGCATTTAAATGAGTAATAAGCTGAAGCAACTAACAAATTTATTAAAATTATTACCAAAGACGAAATCATATAGATTTCTATCAATTGTCAACTGAATAAATAATCAGTAGTAGATTAAAAAAAAAGTCATTAAAAGTAGTGGAGTTATATAACAATAAATGAAATCAGTATCAAATAAGTTTTCTTAACTTCATAAAATGTTATAAATTCTCCGCCAGCTGTTAGGTAACTCGTTGACGGTAACTAATGTACGACAAAACTACCTAAGCTTGTTTATGAATTCCTTTTACAACATGTGAAGAAACATGGTTTACATCACTTTCAAAAGAACAATGGTTTAAAAGATACTTCTTTAAAGCTTCGAGACGATGCATTGTTTTCTATGAGAAAAGATACATGCCTTCTTTCTAGAAAACAAGTCTTGTAAAGTAACTGATGAACGCCAAAACTACCTAAATTTATTTGGGAATTTATTTTACAACATATGAAGGTATATAGTTTACATGGCTCTCAACAGAATAACGGTTTCAATGATATTTTTTTAAAGCTTCGGAATGATACACTGTTTTCTATGAGAAAAGAAACATCTTCTTTCTAGAAAACATCTCAGTTAAAGTAATTGATGAATGCCAAAACTACCTAAAATTGTTTGTGAATTTATTTTACAACATATGAGGGTTTATAGTTTACATGGTCTTTACTTTCAACAGAATAACGGTTTCAATGATATTTTTTTAAAGCTTCGGAATGATCCCTTGTTTCCTATGAGAAAAGAGGCATGTCTTCTTTCTAGAAAACAGATCAGTTAAAGTAATTGATAAACGCCAAAACTATCTAAAATTGTTTGAGAATTTATTTTACAACATATGAAGGTATTAGTTTACATGGCTCTCAACAGAATAACGGTTTCAATGATACTTTTTTAAAGCTTCGGAATGATACATTGTTTCCTATGAGTAAAGAGGCATGTCATCTATCTAAAAAACAGCTCAGTTAAAGCAATTGATCAATACCAAAGCTACCTAATCTTATTTGTCAATTTATTTTACAACATGTGAAGGTATATAGTTTACACATATCTCAACAGAATAAAGGTTTAAATGATACTTTTTTAAAGCTTTGGAACGATACATTGCTTTCTATGAGAAAAAGAGGCATGTTTTCTTTCTAGAAATAAGCTCAGTTAAAGTAATTGATGAACGACAGAAGTATCTAACAACATGTGAATTTATACAGATTATACGGCTTTCAATGGAATAATGGTATTCAACGAAACATCTTTAGAGCTTCGAAATGATACGTCTTTTGTTATGAGAAAAGAGGCATATCTCCTGTCTAGAAAACAGCTCGTGTATTTTGTTTTTGATAGCATGTATTTAATTGTGCTCGAGGCCCCAGCGGATATGACCCTGCCCAGATATCCTAACGATCTGATAAATGCAAAGGCGTTTTTATTACGTTCCTCCAGCATTAGGAATTCCAATGGTGCTTTCGATTACGTTAAGCGTGTCTAAAGCCCGGACCCACATACACAAGTCTGACAAAGAAGGTACGATCCCAGCCCAGGCCGGGCTAATGAATTTATAATGAACCATACCAGTCGCGGTTTTGTATTAAATTGGCAATCTACCGCACGCGGTTAATTAAAAGAGTTTTCGAACTTCGGACCCCCCTCCCCCCCTTGCGCCGGGCTCTTTCGTTATGCTCGATAAGACGGAGCGAATTATGGAAGTAATGAAGTTAATAAACGCCGTAGCCCGAACACACACGAAGGTGCATGAAAAAATAAAGCTGTGTATTAAAATATCGAGAATGAATGGAGGTCGCGCAGGTTTGTGCTTTTATAGACAAAGCGGCAATTTACGGGCGTCTGAGTGGGATGGGGGGTACGATTTCCCCGTTAAGCTATAAATACATACAGAACTACGGTAATGTACGCAAATGTTGGAAGCACGTGTGGAGTTATTTATTTTTGGTGGTATCCCTTCATATAAGAGACTAGCTGAAAACTCACACTTCGCTACGGAGTACATTCAAATTAAATACAACGGTCAACGTATGCAATTAATACCCCCCCCCCCAAAAAAAAAAAAAAAAAAAAAAAAAAAATTAAATAAATAAATAAATATTTATTTATTATATATATATGTATATATATATATATATATATATATATATATATATATATATATATATATATATCTATATCTATATATATATATATATATATATATATATATATATATATATATGTGTGTGTGTGTGTGTGTGTATGTATAATAAATACGACGATCAATGTATACAATTGATGTAAAAAAAACAAAACAAAATATTTAAAAAAAATCGTAAGGGATATTTTTATAGACAAAATAATGTAGAAGAAAATATTCAAATTAAATCTAATAGGACATACTAAAGAATATAGTAGAGTTAATGTAGTACAGTTTGAGGAACATATCTTTTACTGTATTTTAATATTTTTTTGGATAATGTCCAATCGTCTGCCGCATTAGCAAGGGAAAAAATATTTTTTGTCTATTTCATTGTTATGGACGTGACGATAAATTTATTTAAAGTACCAGAAAAGGAAATCACGTGATCATCATTTAATACATTAAATTCAAAAAATGGATTTTTAAAAATTCACCAAAAATTATGAAATGGAGGTAAAAATCCGAAAAAGATTTCATTTTAAAGGAATTTTTATGATCCTTCTCGTGATATAAATTTTATAACCCTCAAATTAATATTTTAAATGCAAACTTTAAAGAATATTTCAAAAGCAGCTTAAAAGTTTAATTAAAAAATCTAAGAAGAATTTTTCAAAAATCTCTTTTATTGCACCCCTACACCATAAGAAGAATCGCCATACAAAATTTCAGCCCTTTAGGTCCACCGGTTTGGTCTGTGCGTTGTATGTCATTCAGTGAGTCAGTCAGTTACGGAACTGTTTTATATATATAGATTTAATTTCAAAATTTGATTTTCTTCCAAACAGGTATATCATTAAAAATGCTATAACAATTTTTTATTAACAACGAGCCAGAGATGGACTCTAAATACATAGAGATGGAGCTAATACGCACACCCATACTTCAGATATTGCTAACATAATATTAAAAGTATGTGGGTGAGTGCTCGAGCACCTAAATTCATTAAGAGTATAAATAGGGTCTAATTCTAACCACAAGATCTCAAATAATATTAGAGAAAGAAATTTTCTTTCTTTATACATATAAAGTACATATCTTTAAATATGTCATACATAAAAATGGAAATTATAAATACATAAATAGTTTTCAAAGTAGCAGTTTAGAATTGTATATGATTAAATGGTGATTAAAAATCATAAAGTGCTGCGCGCATCATAAAATTGAGATATATGCTTACAGAAAATAATTAATGGTCAGAATATACTTGTAATATATTTTCCTGTGATGTAAAACCAAATAATTTGCAATAAATATTATTTAAATTAAAAATTAGCATAATATTGGAAAACTTCAAAAATTATCACAATTATTTGCATAATTTTTCCACATAAAATAAAAGTAGAGAACATTCCAGAATGGCACCTTTTTCTGGTTTTAAAATGTAGAGTACTATGAAATATACATATGAGTGTAGTTTTATCATTTTCCTATTGATAGTTTAAAAGTAATGCTGCACTCAAACTCAAAATTAACAGTTAATCGTATAAAATTCTAAACTGCTGATTTGAAAATTATTTATAGATTTATGATTTCCATTTTTCTATATGACATATTTAAAGATATGTACTTTATATGTATAAAGAAAAAAAAATTCTTTTTCTAATATTATTTGAGTATTTGTGGTTAGAATTAGACCCTATTTATAGTCATTTCGTCGACCTTCAAGGTCCTGTGCCCCCTAAGAGTCAGTGAAAATGACCAATAAGTGAGGGATTTCTCTAAAGGGTACTTAAAAGTTTAGATAAAAGACAACAAAAAATGTTGTACCCTACAAATTTGCGCCGATGAACGCAGAATGATTGATAATAAGGTCTCTTGAAAATAATCGATAGTAAATTTAGTTTTCCCGCAACGCTAAAATAACATACTAGCGTACCTTTTCCATTAAGGCTGCTGTGTACTAACCCTATTGGATTCTCTCACCTCAGTGTTAACCTATGGAGAAAATGTGACCAAAGATGGCCGACTTGGATTGAAAGATTTTTTTTTTAAATCGTATTCCGTAAATTTTTTACTCAGCTGTCTTATTCAATTTAAAAATTTCGTCACCCAGTGGAAATTCCGTGCGTTTAAAGTACAGTATAACATATTTTATCCTCGAAAAATTTGAACTTAAAAATACTGTTACGTTTCTTTTAAAGTATGAAAAAGGTACCCGAATAAAAAAATTTCTTTCTCTATTACGGAGTATAATTTTTTTTTTTTTTGGATTTTTAAATCCAAGCCGACAATCAGTGGAAAAAAAAATTCTCAATAGATTCACGCTGAGCTGTATGAATCCAGTATGGTAAATACCAACCAGCAGCTTTTTTTTTTTGTTTTGCTCTCGCTCCAGATCAGTTTATAGAAACCATTCGAGGCAACTCGTCCAAACTATTTCGATACTATACTGAAAAAATCGTAACTGAATTACGGCTCGTACACCCGAGAATTTCCTGCCAACTGAAAATACAACACGCTCGTAAGAAAGATCAGCTCGTGCTTAGTGCCGCGCGACACACAACTGTGAATTGTGGGCTTGAAGCGGACAGGTGTCAACGTGTTTAACGGAAGCGGTTTTGTGGAGCAGTTCTAGTACATCTATTGGAAGACTGAACGGAGGTGTGACAGATTAAGGGGAAAACTGGATTATTCTGGAGGTGTGAGATCCTGTAAGGAGCATTTTGCGACCAAAGTGTTATTTGATATTTTTTGAATATCCATCCTTCAGTTTTATGCTCGAATCGAGCGAAAATAAATACTTGTTTGTTATATTGAGCCACATTTTCATGTCTTACCACAGCCTCTTAAAGCTGCTGCATACTAACCCTATTGGATTCGCTCACCTCAATGTTAACCTATGGAGAAAATGTGTCTACTATTGACAGCTACATAAATGCCGATATTCCAATGAAAATGGTATTTTCAGATAGCCTGAACTTTTCTGCACCTTGCAACAAGATTCATTTTTATAAATTTCGTATAATATTTATAAATTTTTATAAATATTATACGAAATTTATATACAAATTTATTAATAATTTTTATAAATTTCGTATTTATAAATTTTCGTAAGTGAATTTTTAAAATGTTCTCTTACAAAATGTATAGTCACAAAATATCTCTTATAGAATAGCTCTTAGAACATTTTCTATGTCTAGTAAGTATTTTCGACTATATAAGTGCTAAAAAAAACTTGTGATCGAGTTAATACTTTTCAGGCGTGGAAGAGAGTAACAGATTAGATAATAACAAAATATTGCGAACATAGGCATCATGGTCACCACTTGTACATCAATGCTACATCGGAATAACGAGAATTCATTAAAAAAATTCCCTCATAATTCAGAATTTTTAGGAATCGTTCAGTATCCACCCTGAGTTTTAGTTCCAGTTTCAATTTACCCGTCTGTTTCTGGTTTTCTAGAAAAGTGCTCTAATTCATCTAAGACCTCGTCTCTAAGCCCTTGTTCACATTGCCTCCATAACGTAGCGTAGCGTTCCACAGTTTTACATCGAAATTGTCAACAGGACCTGTGATTGGTTTGATATATCACGTGGTCACCTGTAATTGGTCAAAACTTTTATCGCTGACGCTGCGTTCCACTCTGTAAGCAATGTGAACAATTTATTATGCTAATTGAATAACTGATCTTTGCATAATCATGCCTAAATTAGAAGTCATATTTTACTTACATGGATTAATTTCCCATAATGTCAGGCATAAATCAAAACAGTTATCTGAAGAAAACCAAAAACCGCCTCGAAAATGTATTGTGATGGCGGGTCTCAAATAAATATAATTATAAATAACAAAATAAACACTTGCGCCAGACGTATTTTATGATCAATTACCCTACATGATTTACTTTCAACTTGTTACTGCCATTATAAAGCTTCTCGCGTGGCGCTCTCTTTTATAAATAAATAACAGACAAATAAGGCAGATTTAATCCCTTTTAACTTTAAGATGTATTTTAATCAATTACTTTAAATTTATTAGGTAAAATATCATCCTTTAATATTTAAATAGGTCGTCTCGATAATGAATAGAAAAGACAACATAAACACTTTGCGCAGTTCCCCAAGACAAGTGGCTATTTTTCCCTATCTTATCTACTATTCTCTTTCGTTCAGGCTGCTCGAACCATCTATCACTCTTACTATTCAAAAGGGCTTTAATTAGAAAAGTCCCCCGAGGTCTAGTTTATTTCTAGATGCAAGTTTTCTCGTACTAATTGAATTTATTTGAGAGTAACTGTCTACTTTTAGGAAGCATTAAGAGAGGGTAAAAGGGGCATTTTATAAAATAAATTGTTTAGAGGAAGAATTTTAGAGTAGTTTACAATATCAGTAATTTAGAGTTTTCCCGATGCGACCCTGTTTTATTTGTTTGGAGTGCTTTTCCCGCGAAATAAGATATTGTACGAAGCTATATTTAATGTGTTTACTGTAATCAAAATGCCTCATTTGAATCGATGATGGGATCTCGAATACATAATTATTTTTTAAAAGGAAATTTCACCAAATATATAAAATAATATTATATATATATGGAATGAAACTTTTCTAGCCGGCCACCCCTCTAAACGGCCATATTTTGTTCAGAACCAATTTAAGACTCCCAGGAGCCAATGTTATGGAAGAAACCTCTTTTCGACAGCCACCCCGCAAAACGACCACTTTTTTCAGTACCATTACTGGCCGCCATAGAGAAGTTTTACTACACATACATACACACACACACACACACACACACACATATATATATATATATATATATATATATATGTGTGTGTGTGTGTGTGTGTGTGTGTATGTAATGATAGAAGCATAAACTATATTTAACTATATTAATTAAGGTTAAAATTAGGCAAATTAACGTTTAACGGTAATTTACTATTAAAGATTCTACTGTGTTTCCAATTCAAGAAGTAGCGTTGTTTTTTGCAGCGGAGAGCCCACAAGACCGAGCTGATCAATAATTAATTGCCTAACACGCGCACAGACTAGCGAAATCATCGAATGTTCGAAATCACGAGAGAGTGACTCATGCTTCGCCCACGTAATTGCAGCGCACGAAAAGAAAATAGTATTTGATTGCGGATTACATTCAGAGAGGCAGGTCGCGTGACGTAAGATGAGAATGAGGGAAATGGCTTTTTAGCTGGGTTGGTTAGGTTTTTAATTAGTGTTAATTAATAAAGTTTTTAACTGTTATTTAAGTATTAGTTCTTTGCCATCAGCCTACTTTGTTGACTGCTTTTAGATTAATTAATTAGATAATGGTTTTGCAGTGTAAGCACTGTGTCATATATATGGTTTCCCCTACATTTAAACTTGATAAATTTAAATCGGCAAGAATCTCATAGCGAGGTATTGTAGTAAACCAGTAGTATTTTCTATACATGGAGTTTGAAGGCGAGGAATAATATCAAAAAGCGTTCTAAACCTGAATAACAGTACTGAACAAAACGACTGACACACTACTTTCTGCATTTCTTTGAAGCCAATCATCGACAAATCTAAACTGAAAATTCTTGTCTTTCAGCTCAAAAATTAGAACTTTTTAAGAACCATACGGTAAATGAAAAAAGTAAGGACATTGAAGGCAAAAATAAATTTCTCTTAATCGGGACCCTTAAAAACAGAAACTGAAGATAAGGATTTCTTAGAGACTTTTAAGGACCATATGAACCCTAGGTCCGAAGAGTAAAAGTAGAGGGGTAAGGACCTTGAATGCAAAAATAAGTTCTTTTTTAAACTTATTCAGGACCCTTTAAAATTCTTCCCATGGGGTTTAAGGGGTGAGAGGAGGGTTCAAGCCCTTTAGATACCACCCCGGTTGGTGCTAGGTCTACAGTGCTACAAGGGGGCGATATTGGTATGCCTTTATGGCGCTCCTATAACAAGAAATCCAACAACTTTGGTTTGGTGTGGAACGCTACGGTCAACTTTTGCTACACGAGGGCTAATTAGACCGGGACCTACAGTTTAAAGCCGATTCCAAACGGCTATAATGGCTAAACGGCGATTCCAAACGGCATCCATGCAAACAATGGGACTCGAACACGCAGGATCTAAACCAAATGTTAGCGCCCTAGCCATTCGGCCATCACTTGGCAACTTTGGCTGCGCATTTGTTGAATAAACAAAGTCAAATTCCTGCCGCATGGGGAAAAAATTAATAATATAAACCTATATGTGCGACTTTTACGGAAGAAATAATAGGCTTCTATTATTTACATAACCTCCTTTTAACTCGTATTTTCTCTTCCCATAAAAATGTCGCAATCAAATAACTATTTTTCACTCCGCACATACAAACCAAACCAATACTATACGCCAGCGCTTAATGACACCAAAGAGCAGTTATTATAATCAGACGTGTCCTATTAAACACCGATAAAATGTCCCTAATGGTTATAACCGGCCATATATCATAAGATTTGTGCCAGTGGAGGGGTACAGAGAAGAGGATTTCCGATCCAGTTTTAGAACATTATATATTCCGCCATTTTTTCCCCTATAAAAGAACTATTTTCTTATCAGATACATTTATATCTCTGGTATCGATTACCGTTACGGTCGCGCGCCAAACAAAGGTCGGGTCATTTATTACACATAAGATTAAAGGAGAGTGAAACCGTTATGTGTCTGGATCTGTTATTGTTTTCGTTTGTAATCACGCGGCGTAGAGATAATGGGGATCGATAGAACATCGACGACGCAAGAAAAAAGGGACATGGAGAAAATCATTTAAAAAATTATTTAAAAATTTCCTTCTAGTTTTAAATTCTTGTATATGAGACTTAGGCCTGTTCACATAGAATCCGTCAGCGTTACTCGTATTGAAATAAATTTAACCGATTACAAACCTCCAAACGATTGGCTACGAAATTGTTAATGCCTGTGATTGGTTTAAAAATATATGAGTACAAGTAACGCTGACGCTGGCAGATTCTATGTGAACAGACCCTTACTCCGTATAGACCGAGGAGATCAAACAAGTGTTAAAGCTTATTTGTTTGTCAAGACAGGTGAGGTGGCGTTATGAGCGCTGATGACGTGTTGAGAAGAGAGATGTAGCGAGAAAACGAAAGTGAACGGACATGCTCAAACGCTGTCGAATAATTCGTTTTATAATTAATAAGCTTCTCATTGATTTCTTACGGACACACGAATAGGCTGGTAAGCGTACAACCACACGAGAATGGACATTTCCTCCCGAAAGTGACTTATAAAAAGGAGACAGACTAAGTTAACGTAAAGTTAACACAAGATTCATAAAACAAAAATGAAGTGTACAAAAGTACATAAAAGAGAGCATATAAAAAATGTACTAATAGTGTATAGTTGGGACCGAAGTAACCCAGTGGGTTACCATTAAATACCTTCGTGTCTAGACCGCATATGGGCACGTTAATCTGTAGACCGGAAAGTCCTATGAGGTAAGAGAGGGTGGGAGAAGGTACGATCCCCCCAGATGATCCCTCAGGGGAGAACGAGAGAGAAGAAAGGTAGAGAGAGAGAGTCCTCCCCCCGCGTCTCTCTCTCTCTCTCTCTAGTCTTCCTCTCTCTTCCTGTCTCCCTTTCTCTCTTTTTCTAAGAGATAGAGAGAGGGGGAGAGGATAGAGAGAGCACTCTATTTTCGTGGGTATAGTGCGAATGTCTTCACTGACAAGTGTTCCGCGTTTGCGAAAAATTATGGTTCGCCATTGCGGAACAATAAGTTAGGCGAACAATAATGTGGCGAACAATAAGTTAGTACTTAAATGTGTGTGGTCACCACAAGGGTCGGAACCTGCCTTCTCCCCGGAAGCCACCATAACTTAGTCCGATGAACCCAATGGCGACATCATGGTTTGTGTGTGGGGATATGCCCTGTATATATGTAAGACGTTCAGTCAAAGCAATTTCTTTTACAAAATGCATAGTCACAAAAAAATTCTTTTGTGTGATATCTCTTTAAAAATATCTTAAGTCCTTCGTGATCATCTGTCGTGGGTATTTTCGACGACACACGCGTTTGTGAAAATACTTTTGTAATCCCGTCAACTCTACTCAAGTGTTGAAGAGAAGGACAGATCGGTTAAACAAAAAATATCACGAGCACAGGCATCGTGGTCAACACTGGCACACCAGCGATTCAATCATCCTCACGTTTCTGTGTAGATATCACAAGAGTGATATCACAACGACTGAGCGATAATGATGTTAGAAGAATTGAGGGTTCAGTGTAAGGGCACAACGATATTTCCTACTTCGAAAGATAAAAATTTAAGAGAAATCGATCGTATCGATGATCACAGAGGAAGGAATGCGAGATGTCTCTTTAAAAAGATAAATCTTTGTGCGTTATTTTAAGTTTAATACTCACAATTAAACTAAGTTGATTGAATATATTTGTGATCTACTCTAATCATTCTACGTAGACATAAAACTGATCATTCAGCAAAAATGTACATTTCCATTAGTGTTGCCAACCTCTACGAAGGGCTTCCCCTAAGCGCCATCTCGAAATCCCCCTGTTCCCCCACCAACTTTACACCAACTTGAGATCCCCCTAGACCTTCCTAAAAGAAATTCTGGTTCCACATAGGCATCCTGTTTGAGAGATAAATTGTAATAAATAGAAAATACACACTTGCATAGTGAAATGGAGGTTTATTTACATTTGACATATGTATGGAACTTACAATCGCATAAAAAAACCCGTCTCGATTGTACAAAATATTAAAAAATGTCCCCCCCCAAAAAAAAATGCCCCTAAAAAAATGTGGCCCCTAAAAACATCCATTTTCATCTAACTTACCCTCAAATTTAGGGGGAAAACCCCCAAGTTGGCAGCACTGATTTCCACATACAGGCTTCCTTGAGTCTAGCTTTTGTCCTTGTTTAGGGGTTTTTCAGCAAGGCATAATCGATGAGTAAGCTAGAGGGTAAGGAACAACAAATGCGAATTTCTCTCAATGTTTACTGGTGATTGACAAAGTACAGTCAACCTGCCATATTAGGAAAAAACCGTCCTCTATCAAGGATCGTGATGCAAAATTTAGAGCTCAAGAAGATGACAAAATGCACAAGGCGTGCCAAAGAGGTGGGGAATTAACCTTTCAGCGGGCGCTCCAATTTTTTTTAACTCCTTGCGCGTGGCACAAAGTGCAATGTCTCTTTCAACCTTGATTATTCCTTTTGTAATAAACTTTTTTTTTTCAAATTGAAAATAATAAATCTGCGTATTATGACAACATATAAAATGTTGATAATATTGAGATATATTTAAAATTAAAGGCCAAAAGATGCAGATACAATCGCCTTATTTTAAAACTGTCCGGTTTATTGGATCTGAGGACAACTTGCGAATGGATTCCTATTATGTCCAAAAACCTGAAATACAATGAGATTGTCCATCTTCGTGATATGCCGGATACCATGAAATAGCTGCACATGCTTTTCCTGCTTTTGTCGTATAGTAATCCACTATAGTCGCTGGTTTACCACGGTTAAATCCCGAATAACAATGAATGGAAGGGAATACAAGGATCTGAAAATCAGACCTGCATTAGAAAGGATGTAGCTATAAATAGAAACTGCTTAGAACATTCAAACCTTACATGTATAAACAAACCCTTCAAATTTACGAAAATGTTGCACTTTGTACACGGGCGACCCCGCTAAAAGGTTAATCAAAAATATACATCTACAGCGTTCATTCAATTCATATCTAATCTGATCTGATGCTATTGACGTGCCAGTACCAACAGTCTCAAAATGCCTGAAACAGATTCCTTACTTTCCCTCAGAAAATAAACCTTCTGATTTATTCTGAAAGACTTTTCCCTTCTATTTCATGCGTATGAAATGTATACATTCTGTCCATACATATGATAACTCTACCGAATTCGCCATTTTCATACAATACAAAGCTGAGATGAAAATTTCCCAGTCCAGCAGAAACGACATGCTTGGATTTCCACCCACGGTTATTATCAACCAAATTCCCTTTCCGCCCAATGCAGGGCTGTTTCCCTGTTCTCTGATTCCGACGTAACTTCCCGCCAGGGATTTGTAACTGCCATAGCCGAAGTCCAAAACATCGGACATCGATGCACGCATTCCATTTCTCCCCCCTGAACATTCGTGAACCGACGCATTTCCTTCCCTTTTTTTCCTTCCCATTTCTCTGTGCTTACATCACACTTGTCGTCCCGTAACGTCCCCCCGTTTCGAAGAAAATTGTCTGCAATCCCCATCCTCAGCCCTCTTTAAAATGGACAAGCACACTCACTAGATGTGCTGCTCCCTCTACCAGAAAATACCGCTAGTTTAGCAGCGTTGTCATTTTTTCCCCACGCCCCTCTTTCGTTGGGAAAAAAAAATTCTGGAAATACAAGAAGGGGAAATTACTTGAGGATTTTGGGGCTTCAGTGTCAAATCTCCTCCCCACGGTTTTTATAGGGATAAAGAGAGAAAAACGCATCAGAAGTTTAGTTAATATTTAAAGTAAGTCAGAGTCGTGGGAGAGAGGGAAGAGAGCGTTTTCCCATTGTCTTACGCCTCGGTCTTCTCAGAGATTCGATTTGGGAATTAGAGAATAGGGAATGTATATGAAAGAAATCTGTGTTTTTCCAGTTGCAATTCTTACTGTCTTTAGATGTAAGCATTGGTTAACTATACACACATGTATTTATATCGAACGATGAAAAGATTTATTATGCTAGATTTATTATAGAGAGAGAAAAGGGCAGTTTTTGCTTCGAAATTCAAATAGAGGGTTTAGCTTATCTTTCTTATACTGATTGCACGTGGGTGTTTACTGCTCTTTATTTGTATGTTGGTGGTTTTCTTTTCTACTTATAACATACATGTTTGTTGCGACATTTAACACATATTCATACATACGTGCATACGTATACACACACACATACATACATACAGAGAATTGCATACGTAAATACATAAATATGCATATATATATATATATACTACATACATACATAATATATATATATATGCGTATATACATAGACTACATACACACATAATACATATGCGTATATACATACATATGCTACATACGTATATACACTGAAGAGCCAACAAAACTAGTACACATGCCTAATATCGTGTAAGGTCCCATGAGCACGCAAAAGGGCCGAAACACGACGTGGCATTAACTCGACTAATGTCTGAAGGTATCCTGAGGCAATTCACACTATGAATCTTGCAGGGCAGTTCACAAATCCATAGGAGTGCGAAGGGGTGGAGATCTCTTCTGAACAGCACGTTGCAAGGCATCCCAGATATGCTCAATAATGTTAATGTCTGGAGATTAAGGTGGACAGTGGAAATGTCTAAAGTCAGAAGAGGGATCCTGGAGCCACTATGTAGCAACTCTCGACGTGGGGGAGGTCGCATTGTCCTGCTAGAATTGACCGTCTGAATGCACAATAGAAATGGATGAGTGTGGATTATCGGAGAATATTCTTATGTACCCGTCACCTGTCAGAGTCGTCGCTACACGTATGAGGGGTCTCATATCTGGCCAACTGCACACGCCCCATACCATTACAGAGGTTCCGCCAGCTTGAACAGTCCCCGGTTGACATGTGCGGTCCATGGATTCATGAGGCTGTCTCCATACTCGTACACATCCATCCGCCCGTTACAGTTGGAAACGAGACTCGTCAGAGCAGGCAACGTGTGTCCAGTCATCAACAGTCCAATGGAGGTGTTTGCGGGCCCAGGAAAGGTGTAAAGCTTTGTGCCGTGCAGTCAAACATGGTACACGAATGGACCTGAAGCTCCGAAAGCCCATATGAATGACGGCTCGTTGAACGGTTCGCACGCTGACACTTGTTGATGCCCCAGCACTGAAATCCCCAGAAATTTGAGGAAGTTCTGCACGTCTATCTCGTTTAAGTAATCTCGTCAGTCATCGACGGTCCAGCTCTTTCAAGGTCTTTTTCCGGCAGCACCGCTGTCGGAGATTTGATGCTTTACCAGACACATGATATTCAAGGTACACTCGTGAAATGATCGTGCGCAAAAATCCAAATTCCATCTCTACCCCGTTGATGCCATGTCTCATCTCTCGTGAGCCGACTATAACACCACGCTCTTTGTCACAAAAATCGTGATAACCTGCCATTGTAGCAACAGGAACCGATCTAAGAGCTTTGCCAGACACCTATTGTGTTATATAGGCGCTGCCGACTGCATCGCATAACGCTGATTGGTTGCACATCTCTTATTTGCATAGGCACGCCTGTGCCTGTTTTTTTAGTTCTTCAGTGTACATATATATGCGTATATGCATACATGTATATAAATATACACACACACACACACACACACATAGATACCTACATAAACCTACACATATACATACCTACAGAAATATATTCATCTGCACACAGATAAAGTCACAATATCTTTAATATCCTAATTTTTTCTAAAATATCCTAAATCTGTTTAAAAGCATGACCTTAATATCCAAAAAGTAACTGCACAATCAACATCCCTGCAGTGAATAGTTGACCCGAGGAATCCCGGCCAGTCGACTCTGCATGTAATAGACTAATCTGTTATGTGAGTGATAGTGATCTCATGAACGAATCAGAACCCTAAGAATATAGCAGGCTGTCTGCCTGATCCCACTCTAGAACCTACTTTAAGTCCGTACATAAAAAGGAGGTGAACGATGTTTTAAACAGGTTCAACATATAGTCCTTTCTTTCCACATATCCATCGATGTTTCCACAACTCAGCGATACATTTTATTTTTTTCTCTCGCGGATTGTTTTTTGCCTTAAATGAAATCTTTGTGATGTAGGCCGGTGTCAGAACCAGGTGTAGAAGTGAAAATAGTGTAATTCCCCACGGTGTGTGGACAATAAAGAATGTACCATAAAGGATGCAGAGGCAGGGGCAAATACAGGATTGTAAAACAATAAAAAAATAGAAGAATAGCTGTCGGTGTGGCCAGTGATAGCGATCTGAAGTTTATATTTTACAAGATGGATGGTCGTTATTTTATGGCCCACAGTAAAAACGTCAGAGGAGAAGAATCAAAGTTGTTTTACAAAATAAACGTATGTGGGGGGAGGTACTAAATAGCCCATGGACAGAGGCGGCAGAGGCGGTATAATAAAGGACCAATTAGGGATAGGAACCACTGAAGGAGAAACAGCCCACTGCCCAATGAAAGTGAGGGGCGTGCTAGAATGGCCCCCTGTAAACGGACAACAGCTTCGCTAAGGACGAGAGGAATCAAGAAAAAAAGGAGATGGTCTTCAGATTGGGTTCCTGAGAGTTAGATGTCGGAGGCTCTCGTCTGCCATATAGCCGTGGAGAAGTGCCAATATACTGCCAACGTTTTCATACACTGGAGATGATACTGGGTCCCGGTCGCCGATGCTACGATCATCGTTGCATACATCCGTGATAGTAAGTGCCTCCCCGTTAGATTCTAAAAATCATATTTGACTCTATAGTTTGCCTCTGCTTCTGGGTATTGTACGTCAAAATTATTAACATAAAACAGATTGTAATACTATAGTGCTGACATGTAAATTGAAATTTAGGTTGTCTAATAAACGTATGTGTAAGGTCAATGCGTTGTATTCCTTGCGTATTCCAACCCTTGCATGCATCTATTGCTTCTAGGTGATTAACTCCTACATCTATGGTGCCGTGACCAGGATGCACGTGGTTGGAAGTATTTGTGGATATTACGGAAGAGACCTTAGTAATAATCAAGACTAAAATAATATGTTGTTAGTTTGCTAGAATAATTAAGTGTTTTTTTTTGTTTTTTTGTAGAAGAGGAAACAAGTTGTTATTTTTTATTTTTTTTTACCAACTGTAGTGAAAATAGACTTAGAATATGAGTTGTGAGCAACATTATGATTACCATTTAGATTACATTTTAACACTATTATGATTATAACGAGTATGAAGAAGTAGTAAGTTTGAGAGGTGATCTATTACGTTAATCGCCAAACTTAATAATGAAAATATTTATCATAATATTAAGAATAAGAACCGTAGGATATTAACGTATGATATTCAGAAACAGAGACTTGTGTGCAATTTCTTTACCACTGTGAATTGTTTGAAATTCTGAAGTGATATTATATATATAATTATGAACTTTATTAGTTGACTGATGTTGAATACACACTAAAGTGATTTGTTTAACACTAATGCGAATAGAATGATATGACAATTGTTGGAAGTGTATGTATGATATGTTAATGATATTATATAGTTTGAGTAATAGGTTAGGCAATATTTAAGATATATTGCCAATCATTAGATTGATGCAGAATCAGCAAATTGATATTGATGCAATTAGAGCGCAATTAATACGTAAATTAGAAACAAAGGATAATACAATTATGGAGGGCAAAGATATATTAGTGCATTTGCCAGAATTTTCTGGGAATAAAAATGACAACATTGATTTTTTTTTTAGCCAATTTGATAAAATAGCAGACATAGGGAAGTTAAATGAAGAGCATAAATTGTTATTTTTAAAAGCAAAACTAAAGGACAGAGCATTACAATATGTAAGTAGTCACGAAGAGTTACAGGACGAAAATAATTATGAAAACTTTAAGAGAACGTTAAAAATAAAATTCACTCCGGAGCAAGATTTCATGAAATCACAAAATGCCTTAATGAAAATCTCGCAGAAACCCGAACAGTCCGTTAAAGATTTTAAGGAGGAAATTGTCAGGACCGCGTACAACTATTTAAAAGTTGCGAAACTATCAGAGGATCAGGGAGCGGTTGGTCTGACGGAAAAAATTAAATTATCAAAATTTTTAGACGGATTAAGACCCGATATTCAATTGGAAGTTAAAAAAACGGCTCCTACCACATTTAACGAGGCTTACGAAAAGGCAAGAAACATAGAGAACGCGCTAGAGGATTCGGAAAACAGAGTTATGAATATAAATAATGATAGCACTTCAATGAAAATAATTGAATCACTATTAAATCAAAATAAAGAACTGATGGAACGATTAAACGCCACGACAGAGAAAATAAATAACTTAAGTTTAAAAGATGCAAAAGAGGGCCAAGGTGGTGACATAAAATGTGAATTATGTGGAAAAAACCAACCACAGTACACTACAATGCTGGTTTAACCCTAGAAATATGACCATGAGTCAAAATCAAACACAGCCAGTAATTCAGGCAGAAAGTAATTTTCCGAATTCTACGAATACATATTGGGGGACTCCCCAGAGGCGAAATTTTAATGGAAATAGTCAAATGCCACAAACGTACGTTAATTATAGGCAAAATTACAGTAATGTTGATAATAATCAAAGTAACCAAAGACAAGGAAATTATTATCCGCAACAGGGAGAAGCATATGCAGAGATAAATAGGAATTATGAGTATAATTATGATAGGATGGACAGGGGTGTGAGACATAATATGGGTATGAGAGGTAGGAGACAATATGCGAGGAGGTTAAACTAAAGAGGGAACCGCTGGTACGCTATGTAGACAGTAATAAAAGCCCACAGATACAGAGGTTCCCGAGGCAAAATGAGATTCAAGTGGGTAAGATAACCAAAAATGTGAAGATTAGTGAACAGGGGGAGAAAAACAAAACGGTATCGATGACACAAACGGATCAAATCGAAGAAAAAAAAAAGGGAATAATCAATTGATAATTGCAAGTTGTACTTTCAAAGAAGTCTCAAATCTACCAGTACTAAAAATAGAGATACAAAATTTAATATGTGCGTCGTTGTTGGATTCTGGAGCGGCGGTCAACATCTTGAGCGAGGCATTATTTGAAAAAATTAAACAGAACGACGTTAAAATAAAATATTTGTCCAGAAACATTAAAATTACAACAATACAAAATACTGAGATACCATTTTCAAAAGTAATACAAATTAATTTCAAAATTGATAAAAGGTCATTCAAACAATCTTTTTTTGTTATGAATAATGTCAGTAAACATTACGAGATAATACTAGGGTATCCATTTCTAAAACAATACAATGCAGTGGTCGACTATGATAGCAATCAGGTAACATTCAAAGATGTATACACTGATGAAAATACGAAGTCTTTGAAAGGTTTAGCTATGAATCATGAGGAGGCAAATAGTAATTTTAATTGCTTCTTAATAAATAAAGTAACGTTGGAGCCCCATGAGACGAGATGCGTAATGCTTGAACCTAAGATGAAGTTACCAAACAATACAGATATTTTAATTACCTCAAATAAAAATAAATTAGGAGTACTAGTAGACAATGCGCTAGTTAGAGTGAATCACTCCAATCATATTTTAACTTATGTACATAATTCAACCGATAAAAAACTGACATTGAATAAGAAAATGAATTTAGCAATCGGTCATCAAGACTTTGTCATCAATAAGACGAACGGAGTAAACACGCAAAAAGAATATAGAATTAATAATTTAACGTTAAATGAAATACATGAATTAAGAAAAAAGGAATTAAGTGAGAAAGATTTTGATCTGTCACATTTACAGAAGGAGGATAGAGAAAGAGTGATGAAATTATTATTAGAACATTACCGCTGTTTTTCAAAATCGTATGATACCCTGGGGAGCACAACGTTAGTATCTCCAGATTTTAAATTATCCCATGATTTAGCAATTCAATCAAAAGCTTATCCGTTACCCTACGCAATTAAACCTTATGCGAAATCAGAAATCGAAAAGCTTCTAAAGGCTGGGATAATAAAACATTCTACATCTAACTACAGTTTTCCGGTGATTTTTGTAAAAAAAAATTCTTCAAAGAAAACAGATGATCCGGGTAACATTAAATACAGAATGGCGTGTGACTATAGGCTTTTGAATGACATAACGGTAGGTTTTCCATACCATTTACCGGATATTAGAGAAATTTTAAATAACATAGGCGGGTACAAACTATACTGCACTTTAGATTTACATGCGGCATTTCAACAAATTATTTTAAAACCTGAGGACAAACATAAATTGGCATTTATCACAGAATTTGGGAAATTTGAGCCAAACAGGCTTCCATTTGGTGCTAAAAATAGCTCAGCATATTTTGCTCAATTAGTGGACAAGTGCCTCAGTGATTTAAAAGAACATGATATACATTATTATTTAGACGATGTGGTTATTTGTGCAAATTCACAAAAAGAGATGGAAGAAAAATTATTGTTAATTTTAAAACGATTACAAGATGTAAATCTAACAATTGAACCATCAAAATTACAATTGTATAAAGACACGATTGAATTCTTAGGCTTTGAAATTAATGAGAACGGTGTAGCACCAGCAGAGAAAAATATAAAAAAAATTTCTAATTTCCCTGTACCTAAGAATAGGCGACAATTAAAATCCTTCTTAGGGTTATGTAATTATTTCAGGGAATTAATTAATAAGTATTCGGAGACCGTATATCCTTTAATACAAGCAACAAGTCCGAAAGTAAAGTTTGTATGGAACGCAGAGATGCAGCAGGCTTTTGAGAAAATTCAGACCTCTGTTTTACAAAAACCAACGACTTTCAAGATAGACTTTAATAAGCCTTTTATTTTAAGTTGTGATGCTTCGAAAATTGCGTTATCAGCGATACTGATGCAGGAACATGACGGTACACAAATGCCAATAGAATTTTACTCTAGAAAATTAAAGGATTCCGAAACCAGATATCCCTCAATAAAACTTGAGCTGTTGGCAATACATGATGCGATGATACATTTTAAAAAATTCTTTTTTGGCAAACGATTTAAAGTTCTAACTGATTCCAAATCATTAACACATCATTTAAGTTTAACAAAACAATCAGATATTACAGCGCGATGGTTATTAGATATACAGGAATTTGATTTCAAAATTGAACATATTGCAGGAGAATCGAACCCTGCAGATTTTTTATCAAGGGCAGTTTTTACTATTCCTATTCTAGAAAAACTAACTGAGGATATTTTTAAAGTTGATAAAACTATATCCCTAGAAAATATGTCGATACATCAACAAAGAGATCCAAAACTCAAAATTATCATTGAAGCAATACGAAATAAGAAAGAGAGGAGAAGGTACAAAATGTTTAGATGGGACAGTGACCGCGAATTACTATGGGTAATGCCCGATAGAGATTCAATGACAGAAGAGCAGCCAGCTTTAATCGTGGTTCCAGAGAAATTAAAAAACAATGTAATGGTAAATGCACACTCGGCTCATTTCGGCTTCCCTAAGACGTACAATTTATGTAAATCAGTTTACTTTTGGTATGGAATGTACAGAGATATCAAAAATTATTGTGACACGTGTCATACATGCAAACTATACAAATCTAGACCGACAATTGCGGTTCCACTACAAAAGATAGAAAAAAATTATGCACCAGGAGAATTTTTATCCATGGATATAATTGGCAAACTTCCACGTTCATTGAAAGGTAATCAATTCGTACTAACAATCGTCGATCACTACTCACGGTTTTTGTCGGTTTTTCCCTTACGTAAGATTACTTCAGCGTCGCTAATCAATGCGGTAACGAAATATTTTTCATCGTTTGGCTTGCCAAAAATTGTATTGACTGATAATGGACCACAATTTATATCGGATGAATTTCGATCATTTCTATCAAATTTGAATATTGAATTTAGACAAACCAGCGTTTACTTTCCGAGAGCAAATGCCATGTGTGAAAGAACACATCGTCAGTATAAAGAATCTATTATGGCTTCCTCACAAAAATTATTTGATTGGGATGTTCAATCCCGATTCATTGTATTAGCTATGAATAATTCGATTTCCAGAAGCACTGGTTACACGCCAAGTGTGTTATTTTTTAATCGCCCCCTTAGAACACCTTTCTCCGCCCACCAGCCATGTGAGTCTCAGAGGCCATCACCCGAGTATCTCAAAAAAACATTCGAACAAATTGAACAGATTCGGAATGATACGTTAGCTAATCAGAGAAGAATGATGGATGAATATGACAAAAGACAAAGGAAAGCTACGGTTAGTTTGAATATTGGGGATACTGTATACATCAAGAGTTTTAGGCCATCGGGTAGGTTTCGACCAAAATTTATGGGCCCCTATATCATTATGAAAAGCTTTAGAAATAATAATTTTTTATGTAAAAATGCGATGAATCCTTTTGAAGAAGATTGTAAAGTGCATATTACGAAATTAGTAAAAATGAATTTATCAAAAATGCAAACTAATATAATCGATGAGGAGAATATCAATGGCGATAACACACATGTGGAATTTGACAATGAGAGTAGTAAACAAATTATTTCACAGGAAACGGATTCGCGAAAAGATACATTGACACACAGTAGGCAAATTGATTCGCGTGGAACAAAAATTCAACAACAACATGGGTATAATCTTAGATCACGCAGTAATCAAATCAAATAAAAATAAATAATAATGATAATAAAAAAATCAAAAAAATCAAAAAATCAAAAAAAAAATCGCGCAAGTGAAGTGGCCATGCATGAATGAGTCACAAGTAAGGAGAAAAATGAATAGTAAAGCAAAATACCAATAAAAGTTCAAATACATACCTGTAGAGTATAAGAATATTAAGATGGGGGAAGAGCACCGATGAAACAAGATTATTAAGGCCATCATAGGTCGTTAATATCACAGCGGTAGCAGTGTAGGAAAAAGCGTTGAACATAAAAAAAAAAAAAAAAAAAAAGACAATATGAGTAAATAAATAAAAAAAAATGATATAAACAACATTAACAAACAACGAAATTAAATTAAAGACAACAGTGGTAAGCAATGAAACTAAGATGAATAATTGAAGAATAGATTCGCGAATTCAACTAAGTTAGGTTTACTACGTGATGGAATGTTGAGCTAGTAAAATACAAAATGCACAAGTAAATTCAGGAAATAATTAGATAAATACAAAGAACTGGATAGATGGAGTAAATTGAGAAAAAAATATGATACTTAGTTTCAGAATATAGCCCGATGTACTGAGATGTTGTGCCATAAATCACAGTGGCAGATATTTTGCCGGCGTGCATTTGAAAAAGTGCTGTACTGCAGCTACAGGAAATGACTAGCAGTAATTACGGGAGAAATTCTGGCCTAAGACGTTGCCATGCGTAGGGGGGAAAAGATTATGGAGCGCTAATTATTTTGCAAGTGACGTAGAAAGGTAAACAGGCAGACAAACGGCTTTCGTGACTGGTTGAGCGAAAGTGGGAGACTGGCAATTTTTAAACAAAAACCGGATTTTTTTTTTTGAGCCATAGGTCAGTTGCGATGCGGAGTGGAAAGCCAAATTTACAGGGGACACGGCGTCTGTAAAGACAACCACAAGTTGTACGATATAACTGTGTTTTACATGAAATCATGCCCAGAGAATATATCATATGTAAAATTATGGACTTTGGATACGAACAATCTGTGAGAATGATAGTGTATGATGATTTGCAGTTACAATGATGTCGATGTATGTATATAAAGTTAATGTTGTTATGATAAGGTTTATTGTATGTCATCAAATTTTTGTGCGAGAATTATTATTTTACAATTATAAAAAAAAAAAAAAAATGGGCATATAAATATTATGGTTTTTTTTTTTATAGAGGGAATATTTAGTAATAATTATGTTGATGATATGATGATGTATAGATGCAAATTGTATTATGGAATTTTAATTGATCAATGTAGTGGGTAATAAGAAGCTTATTGTGTAGTATTCTATGTTTGTTTTATATTATGATACTGTTGCTGAGAGTTAACGCACGTGAACATGTTAGATAAATAACTAAGATGTCATTTCAAGATAGAATTAATTCAATGATAATGATGCAGATAAGTGGAGAAATTATGTGGTTCTAAGTTTGTAATGGTAGCTCTAATAAAGAGCAGGGAAGTTTGTTGAAAATAATGAGTAAAACAAATTTGTAATGAACTCATTCCTGTTGAAATTTCCAATGTATTATACTCAGTATATTTACAGAACCACAAATGTGCTAATTATTTGATTTTTTTTATGTACAGTAAAACTTGTGTATGGTAAAGAAATTGCATATAATATGTATATAGAATTAGAAGTCTCATTCAAAATTCAAAATTAGTATGGTTTGTCGTTTTGGCGAAGATTTAATTTAATATTGTGATGCGTGGAGGCACACTTACACTGTCATGTATGTTCTAAATGTTTATTTGCAGCTTCTGTGAACAGGGACGTGAGTCGACTGTATTAAGAAAAAAAAAATTTTTAATTTTTTTTTCCATAGTGGTGGAGTGTGATGTAGAAGTGAAAATAGTGTAATTCCCCACGGTGTGTGGACAATAAAGAATGTACCATAAAGGATGCAGAGGCAGGGGCAAATACAGGATTGTAAAACAATAAAAAAATAGAAGAATAGCTGTCGGTGTGGCCAGTGATAGCGATCTGAAGTTTATATTTTACAAGATGGATGGTCGTTATTTTATGGCCCACAGTAAAACGTCAGAGGAGAAGAATCAAAGTTGTTTTACAAAATAAACGTATGTGGGGGGAGGTACTAAATAGCCCATGGACAGAGGCGGCAGAGGCGGTATAATAAAGGACCAATTAGGGATAGGAACCACTGAAGGAGAAACAGCCCACTGCCCAATGAAAGTGAGGGGCGTGCTAGAATGGCCCCCTGTAAACGGACAACAGCTTCGCTAAGGACGAGAGGAATCAAGAAAAAAAGGAGACGGTCTTCAGATTGGGTTCCTGAGAGTTAGATGTCGGAGGCTCTCGTCTGCCATATAGCCGTGGAGAAGTGCCAATATACTGCCAACGTTTTCATACACTGGAGATGATACTGGGTCCCGGTCGCCGATGCTACGATCATCGTTGCATACATCCGTGATAGTAAGTGCCTCCCCGTTAGATTCTAAAAATCATATTTGACTCTATAGTTTGCCTCTGCTTCTGGGTATTGTACGTCAAAATTATTAACATAAAACAGATTGTAATACTATAGTGCTGACATGTAAATTGAAATTTAGGTTGTCTAATAAACGTATGTGTAAGGTCAATGCGTTGTATTCCTTGCGTATTCCAACCCTTGCATGCATCTATTGCTTCTAGGTGATTAACTCCTACACCAGGCACACGTGGTGCTGTGTCCAATTTTAAGTGAAATAAACCTACCCATATCCGTCGTTAACAGACAGTGTTCAATTTAAGATAATTGAGGCCACTTCCGGGGGATCAGATGCGCCGACATACGGGCGGACCGGAGGCTGCTGATTGTTTCCCACGCGGTGACGGAGTCCTCTAGAATGTTCAGAAATTTTCTGAAAAAAGTGATTTATAAAGGAAAGAAAGGACAGAAAGGGAGAGAAAGAAGGTGAGAGAACTATGGAAGTGCTTTCCGTGTCTATGATGGACTTTAGACTTTCTCTCGCTGATTTTCGATTGATGACTGTTCTGTTTGAGGACTGATAATGACCAATTGATAATGGAAATATTGTATCACAGATGCCTTAATTATATACGAATAAACAAGATATATGTATATATGTAAGGAAAGAGTAGTTTGTGTATCCATGGAAACCATAAACGAACAGCTTAACCGCGAGGTCAAGACAGCCGCCTCATAGAAATAAAAACAAATTGTTGATCCTGACACTGTTAATGAAAATAAGTTACATCCTTGAGAGAAACGTAAAAGAATAATTCTGCAAAACCGACCCTCCAAATGCTGAATGAGCTAGAATAGGCCGCTGTTGCCATTTAAGTTTAGTTTAACTTTAAATAGGACACGAGGCTAATAAATTGCAATAACAGTCCAAATTACTTTTTCCTTCCTTTATATATCATTTTGTTTTATGGAGGCCAGGACGTGTCTGCAAAACAGGCCTCCAAAAGCTAAATGGGGAAGAATATGCTGTTGTTGCCACTACTTTAACTATTTAAATAGGACACGGAGATAGTAAATTGTAATGACAGGCAACTAAGCGCCCATTTTAGAAAGTGAAATACGCTTGTAAAGAATTTCTATTAATTAGTTTTTAAACTTTTAAGGTCTACGTTCGGGGCACCTTTTTTTCAAAATTATACATTATTGATTAAATACATATATATTTTGTTCAAATGTGACATATAACATGAAAACAAATATAATTTTGGTAAAAATTTCAGAACATTTCAAAATAGAGAATTTTTATAAATTTTTAGTACAATTGAGTGCTTATGTCAGAGACCCCACACCCAATTCAGTTCAATATATAATTTCATGCATACGATATACTTCTGTGACATTTACCTGTGCTTTGAAGTAAAAGTTTTACAATATTTACAAAAATCAGCCGAAATATACCAAAAAAGTGAAAAAACACTGATTTTTTTTTAAAAGATTATCTTTTTATACTAAGAACAGGTATTCGTAAAATGATTCAATGAAGACATATAGCTTAGCTTTTGGGTCAAAACATAGTTAATAATATGTAAAAGTCTATCGCAAAATTTCATTGAAATATATTGAAAACTTTTTAAATGACGAGCTTCCTCGTTTACGTAAGTAACCGAAAAATGAGTTTTCTACGAAATGCATTTAAAGATGCTGCTTCCGGTCCTTTAATATCACTTTCGGTTTATTTAATTGGCCATAAAGGCTCATTCAATGATCGCACGAATGAAAGTAAAGCAGTTTTAGAATATTAACCTTTGAAATAGAGCAATAAAAAAAATTGTGAAATTTTGCACCAAAAAACCGCCATTTCAACGTAGGTAGATACTTAAACACATACTGACTATCAGTGATATACTTTTAACACTGAGCTTGGACTATTCAATATGGCGGCCACCCAGCGCTACAGAGAATCCTATTAGCCAATCCACAGATCGTCGGTTTATCCGGTGCCATTAACAAGTAAATCCTCATATATATATATATATATATATATATGTATTAAATTTCAAAATTACCTAACCTGTTTACACAAATCTGTTTTTAATAACATTATTGTAAATCAGCTTGTACGTATAAATAGGCTTTGTTCCGAAGACAATAGGAATAAGCATATTTCAGACTTGATAGCTGTGCTAACACGTAATTATTACCCTCATAGTCTTTCCAAGCACAAAATTGGTTGTTTTAGTTTTCATGAATAGTTTGTTCTGTTGCAACTAATAAGTAAATCAACAAAATAAGTTTAATTAGAGTAAATAACTACTAAAAATAAAATAAATGAAAAATAATAATAACTAAAGTAAAAAAAAAAAAAATAATAATAAAATACTCGTAGTAATAATAATAAAAAGCTAATATAATTAAGGTGAAATAGTCCTAAACACAGTCTTTATAGTAGGACAGCTGTGTTTCCATTTGCTCCTTGGTTGCAAGTTTTGTGACGTCAGTCATCTTGTGGTTACCTATTCTTAACTTCCAATCTGTCTGGCGCCAGGCTTGGTGTTCTATGGTTGAGTAGATGTATATTCAATTCTACAGTTACTCATGTACGGTGTCTAAGTATGTTTATTGTATAGATCATACTTATCTGAAACAATCCATTGGTATAGACAGTATCGACACCTCTGATGATGAGATATTGTCAAAAACCTCTTTCAATCTTATCTTTTCAGGTTTTTGATTCCTGGCTATAGTAGCTTTAGTGCTCATACTGGTTTTTCTCTTTCAACTTTATCTTATATATATATATATATATATATATATATATATATATATATATATATATATATATATATATATATATATATATATATATATATATACACATTTATATATATACATATATATATACAGGTGTGTGTGTGTGCGCGTGCGTGCGTGTGTGCGTGCGTGCGTGCGTGTGAGTGAGTGAGTGAGTAAGTAAGTAATAATAACGCGCCACCATTATTAATTGTCTAAGAAAAGCTAACGCGTATTCTAAACTATTTTCTCAATAAAATACAGTCCCTATTCCAAATTGCGAGCTAGGAATAAACTAATTAACCAGTTAAATTATCCCTTAGGCGCACGCGCTAAACATAAAACCGTATGATTCAGGATGATTCAGAACCTTGAGCCTTTTCGTCATGCAATCAGTTAGTGAAGTCAGTTAACATTCAGCATAAAATGTTGAGAAGAGATTTTCGCTCATATTATATATATATATATATATATATATACACACTCATGGACAAAAAAATTAGCGCACCAAGAAGGAGTCGTCAAAATGAAACGAAATTTTACATACGTAATGATTACTTTGATATAAGTAAATGATAAGAAAATCAAAGAAAAAGGATAATTTATTTCAGAGAAAAAGGCAAAAGAACGGAGGAGTTAATACTCCGTTGGACCCCCTCTATCGCAAATGCACGATGCGATACGATCGGGCATTGAGTCATACAAGTTCTGTATGATGTCTTGAGACATTTCGTTCCATATTTGCTGTAACCTTGCCTCTAGTTCGTTCAAACTCGTGGGATGCCCAACTCGTCGTCCCAAATGATCCAAGATATGCTCGATTGGAGACAAATCTGGGGATCGGGCAGGCCAAGGAAGGGGAGTAACAGTGCGGAGACAGTCTTGTGACACCCTTGCCGTATGAGGCCGAGCATTGTCTTGTTGAAAAATGGCTCCTGGGAGCCGTTGCATGAGTGGCAACACATGTGGTTGCAGGATTTCATGAACATACCGCTGGGCTGTCATGGTGCCACGGAACAATACTAGGGGTGACCGTGTATTGTAGGCAATGGCACCCCATACCATCACACCAGCTGTGGGACCGATGTGTCGCTGTACAGCAAAGGCAGGATTGAAGCGTTCACCACGGGCTCTCCACACACGAACACGATTGTCATCACTGCCGAGATTGAATCTGGATTCGTCGCTAAAGACGACCTGGTTCCATTCCGCTGCAGTCCAGTTTCCTCGTGCGCGGCAAAACTCCAAACGGAGGCGTCAAGGGCAGCACACGTAATGGGCGCCGCGATACCAACTGTCCTTCAGCCAGGCGCCTTCGTATGGTTCGAGAAGACACAGAGGTCCCTAGTGAAGGTACTACCTGTGCCTGGATGGCGGCCGATGAAGCAATTGGCTGTACGCGTGCATTTCTTACGATGTGGCGGTCTTCTCGACGACTGGTCTGTCGAGGGCGTCCTGAGCCTGGTCTTCGTGTACATGACATCTCTCGGGTCCACTGGTCCCAACACCTCCTCACAACACAATCAGAACGGCCTAATTGACAAGCTACTCGCCTAGCTGACCACCCAGCTTCCATCATCCCGACGATTCTCCCCCTCTCAAGCTGCGACAACTGCGACAACTGCTTATATTGTCTTCGAACACGGCGTAATGGCGTGTCTATCCCAGCTCTTCCTTTGTAAATGATTCAGCACACTCAAACAAGCTTTGGTTACCTGTTTTATACTTCACAGAGTACGATGTTCAACGCCCTCTACCGGCTATAAGTAATGCGCAATCACGCTGCATTTCTAATCATTTGCATATCTCCCCGACATGTACCTTCATTGCAAGTTTCGTTACGATCCCGCAATTATTTCTTGGTGCGCAAATTTTTTTTGTCCATGAGTGTATATATATATATATATATATATATATATATATATATATATATATATACATATATATATATATATATATATATGAAAAGTGAAATACGCACGTAAACAATTTCTATTAATTTGTTTGTGAACCTTTAAATACATTTTGACAGTCATAAACCTTTACTCAGTAACACTCAGCTTGAACAATTCAATATGGCGGCCAAGTGTCCTTGAGAATCCTAATCGGCAACCTACATCTCGTCGGTTAATCCGGTGCCATTAACAACTGATCTAAAAGAGAATTTACGCGAGGATGTTACTTTACCCGCGCAGCCACCTCCTTTTTGTTTTATGCCCGCCAAACAAAAACGATTCCCCTTCACGCTCTTCTAAACGACAAAAGAGCGGGGCATAAAAGTCGCCAAACAAAAACAAGAGCCCAAAATAGTGGCGTACGAGTTAACATGTACGCTCCCGGACCGGTGTCCAACCTTCAACGTTTTATGGCCGTTTTGTCACTACTCCCCTCGTTAAGCGCGCTTGAATATGCAGCCCTTACGCCTAATGATCGCCTGATTGTAGATAAAATCGTGAACGCCAAGGCTAACAGACGTGATCCGAAAGTTAACGATTTTTTTTTGTCTTCTGAAACTCCCATAAACAGTGCATAATAACCGCAGCGTAAATGTGTCTGACACAGTGTGGGGGAGGGAAGGTTTGGTTATGGCACACCTTGTCCAGAACAGAGGGCCGAAAGTGATATTTATATGCGTTTTAAAGCGATAGACATAAACGAAGGATGGAAACAGATTTTTATTTATTTATTTTTTAAACAGGGAAGTAATTTTGTTGTTGTTGTTCGACCTGGAACATAAATTAACGGAATCTGGAATGCGAAGAAGAGGAAATTTCTCAATGGGATGACCTCAGTCAGTCACAGTTATAGTAAATTTATTAAGTAATAACTGGTGGAGCAGTTCATTTTTACGCGATAGTTAATGCATAAGCATAAATTAGGACTTGATAGGAATTTAGAATGATGTGTGGTTTTGAAACGGAGAAAGCACTAGCGCATGCATAAAAAAAATATCTATCGTGGATTTATAAATGTATAGTGCTACATGTTTTTAAAATAACTCTCCAAATATTACGTGATAATGTATCTTCTAATACTGATAAATCAATAAATCTGTTTTAACCATTTTGTGTTTCGCTTTTATACAAAATTTAATTGCCTAGCTGATCTTTCTTTATTGATTTCATATGTACAGAAACAGACAGAAAGAAGAGTGGTGCGTCAATGGAAGATGGGACCTCTCTAATTTACATTATATAACAACATTCATCACAGCAAAGGTCTAAATGCATTATGTATCATACCCATGTTTATTTCAGTAACGAAATTTATATATGTAAAACAGTTCCGTGACTGACTGACTGAGTGACTGACAGATAACGCACAGGCCAAACCACTGGATCTAAAGGGCTGAAATTTTGCATGGCGATTCTTCTAATAGTGTAAGGGTGCACTAAGAAAATTTTTTGAAAGATTTTCGAAGCCGTTATTTTTAACCGAGTGTGCTCAAGGAGAAAAAGTGTTCGTGCCCCGCATTCTTCTAGTTCCCTATGACATCCCCTTTGACTTTAAGAGACTGTAATTCCCCCTCAAAGTATGCCTCGCCATGACGATAAATCTCAAGGCTAAACTTTAGAATACGCTGGCGTACATTTAAGAGGAAATTGTTTCTCCCACGGTCAGTTTTACGTAGCTTGCTCACGCGTACGTTCGTGGACGAGCCTGGTAATATTAGTTCCACCCAATGAAGACACAAAAAATATTGTTTATAAAGAAATCCTCTAAAAATCAGTTTTATTAATTTTCATTGTAATTATCCTGAAATGTACTCTGTAGCGAAGCACGGGTATTCAGCTAGTATATTATACAACTTTTGAGCCTTAACTACTGAAAATGGGCCCGAGCAGCCACTGTACAATTTAATTACACACATATTTTTAAGATTATATAAATTACTAATAACTATAAATAACTTGAACTGAAGACAATTTCAGATAAAATATTTTAATCAACCAGATTAACATCGCTTCATTAAAAAAACTATCCAATATTAACGCATTTTAATTATATTCCTTTTGTGAAAGCATTAATTAAAAGAGTACTTGCCCGTAGAATTTTTTGAGGCAACAGCGAAAAGCACCCTCGCAGTCTGCCGGCGTCAATTGGCCAGAAACCTACCGACAACCATTTCACAGAGGAGCCTCATCTCATCGGGTCATCGCAGACAGACATCACTGTATTTCCCAATCACACTCATCTCAATTACGCAAAAATTGTAAACGCAATTAATTCCGGAGACAGGAGTCGAAAGAGAGACTCCCACCAGCTCTAGACGCCGCCCGTGAAACAGAAAACTAGTTCCCTACGTGCTCGGTTCATGAACACTCTAAATCTCCCTAACCTGCCGGCAACCTCCTGCTGATCTGGCACCTTTTCTCGCGCCATCAACTCCTCCAAAACCAAGTTTTAATGGCAAGGACTGCAGAAAATCCGCTAATTGCTGAGAAAACTCGGCCCTCGAGGGCTGTCTCCGCGCCTGACGCCCCCCTCAGCGAACGACGCTCCAATTATGAACTGACTCCCCTCCCCCCCACCTTTTCCGAGAAAGTCCCCTGTCCACCTCGTCACACTTGTGACGTATAGGTAATTATTCCTCACTAGAAGTATTTGCTTCTTGGCCGCTCCTAATTAAGGTTCGCTTTGCTCTTTTCGTCGGTGCAATTAACTGTGTGTTAAGCATCCTCCCGAGACACCCACCACCACCCCCCACTGATAAGTCCCGCTGCACCGGTGCCGGAGGGCGTGGGTGTTGAACGCTTTGTCGAAATCCTAAGATTTCTTGATGTTAAACTTGTTTCGCCCGGATTGCATTGCTGTCCGGGACACTTCTAATCGCCATTAATGGAAGCGAGGCAATTAGCCTCACTGAGAATGGATTGATTATGATGTACCGTACGTAACTTATGTCTTTTGTGTGATGCAAAGTAATCTTTCCCTGGCCCTTCTACTGCTCAAGTGTATTGCAGACACAAAAAAGATACTCCAGTAGAATCCGCATTAAACGATAGATGAATAAATTAAGAGTTAAACTCGTGTTATTAATTGAAATTAATAAACAATATACTCGAGGTTATACACTGTGCTCGAAAAGGTAAAAACCGAAAGAGAATTTGCAATCCGAATCGCAAAATGTTTGTCAAATAGATAGACTGATAGATAGTCAACCTTTGTTGTTGTACAATCCATATCGCCAGATATGGATTGTACAACAACGATCGGTAGATCGATAGATAGCTAAAATATATTGATTTTGATATA
The DNA here is from genome assembly GCA_907164885.2 of Dolomedes plantarius. Taxonomy (NCBI): domain Eukaryota; kingdom Metazoa; phylum Arthropoda; class Arachnida; order Araneae; family Dolomedidae; genus Dolomedes; species Dolomedes plantarius. Next base: position 126,746,082 of record OU015490.1, on the reverse strand, counting down.
CCATACATAACCTATGTTTTTCGTGCTGTCTAAAGTAATCTTTTCATGGTCTTTCTATTTCTGACCAAATATATTGTAGTAAATGTATTGCAGACACAACAATGAACTGCTTTCCCACTACTATACCATCCTCAATAGCCCACACTTAAAGTAATTAAATAATTGTACAGGGTTAAATCATCTCATGTGGTGGATTGATATTAAATAAGTAATAACGCTCTGGATATACACTGTGCTTCAAAAGTAAGAAAGTGGAAGAGAATATGCAACCCAAATCGCCAAAAGTTTGATGAAAAAAAATCAGATCAAGTTGTTAATTTCCTCATACAGGCGGATACAAATTATCTTTCCATCTAATGAAGCATTATCGCCCTTTCCTTCCTTCTCTAGGCCTGATCACAGCAAATCCGGAGCGTTACGTTACATTCCTCCGGTGACTACAGAATTGCTGACATGACCTGTAATTGGTTTGGCACATCACGTGCTCAATGAATTGAGCTCTGCGACTAGTTAAATACTTTAACTCTGACGCATCGTAACACTTCGGATTCCGTGTGAACAGGCCCTCTATCAGTGTGTACATATGTTAATTCGTATTATATATATATATATATATATATATATATATATATATATATATATATATATATATATATATATATATATATATATATATATATATATATATATATATACGAGGGTTAGGGAAAAAGTCATGGCAACTATTTTTTTTCTTGAAGATACCAGTCCGGTTTGAAAATGTGACATATACAGACGAAAGGACAAGGTCTTAACTACATGTGTGGACAATGAATAGCACTGAAATATCGTAACACACTAATTTATTACGGTAGTATACAGGGCAATATGGCCTTCACCGTGCAAAAGAATGATAACACAGTACACATCAAGTTGACATGACAAACCTGGGCCTAAAGACCCTCAATGTAGTCCCCTGCTAGTGTCACCACACGCTGTCAACGATGTGGGAGGCGCTGAATACCATCATCCTCAGCATTTGCCGCACCATGTGTGAATCGGGTCATCTGTTGGCGCACAGCATTAGCAATGTCCTCTCGTGTTGCAAACCGCCTACCACGTATTGGTTCCTTAATCTTGGGAATGAGATCAAAGTCACAGAGCGAAAGGTCAGGAGAGTACGGTGGCTGCTCCAATTCTTACCATCCCCAACGTCGGAGTAGCTGCCGTACACACCCTGCTTTATGTGGTCTTGCATTGTCGTGCAGGATTATTGCACTGTCCACAAGATCCGGACGTTTATCCCGAACGCCACGTCGTACCTGTCGCACCAGAAAGTCCCTGTAGTACTGTGTGGTCACTGTTCTGCCATGAGGTACAAAGTGGCAAACAATGACATCCCTAACGTCATACGTGACGATCACCATCAATTTGACTGGAGAAGGATTCTGACGGAACTTCTGCTGCCTTGGTGATCCAGGATGTCGCCACTCCGCGGACTGACGTTTCAGTTCTGGTTCGTATGCCCTGGCCCAAAATTCATCGATGGCGATTATTCGTGACAAGAATTGATCGCCGTCCTGTTGCCAGCGTACAAAGTTCTCGGAGCATATTGCATAGCATTCACCTACCTTTGAACTTCGGTCAGTGCATGCGGTACCCACCGCGAAGCGATTTTGCGTAGCTGTAGCTCATTACTCAATATCCTGTGGACGGTGCGTTTCTCGATGCAACTTGCCCTCTCTAACTCCAGTAACGTCCATCGTCTGTCTTCATCAATGAGCTGCTCGATGACGGCACGTGCCAAGTCGGTCCGCACACTCACCGGTCTTCCCGAACGTTGCTGATCACTGGTTGACACATCTGGAACACATCACTGGTTGACTTGCTGAAACTTTCCTACCCACCGTGCTACTGTACGATATGGTAGGGCATTATTCCCAAGGGCTTCTACTAATTCACTGTGACATTCCATCGCATTTCTCCCTCGGAGAACGGCTATTTTGATGTAAGCGCGCTGCTCAACACGGGTTACTTCCATCTCGCACGACACTCACCAACTGACTGATTTCAGAGCCCTCGCTGCGCTACTACCAGCTATCACAGAGCCATCTGTTGTTCTGCATACACACTATGCCTGCAGAACTTCCACACGACACATATTACGTTTGTGATCCGTTCACATATTTACAAGAAAAAAAATAGTTGCTATGACTTATGCCCCAACCCTCGTATATTATATATATATATATATATATATATATATATATATATATATATATATATATATATATATATATATATATATATATATATATATATGTATGTATGTATGTATGTATGTATGTATGTATGTATGTATATATATATATATATATATATATATATATATATATATATTTACATATACGTATATATCTATCTATATCTATATATATATATAAAAGGCAATGTTCGTATGTGTAACCTCTATAGACTAAAAAACTACAGAACCAATTTACACGCGGTTTTATGCAAATTGGTCCGTGTTGTCAGGAAAAGGTTTAAAGCTATTGAAATCCTCGGTCTGACAAGTAGAAAGAAAGTTAAAAACATTTTTCGTTCGATATATTTTCGGTCATTTAGTAGTTCGGTCATTTCGGTAAGAGGTACGGTCCGATTAAGTAAACATCGCCCTCCAGCGTCAGGTTTGTGTTTCCGGTCATACATTCCTAAGTGATTATTGCTCGCCTTGATGCCTACTATCACCCCTCTGAATTTGTCGGTGGAATTTTGGAACACCCTGTGTGTATATATATATATATATATATATATATATAATTTAACATAAAACGAAAGTCTAAAGACTGAAAAGTTCATATGAATGGCTACTTCACTGAGCTAACAATGCTGATAAACAGAAAAACGGGTATCAGAATAACCTGATAGTAGAAATACACAAAGTATGGCGATAAGCACACCAGAAAAATGAAAAATTTACCGGAAAGAAACAAACTCGTAGATTACAAAATATTCATGAAAGAAGTAAACATATCTACTGCACTTAAAACTAGATCTTCTAATGCATAGGCATCCGAACTGTGTTCAGGGAAGACATTATACTATTAAGAATTAATATTTCAGACTCCCGTTCGCTTTCCATTTTGAGAATACGTACTTCTGGCCGCGAATATTACTGTGGGGTTCACGACACTTCTCCTCCGATACCTTTTTTTTTACAAATGTTCGAATGTATGGAAGCAAAAACTACCCCCACAGCACGCACGGAGATCACTGAATCCCATCATCTCCAGGATCCGGGCAGGATAACCGAGACACATGCGTCTTCAATAACAAGGTATTTTGCGTCGCGGGATAGTACAATACTCCAAGCCCTTGCCACACAAACTCCATATCTCTCTCTCTCCCTCATCCTGGAAGATGGAATATATATTCCACCGAAGATCCTTGTGCACTTCCGAGTGCTTGCTTGTGTTTGATAAACGAGGTGCCATCAGCGGATTCAAATGCGAGCCCGAGCGCGCGCGCGTGTGTGTTTTGTGCACAAGCGGGCTTGTAAAACAATCTGCGAAAAATTTTCTTCGAGTGCCGAAATTGAATCTCGTTCTGCAAACGGGGGGTCGCGGGGAGTCCCCCCCCCCTGCCTCCCCCCCATTGCTTCCTTCCATTTAGCTGCGCCCGGGTGCGATTTGTTACCTGCAATTCCGTTGACAGTTTTATGGGGAAGGCCATCCAAGAACGTTCCACTATAAATTCCCCGGCCTGCAACAGATAAAAGTGTGCTTACGAGAAAACTGGGAGATTTTATTTCACTCCCTCGCTACAACCTTGGATCATCTTTCTCGGGAGAAGAGAAAAAAAAATGATACAGATAGAAAGAAAGAAGAAAGAGTAAGAAAAAAAAAAGAGGCATCATGTAATAACGGTAGATTATTAAATAAAAAAGTAACGACCGCCATAACTCTAATTCTCTTTATATTGTGTTTATATATAATATTCGGGTGATGCTGTTTGTCTTTCTACGAAATTGAAGCAGTGGCAGCTCTGCGAAAGATACAACGCTTTTATCAATAAAGAGGGGTGAGATAGTTACTGTGTGGAATAAATGGGTTAAAGGATTAAAATTGGATTGGAAATTGATGTTTTTTTTTATATCAACGCTTGGGATCAGAGCAAGTCTCAGGTGTATCTCCAGGTATGTTTGTTTTTGCTCGTCGTTCTTTGAAACTGTCTAACTGAGACGACCAGTTTTGTATATTAGCTGAAGAAACCTAATGATCTGTACTAATATACAAACTTATCGTTTTCGAACCCTTTTAACGTAGGATTACGTTCCTCCATTACGGTCCTCCGGAAAGCAAAATTTCAGATGTCCTGCGTCGCGAGTTATAATTTTGGAAGCGCGCCAAATCCAGTCTGTATCGCTTGGTCAAGCAGTAAACAGTTAAACAAAAAACTACCAAAATGCGTCAAAATTTTGACATACATGTATATATATATATATATATATATATATATATATATATATATATATATATATATATATATATATATATATATATATATATATATATATACGTACATATATATATAGACATATATATATATATATATATATATATATATATATATATATATATATACATATATACATACAAAAGAGGTAAGCAACGATAAGTAATCCTACGTCAATAACCCGCGATAGTTTCGTTATAAGAGACTACCTGAAATATTTTTTTTTCAATAGCCATGTACTGCACCCACAAGTGTATTGTATTGTTTCATTCTTCATGACAAGTCTTTATCATTATTTATTTAATAACCCTTATTAGAGGAAATCTTTTAAGGAATTATCAATGCCAGTCCACGTAAAACCTACTAGATGGCGTGTCGGTCTTTCAACAGGGGTCAGGTGCTATACGAGCTAAGTAGTCAGTCTAACAGTATAGTTAAGTGATTCCTTATTGCTTATAAGTTTCGAATTAATAACACAAGCCTACAAAAAAAGAAAAAATATATGTGCCTAGAATTTTAGAACTGATTTTAGCTATATTTGGGGGCGCTGTATCTAAATATGAAATCAGTTTTTCTTTATCAGCTATACTTTTTCAGATGCAGTAAAACCTCGCTTCTCCAGACTAACTGAGACCGTAGGCAATCCGAACAATCGAAAATTCGGATATTCCGGGTAATATGGGTAATAAGCAATACAAAATCCTTAACTAAGAAAACTTGCTTTGTATTGTAACAAAATTACATAGTATTGTTTACAAGACATTAAAAAATATACAAATAACTTTTCACGTCATTTCTTAAATAAGAATTGGTAAGTCTAGTGAAGGTTCCCTAAACTCACCAAAAGGCATTTTATTACCCTAATTTATTGTACAATTTTATGCAGGAACTGTACACTGAATCAAACTAAAAAGCGAATTTTTGGCGTACTTGAAGTTACGTTCATGCTGACATAGTTAAAAATTATTATCTAATGTGAACATTAAATAAAAATATCTACAAATCTGATCCAGATCAACGAGAGCCGGAAAAACGAGGTTTTTCTGTATATCCACTTATCAATGTTTTTTTTCTATTCAATACATTCAAGTATGGCTCTACAAATTGTATAGAAATTAATGCCTTGGTGACGTTTAAAAGAGGGAAAAATATTTAAATCTCGAATGAGTTTTTTATGCTTGTGTTATATTTAGTCTAATTTTCGATTGTTTATTTTGTCCCTGAAATAAATAATAGAAACTATTGTTTTCTCTCCTGCCAATAACACCGAGAAAGAATTTCTATTATTTAATAATAGAAACTACGGCTTTCTCTCCCGACAATAATAACGAGAAGGAATTTCTAATATTTAATAATAGAAACAACGGCTTTCTCTCCCGACAATAATAACGAGAAAGAATTTTTATTATTTAATAATAGAAACTACTGTTTTCTATCCCGCCAATAATAACGAGAAATAATTTATATTATTTAATAATAGAAACTACTGTTTTCTATCCCGCCAATAATAACAATAAAGAATTTCTATTATTTAATAATAGAAACTGCTGTTTTCTATCCCGCCAATAATAACGAGAAAGAATTTCTAATATTTAATAATAGAAACTACTGTTTTCTCTTTCGCCAATAACGAGAAAGAATTTCTATTATTTAATAGAAGATAATGGAATTTAATAACATAAACTACTGTATTATCTCTCGTCAATAATAACGTGAGAGAATTTTTGTTGCTTTATTCAGGCTGACGTAAAATATTTTTGAAGAATGGTCTATTTTTGGGAAATCGGAGGAAACCGTCTCATATAATAAGATATAAAAACTTCTCTTAAACGTATCTTTTACTTTCCTTCATTATACAATCACGCTAAGAACAATTCAACTCTCCCAGGATTCCCTCCTTATATTATACGCATAAAGCTATCTCAGAACACTCTGATTTCGTACACATTTTATATACATGAAACTGCAACTTTCAGTTATTTATGACTCCTTTTCAAGTCTCCCGTACCTCATCAGAATCTCGGAAAATATTCTCCAGCTTTTGCGCAAACAATAAACTTTTGGCAACGGGAAGTATAAATTCATCTATCTAATGTACAGGGGGGGGGAGAGATTTCTCCCTTCCCTTCCATTCAACAGAGTCCTTATCCACCCCCCTGACGCTGATTATTATTTACAACCAAAGACACATCCTAAATCAGTCATCAGAGAAGTCTAAGAGTATCTACGTCTGCGGTGCTTTCCAAAGCATTAGTATGAATGGGGCATGCATCATACCGACCCCAGACGTGGAATCATGCGAGCAGTCAGGCCGTCGCCAATATTGAAGCATGGATTTTTCTACATTCCGAAATGATATTTTTTTTTTTCGTTGTTCCCGTCTTAAAAGATATAAGCCTGAAAATATTTAATCTTTCATCCAGGAACATCATGATAAAGAAAAGTTTTTGGGGAGAGGGAGGTTTTTCCGAGAGATTTTTTTAAAAAGGGGAACACGCTAAGGATGAAGAGAACTTGAAATGTATATAACAGTGATTCTCAACATTTTTTTTTCGTCTCGGTACACTTCTAATAATATAAAAATTTGGCAGCACACTAACAATAAGATGAATTTAAAAGGGTTTTATACTTTGAATGATGATGATGCACCTATAATATATTTTGTAAAAATAGCATACGAAATAATTTCCATCTATATATATATATATATATATATATATATATATATATATATATATATATATATATATATATAAACAGTTCCATAACTGACTGACTGACTAACAGATAGCGCAGAAACCAAACCGCTGGACCTAAAGGGCTGAAATTTTGCATGGCGATTCTTTTTATAGTGTAGGGATGCTCCAAGAAAGATTTTTGGAAAAATTGTACATATATACGAGTGTATATATATATATATATATATATATATATACACACACACACACATATATATATATATATATATACATATATACATGTTCTTGGGCCCGTATTCTTGGGATACATGTTGTCCCACCCCGTGATGAAAAGGTTAATTTCTGCATGGAGGATAATTTATGACAAACAAATATAGCGGAAAATTTTTGATAAAAAAAATCATATACTTTCAGAGGAAAGAAGTACAACGCACGTTATAAATTGCATTTAGTACTATAATACACGAATTACCTTATTTTTTTTATCAAAACTGTTAACCTCTGCGGTATCTATAGATATATCAATAGATACTTGCCTGGCGAGACTGGAAGTTATGATCATTTCGTCGCTTTACCTGCATGGGCACACTCATTTTGGAAATCTCAGAGATCAAGTATTAGGTAATAAGCTTGATATAACGAAAATAAAATAATTCAACAGAGCAAGATAATTATTAGCTGGAAGAATGTAGACAAAAATAAACAGAAATCATGCACTTATGACTTAACGCACCATAAGGCAAGATTCTGTAGCAGTAACGGAACTAAACCATACAATGACGTAACCGACTGGTCTCGTCATCAGGAGGCCTAACCAAATCAGTTACCTCAAGGGGGAACTTTCTGAATAGGATGCAGATCTAACCAAAAGACATCCCAAGGTCCCGAGAACCCCACTGAAGAGCTATCTGTTTCAATAGGGATCTCGGGGGAGAACTGATTTGGTTAGGCATACTGATGACGAGACCAGTCGGTTACCTCGATATATGGTTTAGTTCCGTTACTGCTACAGAATCTTGCTTTATGTTGCTTTGAGTCCTAAATGCGTGATTTCTGTTTATTTTTGTTTACATTCTTCCTGCTAATAATTATATTTCTCTGTGGAATTATTTAATTTTAGTTATATTTGTCAGTTTTCAATATGAGGATTTGTTGCAACTGCGCAATCTTTTATTGAAAAGTTAAAATTTTCAACGCTAGGGTAGATTTTCAGTTAATTAGTTCGGCAGTCTATGCCCTCTTCATAAGTTTTAGTTCGTGTTGAATTGTTGACATTATTGTGTAATCTATATAATCCACCTCGGGTGTAATGAGCTTGATTAACAGGAACTCTCAGAATCTGTTTTCTCACCTATTTATCACCATAAAAATGCCGTGTGATCCTAAAACTGTTCGCAATACGTGCAAGTATCATGTCTGTACACTATCGACAAGATTTACATCGAAGAACTAAGTTCTTATCTCGACTACAACCCAGGAGAAAAACACTAAAAGAAAAGGAATTCCTTCAAAGTGATTGAATTTGATTTCAAATCGCTTAAAAAAAATAGCTATATCTATAGAAACTTTCCTGGCGAGATTGGAAGCTATGATTCAACTTCGTCGCTTTACCTGCATTTCGTCGCTTTGCATGCATGCGTACACTCAGTTCGGAAATCTCAGAGATCAAGTATTAGGTAATAAGCTTAATTAACAGGAACTCCCAGAATCTGTTTTCCCACCTATTTATCATCATAAAAATGCCGTGTGATCCTAAAACTGTTCGCAGTACCCGCAAGTACCATGTCTGAACAGTATCGAGAAGATTTACATCGAAGAACTAAGCTCTTATCTCGACTACAACCCAGGAGAAAAACACTAAAAGAAAAGAAATTCCTTCAAAGTGATTGAATTTGATTTCAATTCGCTTAAAATAAAATAGCTATATCTATAGAAACTTTCCTGGCGAGATTGGAAGCTATGATTCAACTTCGTCGCTTTGCATGCATGCGTACACTCAGTTCGGAAATCTCAGAGATCAAGTATTAGGTAATAAGCTTAATTAACAGGAACTCCCAGAATCTGTTTTCCCACCTATTTATCATCATAAAAATGCCGTGTGATCCTAAAACTGTTCGCAGTACACGCAAGTACCATGTCTGAACAGTATCGAGAAGATTTACATCGAAGAACTAAGCTCTTATCTCGACTACAACCCAGGAGAAAAACACTAAAAGAAAAGAAATTCCTTCAAAGTGATTGAATTTGATTTCAATTCGCTTAAAATAAAATAGCTATATCTATAGAAACTTTCCTGGCGAGATTGGAAGCTATGATTCAACTTCGTCGCTTTGCATGCATGCGTACACTCAGTTCGGAAATCTCAGAGATCAAGTATTAGGTAATAAGCTTAATTAACAGGAACTCCCAGAATCTGTTTTCCCACCTATTTATCATCATAAAAATGCCGTGTGATCCTAAAACTGTTCGCAGTACACGCAAGTACCATGTCTGAACAGTATCGAGAAGATTTACATCGAAGAACTAAGCTCTTATCTCGACTACAACCCAGGAGAAAAACACTAAAAGAAAAGAAATTCCTTCAAAGTGATTGAATTTGATTTCAATTCGCTTAAAATAAAATAGCTATATCTATAGAAACTTTCCTGGCGAGATTGGAAGCTATGATTCAACTTCGTCGCTTTGCATGCATGCGTACACTCAGTTCGGAAATCTCAGAGATCAAGTATTAGGTAATAAGCTTAATTAACAGGAACTCCCAGAATCTGTTTTCCCACCTATTTATCATCATAAAAATGCCGTGTGATCCTAAAACTGTTCGCAGTACACGCAAGTACCATGTCTGAACAGTATCGAGAAGATTTACATCGAAGAACTAAGCTCTTATCTCGACTACAACCCAGGAGAAAAACACTAAAAGAAAAGAAATTCCTTCAAAGTGATTGAATTTGATTTCAATTCGCTTAAAATTGGCATAGAAAAGCTATCTTTGACGAGAAAGAACAAAAGATAATGCAAAAGTAAGTCACCGGAGGAAAGGGAACAACAACAAAAAAAACCTAGGTGCATTATTGATCTCGCAGCCATTTTGCATGGTGGAGCCATTCTGGGTTGGCGTTATCTGCTCCGGAGAGAAATAGCCCTGGAAAAGAATGAAGACTTCTGAAACAAGAAACTAGGGAGACTTATAAGCTTTTAACTGCCATTCGTCGCTTTAATTAAAAATTTTGTTGCTGATTGTTTTGATGGTAGGGGGGGGGGAGTGCAGCGAAACGAAAAGGGAGTTGGTGAAAGTAAAAATGCAGCTTCTTTGCCCCGTGTATCGGCTTGGAAACAGCAGCTGGGTGATAGGGTTTTAAGTTACGCAAGAACGGCAGTATGATTTTACGCGTGATTTGGTGCATGCTGAATTGTGAAAGAGCTTCAGATCTATTAAAGGGGTGAAGGGAGGAGGGAGTTGTTTACCGTAAAGTTTTAAGGAAATTAATTACAGTCGTTCGTCAGAAAAACGGTATAGAGTGAGAAATTAAAAAAGGTAATCTTTGGATGCTGCAATAGTGCCATTCGCATTGTTTTAATTACTGGACTTAATTGCCGAAGTTTATGGGCTGTTGTTTTTTTTTAATTTAAAAATATCACAAGCTTGTAAAAGTGGATGAATTTTTGAACTTTAATGCTAAAGCTTTGTGCTCTTTGAAACATGCAGGGTGGTCCTAAAAAAAACTTTGCCGATATATGGACCTCTAGCGGCTGTTCCGTGCAACCGATCGAGATGAGATTTCAGATATAGTTATTCAGAGGTATGAGCTCGGGATTCTGCGAACGGCAACAAAGTGGCGCTCACGGTTGCGGTTATAGGTACAGAAATTCGAAATTTTTCGAATGGCAACACCAAGTTTTTTCCGTCGCAAAATGCTCAGCGCATGCGAAAACCCTAAAGAGCGTTGGAACGGTACGTGTATCACAAAAAATAGCTCTGTGAACGACCGAAAAAAAATCCGATCGAGGCACACGGAGGAAATTTCCATATGACAGAGGCAAGACTCCAATAACTGATGACAACACAAATCGGAAAAAAAGAAAACTTGTCAATTTGGATTACACATTTTCCACATGGGTGTCATCAAAGGCCATTCGCAGAGCTATTTTTTGTGCGCGCATAACGCATCCGTTTTTATTTTGTGATACACGTACCGTTCCAACGCTCTCTAGGGTTTTCGCATGCGCTGAGCATTTTGCGACGGAAAAAAGTGGGTGTTGCCATTAAACAATTTTGAATTTCTGTAACTATAACCGCAATTAGTTGCCATTCACAGAATCCCAAGCCCATACCTCTGAATAACTATATCTGAAATCTCATCTCGATCGGTCGCACGAAACAGCCGCTAGAGGTCCATATCGGTAAAGTTTTCTTATGACCGCCCTTTAGAGTGATTCAAACTGAGTGCAGTGCAAAATTTTCCGTAATTTTTTTTTTTTTGGTTCATGCAGCATCAACAGCGAGGTTCTATTGGTGTGGGAAGATTTACTTTTCTTTGATCTCATAGTTTGTTGTAACCGTTGTTAATCAAACCTGAATTATCTCACCTCGAGGCGGGTGCCAGCTGTAGTCTCCCGAGAACGTGATCAACTCTCATTTTTTAAATACCCGTTCGGTCTTTACAAGCGTTTATAAAATGAACAGGACGTATGTATATAATTATCTTTGTCTGTTACTACAAGTTCAGATACATGTTTGGAGTCTACAACTTTTCTGTGTTTGAACGAACACTGTGTCGAACATGAGGATGCCGCAAACATATAATGTTAAGTCCCACCTCTACAAAGAACCTATAACAATTTCTTCTTTTATAAAATTTTAAAATAAGTGCATGAAAATCTTACATTGGTGCAGTTTTATTTTTTCTCTCTCTAAAAGGTACGTCCTTTTTCAGAGTTGAAATAATGACGTGCTCTTTGTTCTACTACTTGTCTAATAACGTATCACTTTAAGCATCTTTAAATAAGGGTTAAGTTTGGATTGTTTAAATATATCTGTTCCTTTTTATACAATGTTATATATTTTTAAGGGGTTTCAAGACCCAAAATTCTTCAAATTTTCGAAAAAAAAATTATTGCATTAAATTTTTTTTTGGTTCTTTTCCTCTTAAAATGTCGTTTAAATTATGTTTCTATCATAAGTATAACAGGAGATATTAATTTTTTTTGTTTTGAAACATTCTAATAGCAGCCAATCTTCGTTTAAACCTTTAAATGCGTTTTTCTGCGTGATGGGTTTTTTCACCATTTCTCGTCTTTAAATTGTTATAAGTCAAGAACCGTTGAAGATAAATGGTTCAAACTTGGAACGAGTCTTTTCAATTATTTTACTGTAATTTTGATTCAGAAAATTTGAAAAAAAATATTTACTTTTGAAAGTATGATTTTTTTAAAAAAAGTTTCATAATTTTTTTGGAAATTTTTACCTAAATATTTTTAATTTTTTAAAATTAATATTTTAAAAATGTTGAATAAAAATAAAAATTTAAGTATTTCTGTTTAATTAAATAAAAAAATTTTGAAATTAGACAAATAATATTTCGATTTATAACGATTTTAAATTACCCCCTTTTTTAAATTCAAATTTAAAAATTTTTAAAAACTTTATGAGAAGTTTTCTGATGTGATTTTGTTTACATATTCTATGGGTAACCATCACAAAACAAAATTCAAAATTTTAACTCAATAAATAAATTTTTAAATGTGTCACGGAATCCCTTAAAACTCTCATTTTCTTGGATTTCTAGTATGTGTGCGACTAACCTACATTTTTTTTATAATTGATACACCTTCTTGGTGTATCAGTTAAATCAACTTTGTGAAAGTTGGCATAGATTTACGTTTTCATTATTAGAAAAATACCAGTGTGCATGATTTTCGCTACATTTCATGATCTTCCGATAGAGTGTATGTTTGGATGAAGTTCCCTTATTATTTTCAATAACAAGACAAAACATTTCTTAACTGATGTTGTCTGTGCTCTGAAATTTCTTCCATCGTGTCCCTAAAATTATTTCCTAACTCATTTTGAATCTATTTCTCCATCTATGTACAAAAATAAAAAAAATAAAAACGCCGTTCTCGTTAATTTTTCCTCTATTTTCTATATCTCCCTTCTATTTTTCTAAGTACGTGGGGTTCAGGTGTGCTAAACAAAACTTATCTTTTTTTCTGGATCATCAGTTATTTTTGGCAAACGTGTCTAGAAATAATTTCTTAGAACAGCTCTCTTGACCCCTCACGCAGTCAGATAAGAAGATGGACAGTGTCCACTCTGGCACGCCAAAGTAGGAGAGAAGGCTTAGGCCACACCTGAGGGAAGAAATCGATACACGGCAGCAGCACAGCACTTGCAAAGGATTAGAACGGAAAACTCACTCTATCTGATTGCACTGAACCGCTGATATTAAAACTTTTGCTTCGGTCTAGCGATAAATTTGAAAGGCTTTTGAAAAAAATTCAGAGAATGCTCCGATTTGAAGTATTTAATAGGAATAGATTTTGATTAAATATAACTTGTAAGAAATCGTTTCAAAAATGATTATTAGTACCGTATTTTTCAGACCATAGGACGTACCAGACGACGAGACGCACCTCACATTTATGGGAGGATTTTTAGAAAAGAATATTTTGTATTTTGTTAGGTATGTCACCATATTTTCAATTTCTTACTAAATAAAGATAAAAACTGTATATAATATATATATATATATATATATATATATATATACACACACACATACATACATATATTGTAATGACGCGCCTTCAATTTGGATAAAAATTATATTAAAATGTTGAGAAGAAATATATTTAAAGGCTGCAACATTACATTTATGGTTAAGGGTGAGAACACCGGTGTAGAAGGACATTTTAATTAAAGAGTAAGACGATCCCTTTTATGTTTGGGCAGGAGAGGAGGTTGACGACAGAGGTTTGTCTGTGATTTCCGATGCCAGACAAGATTGGCGGTGGTGGAGCCACGGATGACGTTATAATAGAATACCCTTTGTTGAACAATTTATGGTAGTCAGAGTGTGGGGTCGACCGCAGGTTACGTGGGAGGTCTGGCGGTTGTCCTGATGGGGGTGTTCACGGCGCGAGAGGGGCATCCAATCGAAAAGTTTGAGTTTTGGCCAGGCGAATAAAAATATTTCGGTGTAGGGAATGGCCAGAGATTTTATGAGAAGGCGGGATCAAATTTAGAGAAAGGGGATGAAAGAATATATATACGTTGGACGGTGCTAGGAGAAGAGATTAAGTTTTTGCTGGGGAAGCTGTAGAGTCCCCACACCCCTGTGGTTTTCATAGCATTTAGATTAAGATTTTGCAAGGGAAGCTGTAGAGGCCCCGCACCCCTGTGTTGTCTTTCATAAAAATTTGAATCGGAGCTTTTTGCCGGGTGAAGCTGTTGGTTTCCCGTGCATCTAAATTTACGTAGAAGCCAAATCGGCAGTTAGTCGAGTGGAGCCCTCATCTAAGGTTACGCATAGACGTCATCGACAGTTAATCAAGTAAGACCGCACCTGAGTTTAAGACAAGGAGCTGATGGAATCACAGAGTGGAGACTAATTAGGTATCCCGCCAGACGTCGAGAGGTTTTCCTCATCATAAAACCAGACATGACAGCCCCATGCCAAGGAAAGTTTTCGACCCCCGGACCCTAGCGCAGTGAATCGAACGTCAGCAATCTTAAAAGGTCAGCAAACTGAGTGAGTGTTTTTCATTATTTGATTTGTTCAGTTCCCACGGTTTCGAGTCAGTTTTAGTGTATTAGAGAAATAGAAGCGGAGTTTAGATTATTTTGGTTAGAGTCAAATTGGTGAATGGTGGTTTTAAGTCTTTACGCTCCCTGGTCCTAGAAAGGTAGAGAAGAGAATAATTGATAATGTCTATAATTAAATAATTGTTAAAGCTTATAATTGAAATATTGATAAAGCTTATAATTGAATATTTCATATTTTTGCAAAGGCTTGTGGTTTTAAATGTTTGTTAATATAACTTGTAAATAATAACTTTTGTAAATAAATTATGATTTATTTTAAATTTAATGAGTTTGTTTAATTTATGGTTAATTGACCTGTTCGTTTTTTGCCAATTGATGTCCAGAGCTTTGGGTTGGATTATAAAAAGTACAATTTAAAAAAAAAAAATCTTTAAATCTGAGTCGACAAACATTGGAAAAATTTTCCCCATAGAATAACTTTTAGCTGAGACTTTTCCAATATTACTACTACCCTGCAGTATTAAGAGTAATATAATCTACAAATCAGCTCTCGAATAGTTAATGGTTGCTGAATACAAGGCTTTCTGATAACCACTACCAAATTTAAACAATTTATCATTCAAACTACTTAGGTTATATCCATTATTTTAACAGCTTGTTAGTTTTCTGATGCGAGGTTGCGATAACTCAAACATACGGTTATGCAGGGAGGAAAATTAATGAACAATTTCTAACAGAAAATGCTGGAAATACCCTGCACAACCAGGGGTTCTTTATTTAGAGTTTTAACGACTCGGATCTCTGCTATACACACGCTCGCGATCTTTATTTACCTTAAAAAGAACCAGGCTCGCTCCGGAACCCGCTTCTCCATATCTCTTTACGGCCAGACGTGCTGACACCATTAGACCAAAGAGCCATGGCACAACTTCTCCTAACGATCATCGAAAGCTTACCGGGGAGGTAATGAGTGCTGTTCGTACAAATGAAGTACAACGCAGGAGAATGCAAACATCAAAGTAATCACACGAGGAGTGGAAGCCCGATTTTACTCGTCGTTGTAAAGTATGCGAGTTTAGCAATTATATATTGTACTTTCTGCGCACTGAATTACCTATTATTCGCACTCGTTAAGTTATGGCAAGTTTATTTTCTCTCACATTAATTTCTGATGACATATTATAAAATGCATTATTTTTTAATTCGGTTTTTCACAATTTAAGGCTATTGGATAAATAAATGCCCTATTAGAATCGCTCTGCCCGATGTAAAGCTATGGAGAAAATTTTACCAATGAGCGGCGACGTGGATTTAAAGATTTTTTGATAAATTGTACTCCGTAATAGATGAGGAAATTTATCACTGAGTTATCTTATTCATTTTAGAAATTTTTACCAGCAGAGGAAATTATGTGCGTTTAAAGCACAGCATACCAGTTTTCCTATTCATAAATAGTTCAAAATTAAAATATTCACATTTATACTATACTATATAATATATTATATATATATATATATATAAACTCTGTAGGTCCCATGTCAGGTTGACTACCTGACTGAGACATATGCTGTATGGCACCCCAAACCCACGGTCAAGAAAGCAGAGATGGGCACCATCGTCCTTGGTCCACTACGAACTGTTGCACCGTGAGTGTAGTTTTTTATATTATATATCTATAAATAAAAAACTGTTCCGTAACTGACTCATTCATTCACTGACTGATTGACTGACTGACATACAACGCACAGACCAAACTGCTGGACCTAAAGGGCTGAAATTTTGCATGGCGATTCTTGTAATAGTGTAGGGGTGCACTAAGAAAGATTTTTCAAAAATTCTTCTTAGATTTTTTAAAATTAAATTTTTAAGCTGTTTTTTAAACTTTTTTTACGTTTGCATTTAAAATAATACATTGAGGGTTATAAAATTTATATCACGAGAAAGATCTTAAAAATTCCTTCAAAATGAATTTTTTTTCGAATTTTTACCTCCATTTCCTGATTTTTGGTGAATTTTTAAAGATTAATTTTTAGAATTTAATTTATTAAATGCCGATCACGTGATTTCTTTTTCTGGTACTTTAAATAAATTTATCGTCACGTGCAAAAAAAAAAATAGACAAAAAAATCTTTTTTTTCTTGCTAATGCGGCAGACGATTGGACTTTATTTTGTCTATAAAAATATCCCTTACGATTTTTTTATAAATATGTTTTTTTACATCAATTGTATACATTGATCGTCGTATTTATTATAAATATATATATATATATTTTTTTTTTTGGAATTAATTGCATACATTGACCGTTGTATTTAATTTAAATGTACTCCGTAGCAAAGCGCGGGTTTTCAGCTAGTATATATATATATATATACAGTCAAACCTCGATATCTCGAGCTTGAAGGGAGAGACAAAAAATTCGAAATATCGAAAATTCGAATTATCGAAAATCGCATGTTATCAATATTAATAGGGAAAAAAAAGCTTTTTTACATACCTTTTTAAAAAGTAATCCATATTTTTATTTTAATAAACACTATTTACAAAATTCTTTGAAAAAAGAT
>OU015490.1:126721061-126723561 GCA_907164885.2 Dolomedes plantarius | reverse complement strand
TTATTTATTTTTTTAAAAGTCAAATTCAATTTTGTTTCTAAGATTTCCGCATACTAGTTGATTTACCTGGAAATTTAAATCCACATCAAAAAGAATTTTTTGAATCTCTGCCTATTTATTTGCGTTATTTTATTTTGGGAAACATTCGCAAGGCAGACAAGACTCTGAAATCTTGCTGTCACGCGGAAAGAATCGATTTTTGGCCGTGTTTACCGAGCTTTAATCGATAGCACCGCCTTCGATTTTTGCTGTATTTCTATAATGAAAAATATGTTTGTTTCCTTTGAGCTATTGAAATGAAAAGGAGAGAAGGACTTTTTAATAATGTGTGTTTAATATTTAGTATTCATATCCTATTATGTTACGCGTTGGTAAGCAAAACTGCTACAAAAAGTAAATATACGGCTAGAACAGTCACGTTAGAAAAGAAAAATATACCTGGCCATAGGAGTCTACAGTTCCAGAATCCAAATTTTCCCCCACTAATTAAAAATTTGGAACAGACGCTGTTTAATAATTACTCCTAATTTCACATTTTTTGTTAATGAAAATATTCAAATTTCCCTTATTTAGTGGGAGAAATTTATCTGTTAAAAATGTTGTTGTGTACTCTATACTTTTTAATAAGAGCAAAGTTAAAATTTTTTTTTGATGAATTATCCCATCAACTTGAAAGAAAATGAAGTTAATTGGAAGTTAACTTTCGTTTAACTTTTCGTTCCCGTCCCGGTCGATAGATGGCTGCACCGTTCTACAAAACAAAATTAACTGAAAATGAATTCAATCTTGCTTAAAGATGGCTAAAAGTAGTAAAATAATGCATTGTCATCGTGTTCTGAGCTTTTCTAAAAGTTTCAAATGTCTAGCTAGTCGGGAAGTTAGTTAAAAATCGATTGCAAGATTTGTACTGGACAAACACACACACAAACAAGAAAGCGAGTTAATAAAAACATGGTAAAAATGGCGATTTTTAGGTTATGTCATTAAAAAAGTGCCCCGTCGTGCACGTAAAGCGACACATCTCTATGTCGCAATTTTTCTGAGAGAAGTTGTATCAGTTTTATAGAAATGCTAGTTCAAGTTAAATAGTATTCTTTAAGCTTATTTTTCTCAAATGCTGCATTTTTGAGTTGTGTCACTTTTCTTGCCGGGGGGCAATATATACAGGGTGATTTTTATAAAGCTGACACTGCTCAGATCCATCTGAAGCGCGATCTATCAACCGGAATTCCACCAAAATTGATAGAGGAACTAAGGACATGGGAAAGAGTATCCGTGAAACAAAAAAATAGTTCCAAAAGTCGTGGATAGGCGAAGATATAGCGCTGTTGTTGTCGGCGCACCCGAGAATTTACACAAAACGCAAGTAAAAAATCAAAATGCAAAGTCACGACTATGTAGTCGACAACAGCGCCAGTATTTCGAGCTATAAAGATAAGGGATTGATACCGAAAAAGTTGTAATAAGCAGACAAATGAATAACAAAGAAATTTCACTGCAACACCGCTTTATGCAGCAAATTCACTTCTTCCTCCTTCAAAGTGACCACAGTCTTTGTGGACGACACACTGCATCCTGAACACTACGGTCTGAACGGCCGAGCGCAATATGTCACCAGGAATGTTCATCACAGTCTGAGATATGTTGTCCTTTAGGGCCGCCAAATTCGAGACTCCACCAAGATACACCTTAGATTTTAAATAACCCCACAGAAAGATGTCACATGGGTTAATTCCGGGGAGCGAGGTGGCCATACAAGTGGAAAAAAGCGACTGATGATCCTTTCTTCTGTAACGTGATGTCGCAACAGATTCCGCACCGATCTTTATAGCCCAAAATACTGGTGCTGCTGTGTACTATGCAGTCAAGAATTTGCATTTTCATCTTTTACTTGCATTTTATTCAAATTCTCGGGTGAGCCGACAACAACAGCGCTACATCTTCTCTTATCGACGACTTTTGAAACTTTTTATTTCACGGAAACTCTTTCCCATGTCGTCCTTAATCCCTCTATCAGATTTGGTGGAATTCCGGCTAATAGATGGCTCTGAGTAGTACTAGTTTAATAAAAATCACCCTGTATATATTAAGGGGGTCCGTGACACATTTAAAAAAAAATTATTTATAGAGTTAAAATTTTGAATTTTTTTGTGATGGTCAACCATATAATTTGTAAACAAAATCACATCATAAAATTTCTCAAAGAGTTTAAAAAAATTAAAAATTAAAAATTAAAAATTTTTAATAAAAATGGGGTAATTTAAAATCTTTATAACTCGAAATATTATTTGTCGAATTTCAAATTTTCTTCATTTAATTAAACAGAAATATATAAGCTTTAATTTTAATTCAGCGTTTTTTGAAATATTATTTTTTAAAGAAATTAAAAATATTTAGAGTAAAAATTACAAAAAAAATTATGTAACTTATTTTTTAAAACTCATATTTTAAAAAGTAAATATTTTTTCAAATTTTCTGAATTAAAATTAAAGTTAAAAAA
>OU015490.1:126606061-126716061 GCA_907164885.2 Dolomedes plantarius | reverse complement strand
AAATACAGGAAGTTAAAAGGTCACATCCAAGCTTTAAAAACTGTGCCTAAAAACATAACTATCCAGGTAATTTTATCAGCAACATAAAAAATTTACGGACATATACTGCTTTCATATGATAATAAAATTTATTGTATGACAGGTAAATAAATGTTATATATGCTTTTGAAAATAAAGTTAATTCACTCGATGATATGGTTACTAAATTAAAATATAATTTCAAAAATTTTAATGTGTAAATATTAATATAATTTTAATAAGTAAAAAGTAATTAAATTTTAATACGTAAATTAATAAAATAATTTTAAGCTATTCCTTATTACAAATTAAATGATTTCAATAAGAATGAATATAGTATTAAATATAATAGTAAAAGTAAAAACCATTAATTTTAATATGATACACATATTAATGTATTTAGATAAAATTATAATTCCTCATTATTTGCAATATTATATATACTATATATATATATATATATATATATATATATATATATATATATATATATATATATATATATATATACATACATACACACACATAGAAAGAAAGAGCTTTCAGTCTAGTTTTAGAAAAACAAATAAAATAAAATGAATAAGTCAGAGTAAAGCGAGATGCAAATGGATTTGTTACGTGTAGTTAACACACGATTAGATGTAAAATGAAGTGGAACTGCACGAAATTTGTTATTTAACCTTTGCGTTCTAATGTTCATCTTTACAACTTTTTATAGTACTGAAGTAAAGAATTGGTGCCAATGAAACTTTAACGAGTTCAACACTCTGTATGCTAAATGGGTTTGTTCTTTTTTTTTCTCCCAAAAACATTCCCAGGCACAAAAATCTCGCAGTTTGCCATTAGTAACTATTAATTTGAGCAGGAAAGATTCCATGAAGAGTGGGTAAAAGAAGGTTATTTTGATAGATCGGGTTTAGCTGCAGTTACCAAATGAAATGTGACACGATTCTGAATGTAATTGAGACATTTATTCCACGTTTATCAGTCTGAGATAAGCGACAAATGTTTGAAGCGCGCTAGAGTAATTAGAGTACAGCTTTATTAAAAATAAATTGTTAATGTTGAGTAACTCCTGTTGTTAATTTAAAGGTGAGATGGAAGAAGGTACAAAAATCTCACAACTTGCTATTGGTCACTATTGTTTTGAGCGCCGAAGATTCCAGGAAGAGTGGATAAAAAAGTTTATTTTGATAGATCGAGTTCAGCTGCAGTTATGCATTAAATTTCTACATGATTCTGAATTTAATTGAAGCCTTACTTCCATGTTTATCAGTCTGAGTTAAGCAACAAATCGTTGCTACTCATTATAAGTATTTATTTAAAACAATAAATTATGACTCTTTAGTAAATTCTGTTGTTAATTTAAACTCGAGATTGAAGAAAGAAATTACCAGACACAACAATCTTGCAGTTCAGAGGTAAATATCTTTCAAAAAATTTCTCTAAGGATTTTACGCCCTTAGACGTTGCATTTTTCTTAGACATTCTACGCATGTAATATACGAAGTCATGATTTCATGATTAAAAATTTTCTATTTGGAAGAAATGTTTTTTTTTTTAATATCTTGCCAAGACGAAATTCCGATAATTGAATGGCATATCAAATTCATCGGTAAATTTTTAAGAATTAAGAATTTCTTTAACGATTTTACGTCTAAGACTTTTATTTTCCTTATCTTTCTACACGAGTAATATACGATTTTTTTTTCAATCTCTCGCTGAGTTAAAACTTCTAAAATTTAAGGTCTGATAAAATTCATAGTTAATTATCTTTCAAAAAATTTTCTAAGGGTTTCCTGTCATTAGACGTTGCATTAAGCTTAATATTTCTACACGTGTAATATACGAAGTCAGGTTTTAATGATTAAAATACTTATATATGGAAGAGATTTCTTTTTATCTTTTACCGAGCTGAAATTCCGATAACTGAATGGCATATCAAATTCACTGGTAAATATCTTTCAAAAAATTTCTCTACGGACTTTCCGTCATTAGAAGTTACATTAAGCTCTGTATGCACGTATAATATACGAAATCAGGTTTTAATGATTAAAATACTTATATTTGAAAGCGATTTTTCCCCCATCTCTAGCCGAGCTGAAATTCCGATAATTGAATGGTATATGAAATTCACTGGTAAATATCTTTAAAAAAAATTCTCTATGGATTTCCCATCATTAGACGTTACATTAAGCTCAGTCTTTCTGCACACGTAATATACGAAATCAGGTTTTCATGATTAAAATACTTATATTTTAAAGCGATTTTTTTCCCAACTCTAGCCGAGCTGAAATTCCGATAATTGAATGGTATATCAAATTCACTAGTAAATATCTTTCAAAATATTTCTCTATGACCTTTCGGTCATTAGACATTACATTAAGCTCAGTCTGAATGCCCGTATAATATACGAAATCAGGTTTTCATGATCAAAATACTTATATTTGAAAGCAATTTTTTCCAACCTCTAGCCGAGCTGAAATTCCGATAATTTAATGCCATATCAAACTCCATCAAATGCATATAAGGAAGAAATTTACGAGAAAGTGAAAAATACGCTCGTAATTTATGCATTAAAATTTGTTTCAACTTTCGAAAACACCATTTTTTTTTCTAAAGTTTTCTGAGTTTTAAAGCAAACATATACATTTTTTTTGAGACTGGCTTAAACGAGAGAGACAAAACTGAAGTCACTTTAGAGAGTATTCTTTTTTTCAAAAAAAAAAAAAATGTTCACATCATTAGAAGCCGAGAAATTGTGATACCATATACCTCCCGCATAAAAATAGAAAGAAAAAAGAATGTTTTTAAATTCTCATCTCTCTTCTCTTTCCCCCTTCCAGATAATTTCGGCCGTTTAGTTTTCCCGTTGCCGACAAAGGCCTAGAATTTTTTTTCCCTCCTTACCATGAAAAACATGATTAATTGTCAGAATAAAGTCAAACAGAAAATACCTGAAAAAAGACGCGAAGCAAGTCAAAGAGAGAAAATAAAAATAAAGTGGAACATGTAATTTGTGACTGAAAGAAGGCCGACAAATTTTAACTTTATTTGAAAACTATATGTATGTCTCCCAACTCCCTCTCTTTTTTTGACAGCATTATCATTAGGATTTAAATCATAATTTTGGAAAGTTTGAGAGCTATGCTTTTGTTGTATAGAGAGAGGAATTAATCTGTTACTTGAAAGGATATGAAAACAGTTGATTTAAAAATTAACGTTTTCTGTATCATTAAGAAATGCTATTGCGATATTGAAAAATTGCTTTAGGGCTTTAAGTTTATTTCTACCTTTAGGAAATTCCTGTTTTATTATTTTGATCTTTAAAACCATTGAATTTATTTTATTAAACATTAAAAATTAAAAAAAATTCAGGTTGTCTCTTCTAACGAAACTACCGCGGGTTATTAACGTAAGATTACTTATCGTTGCTTACCTCTTTTGTATGTACTGTATAATCTCAACTATAATACGCACCTGAGTATAATACGTATGCTTGATTTTGCGCGAAATTTTCGGCAAAAATTAAAATTCGACTATAATACGCACCCATAACTTTTAAGTATTTTATTTAAAAATTGCACAAATATTTATTAGCATAAAAAAATTGTAATAAAAAGAAACGAAAACGTCAAATTTGGTAGAAAAAAAATTAAATTGTTAATTCAAAACAGACAATACTGTCAAATTATCAGTCTTAATCACTTTCACTAGAATACAGTTCATCTATTGTTGTTGCGTCCATGTCATAATTATTGCTGCCGTCGTAATATATATCGCCATAATCATCCTCACTTGACGATACGAGCTGTGGGTTCCATTTGTTTAAAAGAAATACCTGCTTAGTAAACGGGTGGATGAATCACGGAGTGCTGATGCACACGCACCCGTGTTGCGATAATGTCTTACAGCAGCTGTACGTTCGTTTATCCAATGTTTAAAGCTGCGTATTTTTGTACCCGAGTATAATACGCACTCTCATTTTTGCGGACTAAAATGTGAAAAAAAGAGCGTATTATACTCGAGATTTTACTGTATATATGAATGTATGTGTTATGTATATATGTATCTATATATATATATATGTGTATGTGTACGTATGTATATATATACATCTGTATGTCAAAATTGTGACGCATTTTGGTACTTTTCTGTTTAATTGTTTACTGTTTGCCCGAGCGATACAGATTGGGTTTGGTGCGCTGCTTAAATTATAACTCACGGCGACGGACGGTTTTAAGGTCTGAAAATTTGCTTTCCGGAGGACCGTTATGGAGGAACGTAATCCTAATTTAAAAAGGAACTAAAATGTATTTAATATTTTAAAAAAATTTTTTTAGCTTAAGACTTGGGTAGTGGCTATGCTGGAATTTCTCAGCTCAATGTTAACGTACGGAGAAAATTTTCCAATGATTGACGACTTGGATTTAAAAGATTTCTTTAACTATAATAGAGGAGTTCAATAGAGAAATAACGGAGAAATTAAAATAGAGAAATAACAGAGATATAATAATAGAGATATAATAGAGAAATATTAGAGAAAATATGATAGAGAAATTATAATAGAGATATAATAATATAGATGATGATAATAATAATAATGATAATAATATTAATAAATAATAGAGGTAATAATAGAGAAATAAGAGAAAATATAATAGAGAAATAACAGAGATATAATAATAGAGATAATAAAAAGTAATAAATAATAATAATAATAATAATAATAATAATAATAATTATAGGTAATAATATAGGAGAAAATATAATAGAGAAATTCAATGAGTAATAGAAAAAGAATCTTTTTTTTACTCGAGTATCGTTTTCATTCTTTAAAAGAAATGCAAATGGTGTTTTTAAATTTCAATTATTCGGGGGGGGGGGATGCGGTATTCTGTGTTTCATACGAAAATAATTCCCTTTGGGGGACTGAATTTCTAAAATCAACAGGATAGCAGACTAAAACATTTCTTTTTCTTTTAACGAGTACAATTAAAAAAATTATTTAAATCCAAGTCGACAATAATTTGTAAAAAAATCTCCACGGGTTACCACTGAGCTGAGCTAATCCAACTACTTCCCAGAAGCCTTAAGTCGATACATCTATTAGATTTTTCGATAAGATTATATTTCATCTTTCATGCATCTTAAATCAAACAAATATCACCGTTTTAGACGTCATTCATGTGAGTCAATCTGCCCTAAAAAATGTCATTTACAAAATGCAGTATGTCTAACAATCTAGATGGAACGGAAAATGATTATTCATTTGTGGATCAGAGTAACAGTGATGGTGAAGAGGAAACAGAATTTGATGATGTGCCTGAAGATTTAACGGAAGACGAATATGAAGAACTATTCATGTTATCCGATAATTAAAATTTTTAAGTTCATAAGGTATGTAATTTCTCTTAAATGAACATCATGTAGGTACAAGTAGAAATCAAAGTTTTTTATATTCATCTTTTACTTATATTTAAATCTATCTTTTTTATACCCGGCGTGTAACGCGTACCCGTAAATTCCGATCTTTTTTCTTCTATTAAAAGTGAACATTTTACGCCGGATAATACGGTACAAAAGGATCAAGTTAAATGATTCCGTAACCTATGATTAACACAACAAAATTATATTGTGTAGCAATCTTTTTATTAATTCGCGATATATAATGATATCATAATACAACAATAGAGCCCGAGGTAGCCTAGTGATAGCGCGTTGGCTTTCGGTGCTGAGGGTGCTCGGATCCAATCACAACAAGCGCGATTAAATACCTCTATGTCTAGGCCGGACATGTGCACGTTAAATCCATAGACCTGGAAGTTCCTCTATGAGGTCAGAGAGGGTGGGAGAGGGTACGACCCCCCCAGATGTCGTCCCTAGGGATGGTCGATCAAAATTGCGGTGGCACCTGGCTCAATCGGACTCCTACCCTAGTGGAATCATTATAAACCGTAGCCGCACCCTCCAGCCCGCTAGCCTATATGGACCTGGTTTGGATTACTTCCGCCAGGGGGCATTAGAAACAACAACAAAAACATAGTATAACAATGATTGAAACCAGTTATTGGGCTAATCTTGATTAAAATTTTATGAATCAACTGATGTACTCTTGTCGCAGCTATTTATTTGCGAGTTTAACTTTTAAAGATTTTATATATCTTTGACAAATGCTACTTATTTTTAACACCGTATGTACTGACGTTATAACCTTTTGCTACCTTAATTCGCCTTGAATTTCAAAACTGTGAGTGGGCGAAAAGTGCATTCTCCTTACCGCTTAATGAATAATACACCACTAAATCTTCCACATCAGGTATAACGTACACTGCTATGAGATATATCTGAGCCAGTGTGTTAGGAATTTTATAAGAATTTAAAACACGAGTGCTATTAGTACAATTTTTAGATTATTTATAGAATATTCACATTTCTAGAATACATTTTAGGGTGAGACAATGCTATTTTGTTTCAGTATTTCCGCATTTGAACTCTAATAATTCCATAACATTAACTCATATTAATATCATTATACATATTACTAATATTTATATTATTTATAATTTAATTGAAACTTCATGTATAATTAATAATTTGTGTATTGAAAAAGCCATACGCAAATGTCTGGCAGATTATGATCAAAGACGAATCCTCAGATAAGCCTTATTGCGTCCATACATACGATTGCAACAAAATGAAACACGCATTGCATTATTCAAAGCCAGACCATCGCAAAGAAGAGAAATGTTTTGAAGCTATCTAATCCTATACATCAAAGACAATTGCAGCCACCTCATAGAGGATCCCGGTCATTAAGGTGACTTATTGGAGATCCCAAAACTTGACCACGAGGTCTTTCCATGAGGTCTTACCAATTCATCCACCTGTTCCAAGGCTTGTGACTGCTCTGTGTTAACAATTTATGACTTTCTCGGAGTGTTCAGGTCATATGAGCATTTACGATTCGTGGTCCCAAAGGAAACTGTGACCTGCTATGTCGCATCTGTAAATTCAGAGTGATATGACATTTTCCTATTGTCAAATCCCTCTGCTTGCATAAAACTTCAAGACAGTAATCTGGAGGTTCCGACGTAGTAAAGACATAACCGAGTACGTGTAAAATCAATATTTTCTTTCGCGTAGTATTCTTATATTTTCTGAATAAACTGTGGAGTTATAACTCTGTCATCTATGTGGAACTGCAACTCTTTGTTCAAACAAGGCTACATTGTAATCTCCAGCCATCGTATTTAGTTTTATGCATTTACCCGATGAGCAAGGAAGGTGTGACGTAACTTGCGATGTCTGTGATTTGACGCATCAGAAGTACCACAGAGAAACACCAACTGAAAAATCGTAGGATTTTTATCTTGCAGGCTCACAATTACAGTAACCACCGCTTATAGTGATCAGTGGTTATAAGAATCAACCGTTTATAAGAATCAATATCGCAAAAACAAAAACAAATGTATTATTTCCATGTTAAAATTTTCGCTTTAAAGAATCAATCCACCGGTTTTAAGAATCAGTTTACACTCTTCGCTTTCCTTTCATTTTTCCAAAAAAGCCCCTAAAACCCTCAAAAGGCACGAAGTTCTTTCTTTATTTTTTTTAAAGAAAGAATGATAAGATGGGATGGAATACAGTCGTAAAATGCATCCCTTTCTTTGTTAGACATAACATAATAGTTTCCCCTTAAACCGGTGTTTCCCAACGTGGGGCCCACGCCCCACAGGGGGGCAATTTGATTGATAAGGGGGGGCAATTCGAAAATGGACTCGACACGAGTTTAACCCTTTTGCTCCGGGCCATTTAAATGCAATGCTAGATTTCGGTGCCAAAATTGAACGAAAAAAGCAAATTCTTAAATAATTGCGGCCAATAAATATTATAAATTCGTTTGACTTGACCAAACTATCAACTGGGTTTTTGTCGTCGTCAAGTTAACCTCGCGGTAGCAGACGGCGGGCTCCGCGGGGAACCCCGGACGCTTTAAAATCTCGCTAAACAACGCAGTTGTTCGCATCTGAATGGCCCGTCGCAACTTCTGTAGTGTTTCGTAGTGATGCGACATCGATAAGAAAACATCGATGTTTTGAAACATCGATATTTAATATTAAAACATCGATGCTAATAAAACATCGCCCAAAAACCATCGATGCTTTTAAACATCGATGTTTTAGAACATCCATTTTTTAAAACTGGTTTAGTAATCTAACATTAATGTTACTTCCGTTAGTCGTGGGAGGAGGGGGTGATTTAATTTTACTCTCTGATTGGGCAGGCACAAATGACAAAAACTTGGTTGCTTTGGGCTACATTGATGACTCAAAATTCTCGTTGTAAATACGGCCATGTTTTTCCTTCAAATGTCCAGATAAATTCATGGAATTGCCAGAAGTTTTGAGGGACTTAAGGCAAATATTGCATTTCGCCAATTTGTCAGTGGTTTTGTAAAAATATTTCAAACGGTACTTTTGGGAGGCATCTTACTAATAATATTAACGTCAACTTATATAAATCCAGAACAAAACAAAAATTTAAATGGATGCACTCGTGTATATACTATTTGTAAAATAAAACCCCATGGATGGTTCTGGAGTGTCAGGAAAATTCCAAGCGCTCTGATTGGTTCATTGGTTGTTAATTGCCATTTGTCTCTTTGCTAAGGAATCATTCCCCCTTTTGTATTCGTCCTTTTCAGAATTCAGACTTACATTTACTGAGTGTGAAAATTATGCTACGTGGTAAATTTTTTTTTATTACGGTACTTTTTCATTAAAAAAACATCGAGACAACGTAAAACATCGAGCACAAAACATCAATGTTAAAAAAACATCGACTTCAATAAATCGATGTTTAAAACATCGATGTTTTTATCAAAACATCGATGTTTTGAAAATATCGACATCGATGTCGCATCCCTAGTGTTTCGCAGCATTCAGTTGTTGTCAATTTGAAATAAGCGTCCGTAAAAACTGTTGTAAAAATCTCGTTGATTTAAAAATATATACATTGTATAGATATAATTGGTAAGTATTTGATGTGATTTTTATTTATTTTAATTTTAGAAGCATAATTTTCCAGAAAAATTTGTCAAATGGAAAAAATATGTTATTTTGCGGTGGTGGTGTGGTAAATGTGTTATATTCATTTAAATAAATATGCATTTTTTAGTATACGTTTATTCTATGTCACATTAAATTAATTTTAACACATACTTTAGTTTTGGTTTTTAATTGATCTTATATTTCTTTCTTTCAGCCCATAGTAAAATGAGTGGTGCAAGCAAGAAAAAAATTCGTCAATATTCGGAGGAATATTTAAAATTTGGGTTCATACCCGCTGTCCACGATGAGCGGTTTCCTTTTTGTCTTTTATGCCAACAATGCTTGACCAACGAATCAATGAAACGAGGTCGTCTTGAGGCGCATTTGAAGGCGAAACATAGTGCTCATATTAATTCAGATTTGAATTACTTTCAAACTTTAAAGAAAAATTTTGAAAAGAGAACAACATTAAAGTCTCTATTTACTGCTCATACTTCAACTCATAATCGTATTCTTGAGGCTAGTTATCAAATTTTTTTATTCATAGCTAAATCTGGAAAAGATCATAGTATAGGAGAGACTTTAATAAAACCGTCAATATCAGCATTTCTTAAAAAGGTTCTTGAAAAAGATGACAAAGATGTAAAAGCTATGCCCCTCTGTAACAATACTGTTAGCAGAAGAATAGTCGAAATGAGTGAAGATATTGAAAAACAACTTGTTGAAAAGCTGAAAACAAGAAAATTCTCAGTGCAAATGGATGAATCAACTTTAATATATCAATCAGTCAGGCAGTATTGATAACTTACGTAAGATATATTGATAAAGGGCATTTTGCTGAAGAAATGTTGCTCTGTAAAAGATTAGAAAGCACCACTACCTCCAAAGATATATATAATAAGCTAAAAAATTACTTAGATGTCAATAATATACCAATGAAAAATATAACATCTTGTGCTGCAGATGGTGCTCCTAATATGATGGGCAAGAAAAATGGCTGCTTAAAATTGATGAAAGATGAGAATCCAGAAATGATTCTTGTGCATTGTGTTATTCATAGGGAAAACTTGGTAGCTAAAAACATGTCGCCTGTTCTAAATGAAGTACTACATTCAGTAATAAAGTGTATCAATAGTATTAAAGCTAATGCCAAATGTGAGCGTCTCTTAAAGCTACACTGCTCAAAAAAATTAGGGGAGCAAGCAAAGAAGTTAATAAAACCGTGCGAGACAGCCACTTATTGGCATAAAATGGATAGTACAAGCGTATCAATGCGCAATACAGAAAAAAGACGTAAAAAAAATTGTAATCAAGCTTTAATTCTTTGAAAATATAGAAAAAACATGAAAAGATGATTTAGGACAACAATTTGGTTACATGTAAATGATAAAAAAAATGTATTGTTTAGAAATGATGCAAGATTTTTAATATGGCGTAAGTATTTGCGTAATTTCGTTAAAACCATGTGGTCCCCTAATTGTTTTGAGCAGTGTATTTTGCGAAGAACAAAATGCAGACCATGTGAGACTTTTACTTCACACTGAAGCAAGATGGCTCTCTAAAGGGAACTGCTTGAAAAGATTTATGGAACTGTTTGATACTCTTAGTGATTTTTTAAGCGACAAACCTGAAATGAAGTATCTGTTAACAGTCGATGGTAAAGCATTTGTAAGTTATTTAGTAGATATCATTGAAAAACTAAATATATTAAATAAGCAACTTCAAGGAACAAATAAAACTCTTGTCGATGCAAAAGCAAAAATATTTGGTTTCATTACCCTTTTTGAGTTATGTCAGAAATATATTAACAACAAAAAATTTGAACAGTTTCATTGGCTCTAAAAATGTGAAGTAACTGATACCGCTATACTTGTTATTGTCGATCATCTGAAAATTCTATCGGCTGATTTAAAAGAAAGATTTTCTGATTTAAAACAAATGGATTTTCCAACATGGATGATGCAGCCAATGTTAGTGGATTTGTCTGATATATCAAATATGCAGTATCAAGAAGAACTCGCAGAAATGCAAAATGATGAGTCAGTTAAAACTTTATTTAATATAAAAGGAGCGATGGCATGTCTTTGTGAGGAAACAGAAATCAAATACCCAAATTCAACCAAATGTGCAAGAAAATTATTGTTACCGTTTCCATCTTCATATTTACCTGAATGTGGATTTAGTGCTGTAAATGATTTACTGGTAAAAAAAAGAAATCGGCTGGATATAACACAACGGGGAGACTTGAGACTGAAGCTAACCAAATTGGAATCTAACATAAAATCTCTGTGCAGCAAGCATCAAGCGCAACGATCTCACTAAATTAAAATAATAAATTAATATAGAAAATCTTTATTAAAATTATTTCAAATTTGAATTTCAGTTTTTCATTATATGTTTTGAAAATTTACTTACTGTGTTTCGTTAATAATTTCCTAGTGATTTCTTCCTAAAACCTATCATTTAAGTTTCTTAAGTGAACAATTCAATTTTTTAATATTAAAAATTATGTATATGTTACATAGGGGGGCATAAGAATTTTAAAAAGGCTTAGGTGGGGCATGGCACAAAAAAGGTTGGGAAACACTGCCTTAAACGCTTTAGATAAACACTGTTCTATTAGCTTGATCCAGGGGCATTCTACCCGTCCGGATCCAATTTCACTTTTCTCCACTGACAAACAAAGACAGGGACTTTTATTTTTCCCACCTCCCGCATCCTGGTTGAGACTTCCTGGACCCTGAAACACATAAATCTTCGGCGAAGTGTCCACTATCACTTAGGCAAACGTGAAATTATTAGATTCAGCACGTTATCAAACCGTGAAACGTAAGCTAGAAGGTGAATCTTGGTCTGAGACTATTGGTATTGAAAGAGGTATAAACAGCCTCCTGAAAACTTCATTACATCAAGCTACCATAGAAAACTTTTTCTTGCACCCTTCCCGTAATTGAAATGTTAAACTGTTAAACAGGTATGTTGTACCAAATATTGGATTTTTTTCCTTCTATTACTATAATCATGTGTATCTACTTATAGGTCTAGAAATTAAGTTTTATTTTTAAATTATAGAAAATAATTTTAATAAAAGATAATTAACTTAAATTAAAGAGTATTTTATGGTAAATTTTCTAATATATGTATATATAGGTGTGTGTGCCTGTCCAAAAACTTAAATTTCGGCTATAAGAATCAACCGCTTATAAGAATCAAAAACAGCAATAACAAACATGATTCTTATAAGCGGAAATCACTGTATATCATCGTTGCGACTCACCGTATGAGCCTTTTGCGATCTCCCAATGCAGCACAATCATCATGAATACGACTCACTTTGAGGTCAAATCACTGACAGTCCCCATAACTGGCATAGACTTCATTTTGATTCAAGATCTGCTGTACATAACGCTACTGTTGTTGTTGTTGTTGTTGTTGTTGCTTATGCCACTAGACCGACAGCAACATCAGATCAAGTCCCGAAGACTATGGGTGATGAAGGTGCGACTCCTGTTTTGCATTAGCACCACAAGGGTCGGAGTCCGACTTGGGCAAAGGACCAGTCCCGTAATTTTGAACCGAGTCAAGTGACGATATCGGAATACTTGACCCCGCACCTCCAGAGGTAATTTTGAGAACTTGGAGGACATTGTAGCCACGACTGATTTTACGTGCACCAGCCGCCATTAGTGTACACGGCAGTGGATTCGTCAACGACGAGCACCGAACCAGTGACTTTCAGATCACTAGCCCTCTGCCCTTGCCAACTGGACCTCTGCACCCTTATATCACTACTAAATTACGTGAATGAAAAATGAAAACGCTTTTTGTGTCACTATTTTTTTTTAAATTTTGATACAACTAATGATTTAAGTATTAAAGACGAATAGGTAAGTATTCTGTTCATCAATAATTAGGCTTAAAAATAAAGGCATCCGGAGAAACTTCCTTCAACATGTACGAATGTGACAAAATAAATATAGGCAAAATGCATAATACAGTTGCTAAACGGGCGGTATACGACAACCTGTTCTCCGGAGACGTATATTTTTGCTTTACAAAGCCACCTGTAGACTGGGGATATATATTTTTGCGTTAAAAAAGCTACTTGTACGCAGAATATGTATATTTTTGGGCCTATTATGGAATACTTCCGGCATTACAAACAACAGCAACAACTTTTATTATTGCCTATTTATCTTTCATTTAGCTTAAATCGTTGCATTAATACGTATTCATACTTAAAAATTTAGAGGCCGCATTAACTAGTGACATCAAAGTACTTAAATGTCATTTATGTTGCTAAATTACAGGCGATGTAGATTTTATGCTACTTCTAGAATCTTCGTCAATATTTTATGCGCTGGAATAAATTTTATTTCTCGAATGAATTGTTAAACTATTTATTGAGTTGCTTTCTTTATAAATAAGTTATCACAGACTGAAGGGGAGACAACTGGTTTAGACTTTGAATGCCCTTATCTCAACTTAACTTGTACGTTTTTATTGTCATAAATACGTAATATACTGCAATTATCATTAGATTGTGCGCAATATTTGTTTTCCAATGCCATTTGCCAATTTCAGCTTAGATTTATTAATAATTGCGCGTGTGTTCGCATATGAAACACAGCCAGAAAAATGTTACAATTCCATTATTTAGATTTTTAAATATCCGAAAAGAACGAAATGAACTTATTGAAAGCATTCAAATAAATTAATGTTTATTCATGGAATTTCTAGAAAGATAAAAAGGCTAGTTTACGCCTTAAATTTATTGAAAAATCGATATTTATTGGGAGAAAATTTGAAGACGGTGCGATCAAAGCAAATTACTTCCCGAGTCATGGACGAAACTAATTTTTGTTTCAAAAGTTTTTGAGAAAAACAAGTCTAGAAAGTAATAAAAGAAAGAAATATTGAACCAACCTAAATCATCCGAACTGATTAATGTTTGAGTTTAACTATTTAGGGAGAGGGGGAAAAACATCGCCACACAAACAAGTAGATAAAAATTGACTTGTTAGATTAACTCTTCAAAAGTTCCTCAGCAGGAAAATCGGAGAGAGAGAGCTGGCAATATTTCATAGAGCATTTAATAAAACAATCCATTTGCCAGGAGCGTTAAAATGTTTTCAAAAATTCTCCGAAATGCTTAATAGGGAGGGAGCAAAACGAAAAAGTTGTAATATTCCAACTAGACTAAATTAATGTTGTAAGGAATTAGGATCCACTCCGAATTGTTCGAAAATAGAAAATATTTTCAAGCACGGCTAAAAATGCCCGCTCGCTCCAATTTAAATGCTAATGCTAAGGGAGTAGGGAAGAAATGGGAAGCTTTTAAACATTCTGCAAATCGTTTAAGTCCTTCAATCAAACTGCTGTTTCAAATTTACATTATTTTGAGCCATGAATCTTGGAGATCCATTTATGACCATTACGAGAATTCGGAGAAAATTGCGAAAAGTGATTTAGATATTAAATTTATGTGGGGGGGGGGGTTTAAAAGGGAATAAAGTTCTGCCTCGAATCAAGTGGACGCTAGCTAATACACATGCACGGTCTATAAAGCATTTAAAGTCCATGAAAGTAACTTTTTTTTCCCCGTTTAAAATCGAGTGAAAATTGGATTCGGAATAATTTGCCGAGTAGTTTTCTTCCCCGATAATTATTTGAGTGACGAATCGTTAAAATTTTTATCCTACGGTAATTGGGAAGTAATTTTTAGGGGTCTGTTTTATTT
This sequence comes from Dolomedes plantarius, assembly GCA_907164885.2. Lineage (NCBI taxonomy): Eukaryota > Metazoa > Arthropoda > Arachnida > Araneae > Dolomedidae > Dolomedes > Dolomedes plantarius. The sequence goes on along the minus strand of OU015490.1, from coordinate 126,701,250 downwards.
TTTAATCCTCCTAAATCGTTGACCTAAATTTAATTTTCTTTTCCCATTAGGACAGTTTTTGAGCGAATATTTTTCCACGAGCCGTCGAATGCTCGTGGAAGCATTCGACGGCAGTTTTTGAGCGAATGCAGTTTTTGAGCGAATGCAGTTTTTGAGTGAATGCAGTTTTTCGTCGAATGCAGTTTTTGAGCGAATATTTTACCACGAGCGTCGTATGAAAATATTTGTGCAAAGACTTTTAATACGACGATACCGAATTTTTTAAAACTACATTCTTTTAAAACACATTACAACGAATGCACCTCCCCCCCCCACACACACACATATACATGTGTGTGTCTAAATAGTGGTGAGTATGAGAATAATTATCAAAAAGTACGAAAGGAACACTTCTTCAATTCCAAAATAAGTTAAAACTGTTTCATTTATTGTGGAATTGAAGAAGCGTACATTACGTATTTGTCATCCTCAGGTTAACTGTAAGTCATGATTATCGAATAAAATTTTTCTTAAATATCAGCAATTACGTTAATTGAGCACTTCTACATGCATATGGTTCTCCCACAAATCGGAGATTAATATGACACCCTGTAAGAAAAATTGCATCTGCTTCGGATGTTTACCCCAAAACTAGGTCGATGATTGAATATGTGGCACAAACAGTTATTTTGCATGAAATTATCGCCGAGATCTATACTAAACCCAAATAAGGAAATTACTTCAAATGTTCTTCATTTTTTGGTCAGTTCTTGGGCTTCCTGGACTATCCCCAGTTGACATACCCGATGATCTATAAGTGTTGACTGTAGTGGACTCATAGAGATTGGGTAATCAAGAGAAGGGTCAGACAAGTAAAGCCTTGTAGATAAGGACATGACAGAAGTTACGCATAGGACTAGTAGAAAAAGGAGTACTTGAAAGTCTGAATATCGTTCCTGTACCTCCTTTATGAAGTCAACCACGTTGGTAGGTTGTTCTCTAGAAGTCCATTTGCATGTCTTGTACTTAAAGTGTAGACTCTCAGTTATCACTTTAGGGTCCAATGTAATACTGCCTTGGTATGAATATTTGTAGATATATTCATCTACATCTAAGATTCTTACACAATACAATATTCATAGACGTACATTAAATTGTTTTAAGTATGCTCTACTGTGTGTCTTCGTGTTTACGCCGGATATAGGCACAATAAATCCGTATGCCGGAAAGTCCCATGTGGTGTGTGGACCCCATTACAAGCAACCAATAAATATCACGGCACATTGTTGCTACGTTGACAACAGCTCTACGCTGCTGTTGTCAACGTAGCAACTATTGGGTGAATGCAAAAGTTCTACCCGTTTTTATTACCCATAAAGAAGAGCAAATAAACGCAAAATGAACCGTACCTATTATTGTGCATAATCCCCATTGCTATCTATGACTCTTGCCATCTTTATGGTAGGAGATGAATCCCACGGCGGTAAAATTCCGCGGTTTCGAGTAAAAAAAGTCTTGGATGGCAGTTTTCACAGCATCAAGATTATCAAAGATTTTCTGACTGAAGGAATTGTTCAACGCACGAAATAGGGGATAGTCAGTTGGTGCCAAGTCATGAGAATAGGGAGGGTGGGGTAAAACCTCCCTACCGAAGCCCAGTAACTTTTGGCAAGTGATGACAGCAGCATGTGGCCTGGCGTTATCATGATGAAGGATAACACCTTTACGATTGATGAGACCTGGCCTCTTTGCTGCCAAATTTGAATGCAGCCTGTCTAACTGTAGACAGTAGAAGGCAGCATTGATGGTTTGGTTGAGTGGCAGAACCTTCCAGTGAATTATTCCCTGCAAATTCCACCACACACTCAATAACACCTTCTTGGGATGAAGTTCAGCTTTCGAATTCGATGCAGGTGGATCAGAAGGGCGACACACAGTCCTATGACGCTTTACGTTACGGTACATAACCCAATTCTCATCTCCTGACACAATTCGTGACAAGAATAGGTAGTTTTTGTACCGGGAAAGCAAGGAAACACAGGTGGCAATTCGGTCATCCCGTTGATTAGCTGCCAGGTTATGTGGAACCCAACGATCCAACTTTCTCGTAAAACCCAACTTAACCAGCCGTCTCTCAACCGTTGTCCGGTGTACGTTGAAGGTCTCCGCCAATTCTTGTACGATTGGGTTCGGGTTGTTCCTTATGGCTTGGTCAATATCGTCATCATCCAATGTGTGATGGCCGTCCACTCCTAGCCTGAACTTGGCCGCTTCTGTATCCTTCCCTAAATTTACGAAACCATCGACGACATGCGCTTTCGCCTATTGCATCCTCCCCATAAACTTGACAAACAATCCGACATGCTGCGGCTGCCGTACAATTTTTAACGAACTCGTATAACAAACATTGTCTTATATGCTCCTTCTCGCTTTCCATGTTACACCCTCTGAGATTTTTTTTTTTTTTTGAGATGATTAACTTTGTGAGACACGATGCATTTATATGTGAGGCATCCACACGTTTCATTGGCCGACGATTTGCATCATTACAATGTTCATGTGTGACGTCAATTTCATTGCGAATTTTCCATCTCCAAAAACGGGTAGAACTTTCGCACTCACCCTATATATGCCACGTTGACAGGCACATCGTCTTTGTGCCTGTCAACATGGAAGACACAAAGACAATGTGCTTGCCATGTTGAGGAAAATACGGGAAAAAACCTGAGGAAGAACTTTCTGTACAAGGAAATTCATAATTTTTTATTACTTAATGTTTAACTCAGCCTTTTGAAAATGCATATGGGAATCAATATATGCAGAGGCACGCGCGTGCTTGTTGCTTTTATTCCAAACTTGCATAAATTCATCGCTTTAATGAAATAAGTAAAACATCTCTCTCTCTCTCTGCTAAAATGGAAAATTATTTCCTCGAAATTAAAACTCTCCATTCGAGCCCCCCCCCCCCAGCACTTATCTCCGAGGCTTTTAAATACCCTGCAAATCATTTGTGCCCCAGCTTTACATGCCAGGTTCAATTTCGCGTTATTTCTTGGACCAGGAGTTCGCGAAATCACATTTATGGCCATTAGGAGAGTTCGTAGATAGCATCTGAGAGCTGATTAAAATGATGAATACGTCCGAGTGAGAAATCTTGCTTGTGCCGAACGGCTGGAAGTTGTTATTTATCACTATATTATGCGTTTACAAGGCCCGCGCGTTTGAATTATCATGCTCTAAAATAGTTAAGGCATGTGCATTAATCAGGTGTGAGTGCTTTTTAATTACCCTTGTTAATTATTTTAATTGCATTAATGTAATGGCGTTGTAGTTTCGTTGCGATACGGCCGCTTGTATCGGAGTACTGAAATATTTAAATTAATCAAACCGGTATAAATGATTGTTTCGAAAAACTAATTCTGTAATTTATAGCACCTGCAGTAATCTGTTAACTTTATCGTCCTCTGCTGTTAATTTGTCGTGATTTAAACCGCTGTTTATTGTGGCTAATTTTCAGTTGCATGTAAATGAAATATCTGCTGCGGAATATAAATTCTTCCTGAGTATGAGAATTTAAAACAGATGTACAGTAAAAACTCGTTTATCCGGACTAACTGGGACCATAGGCAATCCGGATAATCCAGGTAATATGTGTAATAAGAAAAACAAAATCCTTAACTAAGCAGACTTACCGTTAATTACGATAAAAAGAACTATGTTTTGTAGCAAAATTATATGGTATTGTTTACAAGACATTAAAAAACATATAAATAACTTTTCACACCATTTCTTAACACAGAATTGGTAAGTCTAGTAAATCTTTCTTAAACTGAATAAAAAGCATTTTATTTCCATAATTTATTGTACAATCTATGCAGGAACTGTGCATTGAATCAAACTACAAAGCAACTATTTGGCGACTATTTGGCGTACGAATATTGAAGTTGATTGCACAACGTTTTCAGATCTTAAATATTTGTTCATCCGGAATAACTGGGACCATAGACAACCCAGACAATCGAAAATCCGGATAATCCGTGTAATGTGGGTAATAAGCAAATTAAAATCCTTAACTAAGCAGATTTACTGTTTATTACGATAAAAAAATTATGTGTTGTAACAAAATTACATAGTATTGTTTACAAAACATTAAAAAATATAAAAATAACTTTTCACAGCATTTCTTAAACCCTATGCGGGGCACTGTTTGCACAGTGCAAACGCCTACATCCATTCTTTTTTTCACTTGCATTCAATGTATTACAGTTAAGTGAGCAGAATAGTGGTTATGTTAGTATTGCCATCTGTTATCAGTTTAAAGAAGTAAAAACATTCAAAATTATTTAGGTTAAAAAAATTCGGGGAAAAAATTGCACCGTGCAAACGGGGGAGGATTTTGCCCCTGAAAGGGTGAACAAAGAATTGGTAAGTCGAGTAAAGCTTTCTTAAACTCAACAAAGAAACATTTTATTACCATAATTAATTGTACAATCTATGCAGGAACTGTACATTGAATCGAACTAAAGAGAGAATATTTAGCGTACTTGTAGTTACGTTCTTACATTCACAGTTAAAATTTATCATCTAATGTGAACATAAAATAAAAATAATATCTACAAATATGATCCGGATCAAGGAGATTTTACTGTATTGTTTCTCGACACAAAGGAAGGCGAACATTTCAATTCCTTCAACTGACTTACATGGTCTGAAAAACCTCTGCCATCGATTAAGTATGCAAATTTACATTGGTTAGGTCACTGGCATTTGGTGCTATAGTCTGTGGGTTCGAGCTCCACTGTTAACATGGATGTTTATAACCAATCAGAATCGGTTTTAATCAGTAGGTCCCGGTCTAATTAGCCTTCGTGTAGCAAAAGATGACAGTAGCGCTGTCAACCAACCATATTTACATTGACCCCACAACAAAGTCTATATATCTTTTGAGCTTTAATTATAAATTTGAGTGAAAATCGTTCGCCGATACTTCCCCAACTGATCGTAAGACTAGGAAGTGGCAACGGTTGTGGCTAAGGCAGAATTAGCTGAAAAATAGTGAAAAATAGTCCAATTAAAAAATAAAATTATATTGAACTTACTGACTTCCTGAAATATGTCTTTTAAAATGTGTTCCAGTTTTACCGTTGAAATGGGCTATAGAAAAATCTGTACGACAAGTTCCGATTATGGAGTACTACTCGACACAGTTAACGGAACACTCACCATCTGTTTGACTGCTGTTGTAACCTGAATAAAAAGCTCTATCACTTTGGCTATCAATATTCTAAGATTTTGTTAACGAGAGAATTATCGACGGCTTACATCTTCTTGCTCTTTTAGTTTCATGATCGAAAACCGTCGTTTGCCCCTACTCCTGACTAGTATGGGACATGAGGTATTTATGAATTTCAAAAGATGCGATAGGAAAGAGAACATAAACATTTACTGGTTTCATAATATTAAATCTTCCAAATTTCAAATTATGTCGACTGATGTGGACTGTTGTTGTATTTACTGCACTAAGTTTTAAATATACATTTATCCATGAGAGTCAAGTGAACGTAATACAAAGGTACAATGACACAAATATGCTATTTTAGAGTGACTCCCAAAAACCCACGTTCATACACCACATTGTGTATTGATAAGATTTACTCACAATGGTTCGTCAAATATGCTAAGATAGAGTGGAAAAAAGAATGACGATAATCTGTAAATACTATCTGTAAATACTGACGATAATCTGTAAAACTAAATCTGTAAATTGGAGTATTTCACTTAAAATGATGATATTATGATCTTAAAAGGAAAATTGGATACATTTCTTGACTATGTGATAGGTAGTCATGAACCCAAAGGTTACGAAAAATTAAGCCTATTTTCAACATTGTAGTCAAGAGCCTAAAGATGCGAAAAATTAAAACTATTTTCAATATTGGAATGAAGAACCCGAAGGTTGCGAAAAATTGAAACTATTTTCAATATTGGAATACAGAACCCGAGATTCTGAAAAATTAAAACTACGTTTAATATTGGAATGAAGAACCCCAAGGTTGTGAAAAATTCAAACTTTTCAATATTGGAATGAAGAACGCGAAGATTGCGAAAAATTAAAACTATGTTTAATATTGGAATGAAGAACCCGAAGGTTGCGAAAAATTAAACTTATTTTTAATATGGCAATCGAAAACCCATAGGTTACGAAAAATTAAGCCGATTTTCGATATGATGGTTCAAAATAGAATCAAAATATTTCTCGTAAATTTATTCTCGTTATCCGTAGCTAAATTGAAAAGTAACTTTTCAACAACCATATATGAATGCTTTTTTAATGACTGATTATTTAAAATGCTTGTACCTTTTCTGTCTTTCCACTGTTTAGATCCACATGACTTGAAATTACAAATAGCATAGAAATTATAAATGGCAGAAACGAGGTGTGAATGATATTCTCAATTTTATGGTGAATACACATTGATGTATATTTAATATTACCTATAATTAGGCAATGCTCTTGATCAGAACTAAATAAAAATAGTTACATTCTATGTTCTCTCGTTTCGGGATTATCGTGTGTTTACAATTAAAAGGTCTATAATGCTCGATTTTAGCTACAATGTTACACGTAGACCTGAAGTATAGTTTTATTGTTGCATAGCTATATGATATAAACTGATACTAAGTAAGAAACGAAAACATAATTTGGAAGGTAATGTCTGTGTAATGTGCTCTATACGTATGAATTATTCATTTTATGATATAAATAATTCATACATTTGGTGTAGGTAAGTTATGATACATGAATTAAAGTGTAGATGTATAAATCTGGGAAATTTGCTCACGGTGCATTGTATGGAATCCGAGATTTTTTAATGTCAAAGATCGCATCTCTTACTGCGTGGAATAGTCGCAGTTTAGATACTCCAGCTTCTAATTAAAAGGAAGATTTTTGTTCCAAAGAAAAGGAACAAAAAAAAAAAAAGAAGAAGCATCCAATCTTTTTTAAACTCATTCTACAGGATTCAATTGCAGAAGAGCAGTGCTGTTTTTGTGTACCTTTTTTTCTTTTCTTTCTTTTCTTCCTCCAGTCTTCCTTCAAGGATCAGTCAATATCGATTCAGCATTAATCGATGGAGGAGAAAAGCAAAGAATTAAATGTTGAGTTTTTTTTTTTTCATTCGAGTTCTAAAAGGATGGGAAAATAATTTAACTTTATAAACTCTGGCGTTCAAAAAAATCAATGAAAGTAAACTAAGTGGTGCTTTATTGATCTTTTAGTACATTAAGGGGGAAAAAAACTTATTGATGAACCAATTAAGGAGTTTTTATTGATTAATCTTCATTTGATTAAATATTTTAAAATTTAATGGTGATTTTGATACGTTTAATTAAGGAGAATAAGTTTTTCTTGGCATCTGAACCTATGATAGATAGCGAAAACATTACTTTATTATTTTTTTTTATAAGATTAGAATTGCTCTATGATGTCTGTGATGTTCTGCATTTCGCAAAGAGTTATTCTGTAATTGCTCTGTAATGGGTCCTCGTGTTTTAATTTACCTAGATTTTACCTATAAAAGCTTCAAAGCGAATTACGTCAACTATGTTTTATGCATATTTTGATCTATTTTATGGCGATTATACAACTTGACAAATGTTCTTCACTCTTCCTTCGGGGTTCTACTTATTCATCCCCTCGAATAAATTGAAAAATGGATAATTCTCTGATCAATATATTCGTACGGCAAAAATATAAATTTTCAGCGCATACGTAGCCTATTTAAAGCAAAATTATACATCCCCAGCATATAGGTATAGCCTTTTTCGAAGCAGATAAATATATTCTCAGCGTATATGCAGACTTTTTAAAGCACAAATAAACATCGCCAGCATATAGGCAGTCTTTTTAAAGCACAAAAATTCATCCCCAGTATATAAGAAGCTTATTTAAAGCACAAATATACATCCCCATCATATAGGTAGCCTTTTCGACGCAAAAATATATACATGTCCAACGTAGCGGTGGCGTTTTTAAAGCACTACTATACATCCCCAGCATATCAGTAGCCTTTTCGAAGCAGAAATATACATCCCCAGCATAGAGGTAGTCTTTTCGAAGGAGAAATATACATTCCTAGCGTAGCGGCAGCCTTTTTAAAGCACAAATATACACCCCCATCATAGTGGTAGTCTTTTCGAAAAAGAAATATACATCCCCAGCATAATGGCAACCTTTTCGAAGCAGAAATACACATTCCCAGCGTGGAGGCAGCCATTTTAAAGCACAAATATACATCCCAAGAATATAGGCAGAATTTTTGAAGCAAAAATATACATCTCCAGCATACAGATAGCTTTTTTAAAACCAGCTTCATATAGGCTAGTGGGCTAAGGGGAGTGGCTCCGATTTATAATGGCACTACAAGGGTCAGAGTCCGATTTAGCAAGGTGCCACATCAATTTCGACCGAGTGCCCCCAAAGGCGACATTTGGGGGATCGCACCTTCTCCCACCCGTTCTGAACTCATAGAGGGACTTTCCGGTCTACGGATTTAACATGCAACTATCCGGCCTACACACGGAGGTATTTGATGGCGCTTGTCGGGATTCGATGTGAGAACCCTCAGCACCGAAAGCCGACGCGCTACCACAAGGCCACATCGGGACCCAATAATAAAAGTGTGGTAATTGAATCTTTTTCTACGTTTTTCAAGGGGTAAATGTGACAAAAGAAAATTTAATGAGAAAGAATAAAATAAATTTTTAAAAAACTGTCTAATTGACTGCAATCAATTGCACACACAAAAAAGTGGAAAATATAATTCCATAATTTTTCATAATTTTTCCCCACAATTTTTCATATTTCACAAACTATCCCTTCGGTTAAATATGACAAATAAATAAATCTTACCTTATAGAAGAAAACTGTTAAATGAACTCAGTCCGGGACAATATACCTACAAATTAAAAACATTCATTAAAGACTGGTTTCATATTACAGAAAATAACACTTGTTTCTAAAAAAAATATGTTGCAATATTTGTTACTACCAATTATAGAAAAATTGTGAAACATTTTTTTGCTTAACTTATAAATAGCTTACCATAAACTTACAAACACAAAATACACGTTTTCTCTAAGGATTACTTCTATACGCCATTAGTCAGCTTAAAGTTTATTTAGAAAGGAAAAAAAATCAGTGTTTTGCTGTTAGGAAGTTTTAGATTAATGGTTGCTATTCAGTTATTCAGTAAAACATGGTCATTAAGAAATTTGTACTTTATTTCAGAAATTTATGATTTATATCAAAACCTAAGTAAGAGACTTGAACCTGCCAAAGTCTTTAGAAGTGATATTAAATTCGAATCTCAGCACATAAAAAAATACTCTAATACAGAGTAAAACTAAAATGTGAATGACCAGATATATCAAATAACATCACGTATTATCGTATAATCGCTGCGTATTATCGTATAATCGCTGCGTATTATCGTATTATCACTGCGTATTATCGTATAATCGCTGCGTATTATCGTATTATCGCTGCGTATTATCTTACTCATAATCGTACCTCAGATCATATTAATTTTTAATTAACAGAAGATACCTGTTGTTGTTCGAATGCGGCAGGCATTTTTGTTTTTCAACTTTCGCCAAATCATCGGGAGATTTGATATTTTAATACGAGTGCATCGTAAGTGCATTAAAGTTTTGATCTGTTTTCCTCAGGCTTCTGAAATTCGATGACCTTTTCTAATTTTACGGGAAATATGCACACACATTTACAAAATTATATTCGATAGTAAAGAGGGGGAGAAAATGTGTTGTATACCTACTAAGGCCGAAAGCCGTCGATTTGACGGCAATATAGAAAACGGACAGAAATCTTTAAAATAATAAAGGAAAAATGTTAGTTACTTTTCATCTTTTCCCCCTTTTGCAAATAACGGAAATAATGGCTCTTCGGAAATATTGGTGTTGAAAAATACTGAATGCATAAACCATGCATATATTTTTACGGATAAACCATACCAGTTTGTGAGCTCGGCATACCTGCATAAAAATATATCTAAATATATACTAAATTATTATATATGTATGAAATAGTTCAAAATTTAAAATATTTAACCATTTAAAAAAATTAAATTTTTAAATTCTTGATTTTATTTCCAACCGTCAAAATGACGGCGTTAAGTCTTTTTACTAAGAAAAAATTCCCGTCTTTCTAGTGTTAAAAAAAAAAAAATTCAATCCAAGTCGGCAATACGTGGACACATTTTCTCCATAAGTTAACTTTGAGGTGAGCGAATCCAATAGGGCTAGTACACAACAGCCTTAAGTACGCATAGACGGAGCAGGAAATGAAAAAAATTTTAAAGCAATGGGATTTGCGTTATTTTATTCTCTAAGTACATTTCATCTATTTGTTTTAGGATTTTGGGCACCGGAACCTTATAACTACGACTGAAATTCATTTTAAATTTATCCTTACATTACCTGTCTAGGCACCACATTGAAAAAAAAAAAAAGACCAACTCTTTTCATATCATAGACAATAACGATTCTATGAAAAAAAATCAGAAATAGTAAAAGAAAAATGTCGATAACGAATCAGAATGATTTTCACCGCAAATTCAACGTCAAAGGAAGCAATCAATCAAATCTTCTGATCTCTGTGACGTCAAATAGCTAGCCAATCAGGACCGGAATCTTTCTGTGAAAGATCGGAGAAATAGATGGAAAATCGTAATCATCAAAGGGCGAGGTTGATTCATCATATATATTTTTTTTATTCCTCTCTGTTATTTTCTAATCCAACATTTCTCCATTTATGTTACGATGGAGGCTAGATGAAAAGAACTGTTAGAGAAATGTGACAAACAATTATCGATTGTTGTCAGGTAATGAATTAAAAAGGGACATCGATTTTTTTTTTCATTCCCTCTCTCCGGAGGTTTGGAAAATAAAATTTTCAGAAATCGAGAATATTCCAGGAATAAATTAAAAACGACAGGATGATGGGTCGCATGATTGATGAAATTCAGAATTTCTGCCCCGCTTTCGCAGGAATTAATTTAATTACTGGCGCAATTTTTTAGGCCATGGGACATATTAAAAACATTATTAAATTTTCCCGCGCCTGGTTCCGAAAATAATGATAATAATAAAAAAATGGCATAATTAAAATGAATTGAGCTTCTAATATAGATTCATAATATTGAACTTTCCGTCGAAAATATTCCGAGACGGCGTCTCCTTTCTCGCGTATAAATTGATTTAAAAAATTAATATTTTGTCAAATATTGTTAAAGTAATCGCATTATTTTGTTATATTATGCAAAACTGAGCCTTCCGTGGATATGAGCAATTTACTCGTTGCACTCGAAATGAGAATTCTTCGTGGCAATTTCCTTAAACTTTCACCTACCCGAATTTTGAGAGGCGTGTTTTTGAAAGATTCTAACATTCTTCTTAAAAGGAAAAGATGGACTTTAAGGAAATGCTTTTCACATTTATTAATACTTATATGAGCCGAAAATTATTCAATTTTTAGAATTTTTTTTAAAAAACACTGAAAGGTTTTTTTAAAGCATTAAAAAAATCACTAAAGGGTTTATTCACTTAGTATAGGGACAATATTTTTATTCTTTTATTTATATATTTAAAATAGAATAAACTTAATAGATCAAATATTGGATCAAATATCCAATATTAGGTCAAATATTTAATCAAATATTGGATACCATATAAAATATTGGATAAAACAACCAATATTAGATCCAATATTGCATCAAATATTGGATTGGATTCTTTTAATAGTTCAAATACTGAATAAAATATCTAATATTAGATCCAATATTGGATAATTTTAATAGATCAAATATTGGATACCATATCAAATATTGGATCAAATATCCAATATTAGATCCAATATGGGATAAAACATTGGATACTTTAATAGATCAAATATTGGATATTTTATATCAATATTTGATGTGTTAAAAATGTTGATAAATTCCCTGGATTATTTAACAATTTGGAATATAGTTGAACTTAACATTAAGTTCAATATAAAATAAAATGAGGAAATTATTTAATACGAGTATAGCTGAAAAATAACTAGAAAATAATAAATAGTACTTGTACAAAATAATAAATAGTAATAGTACTATAATTTTTAGTATATATATGAATAGTACTTTAGAAACCTAATAACTGCTACTTAAGGGTAAATGCAAAATCGTGGTAAAAATTATGAAATAAGCACGAAATTAGAGGCAAATATTAGACGGTGATTAGATGGTGACCAACAATAACTACAAAACCCCTTCACAGAAGTTCGAAATTGCATCGCTGTTTGTGTCGTCTTAACTCTAACGTTATGATGTTCTATGTTAGTTATTTCTATATATTTCCATTCGACCGTTTTCGGGAATTAGAAATCGCCTCATGGAGATAATTCGCGTAAACAGGGAATTATTATCACACAAGATAACATTTAACACATCTAACATTTTAGCATGTGAACCTGTTTACTCACAATTAAAAGCTCACGTAATCGGGTTTATAATTTCAAAGTACACCTCGCCTTGTGGATAGTTGATGTGTTAGATTTCACGTAAATAGTGAATTATTGTTACACAAGATAACATTTAACACCTCTAATAATTCAAGTGTATGTGAACCTGTTTACTTCCAATTAAAAGCCCACGTAAATGGGTTTATAATTTCAAACTACACTTCGCCTTTTGGAAAGTCTATGTGTTAGAATTCATGTGAATAAGGAATTATTATCACACAAGATAGCATTTAACACCTCTAACATTTCAGCTGTATGTGAACCTGTTTACTCCCAATTAAAAGCCCACGTAAATGGGTTTATAATTTCAAACTACACTTCGCCTTTTGGAAAGTCTATGTGTTAGAATTCATGTGAATAAGGAATTATTATCACACAAGATAGCATTTAACACCTCTAACATTTCAGCTGTATGTGAACCTGTTTACTCCCAATTAAAAGCCCACGTAAATGGGTTTATAATTTCAAACTACACTTCGCCTTTTGGAAAGTCTATGTGTTAGAATTCATGTGAATAAGGAATTATTATCACACAAGATAGCATTTAACACCTCTAACATTTCAGCTGTATGTGAACCTGTTTACTCCCAATTAAAAGCCCACGTAAATGGGTTTATAATTTCAAACTACACCTATATTGTTACTCATTTGTTCTGCGCGCTCTTTGAAACAGAGAATGATTAAAACAGGTCCATGCGGATTAATTCTGTATCTAATAATCATGTATTGGTAATCGTGTGGTTATATAGACCTTCCCTAAAAGGAAGACGAGCTATTTAGATTCAGAGGGTCCTGATGGCAAGGTGGCTGTATTACAGACAGCAGTATAAGAGAAAACAGCAACCATACAGCAGATTGTTTATTGTGTGCTCTTATACTGGCGGCCTGCATCAGTTTTCGCAGACAAGCATGTGTTTCGTCGACATTTTCTAAATTAATCCATCGTGGTTAAAGCTTGTATGAGAAACAAGATTTTTGTGCAATGGTAAACATCCTTACTGCATGAGTGATGGATTTTTTCGCGATCGCGAGTTCCTTTACAGTTGGATTAGTCGCATTGGATCTGATGATATGTCGCTATTTGACAGGCTCCTTGCGGCACAGGATCTGAGTTTTTGAAATTACGAGATCCTTTATTGTTGGTTGGGTCGCAAGAGATCTCATGAATGTCAACCTCTTTTAGCTGGCCGTACGTCACAAGATCTGATTTTTTGCAGTTACTAAATCCCTTACTGTTTAACTTATCATAGTGGACCTTATGATGTGGTCTTTGACTAGCTCCTTATGCCACTGGATCTGAGTTTTCGCTTTTACGAGGTCCTTTACAGTTGGACAAGTGGGCCTGAAAATATAATACTATTAAGATAGTCCCTAAGATCGCCGGACCTTAGGTGATTTATCTTTTAGGGGTACATGAAAAAGGATTTGCATGTTACCATGGTGCATAACATGTAGCAAGCTCAAAAATAACTTTGTTACGACTATGGACAAGTAGTTTAATATGAAAGATCGATATAAATAAGTTGCTAAGCCGATTTCTTTGGGCAGTCCGTTAGTGAAAACTACTGCATCAGTTTATTTCATTTTGGTCTTAAACGAAAGATTTTAATCTATAGATGTGTCAAATTTGGTTTTTTGTAACCGCAATTTCTATTAATGAGCGGTAATTTACAATCAAAAATTGCTTTCTGAGCATGCTCAGTGATATATTTAAAGCCGGCTATAGATACTTACTCAGCACAAGGCCGCATAAACACATTAATTTGTTTCTGCGCATGCTCAGTGAAATGTTTAAATCAGGCTTTAGATACTCACTAAGCACGAGGCCGCACAACCACGTTAATTTGTTCATTCCGAGGAATCTCTCTAGCTCTCTCTCTCTGCCATTTTTATTTTTAATTATGTCTGTGAGGTATCGAATTAAACCTGACGGAAATTTTTTATTTCGCGCTGTTGAGTAACCCAATTTCTTTTTATTGGATTCACTAATAATTTTCTAAAGTGTATTTCTCTATTCCTAATATTATGATTTTCAACATCTGGCAATGATGCGTTGAGTATAATTTGTGTATTAGTATATTTATTTACTATCCAGCCGTCATGTTTTGACGGGTACCGACTAGTACTAGTTTAATATGGAAGAAATGCTACTATCCTTTCACACTGTCCCTATAGCTAATGCAAATCCCGTACAAAAATCATAAAGAATTAAACAAAACTTGGGCAACTTCTAATATCTTTTTGGGTGCCGCATTGTAGTCTGTATTTTTTAATTAAAAAATTTGAACGTTTGAAATTGGATGAACCGTTTTGAACCTTCAATTACGTAGATTAAGGGAACAAGGGACCTTCAATATCGTTCTTCTTTAATTTTCAATATTTTACTCTATACACCACATGAGTATAATTAATATTCTTTTCTACTACATTGAAAATACTCAAGATTCGAAAATAAGTATTTTGTGGAGAAATTAGACCTGTTTATCAAAAAATTCTTCAAAAATGCTAGAATTTTTCAAAAGGCTCCATGCGTATTCATTTTCTTCTGATATCTTCCAAATTTCCCAGAATTGTTAATTGAAGTGTTTGTCCCAAAACCGTGCATAATTCTTTGAAATTACAAATATTTTTCAATTTTATAGACCATAAAATAAAGTAAAAACATAAAAAAAAAATAACAGACAGAATAGAAAAAAAATTTAAGACTTTAGATTTCTATAAAAAAAAAATTAAATGCACATTTGCATTTATATACATATTGTAAACTCGTAATAAAAAATTTAAAGACTTTAATTAATGTAGAATGCGTACAGAGCATTTTGAATAACGTTAGCATTTTTGAAAATTTTTGAAAAACAGTCATTATTCTGCAAAAAAAAAATCCTTATTTTTAATTCTAAGGGTTTTCAATGCAGTAAAAAAGAAAATTAATTATTCTCAGTTTTTATATAGAGTTAAAAAATTCAAAATTAAGAAATTCGAGTTTGAAGGTCCCTTGTCCCCTTAAATTGTTATATAGTTTTTTTTTTTAAATGGAATTGCTTATAATGCTCATTAGGTAAATTTTAAAAAGAACCATCCTGTGCTAATACATAAATTTCGCAGAATAATAGAATTTTTCTCACAAGATTTAACTATTCCAACACAAATAAAAATCCAGCCTAACTAAATACTAGAGCTGTCTGCGCATACATTACTAACACTGCAATTCGAATTAAGAATGTTTTGTTAAATACTTGTTCGAATCCTACAGCTAACTTCATTACAAGCAATCGGTGATTACAGTTCTTCCACCATCAATAAAAGCACTGATAATGCAGTAAATGTAAGCTGTTTTTACATTTATTACGCCTACAGAGAATAATTCCTTTCTGAACCCCGTTGAATTGCTGCACAAATCCACACGTCTGCTCCCATTTTAATTTTTATTATGATGTGGATAGACTTGCAGCATTTCAGATCGAGCTAATGTGGAACAAGACAGGATTAACATAAAGATAGATGTAAATGTAAGAATCAAGGAGAAAATTTTAAAAAAAGAGACTACTCATTCCACTATATCATTAAATAGTTTATACGGCTGGTACACTGATTACACAGTTTACATGTCTTGAGCAGTTTATATGTTTACAAACTGAAATAGAGATTAGTCTGCATCTTAATCGTGTTTAATTCTCTTTATCAACTATCCAGACAGCTGAACGAGACAGCTGATTAACACATTGGAGATGCAGCAATGCTATAAGTGATATTATTTTACATTTTTTAACCAAATACGAACATCCAGATCATAAACAAAACTTTGTTTATGATTAATACTTATTAAGCTATTCTTCAAAAGATGTGTGCAAACTTCACATGCTGAAACAAATGACTAAATATGCACATGAATTTTATAGTACAGAGGAACTTGTCACACGAGGGCGACACTCGTGGAGTTTGGGGTTTACCGCTTGTTCTGAAAGCTACACTTTGTTGCGGTAGCTTGCAGTAACAAGGAAGATTTAGGATTCTCAATTTTAACTACGCACATAAAATTTTTAACAATAAAATTCACTTGCCTAAAGCTGGCAGTATTCCAAGGGGAAGTAAATGAATAAGTCATCCTCTTTGAAAAATATTTAGGAACATGCTTTCTTGAAAATAATTTATTATATCTTTTACATCCCTCCTCTACTTTTCCCTCATAATTTCCACCAGATTTAAATCTATCTCCTGGATTAATTAGCTTCTGGAGATCAGTTGCATAGATACCCATATTACTTTTACGATAGTAATTAAATATAACTTTAAATGCATTTCATTGTATTAAATATAAATTAATCAGCAACAAATGTAGCATTTTAATATAGCAATTATAAGTAAATAGTAGCCAATTACTTTTTATGGTAGCATTCGATCCAATGTCCCAATCGTAATTGTACCTCCTATTCACATTCCTAACTACCTTTTAATACAGTAAAACCTCGTTTATCCGGATCTCCGGATAATCCGGATCAGATTTGTAGACATCATTTTTATTTAATGTTCAAATGGGATAATTTTTAACTATGATAGCAAGAACGTCACTACAAGTACGCCAAATATTCGCTTTTTAGTTAGATTCAATGTACAGTTCCTGCATAGATTGTACAATAAATTATGGTAATAAAATGCTTTTTGTTGAGTATAAGAAAGCTTTACTAGACTTAGCAATTATTTGTTAAGAAATGATGTGAAAAGTTTTTTAAAAATATTTTTAATGTCTTGTAAACAATACTACGTAATTTTGTTACAAAACATAAGTTTTTTATCATAATAAACGGTAAGTCTACTTATTAAGGATTTTATTTTGCTTATTACTCATATTTTCCAAATTATCCGGATTTCCTATGGTCCAAGTTAGTCCGGATAAACGAGGTTTGACTGTACTTTGTCTCGTAACTCGATCACGACTTGTGACATAAATTAACCAGGAGCACTCTATATCAGTTAACACTCTGTTATAACTCACATTTCAGTTCAAATAATCACTTCTTTTCGCTTCTGTCACAATATCAACGCTACTTACTGTACCTGTATTTTACATCTACTTACTTTAGAGCATCAGTGACAAAATTTACTGACCCCAATTTTTTACAGCTTTCCGAGAAAAACATGTCTCGCAATAAAAAAGGGAAGAATTTCCTTTTGAATAGCTTTCCCAAGAAGTTCTCAAAACATCATGCTTTTTTGAGGTTTCCCAACCCATTAGAACTGTTTCCATTTTGAAATAGAGCTCAGCATGAAATACCTATCTTCTGGTAAACAAACACTACATTAGATCGTGCTGTCTCCTAGTGCCACCTTTATGAACTACCAATTTCCGCTAGCTAAACAGTAACTTTATTTTTGACTCTCCTTTGTAATAATTAGGTAAAATGCAGTGATAAAAATTTTATATTTGAATTAAATATAATGAAAATTAACATAACGTGAAACAATAAAGCTGCTGTGTACTAATCTTTTAGGATTCATTCCCCTCAATGTTACTCTGTGGAGAAAATGTGTCTACTAATGACAGCTACATAAATGCTGATAATTCAATGCAAATGGTATTTTCAGATAGCTTGAACCTTTCTCCCCCCTCCAACAGGATTCTTTTTATAAATTTGGTCCACCAAAGGGCGAGCCAAAATTTGGACAAAAGTGGACTCGTCAATTTGGACACCAAATTGAAGAGCGTTTGACTCATACTATACTTGAGTCATACTTTTCCCCGAAAATTTAAATTTTAAATTATTATTTGCATTAAAAAAAAACGAAAAATGCCCAAAGGTGTAAAATTTCTGTATTACGGAGTATAATAATAATAAAAAAATGTCAATCCAAGTCGGCAATCCTTGGACACATTTTCTCCATAGGTTAACATTGATGCGAGCGAATTCAATAAAGTTAGTACACAGCAGCCTTACAAAAAAAATCTGCAGTTACAAATAAAAGAACACGTTGAAGACACATTAAGAAATGATAACCGCAATTCTGTTGAAACAGCGCACAACTGCTGTCTCTGGTTTAGAACTCCGTAACTAATTCAGCCCCAAAACATTCTTATAGAGTATTCAGCACTGAGTTTTCTTTATTTATTTATCCAAAACCATCTACTGACTTCCCTCATTTTCAACATATAAGTTCCTATCCTCTAAACAATACTTCCCCCTTTGTAGTGTTCGAATTTTGCCTCCGGTGTGTAGTCCCCCCCCCCCCGTTTCTTTGCCACCCAGCGCCAACCGAAGGCTTTTGGCGCGAAACCTCAGTAATCAGCGCAACGAAACCAATATAACACCGAAATAGAGCCCCGACTCCCGCAGGCTAACACAAACAGAAGGGGTAAGGCGGCTGTATTTGCTGAGTCATAATATTCCCGCAAACTTGAAAATCTCTGAGATTTTCGAGTAAATTATGTTTGCTTTAACACTTACCTCGGAACCGAAACTTGCAGTTGAAGGGTAACTGGGTTTAGGGAAGACAAAATGTAGTGAATCACGGTTTAAATTATTCCAGAGAACTAAAACTTTCGCTGAGCAGTGCAAAAGAGGGCTAGCAATTAAAAATTGCGAGGACATTTCTTGAAATTTTAAATTTTGCCATTAACCTTTTCCTTACGAGGTGGGATAGCATGTATCCCAAGAATACGGGCCCTAGATGGAATTACACACACACACATCAATAGACCCCTGGAATCGACCCCCAATAGACCCCTGGAATACTATAGACCCTTTTTAAACTTTCATCGACCCAGAAGGGGTCCACCTGGACCCCGTTGTGAATCCCTGGTTTAGACTAACTAAAATAATTTAAATAAAACTTTTCTGTCCATAATTTAATTTTTAAAATTCTTTTAAATTTCAGTGGCATTCCCGTAACATTGCTTTCACCATCTACAAGAAAATAAACCAAACCATTTTTGTCCTAACATATTAAATAAAATTTTCCCATTTGCATGTGCATGAACGTAATAAATCATTGAGTGTAGAAACTTTGCTGCTGAATTCATCATTACCATCAATATATATTTGTTTATACATAAGCTGTGATTTAAAAGATAATAGTACGCCATCTAAAGTGTTAATAAAGACATATTTGCATTCTCAAAAGCCCATATGAAGTGTCAGTTATGACATCCATACAGAAGATAGCACCTGGGTATATTTTCGACTTCCTTGAAAGCTTCTATGCATAGATTTTATCCAGAAGGAATGGAGGAAGATGTCACTTAAATAACCAGTCATTCATTGATATCATCGTTTACAGATTTCTGAGTCTACAGTGTCTTATGTGTTTATCAGACAGTGTGCTGATGACGATTACACAAGCAGAGCTACCACTTCGAAGACTACATAAATTGGGTACTAGCAAGAAATGCATAGTTAGAATTCTCAACAAGAACTGCGTTTCTTAGGTGCATACTTGGCTTTCCGAGTTAACACGAATCTTAAGAAATACTTCTGGGATCAGTGCAATCCGTCTGGAGCCACATGTTGTTAGTTATCAGGGTAAGGCTGCTAAGAAGCCTCACATTACGTTGGAAATTGTCTGTGGACGTCTTTAGTGGTGACTAGCATGTGAATCAGAGGACAGTAATACAAGCAGAAACGAATCGACTTGAAAATATATTAATCAGATAGTTTACTCGGATGCAATATACTTCGAAGCTTTCTGGATAGCTCACTTGGAGGGTTTTTTAGGCTGTATTGCACCGACAGCAACATGTTTTGGGGAATCCGCGATGATTTGTTTCTGTTATGAAATACTGAACCCTTTGATTTTAAGTGCTCAGTACCTTGGATGTGATATACTTCTAAGCTTTCTGGATAGCTTACTTGGAGGTTTTTTTATAGGCTATATTGCACCGACAGCAACTTCTTTTGGGGAATCTGTGATGATCTGTTTCTGTTATGAAATACTGAACCCTTTGATTTTAAGTGCCCAGTGACTTGGATGCGATTTACTTCGAAGCTTTCTGGATAGCTCACTTGGAGGTATTTTCTAGGCTGTATTGCACCGACAGAAAAATGCTTTGGGGAATTTGCAATGATCTGTTTCTGTTATGAAATACTGAACCCTTTGATTTTAGTGCCCAATGATATGAAATCACAGAGTTAGAAAATAATTGTAGGCAATTGTACAGCGCATACAAAATAGCAGTATTTCAAATAGACTCTTTTTTCCTTTAGATCTTTGACTTCACGCCAGTATGAGATTTTTGAATGGAACAGCAAAGAGGTACTGGAGAAAAAGTTCGTTTTACTGGCCTAGTCTGATTACACACTTAATGAGGCAAGCTAATCCCTCCCCCCCCTCCCACTCTTCTTGTTTCATTAAGAATAAGCTGCTCCTCTCAAAGTCAGTAAATTTGAACGTGGAGAGAACATGATCCTGTTCAAACTTAATGGATATGGGAGGAAAGTATGCTTAGACGAGACATCATAGGGGTGACAAAACAGATATTTTTTTCCCTTTAAATAAGTGTTATTTCTTCCTTTTAAGTGTGCTGGGCAAAGTATAAATATACAAACGATATGATTTTAAGTACAAAACTGCACAACAGCAATACGGATATTCAAAAGTAAAATTTACACCAAAGCATTAAAAATGCTTTAAAATGTTGTACGGTAGAAACCATAAGTTATTTACACTTCAGTGATATCCAGAAACTAGAGATACGGATATTCCCTTTAGAGAATAAATTTTATATTATAAGACTTTTAAAAGGAACGGGAAAATGTCACTCAAACATTGTTATATTGAAATACGAATTGTTTTAAACTGTTTGGTTTTTTTTCCAATGAGAAAGATGTTTCAGTGGGATTTTAGCTCAACTAAAAATATATATAAAGCTCTATCAGCTAAAATAGAGGCCAGTTCTGTTAATTGTGACAAAAAGAAGATATTTCACTGGAAATAAGACAGAGAGGTTGTATACATTAGGAGGTTTGTTGCGCCACACGTAGCAAAAGACGATCGTTCTGCTCCTCACCAACCAACGCATAAAAAAAAAAAAATGGAAACTGTTAAATTAAAAAATGCTACGCAAAGAATATAGTAACTAACACACTGATTGCTAACACACTCGATTAATAACTGTAACTAACTAACACACACACACACACATTACATATATATATAGTGTATATTGCTCTCCTTAGTTAGTGTCCTCACTAACATTTATAACTTTTCAAGAAAAATGTGGAAATGTAGCTTTATTTATACTGGTGTCTTTGTTTTTGACTAAAACTTCACAAATTAGTGATTATATAATTTCGGGCTACATTATTTCCTTGAGATGGTTTACAAGCTGTAAATGCATAATCAACAGAGAAATTTATCAAAAACCTTTAAATAAGACATTTTAACTATGAGGGCAGTGTATATATATATATATATATATATATATATATATATATATATATATATATATATATATATAGAATATATATAGAATATATCATTGCCCGTCTTAGTTAGTGTCCTCACTAACATTTTTATATTTTCGAGAAAAATGAGGAAATGTAGCTTTATTTATGCCGTTGTCCCTTTTTTTTACTTAAATTTCAGAAGTTAGTGATTACATAATTTCGGGCTACATTATTTCCTTGAGATGGTTTAAAAGCAGTAAATGCATAATCAACCGAGAAATTAATTAAAGACCTGAAATAAGGCATTTTAACTAAGGAGGGTAACACACACACACACACATTATATATATATATATATACACAATGTGATCTCGATCGTTTAATTTTAAAGGGACCTACTGCTCTAAACGATAAATTCTGTAAAACAATAGATGCGGGAACATAAAGAAATATTATCATTGAAACTGGATGAAGAAAACGACACATAACGGGAAAACGATTATTCAAGGAACGGTTGATCGAGCTTCTACTATGTATACCTCTGTATATATACATATGTGTGTGTGTGTGTGTGTGTGTGTGTGTGTGTGTGGTGTTTGTAGGTACGTTAAAAGCAATAACCTTACCAACGGGGATGTTACTTGTCATATCTCTTCGGAAAACTTTATTGTTTTCTCATTTATTTATGAGCGAATAGAACCGATTTTTCATGTATGGTCATTTATAGTGATAGGCGTAACAGTCAGTGTTCCAAAACTATAGACTGATTCCACAGGGCTTGAATTATCAATTATTTCTTCGAAAAGAAATAATTTTTTTTCTACTTTTTCCGCCTCGTTCTGTTATTTGCTCTACCCTCATACCTCTTATCTTTTATTCCTATCATCCTATTCTACTATCCATTCCGTTTTTTTTTTCCATTGTATGTAAGTACAAATGTCCGAAAAAAACACCATTTTTCTTCTTAATAGAGTTTGAATGATAACTAGGAATTTGATGATACAACAAAGTACGACTCAATTTGCCGCATATCCAAGTTTGATCGTTTTGTTTTTTATTCGAGAAGCACCTTTAACTAACAATTCCATGAACAGAACACCGCACACAAAAGTTCTCTAATCGTCGTTTTAACCCCACAGGAGTTCTGACGACTATTCACGGCATAAGAAAAGCTTAGATCATTTTCTGCTCTCTGAAATCCCTGAAAACAGTCGGACTCACAATAAGTTGCAAAGCGTTCTTCTTATGTTTGCAAATAATAAACTCTATGGATAATATTTACGTAGGCAGCCCGGACAAAGCTTCTTTCAGCGCTTGAAAAAAAAAATCATATTACAATGAATTAAAGGATTTTTCACAGTTCACTGGAGTTTACAAAAACATTTCTGTCTCTCGCTCTCTCTCTCTCTGCTCCTGAAAAATACCCTTTTCAGACTCGCCAACACAGTTACCGCCAATCAATATCCGCTTATCTGAAAAACAAAAAAGTGAGATAGCAATTTTGAAAGACTCATTTGCTGGAGGAAGCTGTGGAAACAAAACGAAAAAAAATTGGGCATAGTTAAAAAAAAAAAAAAATCCGAACAAAATCCCAAAACGAACGAAAACAAAACAAACAAAAAAAACCGCTGCGTTTTCTCATTAAGGACATTGCAAAGGTCTCTTAATGAAGCGCAATTTTAATACACAGCTCCACTTTGAAGATGAATTGGTAGACGGTGTATTTTTTTTAACCCCGTTTAAAAGTTTTGTTCTTTGAGAGCTACAAACAATTTTGCAACTTCATAAAATTTTTTTAAAAATTAAACATTTGACTTTGGAATATTCTAATTTTAACGTATGATTGCGAAAAGTTTCTAAAAATTTTTGACACCTCGATGAAATCTCCTTTAAAGTTAATATACAGGGTGTTTAAAAAAGAATCACCCGATTTGAAATGAGTATAGTATGAAAAATATTAAACATAGAAACTTAAAATTAATTTTATATGACATGGCTAATCATAAAGTTTTTTTTAAAAACCAAATTAAAGGTGCTCAATATGACCACCTTTGGATGCACTTCATATGTCTATACGTTAGGCAAATTCACCTCAAACTTTCGCGAGCATGTCTGCAGACACTGCTTCCACGGCTGTTATGCGTACACAGACAACCCGCGCCTTGGAATTGTTTATACCATCGCCTAATGCTCTAAGAGGTAGGAACTTCAATCTGCCACGGTTTTGTCGACGAAAATCACGCTGAACAGTTCTTATGGACTCGCACATCGCGAAGCATAGAACACAAAAGGATTTCTGTTGTGCACTCGCCATCTTCACAAACACTGAAGTGGCGGGCGAAGGAAGAGCGTTGGCGCTACTTGTCGGCAACTGTGGGAAACTCAAAATTTCCGTCTTTCTGCCTATACATTATTCGATCAAAACGGATTAAATGGTGAACAGTTATGATTTTTTTTACACCGGATGATTCTTTTTGAAACACGCTGTATTTTATTTCATTTTAACCCTGTTGTTGATGCTACTTAAGCCAGAATCTATTCCATACCATGTCCATAGCAGGCTGAGAGGTCCGGATTCAGTTTAAAATGGCATCACAATGGTCGGAGTCTGACTTAGCCAGGTGCCACCTCTATTTTGACCAAGCGACCCCAGGGGTGATACCTGGGAGGATCGTACCTTCCCTCACCCACTGACCTCATAGAAGGACTTTTCGGTCTACGGATTTAATGTGCCCAAATCCGGCCTAAACACGAAGGTATTTAATGGCCCTTGTCAGGATTCGATCCGAGCACCCTCAGTACCGAAAACAAACACGCTATCACTAGGCTACCTCTGGCCCTCATTTTAACCCTTGACCGTACAAGTGGAAAAAATATCCCATGGCCGTGCCAAAGGCGTCTGTGTGGACCTTAATATTTAAAAAAAATTACAGTAAATCGTTTGCTGTTGTTACCGATATTTACTAACATAGTAGGGGCGCGATGGCCCGTTTGGCAAAGGCAGCCGAACCAGCGATCTGAACGTTGCTGGTTCGATGTCCGTCGCTGACAAAACCACAGACGTGTACACTAATGGCGACTGGTGCAAGGAAAAATCTGTCGTAGTTGCAATGTCCTCCAAGTTTCCAAAATACCTCTGGAGGTGCGGGGTCAAGTGTTCCGGTGTCGTCACTTGACTCGGTTCAAAATTACGGGACCGATGTTCTTCGAGGTCAAGTCAGACTTCAGCCTTAGTGGTACCTCGCCTTAAGTGAAGTTGCTTAATGTGCTCCACCATGGACCAAGGTCATATTGGACTTGGTGTAGGCTTTCTTACACCAAGGGGATCGGAAACAACAACAGACACAGTATTTGGAACGCTACGGTCGTCTTTGGCAACATGAAGGCTAAACTCGATCGACCGAGTCCTGAATTTTGAACTTGAACTCTAGCTACCCAAAGTTGGATGCAAGGCATTTCTCTGGTGCGCCCAATTTTTGGGACATGACAGACTCTTTCAAGGATGTGTATTTTCAACCAATAGCGTGCAAATGAAGACCGATAGCCTTGAAATAAAATGCAACCCCTTGAAGCATGTATGTAGTTACAGGATATACAGAGTAACTACACTAGCAGCTGACTTTCCATTGTAGACTGGACGATCTCGTGCCGTCTGAGTGTTATTAGAAAGTTCTCTTTAAGAAATCACGAAATTTCGCGACGGTTACAGGTCGTAGGGAGCCATGCCAAGGGTCACCTATAACAGGGGTCCCTCAAGCATCGCTTGCCTACTTGCTTCCTTTACTCTGGTGTTTCAGGGTACGGTGGAGCAAAAGTCGATGGTATGTACTACATAACACGGCTCCAAAGTCCTAAATTATTATCACTAACAATCTGACCCTCGGCTGCGTATTCAGGATTATTTCGTAGCGACTGGTCTGCAGGCTATTATACGCCGCATGCCTCATCGTCCCGGTCGGTGTTTACTAAGTGAATTACTGGGATGTTTCAACTAAGCTGTATGAGATGTTTCGGGTTGAACAGTCTTATTTAAAGCGGTGCTTAATTTACCATGAAGGTACAATAGTTTTTATTACCATGTTTTTATTAACTTGCTTTCTTGTTTGTTTGTGTGTATGTTTGTCCCTTACAAATCTTGCAATCGATTTTTAACTAACTTCCCGACTAACTAGACATTTGAAACTTTTAGAATAGCTCAGAACACGATGACCATGCATTTTTTAAATACTTTTAGCCATCTTTAAGCAGATTTGAATTCATTTTCAGATAATTTTGTTTTGTAGACTGGTGCAGCAATCTATCGGCCGGGACGAGAACGAAAAGTTAAATGCAAGTTAACTTCCAATTAACTTCATTTTCTTTCAAGTTGATGGGATAATTCATCAAAAAAATTTTTTTTAAGTATTTATTAATACATAGAATTGTCAAGTTTATATGATTTAACAGAAAATTTAAAAACATGGTATATAAAAAGTTCTTTTTATCTTGTAATTATTTATATTTTATGGGTTTTTTTTATAAACTGGAGCTTATTGTGGTTTATATGTTTACAATTAGGCAGTCGTAGATATTCTCAAGTTTTCTTAGGACATGTTTATTTATCAGGATACTCTCTCCCCAACAAAGGCATTGTTATGGCCAGTTTCACTAGGCTAGTGTAGATAGATCAATTTTGCTATGAAGGACTTGAACCTACAGCTCTATTACTGAGGACTAGCAGCCAGGTGATGGCCGAATGGCTAGGGCGCTGGTATTCGGTTTAAATCCTGTGGGTTTGAGTCGCATTATCGGCATGGATGTTTGTAACCGTTTAGAATAGGCTTTAAACTGTAGGTCTCGGTCTAATTAGCCCTCGTGTAACAAAAAGTTGACCTTAGCGCCCCAAACGAACCGAGGACTAGCAGTCGAGCCTTAAATCCCTCGTCTGTCTTTTTTCCTGCCTTACATCAAAATCAATTCATCTTCCTGAGAAAACAGTGTACATTACGTTGGAAGACGTCTAAACAGGTCATTCCGATCAATTTATCGGTTTTTCAAACGGCTTAATAGTTACAAGTTTTGAACAAATCAAGTTTCGGGCCCAGCTATAAACCATATGCAAGCAATTAGGTTTCTGTGAGGCGATTATCATAGAATAAAAAAATAAAAAAAATAAATCCGTAAAGTATCAAAACGTAAAATACAAAATGTTTGAATAAAATGTTGCATAAAGAGGGGGGGAAAATACCATAGAAATAATGAAAGAATAACACAAAAAAGGAAGATCCGAATAGCCTAAAAGAAAATAAATTCGCAGATTCTGAAATAACTGTCAGTAAAAGATACTTGAACCCAAAGTAAATTGATTGAGCTACCCCAGGAAAAAAATTTAAAAACACTTACATACTTAAGTGCATAACGCACATCTAATTTATGCATGGACAAATAAGACGCAGATCGTTTTAACTGACTCGCAAACATGTGCATTTTTTGGTACAGCTGAGTGAATACGCCAGAGCACATTTCGGCAAAAAACATTTCACAATAAATTAGTCCATTAATTCCTTATAATATTACCCCTGATATGCACACATGGTCATCTATTATATACAATAAATGTTCATTTAGAGAGACAGAAGGGAACTAAATAAGTTCCCGATATGAAAGTGAAAAAAAAAACATGAAGAAGGTTAAAAAAAAAGGCCTGCGTTTCCTCATTAACGACGCTGAAGAGCTTTGTAATGATGCCCACTTTTATTTATGCACGGGCCTTGCCAATAGCACGATTGATGGATGTGTCTTGAGATATTCCACGGGCACTGTCTTGATGAATCTTAAATTGGGCGCACTGAAAAGCAAAGATGGGCTTCTACCGGGCAAAACAAAGCAAAAACCGACGAGTAATTTTTTTTTCTTCTTTTACTATTTCTGTTTTAACTTTTTTTTCCTTTTCACCCTCCGGCTCTTTGAGAAGCAAAATGGCGCAGGGCGAGATATGAATTGTGTGTATACTTTTTTTTTATGGTTATGGTGGTGCTCTCTTTCGGAGTTTTAACGAAGATAATTGGTTTTGTTTGGGAGATGTTGGTCTGAATAAATGGTTGGAGTAAGGGATAGTGAAAGGTTAATTAAGTATATATTTCGTAGGGGGTGGATGAGGAATGGGCTTCATGTGATGCTGAATTTATTTCCAGATTATCGCTTTTGACAAGGAATTAGACACAGGGAATATTAATTTTGGTTTTGTGTGGTTAGTTGTGGTACTCAGATTTTGCTCGCTAATAGTAATAGATTGCCGATAACTTTCATTACGTAATGCGAAAAGGAGAAAATTTTTACCAGTTATGCTTCGTTTCAGGTTTAAAAAAAATTTAGTCTTAAATAGGGTCGAGAAGCTTAATATTGCATTTTTCACACTGACAACAGAAATTTCTGCCATCAGAATTACAGAAAATTAATTTTGGTTTTGTGCGGTTAGTTGTGGTACTTGTTATTTGTTCGTTAACGGTAATAGATTACCGATGCATTTCGTTATGTAATGCGAAAAGAGAACATTTTTACTAGTTATGCTTCGTTTCAGGTAAAAAAAAATTAGTTTCAAATAGGGTCGAGAAGCTTAATATGGCATTATTCACATATTTTTAACAGAAATTTTTGCTAGAATTAAACACAGAGAAGTTTAATTTTTATTTTATGTAGTTAGTAGAAATATTAGGAATTTATTCGCTAATAGTAATAGACTGCCGAAAACTATCACTATAAAAGGAAGGGAGAAATTTTAGCAATCAGTTAAGCGCAATCAGTTGAAATATTTGGAATTTATTCGCTAATAGCAATAGACTACCGAAAACTATCACTATAAAAAGAAGGAAGAAATTTTAGCAATCAGTTAAGCGCAATCAGTTGAAATATTTGGATTTCCTTCTCGAATAGTAATAGATTGCCGGTAACTTTCCTTTTTTTAAATGCGAGAAGAAATTATTACCTGTTATTTGTTTCACATAGAAAATCATAATTTCAAAAATGGTAGAGTAGCTTAGTGTTGCATTTTTCGCACTGCGAACAGAAATTTCTGCCAGATGAATTGGATATAAAGAAGTATAATTGTTACCATTATTACCATTTTTAGTTACAATTGTTATCATATTTAGTTTCATAGAAAAAAAAAAACCTTAATTTCAAAGCTGGTCGAGAAGCTCAATATTGCATTCTTCGTACTGTAAGTAGAAATTTCTGCCAGTGGAATTAGATATAAAGATTTTTAATTGTTATCATTGTTACCAGTTTTAATTACCATTGTTACCATATTTAGTTTCACAGAAAAAACCTTATTTTCAAAAATGGTCGAGAAGCTTAATATTGCATTCTTCACGCTGACAACAGAAATTTCTGCCAGCAGAATTAAATATAAAGAAGTTTAATTGTTACTATTGTTACCATTTTAGTTACCATTGTTACCATGTTTAGTTTCATAGAAAAAACCTTAATTTTGAAAATGGTCGAGAAGCTTAATATTGTATTCTTCGCGCTGACAACAGAAATTTCTGCCAGCAGAATTAGATATAATGAAGTTTAATTTTGATTCTGCGTAGAGAGTTGAAAAATTAAGCATTTTTTTTCACACACACTTTTAGTTTGCCAATAACTTTCATTATAAAATGCGAGAAGAATAGTTAACCAGTTATTTTTAGCTTCATATAAAAAAACCATAATTTCAAAAATGGCCGAGAAGCTTAATATTGAATTCACCCCACTGTCAACAGAAATTTCTGCCAACTGAATTAGATGTAAAGAACTTTATCATTGATTCTGCTTAGTTGTTTGAAATAATTGGATTTTCTTTGTTAATAGTAACTGACTGTTTGCAACTTTCATAATAAAATGCCAGGAGAAATTTTTATCAGAATTTTTTAGTTCCATATAAAAAGGTCTTAATTTCAAAAATGTTCGAGAAGGTTAATGGCGCTTTCATCACTATCGACAGACATTTATGTGATTTATTCACAGAATAAATTAAGTATATTCTCAAAAAGCTTAATTCTAATAACTGATTTTAATGCAAAACTATTGTGAAGTTTTTGTCTGTTTACTCTGAGAAAATCTACTGAAAAATGGACTTTACTGAATAAAATAAGCATTCATTTTCTCAGTACCATTCGATTTATATTTTGTAAAATAATTAAAAACGCATTAAGGAGGTAGACAACAGAACTACCAAAAATGATTATTTTTTAAATAAATCAAAATTTTCGACATAAAAGGTTATTAAAAACACACTTGGAATTGAATTTTCTAACGACAGGGCTAGACGTAAATCTATGGGTGGAAGTTTGTTAGCAGCTGCCAACAAACTGCTACTAAAATGGAAGAAAAAAAATGCACATAGTTTACTAAAACATCAGCAACCTTCTCGGTTGCGAAACCTCACACAGTAATCAAATGAAATTTGAGAAACGTGAACAATATTTCCTGTGAGGGGTTTCCGAAAATAAGAAAATGCACATTACAAATACCATTGACGCATATTTATCCTGCAAAATTCATAGCGAATTTAAAGCTTTTTAAATTTTTTTTCCCTTTCTCCTGTGGTACATTTATTGCTAAAAAAAATCGCCTGCATATTTTGCAGAAATGGGGCAGAAAGACATCGATAATTTATGAGACAGATTTGTAATGAAAAATTCACGATTTCTCCCCCCTCCAAATTCGTTTCAAAGCAGTTACGATTAAATGACTCAGAATAATCAAAGCAACTACAGTTTTGAAGAACTGAAAGCAGTTTTTTTTCCACCCGAAATCGGTAGAGAGTTTCTTTTATACAAATCTTTCATTTTAGGGGCACCTTTCACGGGTTTTAATCCGGATAATCTCTGAACGTAGAAAATTTTAAGCGTTTTCGAAGACATGAATATAGTTATAAAATACAGATAACAAAAGTTGTAGCAGATAGTTATAATTTCAAAATATTGGTGAGCAAATTATGTTACAAATAGATGATAATTATAGATTGTACAGTAAAAAAAATAATGCGTTTGGATGACAAACTTGTCAACTTCTTTGTATCTGCGTTTATACATGTGTTAAGACTGCTGTGTACTAACCCTATTGGATTCGCTCACCTCAATGTTAACCTATGAAGAAAATATGTCCAAGAATTGCCGACTTATATTAAAATATTTTTTTTTAAAAATTGTACTCCGTAAAAAAAGAAAGAAATTTGATACCTTCGGGCAATTTTTTTTAAATGCAAATAATATTTTAAAATTTAAATGATTCGGGGGAAAAAATCTTGTCTAGTGTGTTTTAAACGCTCATCAATTCCTTTGTTGGGCGTAATTATAAAATGAATCGTGTTGCAAGGTGCTGAAAAGTTCAGGCAACCTGAAAATGCCATTTCTATTGGATTATCAGCATTTATGTAGCTGTCAATAGTAGACACATTTTCTTCCTGGGTTAACTAACACACACACACACACACACACACATATATATATATATATATATATATATATATATATATATATATATATATATATGCTTAGTTCTTTGCTGTTTGTGTTGCCTGTAAATATGGATTAATTTTCCAAATAAAGCCATAGGTAAAAAATAAAAAATAAAATAAAATAAAATAAAAAATAATATATATATATATATATATATATATATATATATATATATATATATATATATATATATATATATATAAAAGATCAACAATACACGTTTAAGAAGCTCAACGATTCTAGGAATATTGATATAAAAAGTTGAAAATAATTATTAAAAGAAGAATAGCTTTTCCTTCAAGTCTGGGTGTCAAGTGAATATATAAATTATAAGATTGAATTACATAACATGAAGGGTCTGCATACGTGTATAAAAAAAATTTGTAAAATTTCATATTCATAAGTTTAAAAAAAGGTATTCTAGAGACATTTCCCAGCACGGTTACCTAATAATAAATCATAATCCGCGTTTGCGCATTGCATTTATTTATTTACAGTGAATACGTGGTGTAGAGGTTCGCAAAAGTGGTAAGAGGAAAGCACAAAGAGATCTACAGTAAAGAATTTCTTGGGCGTTTGGTGTGTACTAGTATTTTCCCAATTATACAAGGCTATTGCCACCTGCCTTGATTCCCTGTCACGTGTCCCATGACAAGAAAACGAAATCGATGACATATTGAGTTCTTTGCGATTTCAGATCAAATATGACTGAATTCTCACACGTATGGCAAAAGATATAACCACTGGACGATAGGAAAGGGAATCTAAAAGATTCCGTAAAAAAGTCCCCTATAAAATATTAAATAAATACAGAATATTGCTAAGAATTGCTGTATTTCTAAACATTTGTAATTATTCTTTATCTCTCCTTTTGTGTGAAATTCTGTTTGTTTATTGCTACTGAGCGTTGGATTTGAATATGCTGCCCTTTTGGGGAAATTTTCGAGAATTGTGGCGAGCTTGGTGGCAAACTTGGCGACATATTTGGTAAAAAATGACTTTGGTAAAATTTGACTAGAGAGCCAGTCAGACTTCACGTAAGTGACGTGGTCATCAAGTTCTGGAAAGTTTCCATTTCTAGAACAATCGAGAATGTCGTCAAGAGTATATAAACATGCCGAACTCAGTTTCGGAAATTTGTCATTCACAAATATCGTTGAACGGAATGCTAAAATACGATTTCTATACTGTGCTTTTTTGAAAAACAAGTAATGTTAAGAAGCAAGTAAAAATTTTCCATAATTTTTGAAAAGCTGAAAATCTCAAAAAAAAAAAAAAATCTTACATAAGTTATTTCAACTTCTTTACGTGTTTTCGAAACTATAATTGTTATATTAATAGGTACAGCTAACTTACTATTTTATCTTTCTTTAAAAAGAAAGTGACACAAATATGTTTCCTCGAAAAGTTACGTAAAAGCTCTTTGGAAAGGAATATATAAATTTCAGAAAAATAGATAAACTCTAATTACTTCTTGGAAGTTCAAGCAACTTAATACGTACGAAGTCATTAGTTTTTTTACAGTATTTTTAACTAGAGTGTTATTTTGCAGCAACAACTGCTATTTTAATATTTATAGCTCATAACAACACTTTTTCCCTCTTTCTAAAAACGCAGAGATACATATATTTCTTTGGAAATAAATCCGACCGACTAAAACACATTTTTCTTTAAAAACGGTTCGGAAGATAAATCCATGAAACTAATATGGCGCATTATTTTGCTTTTCTGGGAGGCCATAAATTTCGAATAAACGGGAAGCCAGCGCGCTCCAGATCGACGGGCTGGGAGTAATCGCTAACTTATCTGACAGAAAACTGTGCTCAACCCAAAACACGTTTGGGTTCATCTTTTAACTCCAGTTCGCGGCAGTAAATTGCTAATGACTCAGAATGAGAAGTCATCTTCTTTAAAAGGGAATCAAACAACTATTTGTTTACCGAGGGGATACTTTTGAAATAACGTTTATTTTATTAAGAAGATAGGAAAAAGGATTTTTGAAAGGTAAAGTTCTCTATGGCGGCCAGTAATGGTTTCGGGAAAAAAGTGGCCATTTTGAGGGGTTGAAAGAGAGGTTTCTTCTGTAACAATTGCTATATGGAGTTTTTAATTGTTCGGAACAAAACATGGCCGTTTCGTGAAGTGGTCGTCGAAGGGGCGGGGGGGGGGGATAGAGAAGTTTCTCTCTACAAAATATGAGACAATCACTATGGGTTACGCAAGTGGCAGCTACGTGAACACTGCTAAATACCCACCATAATTGGGTTTGCTTTGCGAAGTATTAATTTGTAGGTAAAGAGTTTAACGTAGACGGGGGCTTGTATTTAAATATAACCCTAATATATTATATATAAGAGTTGAGTAGTATTAATTTTTAAGAGTTTATTAAAAAAATAACTTAACTTACTGTTCAAACATTTTTTTTTCAAACTGATTTCAACATCTTTTACTTTATAACGGTAGAGTAATACTCATATTGAACAAAACTAAGTTTAATCTGGAAAAACTATTATTTTTGCCTAGCTCATTGTATGTTTCTTTTTCAAAATGATCTAAATATCTTGCTTAGTGCTTTAGTTTGATTTATTGTTTGACGTTTGGCTGAATACCATCCCGAATTCGTTCGGACCAAGCCTTATGACTTACGATCCTAAATGCAGGTATCTTGAAAGCTGGAAAAACAAGGACCCCCCCCCCCCCCAAAAAAAATAAAAAAATAAAATAAAAATAAATAAATAAATAAATAAATAAATAAATAAATAAATAAATTTTTTTACAAAAAATCGTAGGATACACCTTTATATTTGGAGAAGCAACCTAGAACATATCTCCAACATATCTTTTAAGGGGGCACACCCCCTTTAAAACTTCAAAAAATCGAGTTTTGGTTTTTGCTATATTCTGATTTTTGGGACATTTCTGAACAATATTTAAAAAAAACCGCATACAAAAATTCTCATTATTTCTCGAGTTATGAGAGTTTATGTAAAGCCCACTCTGTTGCCATGGCCAAGTATATTTCAATTTTAACTTCAGTTTTCTCAAATATATAAATTTTTGGATTACGCTCGCTGTTACTCCCAAACTATGTGTGCTAGACACACAAAATTTTTATCAGATTTGTATTTTAAGCTTCTTTACATATAATAAAAATAAATTTGTAAAAAAAAATAAACTTGAGAATGTTTTTAAAAAATTGCTAAATTTTAATTTTAAAAAATTATGTAAATTTTTTAATTTAAACTATATTTTTTGTAATTTTTTTGGTTTTACATTAAACTTGAGTATATTATTAATTTAATTTGACCAAAAATTAGCTTCTGTATGCATATTTTTTAATTTTATGATGCGCGAAATATCCAATGATTTTTTTCCCTTTTTAGTAATGTGTACATTTAAAAATAAAATCTAATAATCATTTATGGATTTATAAGTTCTATTTTTGTATAAAATATAACTGAAGAATTGTAATTTTGATATAAAACAAAAAAAATTATATACATATATTAATATTATTGGAGTTTCAGTATCTCGAATTTCATCATGTTTATGTTCATTTCAGTGTAGTCAAAGGTAGTGTGCCCCCTTAACATAATTACTCTTATATCACAAGTAATAGAGGTTAGATTGTACACCTTGATATTACATGAAAGACACACTTAGCTGGTTTTGCGCCCTAGCTTAACTTCCAACGGATCAACGATTCTGAAGATACGAGAAAAATTGTGAGCCTATGCGTACTACATTATACTCGACACCAACAACATACACCACTACAATCTGCAAATTTGATGGCAATAGGTGATTTATGATTTCAGTTTGAGTAGTCACTCGAATAATACATCAATATAAGCTAGATGCAGATTGTTTTGTGGGAAAGAACGAGTTAAAATACCACTAAACACTTCAAAATGACTGTTAAAGTCTACCTGATCATAAACTTTAACAGCAGCTTTTGGACAAACCACGAAATACAATGGATAGTTAGTCCTCGGTACGGCTGTATGTTTAATTTTGCAACTATCTTTTCATTCGCAGTTTAGGGGAAACCCTTGTACCTAGGGCCGACTATATTCAAATGGCAGTATCTTTACTTATAACTAACTTACCATAATAAAAATAGTTTGTATACATTACGTGCTTTATTCTCTTTAAATAAAAATCACGCCAAATATAGAAAAAAAATTTTTGTAAATGATATTGAAAATTAAAAAAAAATTACAAATGGCCCTAGGTACAATAACATTATTGTACCTAGGGCCAGTTATTTCCAAACACTGAAATTGTTGTTTACAATAAAAAAACAATATGTATGCATTACTTCTTTCTTGCACAACTTCTAAAATCTTCATAAGGAAGAAATGTTAATTGTAGGCAATGTCTTAAAGGAAGAAATATTTATTATTTCATCACTTTCTAATGTATGTTTTTCTCCATTGTCTTCTTAATGATCCCACATGAATTTTCTGTTTCAAACACAGATTTCGTAACCTTTTTTTTATCAATTACTTTTTTCAATAATTGCGCTTGAGTTTAATTTTTCTCGGGGGTATCACTGAGAATTCTACAGTTGTCAAGTTTTCGTCCACCTCTTTTCTACCAGAGGCCATGGCCCTAGGTACAAGATGTTGCTGTTTTTGGCAAAATGGCTTAAATAGCCAAAGACCTGCAGAAACCAAACTTTATTTTTATATAATTTTTTCCTTTAATGACTACAAAAAATATCTGCTATACATTAAAACATAAGTTTGCACTTAATTTCACAAAATAAGACTTCAAATTGAAGTGAAAAAATTTAGTTTTGACCATCAAATAGAGACTTTCTTTTCTATTTAACTATAGCTTCTTCTTGATTTCATTAAAAATGGCTGTTATGATTCGAAACAATCTTGTCACTCACTCCAATGAGTAAAAATGCTGTAAAATAATAATTATTTAAATAAAGCATGGTGGCCCTAGGTACAAGATGGCCCTAGGTACAAGGGTTTCCCCTACTCTGAAGCAATTTTTCGGATATCAATTTCAACATTGTAATACATTTAGTGGTGACTTCTTAAAACATGCTATGTAATATTGCAGTAGAAATTCTAGTTAAAAAAATATTACCTTAAGAGGGCAAAACTTTTTTTAAAAAATCATCGCCCAAACATATTCAGTTTGTTTTACAGGGCCTCAAGATTGGATGGCATAGATTACATACCCTGTACTGCCAGAAGTTTCTTTAAGGAGCATTCAACCGTTTCACAGAACGATGAGGGACCTTTCGCGAGACATAAAACAAAAATTTATGGCAGTGAAATTCAGCACCGCCGAAAAACATACAAATCAACGAAACAAAAAAAATCGAAGCATCCTGTGTCAGAAGAAGAAAAAAGAATTGCTATATGCAAGGGATTTAAGCCAGAAGAGTACCGTCTAATCACCGATATTTACAGCTTGTAGAGAACCAACTTCAATGTAAGAATTCCAGAGTTCCAATGTAGTTCTGATGGGCAATCATAACGTATAAATGAATGATATTCTTTTTAACGTAAAATTATATATGGAAAATTTTCTGCATATATTTCTCAGTGTATGATGTTGAACATCATTCAAATACATAAACTACCACATTACATTTTAACAGTGAATCATCGATCTGATGTGATCATCGCATATCTATCTATCTATCTATCTATATATATATATATATATATATATATATAGTAATGGTGGCCGGGGCACGTAAAGTAGGGCGTGGCTACAATGTCCTCCAAGTTCTCATATTTAAATCTGGAGGTGCGGGGTCAAGTGTTCCGGTCTCGACACTTGACTCAGTTCAAAATGACGGGACTGGTCATTTAGCCAAGTCGGACGCCGACACTTGTGGTGCTCATTCAAAACAGGAGCTGCACCTTCATGACCCATAGCCTTCGGGACTTGATCTGATGTCTACTGTCGGTCAAGGGGCAGAAGCAACAACTATATATATATATATATATATATATATAT
Source organism: Dolomedes plantarius (assembly GCA_907164885.2). Classification (NCBI taxonomy): domain Eukaryota; kingdom Metazoa; phylum Arthropoda; class Arachnida; order Araneae; family Dolomedidae; genus Dolomedes; species Dolomedes plantarius. The sequence goes on along the minus strand of OU015490.1, from coordinate 126,663,841 downwards.
ATATATATATATATATATATATATATATATATATATATATATATATATATGAACGTTTTCTCAGAATCCAATCTCTCGGTTTAAGACTGGATAGTAGTCTCAGAATAATATTATACAATTGTATAATAATTGTACATAAAGGTTGTAAATATTATATGCTTCTTATGTTCTCATTTGATGAGCCCGTAACATGGCATTCGCTGCTCAAAGTAGCGGTGGGATATCTGAACCTTGCTCGTTACCCGAAGCAAAAAATCTACCGAGAGAATGCTCGTATCTCGAAAAACTCGTAAGTCGAGGTACCACTGTATATATATATATATATATATATATATATATATATATATATATATATATATATATATATATATATATAAGGTAACCGGTATAATGGGTTTAGGTCAAAAACAGTGACTTAAATATATCAAGTTATTGGCTTTCATACCAATCGCAGAAATATAATTTTGACTTCAGTCTTTTGTACAAAGAAATGTACCTCTGTATACAGAGAATTGATAGATTTAAGCCTTTTATACAAGTCAAAAGATTTTATTTTTTTAATTTTTATTAATACTAAAAAAATCTAGAAATCCCTTTTTTTGACTTGAGCCCTTTATACCGGACTCCATATATATGTGTGTGTGTGTGTGAGTGTAAGTAAGTAAGTAAGTGTGCGTGTAAGTAAGTGCACGTGTATATGTACTTGACTGTGATTTTTCATAAAGCCACATTGAGATAAAAATCACTACAACAACGAAATGTAATTTAAAAGCATCCCATTATGATAAAAAAGAAACTTCAAAAAGTTTCCCTCATAAAAATTTTTTACAGCATGATACACCTAAAGTAAAATATAATAATAAAAAAAAACTATCGTCACAAACTTGTTACCAAAATTGATTCCAACAGAGAAAACTTTGCTGTTAAACAGAGAGACACCTTGTAAAAACGAATCAGTTTTTATCACTTATCCATTCATTCATTTTATTGCCGTCAGTCTGAAAAGTTTTACATCTTCCCTTTCTAAGTGGTTAAACAAGAAAAAAGACACTAAACGACTTAGGAAAGGTTACCAAATTTATTTAACAGTCTTGATCACTTTAAGGTGGAAAATATACCGCCAAATATTCTCGAATTTTAGTTTACAGGATTGAGCGGAGAGAGACTAGAATTAGGCACTTTTGCAACTTAAGGCTGCTTTGCTCACCTTAATGTTAAACTAGGGAAAAAAATGTGTCCACTTATTGCCGACTTGAATTGATTTTTTTTTTTAAATTGTACTCCATAATAGAGAAAGAAATTTTACGCATTGGGGCGTTTTTCGTTTTTTTTAAAATGCAAATAATATTTTAAATTTAAATAATTCGCGGGGAAAAATCTGGTCTTGTATATTTTAAACGCTCCTAAATTCGTTCGGTGGGCGAAATTTATAAAATAAATCCTGTTGAAAGGTTCAGAAAATTTCAGGCTATCTGAAAATACCATTATTATTGGATTATCGGCATTCAGTAGCTGTAAAAAATAGACAATTTTCTTCCAATAGGTTAACACTGAGGTGTGGGGCTTCTGTCGGCTCTGTGGTACAGCATGCTGGTTTTCGGTGCTGAGGGTGCTCGGATTGAATCCCGGCATCGCGCCACGAAAAATGCCTCCGACTGTGTCGTCCTTTTATAGGGGGTAATGCTGTCCACTTATATGGTGCCCCCATAATAAAATGGACAGTAAACTGCGGCGTAGTATAGGCTAATGTTTGACGACAAATGCCTCCTCTTAAAAAATATATATATTAAAAAAAATGACTTGAGTGAATCCATCAGGGTTAGTACCCATCAGCCTTAAATTTTTGCAAGAGAAAGAAGTTATCCATGCTAGACGAGTCTTGGTCTGAAATTTTTATAATGCGAATATAGTGCAATACAGCAAAACAAAGTTCATAGCGTATCATGTCTTCTCACTCATTGTTTAGATTTACGTACTGCCCACAAAAGCAAAAGTTAACATCTCCATCGTACACATAGACTTAGAAGTAGGTTTCAACCTTATTATGGGCTCCCCAGCAAGGCATCTGTACCCTGGATATATATATATATATATATATATATATATATATATATATATATATATATATATATATATATATATATGTATATATATATATATATATATATATATATATATATATATATATATATATATATATATATATGTTGTTGTTGTTGTTGTTCCTAATGCCCCCTGGCTGGAAGTTCCAGACCAGGTCCATATAGGCTTCAGGCTGAGTAGTGGGGCTCCGGTTTATAGCACCACAAGGGTCGGAGTCCGACTTGGCTAGGGGATCGCACCTTCTCCTACCCTCTCTGACCTCGTAGAGCGACTCTCTGGTCTACGGATTTAACGTGCCCATATCCGGCGTAGACACGAAGGTATTTAATGGCTCATGTTGGGATTCGATTCGATCCGAACACCCTCAATACCGAAAGCCGACGCGCTACCCATAGGCTACTTCGGGCTCTGGAACCCGAGGTAGCCTATGGGTACCTCGTGTATGTATATTTTTGATTTTAGCTTCCTATTTTGCATGCTCTATGTATTTTGTCTGTTCGTAAGTATTAGCATTTTATAAAACGTAAATAATTCTACCAGAAATATGTCTTGTATCGTCATTTCCCAAATCTGCTTGAACCGTTCGTAAGCAGATTGGACAACGGGGACCACTTTTACATCCGACACGATAAAACTTGCCCATGCATACACATAAACTGCAGATATCAATTTTCGGTCCTCGTTGTAAAACATGGCCATCAATAACGGGCAATAAACAATTACCAAACTTCAACACGAAAGGGGGGGGGGTAGAGGAAGAGAAATTACAGCAGAGAAAACTCGTGTTTCAAAAGCAACCAGATTGAGAAATATTTGCCAAACCTGGTAACACTATTCACGCGAAAAACAAAACCAACAGAAGCGAAGAAAAAATGTACTTTTACAGCCAGCGATATATTTCCAGCAGCCCATCTCTTTCGCACCGCATTAAATAAATAAAATTAATAAAAGACAAATAAAAGGGCCCTCCTATTTTTTTCCCCTGAGCAGGAAATTTCTCCGAGGCCGTTCTGAGCTCGTAAAACTGGAAACAAAGTGTCGAGCCTGATTAATGCCAAATCGCATTCTGCCGGCATAAAATTCCCTTTTAATAGCGGACCACAGAGGAGTGAAACGCGAGGGCTTTAAAAGTGATTTTTACGGAAAAAGCGTGTTGCAGTTAGTACGTGATACAGATAAAGAATGGATCAGGCAGCGGCTAACGGGAAATCTCAATTGTTTTTTACGCGTATGAGTTTCGCTGAATTAGCCGTGGCTGGTGCTGAAATTTGAACTCACATCAGATGGCGATACGAATCGATGGTATTCCAGAAAATGTTTGTTCAGCTTTATTGCATTCTTGCGATTATTATAGGGTTGTTAAATTTTTTCTTTTTCTGCATAACTGCATTCTTTTTACTTATGTTATTTGTGATGGGGAGGGGGATTTCCACGACACCCGCAGACCACCTATGCAGTTGGTAGTGTAATTAAGATTGACATCACAGATACGGCAGACTATTTATTGCAAACCACTTAGAAAAAGCTAGTTATGCGTACTGAATAATAATTTTTCTTTACGGTTGCCGTTAACTTTCATGGCGCTTTCACACACATGCAGACATACACCCCTCGACTCCTCTTGACACATTTGGGGGTCGATTAGTCACGCTCCTCCCCCCAAGCGATGTGTGAAGGAACACTAGACTGTCTTCCAGACATTCCCTCATTTAGAACCCCACACCCAAGGTCCCTAGTTTCTCTTTGATGATCTGCTGAAAAATCGCTCGACCGAGGGTTCGCTGCAGAGTGCTCTGCCCATAAATCATTGTTTTCCCCCTAGAATTCTGTGCAGTGCAGATGTGTGTGGAAGAAGTATCAGATATATACGTGCTACTGTTCTCCAACAGGAAAGAAGCTTTCCCCGTGGTATTTTACTCTGTATAAATATTGAAGTTGATTGCAAAACGCTTTCAGATCTCAAATATTTTAACTGATAAAAAGTGTTGGGATGTACCGTAATGGTGGAATCATACATTATACAGTAAAACCTCGTTCATCCGGATTAACTGGGGCCATAGACAATCCGGAGAATTGAAATTCCGGATAATCCGGGTAATAAGCAAAAAAAAAAAAATCCTTAAATAAGCAGACTTACCGTTTATTGCGAAAAAAAACTATGTTTTGCAACAGAATTACATAGTATTGGTTACAGAACATTAAAGAATATAAAAACTTTTCACATCATAATTTATTGTACAATCTATGCCGGAACTGTACATTGAATCAAACTAAAAAGCGAATATTTGGCGTACTTGTAGTTACGTTCTTGCTATCATCGTTAAAAATTATTATCTAATGTGAACATTAAATAATAATAAAAAAATGTCTACAAATCTGATTTGTCTGAAAGTTTGGCATCTGCCTTGAGAACGCCTCCTGCCAGATTGCATTGTGCCCACAGTAAAGTTCGGCGGAGGTGGAATTATAGTCTGGGGGGTGCTTCTCCTGGTATGGACTGGGACCTTTGGTCCCAATTCATGGTAAGCTCAACGCCAATGCCTACTGCACTATTTTGGATGACAGTGTGCTTCGTACGTTGTGGCAGTTTTACGGGTTGGACCCATGTAACTTCCAGGATGACAACGCCAGCTGTCATGTTGCGAGGTCCACCATGGATTGGTATGGTGAAAACGGGATTAACCTAATGGATTGGCCTGCCAAGAGCTCAGACCTAAACCCTATCGAGAACTTGTGGGACGAAATTTAGGGGTGCAACAACCGTCCAAAATCGGTGGTGAAGGAATTTACATGTCTTCTCCAAGCCGAGTGGAAGAAAATACCACTAGCCGTCATGCATGCTCCACTAGCCGTGGAAAGCATGCTCCGGAAGGTTGAGGCTGTAATTGCCTCTCGTGGAGGTTCTACCAACTATTGAATTTGAATAAATTTTGTTTATCATTTCTATCATAGGTGTCCAAATACTTATTGGTAGATAGTGCATATATTTATTTATTTAGTTATTTATTTATTTAAGGAATGTAAAATTAGATACCTCTAACTGACACACTGTCTTAAAAAATCTGAGAATATTACATTTCGTCAATAGAGATTTACGATTCACAATTAGATTAGCTGAAACAGGGTAAAATGCAGAGTAAGATGAAAATCGGGAGAGAAATTATCTCTTATTTACAATGCATTAGGTAACATTAAAAAAATTATAGCTTAACAAAAACTTTAATATCGGGTTTTACCAGATTTATAAATGGTCTAAGGCAGGGGTCGGCACCAAGATGCCCGCGAAACAATTTTAGGGTGCCCGCCGTTCAAATTTCGAAAATGTTTAGATATTTGAACAACAAACGCTCGTATTTGTAATGAATAATTGTAGGAAAAAAATAAAAATAGTAAAACCATAAAAATAAAAAAAATGAGCAGTCTGATCTCTCGACAGCGTCGTTCTCCCCTTGCTTCTATGATAAGTACGATAAATGTATTAAAAGCTAAATTGTCGTTCTGGAAATCGCATATTGAGAAAGATAATTTATCACATTTCACAAATTTAAAATTAGAAAATTATTGCGATGGAAATGCTACCACCTATTCGTTTGTCAAACATTTTGATTCCTTACTGGAAGAATTTAATTCCAAGAATTTATGCTTGTGAATCTTTGTTTTCAAATTTGAAATACTTAAAATCAAAGTACCGATCAAACCTTACTGACACTCACTTGGACCAATGCCTGAGAATCGGGAATTCAACTTATGTGCCACATTGCAACCAGTTGGCCGCAGATTTGCAGTGTCAAATATTACATTATCAATTTTAAGATTATTTTGTTTAAATTAAAATTTGAATTTATGTATTAAAAATTTATGTCGCATTAATATTTTCATGTTTAAATATTACCCCACCCCCTCCTCCTCTTAACCCAGTGGTGCCCACCGAACTCCCGCATTTCTGAAATATGCCCTCCTTGTTAAAAAGGTTGCCGACCGCTGGTCTAAGGTTTAAGAGGAACTATCGTTTGTTTATGGGCGTATCTCCTGGGGATTTCTGCGTGTATGTATTATATATATATGAAACCTATTCTTGAAGTTTAGGAAGTAAACTAAAAAAAATACTTTAAGTTTTTTGAATTTATTAGCGTTCTATTATTTTAAAAACATTAAAAAGACATTTGGAACTGAATTACTTATTTGGAATTTTTTTTTCAGCAAGTGAGTAAAATGATGTATTGTTTTCATTATCAATGGATAGTAAGAAAGACCTTATTTATTATTAAGGTTTAAACCTTCAGCGACCATGCTGTAGGTTGTATTATTTACCTTGAAACAATGGATGCATGCATGGGTTGGAACAAGCAAGGAAGACAAAGCACTGACCTTAAACATACATTTATTTGATAACACAAATTTCAATTAACTTGTCATAGCTATTAATATAACAATCCGTTTCATATTAACAATTTTAACATTGAGAACCCAGAAGCAGAGGCAAACTATATTGTCAAAGAGGATTTTTAGAGTCTATTGGGGAGGCACTTACTATAGCTGATGTATGCAGCGATGATGGTAGCATCGGCGACCGGGACCCAGAATCATCTCCAGTATAGGAACACCTTGGCGGGATATTCGCACTTCTCCAAGGCTCTGGGGCAGACGAGAGTCTCTAACATCTAACTCTGTGGAACCAAATCGAAGAGCCGTCACCTTCTTTTACAAAACCTTCCGTCCTTAGCGGAGCTGTTGTCCGTTTACAGGGGGGCCATTCTGACCCGCCCCTCTCTTTCATTGGGCAGTGGGCTGTTTTTCTTTCAGTGGTTCCTGCTCCAATTGGTTCTTTATTACACCGCCTCTGTCGCCTCTGTCCATAGTCTATGAAGTACCTCGCCCAACATAATTTTATTTTGCAAAACAACTTTGACCCTTCTCATCTGGCGTTTTTACTGTGGGCCATAAAATAACAACCCTCCATCTTGTAAAATTTAGACTTCAGATCGCTATCACTGGCCACACCGACAGCTATTCTTCTATTTTTTATTGGTTTACAATCCTGTATTTACCCCTGCCTCTGCATCCTTTATAATACATCCGTTATTGGCCACACACCGTGGGGAATTATACCATTTTCACTTCTATACGTGCCAAGGTATAGAGTACAACATTTTCGTAATTTTGAATGGTTTGTTTTTACATGTAAGGTTTGATTGTTCTAAGCAGTTTCTATTTATAGCTACACTCTTTCTAATGCAAGTCTGATTTTCTGACCCTTACATTCCTTTCCATTCATTGTTAGTCGTGATTTGACCATGGTAAACCAGCGATTATACTGGATTACAATACGACAAAAGCATTAACTGATGTAGTCGATCCAACATGCAGTTATTACACGCTATCCCGCATATCCCGAAGATGGACAATCTCATTGTTTTTTAGGTATTTGGACATAATAGGAATCCATTCGAAAGTTGTCCTTAGATCCAATAAACCGGACAGTTTTGAAATAAGGCGATTGTATCTCCATTCTTTGGCCTTTAATTATAAATATAGCTCAATATTATCAACATTTTATATCTTGTCATAAAACACAGAATCATAATTTTCAATTTGAAAAAAAAATTAATTACAGAAGGAATAATCAAGGTTGAAAAAGACGTTGCACTTTGTGCTACGCGTGCCTGCTGGTGTTCCAAAAATTGGCGCGCCCGCCGAATTGTTAAAAATGACGTCTACTCCGTTTTTTCAAGTAAACTTCATTTTCAGAAATTTTAATTCCTCGTCCTATATTTTGCAATTTTTTTTTAACCAACGGTCAGTCTCTAAGTCGATTTCTCAAAATATATTTGAAAATAGTTTGTGGTGATGATGCATTTATAAGGTTAAAGTGTAGTAAACAATTCGGGCAAACAAAAAGAGATAGAAGGATTTTAAATATAGCATTCCCCTCAACTGAGTTCTGCCGCTCCGACATTTTTTTGACATGACAGTTTCTCAGCTCCCTTGAGACTTGTAGTTCACTACGGTGCGTGACGAATCGGATACTCTTTGAAATATCTCCCTCGACAGCACAATTTTTTTATTTCTCTTTCTTAAAAGAAACTTGTATCTCTTTTTTTTCCCCATGTTACTCTCCCTTTAGCATGTTTTTCCAATTTCTTTCTTTTTCTGCCTTTTAATATCTCCTCCGCTTTCTAAGTGTCTGCGACACTGGGAAGATAAGGCACCAACATAGACAAATGAGGCTAAATGAGCGGTTAGACATGGCAGCGTCCGGAGATTAAGCAGTGTCAGTAATCTGAGACACACACCCGTATCGCGCGACGCAATTAATAGGAAAAAGAAGGGAAAAAAAGTAAAGCTGCTATCCTGTTCGCGTCTGTTTGTTGAAGGGTGTCACTTTGGGAAGGCAGTTACTCCCTTTGAGAGGCCTGTTTAATCCGAAACTAAGTTGAGAACTGCGGGCCCTTGATTCGTTTACAAAAATATGTGAATATCATGGCAGTGTAAAAATATTACATGGTGGTTGCTGTTATAAATTTATATAAAGTATTTTACAGTTTATTAAAATAATAATAAACCCTTTGTATCACTCTGCGTTACACATTAGCAACATGCATAGTTAATAAACGCCATTTCTGCATCGAAATTCCAATCAGTATCTGTTGCAGATATGCATCACATAATTCTTAACCACAAAATAATAAAAAAAAAATAAGATTTTTAATTTAAATTTTTATAATCTTAAAAAATAAAAAAACTTATAACAAACTTAAATAACAAACTTATTTTTAAGTTTACCCATCAGCGGACGCGCCAATTTTTGGGACACCAGAAGGCGCGCGTGGAACAAAGTGCAACGTCTCTTTCAACCTCGATTATTCTTTTTGTATTACACTTTTTTTTTCAGATTGAAAATAATAATTCTGCTTTTTACGACAAGATATAAAATGTTGATAATATTCAGATATATTTATAATTAAAGACCAAAGAATGCAGATACAATCGCCATATTTCAAAACTGTCCGGTTTATTGGATCTAAGGACAACTTGCGATTTGATTCCTATTATGTCCAAAAACCCCAAAAACAATGATATTGTCCATCTTCGTGATATGCGGGATACCGTGTAATAGCTGCACATTGAATCGACTACATCAACTCCTGCTTTTGTCGTACTGTAATACAGTATGATCGCGGGTTTACGACGGTTAAATGACGACCAACAATGAATTGAAAGGAATACAAGGGTCAGAAAATCAGACCTGCATTAGAAAAGGTGTAGCTATCAACAGAAACTGCTTAGAACATTCAAACCTTACATGTAAAAACAAACCATTCAAAATTACGAAAATGTTGCACTTTTTCCTCGGGCACGCCCGCTGAAGGGTTAATTAGAAAATTATAGAACCATTAGTCGACCCATCACTATATGTCTTGTAAATAAGTTTTGTGAATATGTTGAATATTGTTTGTGTGTCAGTCGTGTGAATAAAATATTTTGGATATTCACTCGTGCGGTGCTAAATCTGTTACTAATAATGTCGTCGATCAGAGGAAGATCGAAGGGAGGGGGACAGATATATCTAGTAAAAGCATTAGAAAAAACAACCCTTAAAATTTCTTTGCCTTCAGATATAACCTTCATCTGTTTTTTCGCTCTTCTAAGTGTACAGGCTTCCCCAAATGGCTGTTAATACTTGGTCACCCTTGCTATATCCTATAAATCTATGAATGTGAAGAATAAATATTCTGGCCTTTGTTACTATGCCGGACCCTACGTGATGCACTGTAATCTGCAGAATAATACCTATAAATTAATCTATATCTACAAAAAAATGAGAGTGTCGTCACTCCATTTCCCACCACAAATCAAACCAGTTGCTTGCAAGAGTTGCCACCGTGAAAGATTATTGGAGCACCTTGCTTCAGTGCCTAATTCATTAAGTATGGAGTATGTGGGGCCCGGCGATAGCGCCAAGAGAAATGAGCCTATCGCTGTGCAATAATAAAAATTCACTCCCGACACAATCCATTATTAGGCCCCGCTCTCGAAATCCGACGTACGTTTGTTCAATTACAGCGATCATTCGATTACATCGCAAAAACATGCCTTCCACATTTAGTCCCGGCTCCACCACCCACCTCTCCTGGCTTCTTTTTGGAACAAAGGGCTCGGGGAGAATTCTAGATTAACGTGACTTAATTCGGTGTTCACTAAACCCTTTCTCGAGGGGGGGGGGAGGAGGGTCGGAGAAGAAAGAGAAAAGGGGGGGGGGGACTAAAATAAACAAAAACGAAAAAGAATGTACGCGGAAATTCTAGCCGAACGGCTTGCAAAGGAGTAAAAACGTTCGCCGGGCCATTCATCATTCCTGACACATCGCAGGGGTGGGTGGAACTTGGGAAAAAGTATGCAGCGAATATTTTTTTTTCTTTCTTGGTACATAATTTTTTTTCGTCTATTTATTTATTTTTAGGGGTGCACGGGTGAGAATATTTTTTGGATTTCGCAGAGGGTACTTTCGTTGGCGACCTTGGCGAGAAATCCGCAAATTTAAGGTCATAAATATATAATATGACTCATGAAGTTTAATATACCAACTAATTGTGACAGAGGGAATTTTAATCGGAATCAATGTCTCAAAATCTTTCAAATAGCGGGTCGATTTTCATAGTCCCATCTATTTGGTGATAACTGCAGGGGGATCCTGATATTTTCAACAACAGCTGCCACGAATTGAAAAACTTGCGACTGCTGCCCTGTAAGTATGAAATGCTGTTTTACGTATATTACAAAAATTGAAGTATAACTAGAAGGGTACGAAAGCATGTTTACGTTACAAAAATGGGATACCCAAAATGGGTAAATTCGCTACCCTGAAACAGGTAGCTTTCTTGACTTGAAGTAGCATTTCATTTTTGCAGTGTGATAAAACCGAGTGTTTTCCACTCTCTCTAACTCTATTAAGGTGCGTATATATGCATCAAACGAAACCGAACGAAGGGTAACGAACAAAGTTGTTAGCTCAAAGCAGACTTAGAAACAAACAGCACCGAACGCATCTGTTTGCTATTCCCACGGTTCGCTTACTAGACGGTACATCAAAGGAAGTTCGTGACTCTTCGTTGGCCATCGTTCGCTGTATGTGAACAGAGCTTACAATTTGACTTAGAATCTAGGAAATTTAATTTTGTTACTCTTTACCGGAGGTTGTGCAGGTAGTATGGATTGGAGTTACTCACCACAAAAATTCACTTAACGAAAGTAAACGAACGGCCGAACAAGCCTTATGTTAGTTAATGTGGACGGTTAACCAAATCTCAAACAGAACGTCGAATGGGTTCGTTGAAATTTGGCCAAATTTGTTCGCCGTCGTCAGCCGTATGTAGACCGGCCTTTTTTACCTAGTCCATCAACCTCAGGTGTCGGCCAGATCTTTTCCGAAATACGCCCAAAAATAAAGACATCGAACCAGAAATTAGGGTTGACTCCTCCGTCACACTCCTGGTATTCTGGGAAATCCCCTGGTAGTGCCTTCCCAATTAAATGGGACAGGGCAATCCAGGTCACCATCGGCTGACTCAAGAGTGGACATATCGGGAGCCTTACTTTTATCAATGGACAGAAAACTTTTCGAAGTTGCAATTAATGTGCTTCAGCACTCCCCTGCCAACCTATTGAACTGCGTGGGGTTTCTGCATGAGGACCTACACTGCTGGCCATCCAAATTGCAACACCAAGAAAGACAAGAGATATCACAACAAAATTTATTTTGTAGATAACATGTTGACCAAGTATCAAATTATTAAATTTATAGACTTCTGGGAAGTGTGGTTCCTGCCAAAATCAGTAGCCAGAGTAGCCGCCATTGTTGGAGATCACCGTTGCCACATGCCTCGGCATTGATTCAAAGATACTTTGGATAAGTTATTGGGGTACAGCAGACCAAGCAGCTTCCACACGTTGCCAAAGTTGATCTGATGTGGCAGCTGGGGATGGAATCTGGGTCAATCGTAGAGCAACCATGGACCACATGTTTTCTATCGGTGAAAGATCCGGAGAGCGAGGCGGCCAGGGAAACAATTCAATCTGGCGATTGACGAAAAACCATTGGACAATGCGTGCCACGTGTGGTTGCGCATTATCCTGTTGAAATATGGCTGTGGGCAAGCCCTGAAGGTAAGGAAGGACAACAGGATCCAACACCTCGGAGATGTAGCGCTGGCTGTTTAAAGTACCGGCAATGCGTACTAGAGGTGTGCGAGAGTGATATCCAATACCGCCCCATACTATAATACCCGGTGCAGGACCAGTGTGGCGGTGCATAACTTAGCTGTTCAGCATCCTCTCTTCACGGTGTCTCCAGACTCGAATGCGACCATCGTGGTGTTGCAGACAGAAGCGTGACTCGTCAGTAAAGACAATTTCATTCCATTCTGCCGTCTACATCCTTCTGTCATCGCACCATTGGCGGTGGAGACGTCTGTGGTTCTGCGTCAAGGGTAGAAAAAGCAATGGACGTCTTGTGGACAGACCACTCTGCTGTAAACGGTGTCGAATGGTACGCGCAGACACTGGATGATGCGTTACAGACTGCATGTGCTGTGCTATGGTTCGTGATGTGACTGAGCGATCCGTCACTGCCATGCGCACAATTTGCCTGTCATCACGGGATGCTCACGGGAAGTGGTGCGCTGAGGTGGATGCGATCGAACACGCCGGTCCGCCGTACCCTCCTGCATCCAGCGATCACATATACGCATTACAGTTGTTTGGTTTCGTCCAACACGACTACCGATTTACCTGAAAGATAATCCACAATCTCGGTAGGCCACTATCCTTCCTCTGTCGAACTCGGATACTTGATCAAAAGATGATCGCTCTTTTCGACGAGGCATAATTGATCGTTTTTTTTGAAAAAACCACAAGAAAAACACAATTGCTGAACTTGAAATCGTCAAAATCTCCAAGCCTTAAATAGCGTTTTGAAGTGGCGCCACAGGCGCGGGTGATGTGCGTCTGATCTGAAATTCTAATCATTTGCATATCTCACCTCCGCTAATGCATGTTGCAAATTTCATGTTATTTGCATGTTTCCTTCAGGGTGTTGCATTTACAGTGGCCAGCAGTGTATTTACTGCACATCTTCTCGTGTATAACTTTTTTGAGAATCCACTTGGTTTCGGCCAGACCTTGAACAATAAAACAAAACAACAACAACATACAGGCCTTTAGAAAAATCCGAGTAAAATATTGCATATCATTAGAAATAAAACAAAATATCATGTAAAACTTTATCAGAAGGATCGATTGCAGGAGGACCGATTTAATATCTTCTTTAGTTCAAACCATCAATTCAAGTTACTAATTGCGCTATATAGTCTCAAATGCGAGGCAAGTATTTCGTTGACTTTGAGCAAGGTTGTATGAGTCTAACATTTATTAGTCGTAAAAAAAGGTCAAACAACTATACACTCAAGAGCCAAAACATTATGACCACCCCTACATTTTGCAATGAATTCGCCTGAATGATGTGGAAGGCACGTGATCAGGTGGAAGTGGTATTTAACTGCTGCTGGAGAGTCTAAAGAATCATTCTTTCACTTACTTCTGTGTGTGATGGGAAAGGCTGCGGATCTAAGCGACTTTGATAGAGGGCAGATTGTAATGGCTCGAAGGCTCGGAACAAGTATTTTCGAAACTGTACGACTCGTGGGTTGTTCGTGACCTACAGTTGTTAGTACTTATGCAAAGTGGATGAATGACGGTGAAACCATCAGTAGACGACATGGTGTTGGACGTCCACACGCTATCAAAGAAAAAGGTCGTCGGAGACTGTCTCGCATGGTGAAGCAGAACCGGAGCCAGACAGTGGCTCAGCCCAATACAATGCAGGGCCAAGTAGAATAGTATCACAGCACATTGTTCAGCGGACACTGTTGGATATGGGGCTAAGCAGCAAACGTCCCACTCGTGTGCCTTTGCTGACCAAGCGTCATCGCCAACTGAGCCTGCGCTGGGCCCGGGAACATCGCGACTGGTCCATGGATCAGTGGGAAAGAGTTGCCTGGTCAGATGAATCACGGTTTGTCATTCATCACGCCGATGGCCGTGTCAGGATACGCCGTCTTCCAGGCGAACTGTTGCTCCCTCAATGTACAGTAGGTCATACACAGGCCGGTGGTGGCGGTATTATGCTTTGGGGGATGTTCTCTTGGGCGTCTCTGGGACCCGTGGTTGTGGTAGAGCAGACCATGAATGCTACAGGGTATCTGAACATCATTGCGGACCAGTTGCACCCTTACATGGTCTCTGTTTTACCAGCTGGAAATGGAATGTTCCAACAGGACAACGCCCCGTGCCACAAGGCTAAAATTGTGTTGGAGTGGTTCCAGGAACATGATGCTGAATTCCAGTTAATGTCCTGGCCGCCTAACTCACTGGATCTCAATCCGATAGAACACATTTGGGATGTCATGGGACGGCAGCTCAGAGTTCAAATACCACCAATTCGCAATATCTCGGATTTGCGTGACCGTTGCTTAAACATCTGGTACAATCTGTCTCCGGCCATCTACCAAGGACTTGTGGCATCCATGCCAAGGCGGGTTGAAGCTGTGTTGCGCGCCAAAGATGGGCCAACTCGTTATTGACAGGTGGTCATAATGTTTTGGCTCTTGAGTGTATGTTAAAGTTTTTTAGTGAACACTAAAGTGAATCGAATTGTATGGCAAGTTTGAAACAAAAGCCACTGAAAGTAGAACACACTTACAACAACCTAAGGCTATAAGTTGGATTTTGAAAAGAATTGAATTCGATACGTAAACAAGAACATTCAAAAGCTCAATTGTCAGACTATTTTTAGTGAAATATGAGATGGAATAAGTCGAGACGTAAAACAGTTGTAAGGGTACGTATTCATAGCGAAACTGTGAAAAAAAAATGGAGGTCTTCTAAATTTAAACTGGTTTTACCATCATTTAGTGACGTCAAAGAGAATGGCTACGTGATAGATAAGGCGAAATTTTGTGTAGTATTTTAGACAATGTTACGGAAATGAATTCTTATGCTTACGTATTTAAAAATCGCTTGGATTGAAATCGATCCAAGAGGATTACAGCTGAAAAGGTCCATAAAGTATGTTTAAATGCAACCGGGCGTCAAACTAGAGACATGCAACAATCATTTTCTCAAATTTAGCTTCTGATGGTGAAGAGTTCACTCACTAAATCCAGGGGACACAACATTTCAGCTCCACTACACTGGCAGCTGAATGCTATGTTTTCATTTCACGTGGACGATGGAGCCTTTTCAAAACGATTAGAACTATCAAATGCGAGACATGACGTAACGTTTTCGACTGCCGGAGTACGAAATTTGGCCATTCAGTTTGAGGGATCTGCCCCGTTCTGGTGGTCTCTTTTTGGGAAGAATGCGAGGTTTATTGAGCAAGTACCGACATGCAACGGCCATTTCCCTTCATTTAAAATAAGTACTGTAACACTTACTGTCCTGCTTTGCAATGGACATATTTTACCCTTTTTCGTTTTTGACACAATCCATGATTCTACCTGTTTAGGTCGTTCAACTAGGAGTTTCTTGGGACAATGTTTGGATACGAATTTATCACCCGTCTCGCGGGCTCTGATGTAATGTCGGTCCGGACCATTGAACTCTCTATTTCTCTAGGAGTGTACGTAATTTAGATCGATTGGTCTTCGAAGCGCTATAATCCTGTGATTTTTTTTTTCGCGGCAACACTAGGGCTAAATCCATCGGGACCAACAATTTGAAGCTGATAACGAACGGCCAGAAATAATTATGAAAACCACGAGACAATACGTTATTTGAAAAGCAGTTATTTTAATTTCTTAATTGTCAAAATTAGCAAGGAAGGAAGGAATGGCAGAATATATATATATATAAGATGTTTGAATCCACCTTTCTGGTTACTGATGTGTTCATTTAATTAATCTGGGCGCTATAAATAAACTTATAAGCAGCTTAAGTTACAAAACAAATAATCATTACTAAGTTTTCCAACAGAATTTTTTTTGTTTATCTTTTGTTTCCCTACGTCAAGAGGGGTAAAAAAACATGAGAGTAAAATATGTATAAAAAATGGGGTTTAATTTCTTAAAAACATAAAAGATCAAACCTTATATTCCATGTAAAATATTAGCCTATAAAACAAAGACTGTCACAGCATGGAAAGGTACAGACAAGGCAAGATAGCATCAACTACAAAATAAATTTTAAAAGGATATATATGTGCATAAAATGAATAATCAGCATTTAATATGATTTGTTAGTTTTAACTCAGTAAGGGCAAAAAGTTTCCGATCAGAAAGTTCAATAAGACATGCTCACGTGAAATTTGTTTATGTATGTTTAAAAGGTTTAAAAACAAATGAGGTGTATGATGAACAGTTATTTAAATTTCATCCTGTGATTCTATCAATTAATTCTAAGTAACCTCAAAGCTTGTTGACATTATCGACAAATGATAGGCTATTGACGACAAGACCATACAAACTATCTTTAAATTTCAGTAAATGCAAAGCACTGAAATTTAAAGATAGTTTGTAATTAATGCTTTCCTTTGCACTCTGAATTAAATATTTTCTATTTAATTTAAACGTTTTTACGAACTGCCCGATTTATTTATGTAAATGCTATTCCTGCATTCTGTAAAGAAAGTTCAAAGAAAAAGTCTCCGCACTTTCGTATTTGATCAGGCTGATTATACAAAGTGTCTCTGAATTCGCTAAGCAGAAAACTACGTCTGCAAAAGTTCTAGTAGATGAAACCCAACAAAATAGTAAAGTTGACATTTTCCAAAGTGTGGATCTATTTTTTCCATGTTTTTATTAACTCGCTTTCTTGTTTGTTTGTGTGTTTGTGTGTTTGTCCCGTACAAATCTTGCAATCGATATTTAACTAACGTCCCGACTATCTAGACATTTGAAACTTTTAGAATATAGCTCAGAACACGATGACAATGCATTATTTTAATACTTTTAGCCATCTTTAAGCAGGATTGAATTCATTTTCAGTTAATTTTGTTTTGTAGACTGGTGCAGCCATCTATCGCCCGGAACGGGAGCGAAAAGTTAAACGCAAGTTAACTTCCAATTAACCTCATTTTCTTTCAAGTTGATGGGATAATTCATCAAAAAAATGTTTTTAAAGTATTTTTTAATACATAGAATTGTCAAGTTTATATGATTCAACAGAAAATTTAAAAACATGGTATATATAAAAAGTTCTTTTTATCTTGTAATTATTATATCATTAAAATTGCTTCATCGTTTGTCACAACCTGTAACGTAATACATAAAAGGAACTGACGGCAGGAGAAATTTTAAAAATATAACATATACGATAACAATTAGAGATTAAATTAGTAATTTTACACAACTGTGACAAATCAAAACATTTAACTAAAAACAAAACAAATTTTTCAGTTAAGCATGCAATTCTGCATTCGTGCAAGAAGACAGAACAAGAATATAACTACTATGGACAGCTACATAAGTGCTGATAATCCAATAAAAATTGTATTTTCAGATAGTCTGAACTTTTCTGAAACTTGCAACTGGATTCATTTTATGAATTTCGTCCACAAATGGAATTTAGGAGCGTTTAAAACACACTTGACGAGATTTTTTCCCCCGAATAATTGAAAATATAAAATATTTGCATTTTTTCAAAACACGAAAAATGCTCCAATGTGTAAAATTTCTTTCTCTATTACGGAGTACAATTTAAAAAAAAAATATTTTAAATCCAAGTCGGCAATCCTTGGACACATTTTCTCCATAGGTTAACACTGACGTGAGCGCAGGGCCGCCCAGAGACTTTACGGAGCCTGGGGCAAACTTCTGTTGGGGGCCCCAAGACTATTTCTCAGAAGACTATTTTGTAGTAAGAGAAATCTGATCGAATAATTTTCTAATCGAATAATTTTTTTTTTTTTTTTTTTTGGGGGGGGGGGCCTTTTTTCAGGAGATTATTTTGGAATTTTGAAGTACGGCACAAGTTTCAGAATTTTCTTTCGGAAGAAATCTAATAAATAATTCTTTTTTTAATTTTTTGGGGCCCCTCCGGTAGTTGGGGACCTGGGGCAAAGTGACCCAGTTTCCCCCCCCCCTTTCTGGGCGGCTCTGCGTGAGCGAATCCATAGTGTTAGTACATAGCAGCCTTAAGGGTCAGTCTGTCTTATGGGGCCTTAGAGGGATACATTTATTAAAACTATAAATTAAAAATGATTCTGTTATTTATATATCCATTCTTTGGTATCATTTTACTATTAATAATTCAGCCATTTCCGACAAAAGCATATCCCACTGTCAGTGAAATCTCGTAAATTTCGCCAACGGTAGCAAGCGCTCGCCAACCCGAAAATTCTCGAGAAAGAGAAGCGCGTAAACTATCTTTCTTCCTCAGTTTTTATTTTTTTTCAAAGTTGCGTTGCGTTTTATTTATTAAGTCTCTTTCCTTCTGCATCCGTTCCAATCTCAAATGTATTATTTCGCATTTCTTTTTCAACAACGGCAACAAAAAGTTTTTTCCTCTTTTTTCCCCCTTTACAATGTTAAGATGGATTTCTTTTTACATGTATAAATGTAAAAAAGGGATTGGAGCGCTTTTTATATTTATTTTAATGCCCACCCCCTCCTCCCATACATAAAAATCAACCAATCGTAAAAGATTCGGTGAGATACTAGGGAGTCCGAGAAACAGGGGAGCTGGAGTTTCTAGCGAACATGGTATTTGAATTCCAACGTCTTTTCGTTTCTTTATGCTGTATTTTTTTTATAATGGTCATCAATTAATGTTGTAAGAGACACGAAAGGTTGCGGAAGAAAATGTTTTTCAAAGAAATATATGGAGAGTACGGTTGCAAATGATCTTAACATGAGAAATTTCTTTATGTACAACTTTATCTTTTATTTGCATTTCTGTCCTAAATTACTATAACCGCTGAAAGCGGAAAAAAATCAGTTAGGAGGAAGATATGCACAACTTAAACTTAAGACCTACTTTTAGGTTCTTATGAAGATAATTAGCATGGAAAGATAGCATAAAATGAACGGCAGTTAAACTTTTCCTTACGGGGTGAGATAGCATGTATCCCAATAATACGGGTATATATATATATATATATATATATATATATATATATATATATATATAAATAAATAAATAAATGTATATATATACATATATATATGTATGTATATATATATATATATGCATACATACATAAACACAAACACACACACACACACACACACACATACATATATATATATATATATGTGTATGTATGTATGCATGCTATGTTTATGTAGCCATTTTTATGTTTATGACTATTGTAAATAGGAGAAACTTTTAAGCCTACAGAGATAATACGGCATGTATAATATACTACAATTGAAATTCTCAGAATGGTAGTTAATTTGCACAAGGAAGTGTAGAATTTGAAAACATTCAAGAGCGTGTACATAATAAATATTTTCTCCGTTAGTGCCCTAGAGATAAATGAGGAATTTCTAACCGATATCGAAAAATTATTTTATCTTTTGATCGGTACATCTATACTGATAGTTAGTCAGGTACACTGACATCTTCTCTTGTCTTTTTTCCTGTACAAGAATTTAATGGAAAAAATTACAAAATGTAACTTTATATATCACGGTGCAAACAGAAACTGCTTCTAACAATTTGAAGTTTTGTCCAATTTATTTTTATTTTTATTTAAAGGGTATTTAGTTTCTGGTCTATCTTCCAAACCGATAACTCTGTTGGCTTTTCATTCCTCCCTTTGTACGTAGGAAAGCTTCTAAAAAATTTCCCATTCGGGGTTTGAAAAGGTTTTATTAAACGGGGATTCTTAAAAACTATTTTTCAGGGTGATTTTTGCCCCAGGGAAAATATTTTTAAAATTTTTATACTAAATCAATTGTCGTGAAGATAGAGAATGCAGTTTTTGAAAATGGAGCAGAGGAACTCTTTGTACGAGATTTCATCCAGATATATCAGTGGGTCAAAGGCAAAGTAGACTTGTGTTATTGTAATTTCAAATGAAATCTTCAGCTTAAGGTAAAGGGAAATAAGTCTTAGTTCATATGTAGGTACGATAGGAGGCAGCCACTATAATTTATCTATATATATAAAACAGTTCCGTAACTGACTCATTCATTCACTGACTGACATACAACGCACAGACCAAACCGCTGGACCTAAAGGGCTGAAATTTTGCATGGCGATTCTTCTAATAGTGTAGGGGTGCACTAAGAAAGATTTTTCAAAAATTCTTCTTAGATTTTTTTAAATTAAATTTTTAAGCTGTTTTTAAAACTTTTTTTACTTTTGCATTTAAAATAATACATTGAGGGTTATAAAATTTATATCACGAGAGAGATCATAAAAATTCCTTCAAAATGACATTTTTTTCGAATTTTTACCTCCATTTCCTGATTTTTGGTGAATTTTTAAAGATTAATTTTTAGAATTTAATTTATTAAATGCTGATCACGTGATTTCTTTTTCTGGTACTTTCAATAAATTTATCGTCACGTGCGTAACAACTAAATAGACAAAAAAAATATTTTTTTCCTCTTTCTAATGCAGCAGACGATTGGATATTATCCAAAAAAAATGCATATCCCTTACGATTTTTTTATAAATATATATATATATATATATATAGATATATATTTTACATCAATTGTATACATTGATCATCCCATTTATTATAAATATATATATTTATTTTTTGGCATAAATTGCATACGTTGACCGCTGTATTTAATTTGAATGTACTCCGTAGCGAAGCGCGGGTTTTCAGCTAGTATATATATAAAACAGTTCCGTAACTGACTCACTGACATACAACGCACAGACCAAACCACTGGACCTAAAGGGCTGAAATTTTGCATGGCGATTCTTCTTATGGTGTAAGGGTGCACTAAAAAAGATTTTTGAAAAATTCTTCTTAGATTTTTTTAAAATTAAATTTTTAAGCTGTTTTTGTAACTTTTTAAAAGTTTACATTTAAAATAATAATTTGAGGGTTATAAAATTTATATCCCGAGAAAGATCAAAAATTCCTTTACAATGAAATCTTTTTCGAACCTTTACCTCGATTTTCTGATTTTTGGTGAATTTTTAAAGATTAAATTTTAGAATTTAATTTATTAAATGCCGATCACGTGATTTCTTTTTCTGGTGCTTTAAATAAATGTATCGTCACGTGCATAACAACTAAATAGACCAAAAAAATATTCTTTTTCTTTCTAATGCAGCAGACGATTGGATATTATACAAAAAAAAAAAAATATCCCTTACGATTTTTTTATAAATATATATATATATATATATATATATATATATATATATATATATATATATATATATATATATATATATATATATATATTTATTTATTTATTCCATCAATTGTGTACATTGATCTTTGCATTTATTATAAATATATATATTTATTTATTTGGCATTAATTGCATACATTGACCGTTGTATTTAATTGGAATGTACTCCGTAGCGAAGTGCGGGTTTTCAGCTAGTGTAATATGTATGTTTTAAAAAATTTGCTTTTTTCTTTTAAGGTTTTTGGTTTAATTGCCCAAAACATTATCAGGCTCAAAATTAGCCTAGTGGTAGTGCGTCGGTTTTCGGTGCTGAGGGTGCTCGCATCGAATCCCGACAAGCACCATTAAATACCTCCGGCTCCAGGCCAGATAGGGAGCACGTTAAATCCGTAGAGCGGAAACCCCTCTATCAGGTCAGAGAGGGTGGGAGAGGGTATGATCCCCCCCCCCCAGATGTCGCCCCTGGGAGTGCTCGTTGAACCGGAGCCGTGCCCCTCAGCCCGCTAGCCAATATGGACATGTTCCGACCACGAGGCATTAGAAACAACAACAACAAAAACAAAACATTGTCAAGGAATCAAAACACATTTTCCTGAATGTCATTAAGCAGGAAAAAAAAACGGTTTCGAAATTCTTGTAAGATTTAGTATTCCACAAAATCCAACTATTTCAAAAGTCACTTCTTTTACTTGCTTCACTTTGTCTTTGGTGCAACCATATTGCAAAGAAATTCAGCTATATACTTGTTCATGGAGCAAAACGGGAAAAATTCCATTCCAAGATAAAAAAAAAAGAATTTCACTACAAATACACAGCAGTACACGCTCGGACAATTCGTCAGACAAAAAAAATAAAAATATTGTATCTGGCCATATAACTTAGATACATGAGGTTTCTATTATTTGTTTCTAAAATCTCTACAGAGAGTGTTTTAAGCCAAGAAAATAAATAAGTGTTTTTCTTTGGCGAATTTTCTGTCCCGCAAACGCCCCGAAACTGCTCGAGAAACGATTATCAGGACTTCCTCTCGGCTGGAAGGAATATGAATGCGCATTTCAGAAAAATTAGAACTAAAGCTCTGCGAAAAGCTCACGCAATAGAGAAATTACGCTTGGAACCACCAAAAAAATGTCTTAATCATAATTTTCTTTTCAACTGTAAAAAGCATGACCATAATTTCCCCCCCCCCACAGCAAATAAATAAAAAATCATCGCCGATAGAAGTGAAAACAAAATTACATCCACTTCCGCCTAAACAGAGTCGCTTCCATTAAATTAAATAATTTTGCAGCTCTTTTGCCCAGGACTTTAGGCAGAGTCACGGAAATCGGGGCCTATAATTCATCCACTAAGTACTCTTAATTAAAGTCGAAAAATCAGAAGTGTATCCAGCCGAGGAGAAATAAATAAATGAATAAAAAGCTCTAACTACATAATTGCCACTCGCATCGTTTATTAGCAGATGAACTGGTTCTTAAAATGGAATGCCGGCATCGTGATTCAGCCATTCGTGATAAAAGGGAATTTGATGCCCCGAGTCTTGATGTATCGACACGCAATTTATTTATAGAGAATACGAGCGTATACTTTCAAATATTAAAAATATCCGGGACACAAAATTATATAGGAAACCATATTTTTAATTTTTTTGGCTTAATATGTAATATAAAGCTTATAGAATCAATTAAAGCAGGCGTGTCCAACCCGTGCCGCTGGACATCAAGTAATACCACCCCACAGGATCGTTAATTTTATAAGGCCTATGTTTCCAGAGACAAATGGGCAACGTTATGCAAAAAACACAAGTTAAGTTAAACGGCAGGTAGAATCGCCACATATCTAGTTATCTAGGAGAACAACTATTATTAAACCAGGCCAAATAATAGTCTTTTCATTGACTGCAGAACTAACCATCAACAATACAAATGTTTAATCTAATGCTTTGTTAAAACTCAATTTACCTCGCTGCATGAAGCTGTCTAAATATCGCTCGCTTCACGATCACATATTCATGTCATTGCTTTTTGGCACAACATATGGTCTGGTGGAACTATTTTAAAAAACGAACAACTCTAAGAACAGAATTAAATAAAAAAATTCTGCCAAACAAATTAATCCTACTGTTTACTAACCCTATTGTATTCTCTCACCTCAATGTTAACCTTTGAAGAAAATTTGTCCAAGGTTTGCGACTTGGATTGATAGATTTTTTAAAAATTGTACTCCGTAATAGAGAGAGAGAAATTGAGCATTTTTCGTCTTTAAGAAAATACAAATAATATTTTAAAATTTGAATTATTTGGGGGGGGGGGGAATCTGGTATAGTGTGTTTTAAACGCTTATTAATTCCTTTGATGAACAAAATTTATAAAATGAATCCTGTCGCAAGGTGCAGAAAAGTTTAAGCTATCTGAAAATGCCATTTATTATTGGATGATCGGCATTTATGTAACTGTCAATAGTAAACACATTTTCTCCATAAGTTAATTTGAGGGAAGCCAAAGGGTCGAGCACTCATGATTCAACCCTTTTAGGGGCGCCGTTTTCATAGTGCAAACGCCGAAATCTAGTCTCTTTTTCACTTGTATTCAATGTATTCCAGTTAAATGATCAGAAAAAGGGTTAGTACTGCCATCTGTTATCAGTTCAAAGAAGTAAAAATATTTTGCAACCTTTAATTGGAAATTTTTTCAAAATTCTTTAAGTTAAAAAAAACGGGAAAAAAAATCTGCAGGTTGTTGCCCTTGAAAGGGTTGAATCAGTTGTTCTCAAACTTTCTTTAACCGCGACAAACTTTTATCACCATAAACTTTTTGCGATCCATTCATTGTCTTGTTAAGCGAAACTCCCTTAACGAACATGTAAAGGACTTGCATACTTTGAATTTTTTTTAAATCTACACTGTGAGAACCTCAGATTTAAATCAAACCTCGTGTTACCAAGTTGTTACATCATTTTTAGGCCGTAAGTCTACTTTGAGGTATTAAAGCTTGTTTACCACGGAATGAAATTTTCCATGATTCGACATTTTTTAAAAGGATTTCTCCAAAGTTTCTAACAAGGTATGTCTATGAATTTTCGTGGAACTTTCTTTTGTTCTCTTGTCTTTAAACTGTATTCAGAACTTTTATTTTAGAGTTAGACTGCAAATATATATTTCCTAAATCAAAAAATGTATCTTAAATATTTACCCCCCTTTTCAACAATGAAAATTTTTATTTATAAAAAAAATTTTGAGAACAAATTATTTTTTAATCTTTCCTAAAATCGAATAAGAAATAATACAAATGTGTGGCGTTATGGCAGACGTTGATATGTCCGAAAAATTCAATTTTATGTTTTAAGTTCATATGTCACACTTAAAATTATTTCTTTAATGTAGAAAAAGCTGATAGTGGAATTATGAAATAAAGCTAAGTTATTCATATTGGCAAATGTTATGTCATGTCTAAAAGAGGTAATATTTGGTCCCTAATTAAAAAGTTTGATTCAAGACCAGCCATATGCTTGAGGTTGAATATGAGTATTAACTAAAGAATATTTGGATTGAAAAACATAATTGAGCTATTTTTTATTTCCCAACAAAAGTTATTTTTTAAATTTGCCAAAAACATGAAAAAATGACATATCAACATCTGCCATAATACCACAGAAATAAGGCAACTGGTTCAGCAGATATATTGGATGTAACATTTGAACGGTGCTTTAAGGCTGGTGCGTACAAACTCTATTGGATTTGCAACCTTAATGTTAACCTATGAAGAAAATGTATCTACTATTAACACCTACATAAATGCTGATAATCCAATAAAAATGGTATTTTCAGATAGCCCGAACTTTTCTGCACTTTGAAACAGGATTCATTTTATAAATTCCGTCCACTAAAGGAATTGAGGGGCGTTTTAAACACACTATACCTGATTTATTCTCCAATTAATTTAAATTTTAAAATATTATTTGCAAAACGAAAAATGCCCCTAGATGTAAAATTTCTTTCTCTATTACGGTGTACAGTTGAAAAGAAAAATCTTTAAGGCCTAGTCGGCAATCCTTGGGCACATTTTCTCCATAGCTCAACATTGAGGAGAGCGAATCCCATAGGGTTAATACACAAACAGCCTTAAACTTGGAATTTAAAAATTTTCAAAACAGGATTTCAAATTGTTCGAGTATGATAGGAGGCAAAGATGTAGTAGCATTGCGTATACTGACGTATAATGAGTTAAAGTAACTCATACTGACTTACATCAGTATTGAGCTGTTTTGATTATGCATACAAGCTTACTTCACTGATAAAAATAAATAAATAAATAAAATAATTACAAGATAAAAATAACTTTTTATATACCATGTTTTTAAATTTTCTGTTGAATCATATAAACTTGACAATTCTATGTATTAATAAATACTTTTTTAAAATGTTTTGATGAATTATCCCATCCACTTGAAAGAAAATGAAGTTAATTGGAAGTGAATTTGCGTTTAACTTTTCGTTCCCGCCCCGGTCGATAGATGGCTGCACCAGTCTACAAAACAAAATTAACTGAAAATAAATTCAATCCTGCTTAAAGATGGCTAAAAGTAGTAAAATAATGCATTATCATCGTGTTCTGAGCTATTATAAAAGATTCAAATATCTAGCTAGTCGGGAAGTTAGTTAAAAATCGATTGCAAGATTTGAACTGGAAAAGCAAACAAACAAGAAAGCGAGTTAATAAAAAAGTGTAAAAAAATGTGACATCAATAAGCAGTACTTCAAATTTTCCCTTTTTTCGGTACAAGAAAATCCACCGAGTCCCGTAGCAATCATAACTAATTCTCCCCAACGAAACAAGGTAACACGTAAAAGCTTCCGTGAAAAGCAAGCTACTCTACGTACATTTAGCTTACACTAAAGTCCAACCGACTTTCCTAATCCAGAACAAAGGGGATGAAGCACTAAACCATTACGGATTTTTTTTTCTTCTTCTTCATCGCCTCTAAACGGCCTGAAATCAAATTTCTCATTTTTTTTATTTCCTTTTTTTTTCCAATACCACGTAAGAAAATCACGGTAGCAGGCATTGCTGCTAAACACCCTGTAATTTACATGACGTAATAACATTTCGTGGTGCCGGGCCGATACAAGAAAGTGTCTGCCGTCCTTAAAGTCGTCGGCAATTAAGTCGCTGCGAGGTCTCTCCCCCCCCCCCAGTCACACACACAGACTTAAACTCAAACTGGGAGTTTTACCTTGCACTAATTAGAGTTGGTTGCACATAAATCCTTCGTCTTGGTTTCTGAGATTCAAAAAAGAGAAATAATAAAATAACATGTGAGCGGTTAATGCGATAATTCACAAGGATTAGAGACATGGATTAAAAAAAATTTAATACAAGGTGTTCAGTATAATAGCTGTTTTACGATGCACAAATTGTTAATTTTTAAAACTTAATACAAGATGTTCAGTATAATAGCTGTTTTACGATATCCAAAATTTATCAATTTTTTAAATGTTTTATAAACGGTTCAATTTGAAAGCTGTATTACGATATCACAAATTTGTTAATTATTACCATGTTTTTATTAACTCGCTTTCTTGTTTGTTTGTGTGTGTGTGTGTTTGTCCAGTACAAAACCTGCAGTTACCATGTTTTTATTAACTCGCTTTCATGTTTGTTTGTTTGTGTGTGTGTGTTTGTCCAGTACAAATCATGCAATCGATTTTTAACTAACTTCCTGACGAGCTAGACATTTGAAACTTTTAGAATAGCTCAGAACACGATGACAATGCATTATTTTAATACTTTTAGCCATCTTTAAGCAGATTTGAATCCATTTTCAGTTAATTTTGTTTTGTAGACTGGTGCAGCCATCTATCGGCCGGAACGGGTACGAAAAGTTAAACGCAAGTTAACTTCGAATTATCTTCATTTTCTTTCAAGTGGATGGGATAATTCATAAAATTTTTTTTTAAGTATTTATTAATACATAGAATTGTCAAGTTTATATGATTCAACAGAAAATTTAAAAACATGGTACATAAAAAGTTCTTTTTATCTTGTAATTTTTTTAATTTAATACAAGGTGTTCCCCTTGTATAACAGATGTTTTAGGATATTACAAATTTGTTAATTTGCTTAGATGTTATACAAAGGATTCAATTGGAAGGCTGTTTTACGATGTCACAAACTTGTTAATTTTTTAAAATTTAATTCAAGTTGTTTAGTATAATAGCTGTTTTACGATATCCCAAATTTGTTAATATTTAAAATTCAATACCGGATGTTCAGTATAAAAGATCTTTTACGATATCACGAGTTTGTTAATTTTTAAATGTTATACAAGTGGTTCAATTTCAAGGCTATTTTACAATGTCACATATTTGTTAATTTTTTAAATTTAATACAAGGTGTTCAGTATAATAGCTGTGTTACGATATCACAAATTTATTAATTTTTTAAATGTTTTAGAAGGGGTTCATTTCGAAGGTTGTTTTATTGTAGCACAAGTTTGCTAATTTTTTTTTTGTAATTTTATTTTGGACTCAGCTCTACGCAATGCAATTTGAGCTGACAGTAGATTAACCCTTTAAAATAATTTTATTGCTTTTAAGGGATATGTAGACACACAGAGAAGTAAATACACAATCGGCAGAAAATTTATACGTATGTTGATTATTGTGCATTGCGTTAGTTCTTTTAAAAGTAAGGAACATGTAAAACAAAAAAGGCGTGCTATTTTCCGAAGCATGTACAATCTTAGCATGGCTTATATACGAAATACGCCTAAATAATTGGCAAAAATTTCTTAGGTATGAAAAAAAAGTACTCAAGTTTCACAAAGAAATGAAGAAAAAAAATTGAAGACAACTTTTACTATTGTTAGTATTTTTTAAAAAATACACTGCGAGAAATGGCATTAAAAAATCCATTAGACAAAACGAACGTATTAGCTTTAACTATACTGATAGTTAAAGCTCATAATTCATTAAAATTTTAAAATGATCCTCAGTTTATATTGTTAAACTATAACCCATTTCTTTTAAAAGATTTCCAGAACTTTATTTTTAATGTGCTGTCTTTCTTGCCTTTTATCGTATATTTTAGTGACCCGTTCTTTTGTCCGAATAGCTATATGACTATGTCATACTGCTCATATAGCTATTCGGCAGAAAGCTTAGTTACTAGTATTCTATAACTTTGTGTTGTACAAAGCAAAGGTATAACAGAATCAGAAATGATATAACACGAAAGCAAACTCTTGGGAACTCAAAAGAGTTTATTAAATAATCCCAATTATTTACAAACAATATATAAAATATTTTCATTTGGCCGTTGGTATGATACGGCAGTAGTTAATTTAGCACCAAGATGTGCTTGCAAAATCTCAACACAAATAGATTATTTCTACGCGACATTCGCGTATCTCCACACTAGACTCAAGATAAAGGGAAAATTCTGTGGTGGTGTTATCCCAAGCATATGTGTGCGGGACAGTCACTGTGGACCTGTGGTCACGTGATCCCTCCACACGGTCCCACCCCTGAGTCAACCCCAAATATTTAACATCGCGTTTTGTTAATTTCATATTTAAAAACTCTCGGGTAGATTTATTTACACCAGGCACTTTGTAAATGTTCCCAGAACCTATAAATGCATTACCATTTTTGCGAATTTAAATAGAAATTAGAACAGTGGTATGAATTGTTCCATCAATCTACCAGTCGTTTTGTTCAATCTTCTAAGCATCTTCTTTTGTCTATTTTAACAGTTACATTACATATCAATCTACCAGTCGTTTTGTTCAATCTTCTAAGCATCTTATTTTGTCTATTTTAACGGTTGCATTATATATCAATCTACCAGTCGTTTTGTTCAATCTTCTAAGCATCTTCTTTTGTCTATTTTAACAGTTACATTATATATTACCCCAATATTAATTTTGATATTAAATTTGTAGAAACTCGATTCCTTTTATTGCAGATGCGGCTGAAGTCCTGTGGAAAGTTTTGCATTTTCTGTCTGCTGGGATGATATCATCGATTTGTAGCATAATCAGATTCATTCTCCCTCTTCAACTAACATGACGGAAAACCTCAGAGTCTTTAGATCAAAGCGGGGATACTTTAGTCTTCTATAAAGGATAGATTTATTCCACTAAAATGCCGATACCTTTTGATATCCAATCTTTACAGACCCAAGTTTCATGATGAGCCTTTTACGTCGGTTTTTGCATTTTGGATTTTTTTTTTGTCATGTCATGAATAATTAAAAAAATTATTTAAAAAATTACTTTATTTTAAAAATAATTTTTAAAATTTTCTCTGTTTATTTCTCGATTACGTAATTCTGTACACGAATTCAAGCTTATTTGGGTATATCAAAGGCAAGGTGGTGTAAATTAAATTCTGGCAAATATGTTACTAAACAGTATTAAATACTTGCACAGGACTTTATTAAAATAAAAATAATTATTTTTCAGGGTTATTTTTTCCCCCAGGCAAAATATTTTCAAAATATTTTTTTCTTACTCAATAGTCTTGAAGAAAGAGATAATGAAAATAGAACACATGAGTTCTCTGTAGGAGATTCCGTCCAGATATATGAGTTGGTCAAAGGCAATGAAGAGAAAGTCAAATTTTGGCAAAATTGGGCTAAGCTGTGTTTTGCAATCTTATTGTATTCTTCAGCTTATGGCAAAGGGAGGCAATCTTAGTTCCTCTGTTGGGCCAATAGGAGACAGCTATTATGACATATGTGTTTATACTGTGTAAGTTTAAAATTTTGTTTTTTCTTCTTAGGTTTTTCGTTTAACTGCCCAGAGACCCTCGAGTAATCAAAATACGTTTTCTTTAATACTATCTGTCTTTAATACTATCTGTATAAATAAAACAAAGACTTTGTCGGTCGGCGGAACAATTCCGGGTGGACCGTTTCCGGTACGTAATTTCCGGTATGGCATCCGTTATGAAATTCGGTCATGTCTGAAAACGTCGAAATCGATGTATTTCTTTATTCATGAAAGTACATAATTGTTAGATATTTGGAAAGAGCTTTAAAAACTGACAAATTTTTTTCTGCGTACACTTATTCTGTTACTTTAATAGTTTTAGAGATATTTCAATTCTAAATGTATACTCCACCGATCACAATTGGTCGTACAAAATGAAATTCCCATGTTTTAAAAGTTAAAATCAATATTTTTTTCATGAAAGTACATAAATTTTACATATTTAGAAAGAGTTTTAAAAGCTGATAATTTTTTTCTCCGTACATTTAATCTGTTACTTCAATAGTTTTAGAGCTATTTGGATTCTAAAGAGGCGTCTCCTGTAAGATCATCCATCTTACCTGTAAGATCAATATAATATCCTGTATAATATCCTGTCTGATAATATCCTGTAAGATCATCCATCTTTACCGATGTAAACAAAGCTTGATTCATTCACAGCGTGATTCTGACTAAAAAATGAATCACTGAAAAGAAATGTTTCATCGTGTGTCTAATTTTTAATTCTTTTTCTATTTTTCATACTTTTCATTCAAATTTTTTAATCATAAATAGATCATTTGAAGATGTACTGATTTTTTGGGGATTTTTTGGCAATTAAAAGTGAAAAAAAATCTAAATTCAAGTGAACTGTGATTCGAGTGTCAAGTGATTCGATTTGGGTATTCGATTAATGCTGTTCCGTTAGAATTCAATTTCAGACTGGCTTGCGGGCCTGAGCGTAGCTGAG
This sequence comes from Dolomedes plantarius, assembly GCA_907164885.2. Classification (NCBI taxonomy): domain Eukaryota; kingdom Metazoa; phylum Arthropoda; class Arachnida; order Araneae; family Dolomedidae; genus Dolomedes; species Dolomedes plantarius. The sequence continues at coordinate 126,632,635 of OU015490.1, read as the reverse complement.
CGAAGCCCGGCTAGTTAATAATAATAATAATATAATATGTTTGGAGACCCTTGTAGAATCCACAATTTAAAATTTCACAAAAGTCCAATTATCTTAAAAGTAATTTTTTTTTTTTTACTTACAAAACTTTACTTTGAGGTACCCATTCATTCACTTATTAAAACACGTGTTAGATACAAAATCTTGGAGACCTCATCCACGTCAGACCGACCAAAATCCTTAATTAAATTTTTTGACGTATAACACAAAAGAAGCAGTTCTTCAAGAAGGAGAACATTAGAAATTCCTGTAGTTTTGGGATTGTCAATCAAATCTTCCCTAGGGGAGAAGTTACAAGGGAAAATCAGATACCATAAGCTCGTAACTCTGGTTTTCTTCCACGCACTCTCTCTGAGACAGGAGTTCCGAGCGAGAATTTTATGTAGAGTCCGAATAGCGAGTTCTAGATACTAAAGCGTCAAAAAGAATTTCTGTTGGAAGGAAAAGAAACGGACATAATACCCAAAGTGATACAGATAAAAAGTTAAAACCAGAAGCGAGGCTAAAATAGTATGTAACGTATATTTTAGGCCAGATTTTACGATTGGGAATTTCTCGCGGTTTAAAAAACATATTTTTCCTGATGATACCAAAAAACCCCGTGTCAAATTGCTATGTACTACTTTTTTTAGAATACAGGGCCATTTCACAACTATCAGTTGCTTCATATTTCCCGTGCAAGTATGTGCATTATAAACATCTTACAATGGTATTATGGATTTTTAAGGATCATGGGTAATTTAGAGTCTCTGGAGGTTTATCCAAAGTTGTATCATTTAAAACATCCGTATCACATTTGTATCATGATTTGACATCTCTGGACGGTATTCCGTATCGTATCAGCAAATTAAATTTTGATACTATGATATGACACGATCATGATCCATTCTGTCATTCATTGGTTGACAACATGAATCATTAAGTGTTGTGGTGGACATTTTTTTAGAAAGAATACAGGGCCATTAAAGGACTATTACTTGCTTCAGGTTGCTCGTGCCCGCTTGTGCATTGGGATAGTGGGATAACGGGAACATGGATTTTGCGGGACGATGGGTCATCAATCGTCAAAGGAATTTAATCCAAGGTTGTATCATTTAAAGCATCCGCATCAAATTTGTATCTTGACTGGACAAGTATGGACGGTACTCCCTATCGGCTAATCGAATTTTGATACGGTGATACGACACTACCATGATCCACCCGGTGTTTCCATCAGTTGTCAACAAGGATCATGCGTTGAAATAAAAGTTGAAAACAAGGATTCATATCATTGTTCTGTATCATTTCTAATGCCATATGACACGTGACACGGTAACGCGACACATATATCGCTGACTCCTTTCAACAACGTCATATCTCAAAAATCGGCGATATTCAGTTATGCTTGTCCTCAGAATGCCCTGAAAGAGTAGTATATCCTTGAAAGATCGTCATATCTCCCTGCTTAATATTTAGCAGCTAGAGAGCAGAATTAAAATTTATTTTCAATACATTTCAACGTACTTTTAAACTTTCAAATCACTCTCCTGAAAAATCTTGTTTTTTGAGATATGACGTTGTTGAAAGGAGTCAGCGATATGGGCGCAACGTAATAAGAGCCATCAGTTTTCAGACCAAATTTGGCGATAGTCGCAAATGTGAGCCATTGGTGCGGGTTGTTTTAACCCTATATTGCAACATGCTTTGATTTTTTCCCCATATTTGAGACGCGTTTTGATATTTTTTTTCCTTTTGTGAACAATCAAAGCGATATCGATTTACATTCAGACATTTAACCATACGTCCCCATCGAATCTTAGAATTCCAGACGGCCAGGATAAATAACAAAGGTAACCATTATCTATTTCTAGCTCGTCTCGTTCCAGACCAATAAAAAAACCGACAAAAGTAAATGGCATAAAGAGTCTGCCCTCACGAAAATTATTTTTGTTTGTTAGCGCAACGGAAGTTCGCCATAGCATTGAGCACCATCAATTCAGTTTGATAAAAGAGAAAAACATGCCAAAAGAGACAGCACTAGACTCGCGGAGAAACACTTCACTGATCAAAATCCTATCAATTACCAATCACCGCAATAGCGGAAACAAGGTCCAAAATAAATAGGAGAGAGTTTCTTAATGCAGAGAGTGGGAGAGTCGATTTCCATTCGACTAAGAATAGCTTAACTGGGACCAATATAGACAGAGATTTCTAAGTATGCAATATAATAATTATTTGCAAGCACAAGCTATTCAAAATCATTGAAGCTAATTAAAATATATTGAAAGAAGTTTATCATGCGCTAGTTCTATACTTGGTTTATTTAATAGTAACATGCTTAGAAATTTTTTTCAGCATGATGCATGATATGTATCTAGATCTAGGTGTATAGATGATAAATAAATTTTTATCATCTACAATCTGAATATCCGAGCTTTGCTTCGGAGTACATTTTGGGATAATTACAATGACAATCGCAACAGATATTTTTATAGACAAAATAATGTAGAGGAAAATATTCAAATTAAATCTAATAGAACATACTAAAGAATATAGTACAGTTTGAGGAATATTTTCCCCGTCTATAACCAAAATTTCCTGAACTATTTTTTGACGGAGATCCGACCAAAGAAGAGACGCCAAGAATAGTCGCAGAGAATACGATTTTCCACACAAACGTATTGGAATGTCCCAGTTTACCCCTTATGGATGGGATTTCAAAAAATCCTTTCTTAGCGGCTATCCATGTCATTATAGGAAATTTCAGCCCTTTAGGTCCAGCGGTTTGGTCTGTGCGAAGTCTGTCAGTCAGTCACGGAATTGTTTTGTATATAGGTTTAATTTAATATCCATAAAACATACTAATTTGAATTAAATTCTTAAAAAAAACTTCCATATCAATTAGTCTAGTGGTTAAATTTTATGTTTTACTGTATTTTAATATTTTTTTTGTCAATTTATTTCGTTGTTATGCACGTGACGCAAAATTAATTTAAATTATCATAAAAAGAAATCTCGTGATCAGCACTTAATAAATTAAATTTTAAAAATTAATCTTTAAAATTTAACCCAAAATCAGAAAATGTATGTAAAGATTCGAAAAAGATTTCATTTTAAAGGAATTTTTATATTTCTCTTGATATAAATTTTATAAACCTCAGATTATGATTTAAATGAAACTAAGAAAAAGTGACAAAACAGCTTAAAATTTAATTTAAAATAATCTAAGAAGAATTTTTCAAAAATCTTTCTTAGTGCACTCCTACACTATAAGAAGAATCACCGTGCAAAATTTCAGCCCTTTAGATCCAGCGGTTTGGTCTGTGTGCTATCTGTCTGTAGTCAAATGATATTTTAAATTTGTTGAACTACTGACACTATAGGACAGAAATTTCCAAATGATGTGTCACGATTATAATTAATTACGCTTAGTATAAATCAACCAGTAAAATCACAATAAAAATAATATTAATTTAGGGGAAATTATTTAACTTTCAGATTTAATTTAACATCTGATGTTGAATAAATTTTTCTAAACGTCTCAAAAAATCTTAATATTAGTCGCAAATATTTATATATAATCTTTAAAAAATCAACTGAAGCATGTTGCTTCCTGTGGAAAAGATTAGCATAGTTAAAAAATATAATTTTTTATGAAAAATAATAGCAGATAATATATAAAATCTGTCATGTACAGCAGTGGTGTGCAAATTATGGGTCGCAACCCCCTTGCGGGTCGTTAAAATAATCAGAGGTCTCACGGATAGTTTGAAGTATATTTACACCATACTGAAATATTTAATTAAAAAATTTACTTTAAATGCTAATAATTTTGAAATCACGATCTTTTTAAATTTTAAATTTTCTTAATTTTTACTTAAATGAAATACAAATGCATATTTTATTTAGGTATAAAGTTTTAGTTACATAAGATTTCCCTAAAACAATATACTGTTACGAATTTTACGAGTCTATGGTAATCTCACTAAATATGAGAGTTACCGCCAAATTAGCGATAGATTAGGGGACTTATTTTGGTCGCCAAATTTGGCTATGTGCGCGCCAAATGGTCACCAACTTTCTAGGCCTTTCTAGAATGTTCTAGTTTTTTCTAGCTGGCCTGCCGACAGGGGGTGCTTTGGAAGTCTACAAATATACCTGACATTGACATTGGAACTCGGTGTTCTTTTCTGCTGCGTATTGAATGTATTGAAAGTACGTTAGGCGTATATTGTATTGAAGACTCTGTTATCCTGATTTGTGTTTTTAGAGTTTTCTGTTGTATAGAAGACAGTTGTTACGTGTTTTCTGTAAGTATTTGTGTATGAGCCAGAAGAATTTAGAGAATAATAAATTCTATTTTGTGTGCACTTTCTGAAGAGAATTTATTCATTTCTATCGAACCCAGGAAAACGGAACAATGCATATGATAAACAAGACTTTTTTTATTGTTATTACGAAAAGTAAATATTTACCAAAATCTACACTTCATTTATTACCATGTTTTTATTAACTCGCTTTCTTTTTTTGTGTGTGTGTTTGTCCAGTGCAAATATTGCAATCGATTTTTAACTAACTTCCCGACGAGCTAGACATTTGAAACTTTTAGAATAGCTCAGAACACGATGACAATGCATCCTTTTAATACTTTTAGCCACCTTTAAGCAGCTTTGAATTCATTTTCAGTTAATTTTGTTTTGTAGATTGGTACAGCCATCTATCGGCCGGGACGGGAACGAAAAGTGAAACGGAAGTTAAATTCCAATTGACTTCATTTTCTTTCAAGTTGAGGGGATAATTCATCAAAAAAAATTTTAAAAAGTACTTATTAATACATATAATTGTAAAGTTTATATGATTCAACAGAAAATTTAAAAACATGGTATATAAAAAGTTCTTTTTATCTTGTAATTATTTTTAAAATAGTCTGTCAAAATTTGCTTATTTCTTTTTTCTACTTTCGTTAACATTTTCTTAGTAAATTAAAAAAAAAAAATGCTACAGCCAAAATATTTTCTTAGAGGTCGCGTGAATTTTTTTATCTATAGAAAATGTGTCGCAGTTGAAAAAAGTTTGCGCACCACTCACGTACACTCAGTCGATAGCCACAAACATAGTAATTTCGAAATTTGATTTCGAAATCTCCAAACAGGACAACCTTCACTTTCGCATTAATTTAACGTCCTTTAAACCTAACACAATAATTCTCTAAAAGAAAGCCCTTCACACTTCTTTTCCTCCGCTCTCTTATCAAGCAAGGCTTCTCATCTCCAAAATTTTCTGCGAGTGACTGAAAAATCGCCAAATGATTAATTAAGTTTCTTGCTTCGCGAGAAACAACTCGCTGTTATTCCTCTGCGAAAGTCTCTTTTATTTTCATCTAGATATCTTGTTTTCGTAATTCCTTCGGTCAGTAATTGATAGCGCGGGGTGGGCAGGGAGAGTTCTAGAATTAAGTACCCTCCGCAAATATGCTTTAAGAGCGTCTCACGAAGTGTGTGTGTGTGAGAGAGAGAGAGAGTGGAGTAATTGAGTGCGTGAGGAAAGCAAAATTATATTAGGAAAGAAAGGGGAGTATGTTTTGAGTGTATTTCGATCTATTTGTTTGTTTGTTTGAGTCAAAAATAACAGATGGGAAGCTAATAAATGTAAGTCGTTTATGGTTCTCCTTCTTGCTATTGTTCCCTTTTATTCGGAAATATTCCGCTGCTGTTCAGTGCAAGTGGGGAAATATTTTATAACATACTAGCTGAATACCCGTGCTTCGCTACGGAGTACATTCAAATTAAATACAACGGTCAATGTATAAAATTAATACCAAAAAACAAGCAAAAAAATATATATTTATAAAAAAACCATAACGGATATTTTTATACACAAAATAACGTAGAAAAAATATTGAAATTAAATCTAATAGAACATACTAAAGAATATAGTACAGTTAATATAGTACAGTTTGAAGAACATATCTTTTACTGTAATATTTTTTTGGATATAAATTTTTTTGATTTTATTATTTTTTTGGATAATGTCCAATCGTCTGCCGCATTAGAAAGAAAAAAATATATTTTTTTGGTCAATTTATTTCGTTGTTATGCACGTGACACAAAATTAGTTTAAAGTATCACAAAAGAAAAGAAACCACGTGATCAGCATTTAATAAATTAAATTCTAAAAATGAATCTTTAAAAATTTACCAAAAATCAGAAAAGGGAGGTAAAGGTTCGAAACAGATTTCATTTTAAAGGTATTTTTATGATCTTTCTCGTGATATAAATTTTTCAACCCTCTGGTTATTATTTTAAATGCAAACTGTAAAGAATAGTACAAAACAGCTTAAGAATTTAATTTAAAAAAATCTAAGAAGAATTTTTCAAAAATCTTTCGTAGTGCACCCCTGCACTATAAGAAGAATCGCCATGCAAAATTTCAACTCTTTAGGTCCAGCGGTTTAGACTGTGCGTTGTCAGTCAGTCAGTCAGTTACGGAACTATTTTATGTATATAGATTGGTAGATTTTTCGTTAAGCCATGATAGTTTTATCAATACATACCAGCGTAAAATAATTTTAACAGAAACTAGCACATATTCCGAGAAAAACCACTTAGATATATCCACCTACCAGTGCATGTAAATGGATATTTTTTGATCGGATTTGAGTTCTGTTTCTATTTTTAGTTGTTAGGACTGTTGTTTACTAACCCTATTGCATTCGCTCACCTCAATGAACCTCTTGAGAAATGTATCTACTATTGACAGCTACATAAATGGCGATAATCAGGCAAAAATGGTATTTTCAGATTGCCTCAACTTTTCTGCACTTTGGAACAGGACACATTTTATAAATTTCTTCCACCAAAGAATTTAGGAGCGTTTAAAACACTTAGTCCAGACTTTTCTCCCGAATAATTTAAATTTAAAAATATTATTTGCATATACAAAAAATTTTCAGGCAGTCTCTTCTAACGAAACAACCGCGGGTTATTAACGTAGGATTACTTATCGTTGCTTACCTCTTTTGTATATATATAAAACAGATCCGTAACTGACTGACTGACATACAACACACGACCAAACCCCTGGACCTAAAGGGCTGACATTTTGCATGGCAATTCTTCTTATAGTGTAGGGGTGCACTAAGAAAGATTTTTCAAAAATTCTTAGATTTTTAAAATTAAATTTTTAAGCTGTTTTTGTAACTTTTTTCAAGTTTGCATCTAAAATAATAATTTGAAGGTTATAAAATTTATATCACGAGAAAAACCATAAAAATTCCTTCAAAATGAAATCTTTTTCGAATCTTTACCTCCACTTTCTGATTTTTGGTGAATTTTCAAAGATTAATTTTTAGAATTTAATTTATTAAATGCTGATCACGTGATTTCTTTTTCTGGTACTTTAAATAAATTTATCGTCACGTGCATAACAACTAAATAGACAAAAATTTAAATTTTTTCTTTGCTAATGCGGCAGACGATTGGACATTATCCAAAAAATTCTAAAATACAGCAAAAGATATGATCCTCGAACTGTACTGTATTAATTGTACTATATTTTTTAGTATTTCCTATTAGATTAAATTTGAATATTTTCTTCTACATTATTTTGTCTATAAAAATATCCCTAACGATTTTTTTATAAATATATATTTTTTTGTTTTTTTTACATCAATTGTATACATTGATGGTCGTACTTATTATATATATATATATATATATATATATATATATATATTTATTTATTTATTTATTTATTTATTTATTTTGGCATTAATTGCATACATTGACCGTTGTATTTAATTTTAATGTACTCCGTAGCGAAGTGCGGGATTTCAGCTAGTGTCTGTATATATGTATCTATATATATATACGTATGTATATATATATATATATATATATACGTATGTATATATATATATATATATATATATATATATATATATATATATATATATATATATATATATATATATATATATATATATATATATATATATATATATATATATATGTATGTCAAAATTTTGACGCATTTTGGTACTTTTCTGTTTAACTTATCACAGTTATAGACTGGGTTTGGCGCGCTGCCAAAATTATAACTCGCGAGGACGGATGGACGGACAGTTTTAGCGTCAGAAATTTTCTTTTCCGCAGGACCGTTACGGAGGAACGTAATACTTCGTTAAAAAACCGAAAAATGCAGCAAGGTGTAAAATTTCTGTCCTTGTTATGGAGTACAATTAAAAAAAAAAATTCTTTCAATCCAAGTCGGCAATCCCTGGACACATGCTCTCCATGGGTTAACATTTAGGTGAACGAATCCAATATGGTTAGTACACAGCATCATTAAGAAAAATGGTTTGGTGTGGTTGAATATTGGTAGATTAATGAATCCCCAACTAAAATAATTTCAGCCGAAAAACCAGCGCATACTCCGAGATAGATTACTTTGATATGGGTACCTACCTGTACGCGTAAACGAATTTTTTTCATCCAGATTTGAGTTACATTTCTGTTCTCAGTTATTAGACAGATTGGTCGAAGTGGTTAAATATTGGTAGTCTTTTCGTGAAGTCACGAAAGTATTATTTGTTAAAATATCACACCTCTGCCAGAAGAGTGTTATATCTAAAAATAGCCATATTTTCAGGAAGAGCTAAAGAAGATATATGACGAAATTTCATTTCTTGTTTTATGAATGGCTATGATAATTTTGGGAAAACTTATTGTTCGAATCGCTTCAGAAGACAAAACTATATACTATTAAAGTTATTTTCAATTTTTAAAGCATGATTTTCAATTTGAATTACAAGATATAATCCTCCTTCTAGTAATCTCATTCTGTCAACATGAACTGAAAAGCATGATTGTCATATTTCTATGCTAATGCACAATCCATCTAAACTTTTCACAATCCAAAGATAAAAACTTTGATAACATCAACAGCAAGTTATAAAAAAAATACAAATTTATTTTTCAAATAAAAACATTTATTTTCCAAATAAAATTTAATGAACATTTTTATTACAGGAACATTTTAATACAACAACATTAGGCACTGACAAAAATCTTATTTTCAATCTTCGCGCATGAGCAGGTTCCCGCTCCTAGTTGTGGAAGAGGGTAATAAGCCCCATCTAGGAGATAGTGTTGGTACTAGACTTATAACATTATTCGAGAATGAGAAGCACTTCTTATAAAGCATTGTGGTGCAAATATCTCAAAATCGAAAATTTCGGAGATGCAACACTCTTCTAGCAGAGGTGCGATATCGCCAACTTGAAATATATTTAGTAAAACCCCAGTACGTACGCCGAGACAAATCAACTTGACGTACATACCTACCTCTGCACGCGGGCAAACATTTTTCATTCAGATTTGAGTCATATTCCTATTTTCAGTTGTTAGGCAAAGTGGTCGAAGTAGTCAAATATTGGTAGATTTTTTACACACAGTATCTACCAACATGTCACAAACATAAAATAATTTCAACAAAACCCTGCACAAATGCCGAGACAGATTATCTATCTATATGTATATAACAGTTCCGTAACTGACTGACTGACAGACAACGCACAGACCAAACCGCTGGACCTAAAGGGTTGAAATTTTGCATGGCGATTATCCTCATAGTGTAGGGGTGCACTAAGAAAGATTTTTGAAAATTCTCCTTAAATTTTTTTAAAATTAAATTTTTAAGCTGTTTTTCTAACATTCTTTAATGTTTGCATTTAAAATAATAATTTGAAGGTTATAAAATTTATATCACGAGAAAGATCCTAAAAATTCCTTTAAAATGAAATCCTTTTCGAATCTTTACTTCCATTTTCTAATTTGGGGTGAATATTTAAAGGTTAATTTTTAGAATTTAATTTATTAAATGCTGATCACGTGGTTTCTTTTCTTTTAGTGATACTTGACGATAAATTAATTTTGCGTCACGTGCATAACAGCGAAATATATTGACAAAAAAAAATATTAGAATACGGTAAAAGATAAAATTGAACCACTAGACTCATTGAGATGGAAGATTTTAACGTAGGATTACTTTTCCTCAATAACGGTTCTTCGGAAAGAAAAAAATTGTTCTACGTTATAATTTTGGCAGCTCGCCAAATACAGTAGCAGTAAACAGGTAAACAAAAAAGTACCAAAATGCGTAAAAAAAAGGTAAGAAGACGATAAGTAATCGTACGTTAATATCCTGCGTAGTTTTGTTAGAGGAGACTACCTGAAATATTTTTTAAGAATTTAATTCAAATTAGTATGTTTTATGGATCTTAAACGTACAAACTAATTGCTTATATTGACAGTTGTATTTAATTTGAATATTTTCTTCTACATTATTTTGGCCTATAAAAATATCCGTTACGATTTATATATATATATATATATATATATATATATATATATATTGGAATTAATTGCATAAATTCACCATTGTATTTATTATAAATATATATATTTTTTGTTTTTTAGGGCATTAATTGCATACATTGACCGTTGTATTTAACTTGAATGTATTCCGTAGCGAAGCACGGGTATTCAGCAAGTTTTGATATATATCTACCTACCTGTGCTTGTAAATGGATACTTTTCACACCGATTCCAGTCGTATTTCTATTCTGTGTTGTTAGGCAAAGTGGTCAGCAATTATAACAGAATCAACTAAGAGGGAGTAGAGCTGTTATAATGATAATAGTCTGTGTCTCAAGGGAAGTCATTATCCGAAAATAATTTACAAATACCAACACTAAGAGGAGCGTCAAATTATACGTTGTTGTTGGGGTCGGAAAAAGCAGGGGAAACTTCTAGTCATGTATATTTGAAATTTAAGTTAGAGATATAATCATAGAGAAGCAAGCAAACAAAGCAGTGACTTAGCCATTCATTCACTGAGTATACTCAGTTCTCAATAACTTATTATTCAATATATTTAAAATTATCAGGTTTACATTGTATTAAAGTAATTTCCCTTTAAAACCACAAGAAAATAATTTTTGATTCATCTAGACTGAAATATAATAAATATTTTGAACGAAATATATTTCAGTCTAGAAAAATGTAAAATATTTTAATTATATATAAAAAAAATTGCTAATTGTTCTCTTAATTTTTAGTTTTGTAATTTCTTTTATTAAATTTCTATTTAAAATTTTTTTTTCCTTAACACATTTGGTTGGTTTAGTTTATTGAAATTTCCTAAAGCGCATTGAGGAATCTTTTTCGTTCAGTGTCATCAACTACGTTTCTACGTGCTTATTCCAACTATAGGATTTTATACAATTAATATTGGCAACTGCATCTCAATACGCCCAAATCTCGATAAAACGGGCAAATGTATCTGCAGTCGAGCCAGGATGTGTTTTTCTCTTTCTCTTTTTCATTGCATACAGCTGCATGATTTGTTTATCTTTACAATAATTTCGTTAACCAGCAATGATGTCGGATGTTCAGATGTGCCACCGTCACCCAAAAATGAAAACAATATTTCTTGGTATTAGATAAAACTCATTGTTTACGTATAACAACAGTTAATAGTGTGAAAATTAAATTTCTTTCGTCATACCAAGTTGGAAAATTACAATTAAATTAATTTTAGGGTTCACTGGCATGTATTCAAACTTGTGCAGTATTATTTTCAACTAAGGCGTTCCGGCTATTTGGAAATTTATATTATATACAATATATATATATATATATATATATATATATATATATATATATATATATATATATACATATATACATATATATATATATACATATATATATATATACATATATATATAATATAATATAATATTATATATATATATATATATTATTATTTATATATATATATATATATATATATATATATATATATATATATATATATATATATATATATATATATATATATATATATATATATATATATATATATATATATATATATATATATGAAATGTCCGGAATGGACATCTCGTGAAAATACTGCAATCGAGGCCGTAACAAAGATTCCAAATCATAACGAATAACTAAAGTTTATTTGACTTAAAGATTAACACATCTTCGGAGCCAGCTCGCGTCCCCGCAAAGAGCGCCAAAATAGAATTAGGTCACAGAGGTTGCCAGAATTGGCGGAGGAAGTTAGTATGTGGGAAGGCGAAGCGTTTACGCCAAGACAAGAAGGACGGGTTACCATGGCAGAGATGAAGTACAGAATGGGCGATTATAGGTAGTTAGTAATATTATCACACACACACACACACATATATATATATATATATATATATATATATATATATATATATATATATATATATATATATATATATATATATATATACAGAGAGAGAGAGAGAGAGAGAGAGAGCAAAACCTTGTTTATCCGGACTAAATGCGACCATAAGCAATCCGTATAATCAACAAAATTTGATAGTTTTGTTTACAAGACATTAAAAAATATAAAAATAACTTTTCACGTCATTTCTTAACAAAGAAATGGTAAATCTAGAAAAGCTTTCTTCAACTGAACAAACAGCATTTTATTACCATAATTTATTGTACAATCTATGTAGGAACTGTACATTGAATCAAACTAGAAAGCGAATATTTGGCGTACTTGTAGTGACGTTCTTGCTATCACAATTAAAAATTATTATCTATTGTGAACGTTAAATAAAAATAATGTCTACAAATCTGATCCGGATAAACGCGGTTTTACTGTGTATTTATTTCTTAGAAAAGGGTACAACAGGGAAAGGCATAGCAAACGTTCTACTGAATATGTTCCATTAGGACGGTGGTTCCTTGCTAGTGGTACGCGAGAGCATTTGAAGTGGTACGCAGAAGGGTTTCCAGAGTTAGTGTAAGTGAAAAACAAGTACAGCAATAGACTGTGCGTAGAAATCGACTTAAGATTTAAGACAAGCACTATTGAACCTGACATAGAAGCTCTAATAAATAACAAGCATAAGCAACAACAAGTTTCTCACTAAACCTCCTGATAAAGACCTCTTATTGTAGGGAAATTGTGTTTCCCATTTGTCACTAACAATTACGTATAAACGGCTTTTTCTAGTATTATAGATTTATTTTCTGTATTTTGTTTTATTTATACTTAAATACATTTTGTAAAATTATCCATACTTGTATGGACTTTGTTTGACTCTCCCCCCCCCCCCTCAAAAAGTTATAACATCACCAGTGGTACGCCACGACTCTACAATGTTCTCAAGTGGTACTCAAGTATAAAAAGGTTGGGAATCACTGCTATAGGAGATAAATAGTTTTCTTGTCGAATATTTTACAATTAAACAGCTTAATTCTCTGATCATTTTTAAACTAAGCATTATATATTTATGTTACGTGGATTTGAAGAAAATTTCAAATAATTTCAATACATTTCCTCCAAATGGGCAATAATGCTTCAAATCGCTACTGGTGTATTATTGGTAAATTCCTTTCTTAACGAATTTTTCTTTAATTGAACACCTTGCTACTTTTATATATTTTTTAATTTTAGGCAGTATATTATTATGGTTCATATGGTATGTGAAGGAAAAGTCCACAAATTTTACTCTAAAATAATTTTACCACAAATAAACTCTAAGATATATATTATTATAATACGGAGATTTGAAGGAAAATTTAAATAATATCCATATATATTCTAATAATTACAAGATAAAAAGAACTTTTTATGTACCAAGATATTACAAGATAAAAAGAACTTTTTATGTATTTTTAAATTTTCTGTTGAATCATATAAACTTGACAATTCTCTCTTAATTGCACAAACCTTCACTTAATTATTCTTTTTCACTTTCTTTTATTTAATTTTAATCACTTTTCAGCCGTTTCCACTATCCACAGATCTTATAAACTTTAATTTTTATAATTTTTTTAACTTTTCGCACAATATTTTTCTAAACAAACTATTCACATGTATTCTGTTTTCAAAATAGTCAAACAACGTTACGCAAAAGTGCAAGCATTGAATTTGATCGAAGTGCCACCTTGCGGATTTTTTCGGCTAAAAGTATTAAAAGAATGCATTGTCTTCGTGTTCTGAGCTATTCTAAAAGTTTCAAATGTCTAGCTAGTCGGGAAGTTAGTTAAAAATCGATTGCAAGATTTGTACTAGACAAACACACACACACAAACACAAACAAACAAGAAAGCGAGTTAATAAAAACATGGTAAAAATGGGTATTATTGTTTCTGATTATTATTAATATATTACGGTGAAATAGAAAAAAAATTAAACTACTATTAAATTGTTTATTGCACCTTGCCTTAATATTCATTGTTAAGTTCAGAAGGCAGGTGAAACAAATAAAAACATCTTTAAATAACATTAAAATTTACATAGTCATCTTTCCCCCCTTTTTTCGAGCTAAATCCCAGCACGTCACGTTGCCGAAACACGAACCGCTCTTTCCCTAAATCCCTCGAAACTGAGGGGTGTGCAGGGAAGAAAAATCATTATTCATTTCTACAATCACACTTCAGAAAATTTTTCCCCTAGTACCTAGTCTTAGCCCCCTCTCCTACTAAACCCCCTACTTTTGGGGGGTTTTGAACACCCAGAGACAAAGTGAAGATGACAGCCACGGTCTGGGATAATACATAACCAGGGATATGCAATCACACCCTTCGTGTCAAGGAAAAGAAGAAAAAAAAATATAATAATAATCATCCGCAGGAAAACTTCGCGATGTTGAAGAAAAAGTGCAGAAAAAAATAATAAAATCTCGCACGTTAACAACAAACAAACAGAAAAAAAAAGTTTGTGTGCCTACATTATCATCAGGTTGGGATTTGCTTAATGATCACAGGCTCAGGGGCGTGAGGACAGGCGACGAAGCGTACCTTTTGCCATTTTTCTTTATTACATTCTTGTCCGACCCTCCCACAAAGACCCCCCCCCCCCTCTTCAACTTCTTACGTGTAATGGTGCCGTCAACCCCCTCTCTTCTCACACCTGGCGCTAAAATGGGAAGTCTTCATTCGATTTTGAAGAGCATGTTCTTTTTTGGGGAATGATTTGAATGTTGTGCGCAGATTCCCCCCTCCCTCAAGGCTCTGTCAGGTCACGACCCTAATGATGATGATTATTATTACCGATGATCTTGAAATGAAATGATGACTACCGTTTCTTTTTTTATAAATCACGAGCGCGCCATGTTATGATTATGGTCGCCTTCACTCGAGCGTGGTGTGTAAGTTTTTGCTGGGTTTGATGCTAACTCATTTATTCGTATGCTTGTTACATTTTTGCTATTTCGGATCATTGATGAGTAAGCAGATCGGGGGAAAAACACACGATGTGGGAGCTTTTTTCTTTTTTTTGCGTGTATATATATATATATATATATATATATATATATATATATATATATTATTTTGTTTCTAACGTGTAGAAGAAAATATTCAGCGTTTGGTATTTCACCTACATACACAACTAAAGAAATTGTTGTTACTGACACTTATCAGTGTATTTCTTTGGTCAATTTTGTAGTTTTTAATTATTTTGTAGAACGTATCTTTATTCTACTTCAGGCACGTAGAGGAAAATATTCAGTTTGGTATTTCTCTCTCTCACACACACACAACTATAGATATTGTTTTTCTGTCGCTCATTAGCGTATTTCTTATTCTTTGGCCAATTTTGTAGTTTTTAATTATTTTGTAGTACGTATCTTTAATGTATTTCAAGCACGTTGAGGAAAATATTCAGTGCTTGGTATTTCACACACACACGCACACTACTAAAGTAATTTTTTTTACTGACACTTAAAAACCTGTTTGTTTGGCCAATTTTGTAGCTTTTAATTATTTTGTAGTACGTATCTTTATTCCAATTCAAGCACGTAGAGGAAAATATTCAGTTTGGTATTTCTCTCTCACACACACATAACTATAGATATTGTTTTTCTGGCGCTCATTAGCGTATTTCTTATTCTTTGGTCAATTTTGTAGGATTTAATTATTTTGTAGTACGTATCTTTAATGTATCCCATGCACGTTGAGAAAAATATCCAGTTCTTGGTATTTCACACAGACATACACTACTAAAGTAATTTTTTTTTACTGACACTTAAAAACCTGATTGTTTGGCCAATTTTGTAGCTTTAAATTATTTTGTAGTACGTATCTTTTTTAAATTTCAAGCATGTAGAAGAAAATATTCAGTCTTTGGTATTTTACATACACATTTATAATAATTGTTTTTACTCGCACTCAGCGGACTTTTTATACTTTGGTCAATTTTGTAGTTTTTAAATATTTTGTAGTACGTATCTTTTTTCTGTCTCAAGCACGTAGAAGAAAATATTTAGTCTTTGGTATTTTACATACACAGCAATTGTTTTTACTGGCACTCAGTGTATTTTTTATCTTTTAGTCAATTTTGTATTTTTTAAAATTATTTTGTAGTACGTACTATATCAAGCACGTAGAAGAAAATATCCAGTCTTTGATATTTCATATACACAGTTATAGTAATTGTTTTTACTGGCACTCAACGTATTTTTTATCCTTTGGTCAGTTTTGTAGTTTTTAATTATTTTGTTGTACGTATCTTTACTCTCCCCCCCCCCTACACTCATGTAGAGGAAAATATTCATCGCTTGGTATTTCAGACACAAGTAAAATAACTTTTTTCTGACACTTATAAACATATTTCTTGTTCTTTGGACATTCTTGTAGTTTTCAAAAGATATAAAATTACTGATACAAAAAAAATTTGAATAGAAAAATTTAAATTTATTCAATACAGATCTTAAAAGAGAATTGCAAACACAATAATTACATTATTTTAAATTTACTTTTCAATATATTTTATGTTTTTACACATATCAACACATAACTGTATTAGTAAGTTTTAAAGCTAGGATAGAAAATTAAGCTCAGTGCGATACTGATGTTAACTTCAAATGAAAATTACACACATTTAAATACTTATTTCTTATTCTTTTGCGAATTTCGTAGTTTTTTAAAAGATATAAAACCCTTTTTAGACGAAAAATTTCAGTATAAAAATTATAACTTTCTTCAATACAGATTTTAAGAGAACTGCAACTAGAATAGCTACATTACTTTAAACTTACATTTCAATATGTTTAATGGTTTTTGACACATTAACTCCCATAAATTTGTGTTTTTAGTTTTAAAGCTGGGATAGAAAATTTAGATACAGCTCGATACTGATGCAATTTTAAATGAGAATTATACACGGCTGTCACAATTATGCAATTTTAAACTCTCTTATCATTTCGTAAGATGGTTTTACACTCATACTTTAGATGAATTATTTTTATTTTTTACCATTTTTAATGTTAGTAGATGATATAATTTTTCAGTAGAGATATTTATTTTATACGGATGTTTCAATTAATACATTTACGCTATTTTAAATTGAGAATTCCGCCTGTCAAATTTACATTTCCACAGGGATATTAGTTCTTCATTTCTCATTGTTAAGTCTGTTAAATGACATACAATCTCAAACTGGCAACAAATTTCAAGAAATATGTTTTTTAAAAAAATCAGTAGGAATGCTTTACAACTCTAGAAATGTTATTCACTTCTATTTTTTCTGGAAATCAGAAAGTATTGCGACAAAACATAGCAACATAGGAGAGATCTCTCTGAAAGATAATTGGCATCAAAGCAAATACAGAATTTCAAAATTAAAATTTATATGTGCATTTCAATCTAATGAAATATTACATCTGTAAACTGAATTTTAATCGCATTTCATCGTATCCCAGGCTGTTCAATTGACGGTAGAATGCTATATTTTATCAGAAAATTCAAGCGGTGGGAATATTAACAATCATTTTAAACATAAAGGTAAGTTTAAAAATTTAGTTTCAAATATGACAAACATTTACACAGCAATGAGTCTGTTACTAAAAAGAATCTTTTCCTTTTCCCCAAGCTATATATTATTAAAGTTTTACCATCATTACTTATTTTTTAATCCAGTTATATCTACTTTTAATTAAACTTTCTTGCATTGTATATTGCAGTAATGGGTACCTAACTAAACAAATAGTGAAAAATAAAAATTTTCTGCTTATCAAACTCCTTTTGTTTTTCCAGTAGTTGAGAATTAAATAAAAATTTTATTACATAACAATTTAATAACAATCATAATTTTTAAATACTTCTTTAAAATAGTAATTTTTCGTAGAAATTTATAGCATTTAAAGTAAATTGTTAATGGAAGAGTTATTGACAAATTTTTAAAAAATGAATAATTTATCATGTGAATCAACGTACGTAATATGCATAAATTATTTACACTTAAGGCTGCTATATACTAACCCTATTGGATTCGCTCACCTCAATGTTAACCTATAGAGAAAATGTGTCCAAGGATTGCCGAATTGGATTGTAATTCTTTTTTTAAATTGTACTTTGAGAAAATAGAGAAAGAAATTTTACACCTTGGGACATTTTTCTTTTTTTTTCAAAAAATGCAAATAATATTTTAAAATTCAAATTATTCAGAGGGGAGGGGGGGAATCTGGTATAATGTGTTTTAAAAGCTCCTAAATTCTTTTTGTGGACGAAATTCATAAAAGGAATCCTGTTGTAAGGTGCAGAAAAGTTCAGGCTGGTTGAAAATACCATTTTTATTGGATTATCTGCATTTATGTAGCTGTCAATAGTAGACACATTTTCTCCATAAGTTAACATTGAGGTGAGCAAATCCAAAACGGTCAGTATACAGCAGCCTTAAAGTGATAAAAATACCATTTTAAGAAGACATAATTTTTAACTCAAAGGAAATAATATTTCGACCAAGATTTGTCTGTTGTAAAAAAAAAAATAAAAAAAAGGCTGTCAAAAATTTGTATTTTGATAACAAACACCTTCTTACGCACGAAAAGTAACGACCATCCAAGTTGTTTTAATGTATATCAACGACTTTTATAAACTTTATGTAAATATATATTTCCCAATTTCTAAAGTAAGGAAATAAGCACATATGATTTTTATCTCACTAGCTTCGATTCCCCGAAAGGCCAAGATAATTTCAAATGCAGTAAATCACGAGAGGCAATCTATAATCGTAGGCTCGTTCCACATTCTCTAGTTCACCATTTACAGCGCCAGCCTAATCTCTCATGGTTCTTCCCGCATGGCCCTGAAATCTGTTTCAAATCTAATATATCTTTGCAGAAAAATAAATACAGAGCGTTTCGGTGCTAGATATTCTTTAGAAACATATTACGAGACATCAATTTCAACAATTTTTTTCATTATAT
This sequence comes from Dolomedes plantarius, assembly GCA_907164885.2. Classification (NCBI taxonomy): domain Eukaryota; kingdom Metazoa; phylum Arthropoda; class Arachnida; order Araneae; family Dolomedidae; genus Dolomedes; species Dolomedes plantarius. Next base: position 126,613,347 of record OU015490.1, on the reverse strand, counting down.
ATATATATATATAGATTTTTTTTTTTCAAAAACGTATATACAATCAATCTTTTTCCTATATGGAACAGTTTCTGCTTTTATTTCCTTTTATATTTATGCCTAGCCCATTTATTTTACTTCGACTCCGGCGGTCAACACAAAATCAAACGATTAAACAAACAAACCTAAAGGAAAAGCCGGGGGTCGAAAAGCCCCTGCAATCGTTTTGCAGCTCCCCCCCCCCCTCCTCGCGATTTTCCCTCATCCATCTCTGTCAAGCGATCCACAGACCCTGACAACCTCCCCCTCCCCCTCCCCCGCAGTTCCAACCCACCTCCTGCAGGGGCGTGGCTCAATCAAAATCTGGGGCGCCCCATGGAACGTTGCCAGATCGGAAATATAAGAAAAGGGTCGAGAACAGTGAAGGTGAAAAAAAGGATTTATGGTAAAAAGTTACAATATTGAATTTTCGCTAACTCTGTTGAAAAGAAAACGAATGTTATTGAAAGAACTGAAGCGAAAACAGAAATAATGATTCCGTACCAAAGGGGGATATCTGAATATCTTAATCCCCCCTAATGGACGTATCTCTGTGTCTGAGGAAAAAGAAGTTCCAAACTTGATGAGAATTTTCCTTTAATTGGAAAGACTGGAAATGACAAGCTTTTAAAGACTTCAAGCAAACAATCTTTTTACATTAACCCCCCCCCCCCAACTTAAGTATTTTTAAAATATGCCTACTATACTGATATAAAAAAGAAGCGAATTTCAAACAGTACTGCTAGAGAGTGGACAAATGGCTACAGCCTTTGTCTTCGGTACCAAAAATTTGCGGGTTCGAGCCCCTTGATTGACGTGGTTATTTGTAGCATATCGGGTTCAGCCTCAAGCTATAGTTCTTGGCCTGTTTAGCCTTCTATTGGAGAATAAATACCTTTGCACTAAAAAAAAAGGCTCACTGTAGTGTCACGTAGAACCTCGTGGAACAACTCCTAGCAACACAGAAATTCAAGAAAACATCTGTTGGGATCAAAAAACAATCCGTGCGTTCCCCATCGAGCTTTAACATTATCTGGTCTGGGGTCTTAAGCCGCACGTCTCGTCTTTCCCGAAAGCTTGGGGAAATCTGTGTGGTAAAATTCATCGGCTACCCTTGTGTAAAGCTATCTTTTCGTGGCCATTATTCAGAGTTTCTGACGCTAAAGAAGCAATTTCACGTAACGACCCATTGGATCGAGGTCTGTCATCGTTGAGCTAATCCCACGGTTCCTCTCTCGAAAACAAGCATTTCTGAGAAGACCCTCACGTCACAGCCAAGGAATTTTCAGCAAGGTATATATGGAGACCGTGTGTTTTTTGAGGAGAGTCCCATTAAGATCTGGACCAGGAGCGGCTGTTCGAAACTTTGCCTCCAGGAAAACTAAATTAGTTGGGGAGAGAAGCCGCTATTAAAATCTTTTGTACCAGACTTCACGTTCCGATGTAAACTGTTCAATTCAACATTTAAGCTGTTAAATTTTGTTCAAATTAAATTTGTTAAGTTTTGTTTAAATTTTGGCCTGTTTGTTTTAATCATCAGAATCATTCCGGCATTGCTTGCTGTTTCCCACGAAATCAATCAAAGGCCTCAGTTACCCGCCAGAAGACGTTGCACACTTTCCACAAAATGGTGCCTTCTATACTGATCCTACCACATTTATCTACAACACTGAGTTTGATATGTGCCCCAGAGAAATAGGTATCTGTAAAAAAATCCCTAACTTAAGTATTTTTAAAATATGCCAACTGTACTGATATAAAAAGAAGAAATTTTTTCAAACAGTATTGGCAGACAGTGGCCAAATGGCTACAGCGCTTGCAAGTTAATTTTTCTTTGTAGTTCTATTCTAATTTTTAATTAAATAATTAAATAATATATACATTTACCTCAGACTCTCCACGACCCCTTCAAATTTTTTAGCGACTCACAGTTTGAGCACCACTGCCCTAAAGTGCTACGACACACCGGTTGGTAATCACTGCTCCTCAAAAGTAAATACAAAACTCCTCAAAATTTTACGCAAAATAAAAGCTATTTTTTCCCCTTTATTAACATTTGTGTACTCATAAGTAAAGAAGAAACTGGCAAAAGACACACGCATTACCGAATCAAAGACTCTGACTTGCAAGTAAATTTTCGTTTATAGTTCTATTCTAATTTTTACCAAGTTTTTATTAACTCGCTTTCTTGTTTGTGTGTTTGTCCAGTACAAATCTTGCAATCGATTTTTAACTAACTTCCCGACTAGCTAGACATTTGAAACTTTTAGAATAGCTCAGAACACGATGACAAGGCATTGTTTTAATACTTTTAGCGATCTTTAAGCAGAATTGAATTCATTTTCAGTTAATTTTATTTTGTATGGAAAGTTAGTTCGGAAAAAATCCGCAAGGTGGCGCTTCTATCGAATTCAATGCTACACTTTTGCGTAACGGCGTTTGACGATTTTGAAAACAGAATACATGTGAATTTAGTTTGTTTACAAGAATATTGTGCGAGAAATTAAAAAATATATATATAAGTTAGCAGTTTATAAAGTCTGTGGATAGTGGAAACGACTAAAAAGTGATTAAAATTAAATAAAACAAAGTGAAAAAGAATAATTAAGTGAAGGTTTGTGCAATTAGTTTATATGATTCAACAGAAAATTTAAAAACGTGGTATATAAAAAGATATTTTTATCTTGTAATTATTAATTAAATGATTAAATAGTATGTACATTTACTTCAAACTCCCCACGACGCCTTGAAATTTTTTAGCGACTCACAGTTTGCTACACCACAGCCCTAAATTGCTACGATACATCGGTTGGGAATCACTGCTTCTCAAAAGTAAATACAAAACTCCTCAAAATTTTATGCAAAATAGAAGTCATTTTTTTTCTTTATTCACATTTGCGTACTCATAAGTAAAGAAGAAACTGGCAAAAGACACATGTATTCCGGAATCAAAGACTCCGACTTGCAAGTCAAAACGTTTACATCCTGTTAGTCACCTTCAGCCGAAAACATTTACAGCGAATAGACACGAAATAGCTTTGACTTAATTTTCCTTTATGGTTCTATTCTGGTTTTCCAGACTTCAAAGGCACCGAACCCTAGAATAGAAAAACTATTTTTCTCACGAAATCAAAAGAACACTTCCGTTCACTTCACGCTTCGGCGATTTGGAGGGTGGGAGAAGAAAATTAAGTTTCGTTTTATTAAGTTTGTAGCCAGTTTTTGAGAGAATTACTTTTAGCTACGTACGAAGAAAAAATTGTGTTATAAGTTTTTGTTAGTTTAGTTTAGTTTTCCTCTACTTCATGCATCAGGACTTATGTTAGATATATTTTGATTACGTAACAAAAGTCAAATACGTCTTTATTTGATGTTAGGAAAAATGTTATGTTATATATATATATATATATATATATATATATATATATATATATATATATATATATATATATATATATATATATATATATATATATATATATATATATATATATATATAGTGAAACTTATCTAGGCGGCCACCCCTCGGAATGGCCACTTATTTTCGGAATCATTACTGGCCTAAAAGAAGTTTCACTCTCTCTCTCTCCCACGAGAGTATATATATATATATATACATACATACATACACACAGTGAAACTTCTCTAGCCGGTCACCCCTCAGAATAGCCACTTACTTTCGGAACCATTACTGGCCTAAAACAAGTTTCACTCTCTCTCTCTCACGATATATATATTCGTCAAGGAGTCACCTACTTTGACGAATCACTCCAGTTTTTGTCTTTTTTTCTTTAATATGAAAGAAATAATGAAAGATTAACGGAAAAATTACCTAATTTTTTGAGCATAAGGGTATACTAGCGAGAAATTAAACGAAACATAATTGCGTAAAAGGAAAACGAGAAAGATTAACGATACAGATTTTAGCTGGTTATTACACATGCATAGGTTAGATATGTGCGAGATTGTGACAGTCGAATATATATATATATATATATATATATATATATACATACGTAAAGAGATGCAGGTAAATTTTGAGGTCTTATGAAGACCACCACAATAATGTCAGAGGTCCGAGTTAGACTAGTGGTAGCGCGTCGACTTTCGTTCTTGAGGGTGATCGGATCGAATCCCGGCAAGGGTAATACCTCCGTGTATATGACAGATATGGGCACGTTAAATCCGTAGATCGCAATGTCCCTCTGTGAGGTCGGAGGGTGGGAGAGGGTGCGATCCCCCCCATATGTCACGCCTGGGGTTGATCGGTCAAAATTGAGATGGCACCTGATTAAATCGGACTCCGACCCTTGTGGTGCCATTATAAAAATGATTCGCACCTCTTGACCCTCTAGTCTATATGGACTTCGCCTAGAATATCTCCGGTCCAGGAGGCATTAGAAACAACAACAACAACAACAACTACTACTACAACAATAAAATCAGCAAAGTTAGACTTTACAATATTACAAAAACGTCAATTCACTGTTCGACATTCTGATCTAAATGAGAATCGATAAACGAAACAGAACATGCCGTAATAGTGTCTCTGCTTTGAAGACGAGAACAAATACATAATACTGTCTGTACAAAAACAAAACTCAAAAAAATTTCAGACAGCTTTAAGCCGAGAGCAATAAGATTCCTCCTTCCCGAGCTCACCACAAAATATAATGTTCAGTTTTTAATTCATTATCCTCCGAAAACAATACGTCTGCACCGAAGAGAACATTTCTGATAGCCGAAATGTTCACCTTAACTCCCCCGGGAGAGTCTGAAACCTTCTGACAATAATGCATCCTGTCTCACACCCCCATACCTTTGTCGACTACTTATGCAACGAAGCGACCGAATTACATTCACTGGCGGTCATAATTCCATCGTCGGTAGGAGGGGGGGGGGAACACATAACACACTTCATCCCCTCTCCCCCCCTTTTCGTCATACAGGTAATTCGATGGAGACTCAGACTTGCAGATGAGAAAATTGCATAAGACGGTGTGCTTTATTGCATAGCCGGGAATAAAAGAGTTCTGGCGTCATGATGTGGAACAATATCTCCGAACTGAATATTTGTGCGTGTTCTCTTTATGATTCCGGAACAAGTTAATCCCTAAATCAATTCCTGTACGTAATTTGCAGTCTGCAGCAAGGAAATAGGAGATCTGAATGTACGAGACAGACAACATGAATAAATACAAACCTTCACATTTCATTTACATAATATATATTCCATAACGTAGTTTATAAATATATTTATATATATATATATATATATATATATATATATATATATATATATATATATATATATATAATATATATATATATATATATATATATATATATATATATATATATATATATATATATATATATATATATATATATATATATATATATATATATATATATATATATATATATAATACAATATACAATATATATATATATATATATATATATACAAACACACCCACACACGCATATTTTGTATTCCATAGAAACTAAATTTCCTTAATGTTATGTAAATCTGATAAAAAAACGTATAGGATAGTGAATTAAGTGTTTAAATTTAATATAGATATTTCAAATCTGTTTTCTTTATATAACATCTTTGAAATGTAGAATGAATGAATAAATAAAAGATAGATTTTTATAAACGTTTGTGTTAAATTTCTCAAATTGAAAAATCTCTAGCTTCCGTAGAAATTAAAATGTTTATTTAATCCGTTGATCAATCGGTGCCAGACGTTGTAATAATTTTCCAGTCTGTAAATGCGTGTGTCCGGATTTAACATCTGTTCTAGCATTATCATAAATGAATATTTTTAAATTATGCTAAACCAGCATCCTTTCATATTCAAATTAAGAATATAATCGTCAGGGTAGCATAAACGTACGGTGCACTTTTCTGTTGGTTGGGAGATCTGTGGTTTGAACCCAGCGTAGTAATTCATTGTTACAAAAGTACACAAACTAAATCAGGGACACTGGAACTGAGGCCTACCAAACTTTTATGTGCGGCTCGAAACGCTCACACCGATTAACAGGCAGGTGCTTTTGTAAACAGAATTCTGGAAATTCGTTCCTGAAAAAATACAAAACTGTACAAAAATATGCCACCTGCTGCTCACGTTGTTGGCATTAACGTATCTTTATGAACCATCCAATTCCAAAGTGAAACATGCGAAGAACGTGTACAGAAATCCGCTTACTGATTCTTACCTTGATTACGTATTGAGCAAGTATAAATATAATTTGTCTAAAATAGTCAAATGTTTGTCTCAACATTAAAAGAAAAAAAAAATCCCACTCATTTTTAAATAAGCCTTTGAATATATTTAAGGTTTTTAGTTTTATTTTTCACATAATTTGTTTAATGTACTATACTGCTTATCGTAGCAAACATATGCAGTAAAACCCCGTTTATATGGAACTCGTTCATCTGGATCTCCAGATAATCTGGATCAGATTTGTAGACATTGTTTTTATTTAATGTTCACATTAGATAATAATTTTTAACTATGATAGTAAGAACGTAACTACAAGTACGCCAAATATTCGCTTTTTAGTTTGAATCAGTGTAAAGTTCCTTCATAGGTTGTACAATAAATTACAGTAATAAAAAGCCTTTTGTCGAGTTTAAGAAAGCTTTACTAGACTTAATAATTCTTTGTTAAGAAATGATGTGAAAAGTAATTTTTATACTTTTTAATGTCTTGTAAACAATACTATGCAGTTTTGTTACAAAACATAGTTTTTTATAGTAATAAACGGCAATTCTGCTTAGTTAAGGATTTTGTTTTGCTTATTACCTATATTACCCGGATTATCCGGATTGCCTATGGTCCCAGTTAGTCCGGATAAACGAGGTTTTACTGCCTGAGAGAAAAAATGGTTCAGTATGGCTGGACTAAATAAACAAATAATCCCATCTAGCGGAGTAAGAGCAAGTTCAATAGTTCACAAAGCCAACGGTGACCAATATGGTTTTTTTCTAACAGACAAAATGTCTCTTGAAAATACTAATATATTTCATCTTTTTTAGGGCTACACAAATACAAACTAAACAATCAGATAAACAATCAGATAAACCTACCTGGCGGTCATTAGCGGAGAAGTACGCAAGTTCAATAGAGTATAAAGCCAACGACGTCCAACTTGGTTTTTCCGAACAGACAAAATATCTGTTGGAACTACTAATATATTCCATTTTAATAAAGGCAAACAAATACAAACTAAACAAACAGATAGACCCATCTAGC
>OU015490.1:126593561-126598561 GCA_907164885.2 Dolomedes plantarius | reverse complement strand
GCTGTGAAATTTTGCTAACTTTTTCTCACGAATTTTGCTCACGATTCTTGAAATTTTATCGTACATTATAAATTAAGTTTGTTGATGATTTAAAAAAAATAGTTTTCAGTTTTATGAGTTACTAGCTGAAAACCCGCACTTCGCTACGGAGTACATTCAAATTAAATACAATGGTCAATGTATGCAATTAATGCCAATATATATATATATATATATATATATATATATATATATATAATAAATTCGACGATCAATGTATACAATTGATGTAAAAAAAACAAAAAAATATATTTATAAAAAAATTGTAAGGGATATTTTTATAGACAAAATAATGTAGAAGAAAATATTCAAATTAAATCTAATAGGACTTACTAAAGAATATAGTACAGTTAATATAGTACAGTTTGAGGAACATAATATCTTTTACTGTAATATTTTTTTGGATATAAATTTTTTTGATTTTAATATTTTTTTGGATAATGTCCAATCGTCTGCCGCATTAGCAAGAAAAAAAATTTTTTTTTGTCTATTTAGTTGTTATGCACATGATGATAAATTTATTTAAATCACCAGAAAAAGAAATCACGTTATCAGACTGTAATAAATTAAATTCTTAAAATGAATTTTTAAAAATTCCCCAAAAATCAGAAAATGGAGGTAATGATTCGAAAGAGAACTCATTTTAAATGAATTTTTATGATCTTTCTTGTGATATAAATTTTATAACCCTCAAATTATTATTTTAAATGCAAACTTAAAAAAAGTTACTAAAACAGCTTAAAAATTTAATTTAAAAAAATCTAAGAAGAATTTTTTTAAAATCTTTCTTAGTGCACCCCTACACTATAAGAAGAATCGCCATGCAAAATTTCAGCTCTTAGGTCCAGCGGTTTGGTCTGTCCGTTGTATGTCATTGAGTCAGTCAGTTACGGAACTGTTTAATATATATAGATTATCTAGACAATACAAGGAGGAAAATATTTCTGGTTATAATATTGTGCCTTTCATCGTATTTGCTTGGAGAATATTTTTTTTTTCAAGCTCTCTGAAATAAAGTTATGCATTTCTGTTTCTCTGATTAAACAACACTGATAGGCTGATTATAATAATCAGAAGTATTTTCTTAATTGTTATCTGTTCCTTGACCGGCAGTATATCACATCAAGTCCAGAATGGTTATTGGGCAGAATGGTGCGGCTCCGGTCTTGAATAGCACCACAAGGGTCGGAGTTTAACTTGGCTAAAGGGCCGGTCCAGTAATTTTGAACCGAGTCAAGTGGCGAGACCGGTACACTTGACCCCACACCTCCAGAAGTAAATTTTGAGAACTTGGAGGACATTCAAGCCACGACAGATTTTTCGTGCACCAACCACCATTAGCGTACAAGGCGATGGATTTGTCAGCGACAGGCATCGAACCAGAAGCGTTCAGATCACTGGCTCGTTGCCTTTGTCAGCTGGGCCACCGCGCAAAACTGTTATCTAGGTAATATGAGTTATTACCAAGGCCAATCTAGGTAATATGAGTTATTACCAAGACTAATATCGGTAATATGAGTTACTACCAAGACCAGTCTTGGTTATATGAGTTATTACCAAGACCAATGTCGGTAATATGAGTCACTATCAAGACCAATGTCGGTAATATGAGTCACTATCAAGACCAATGTCGGTAATATGAGTCACTACCAAGACCAATCTAGGTAAAATGAGTTACTACCAAGACCAGTGGTTCGCAAACTTTTTTCGACCACGAACCATTTTCTTTAAATAAAAAATCAATTGACCCTAATGAAATTTTCTTTTGCTACTAGCAAATTTTTAAAAAAAATAGAAAAATGCTAATGCGTTCTTCAATTAGGTAAAAATTAACAAAAATTTAAATTATAAAAGAGCATGATTTCAGAATTATAAGCGTATATTAAAACACCGAAAATTATAAACTTCATCTATTTATGTAAAACTAAAATTAAAAAAAAAAAAATTAATGAGAAGGATGAGCCTGGACCTGGGATAATATTTTCTCAGCATTTGCTGAAGTATGTGAGAGTGCTACTCTCTTATCTTCCGAATTAAGTATCGATCGTTGTTCGGTTTGTACAGCAAAATTTTTGAAAACATAGTCTCACGCAGACAGGAAGGAGTAACTGGAAGCGATGGAAAGTATAACCCTTTTTCTGATGGATATTTTATTGTAAAGCTGTTTTACACCTTATTTAACAATACAATTTCATATTTTTTAACACATAAAACATAAATAAAAACATTAAATTGTGTAATTATAGAAAATTTACAGCAGGTTTTTTAATTAAATAATTCAATATGATTTACATTTACTTCAGACTATCTGCGACACCTCCAATTTTTTTCGCGACATTTGGGCACCACTGACTTAGACAACACAAACAGAAAAAATCTAGGTAATATGAATTATTGCCTAGGCCACACAAGTACGGTAATATCTACGTAATATCGGTTATTACACAGACAACACAAGTTGGAAAATACCTCGGTAATATGAGTTATTTTTCTAGACCAAGGGTGGCCAACTTTTGTGTCCATAGATCTACTTTTTATCTTAAAAATGTGTCGCGATCGACTTGTTGTCATAGGCGTAGTCTAAGTGGAGAGGGGGGGGGGGAAATACATACTATGTTTATACCAATGGCAAACCCAGGGGGGACAAGGGGCCCTGCCCCCCCCCCCATAGAGATAGAAATGCATTATGAATATTGATTTTGCATTATAAATCTTTTTATCCGTTCATCTCGGCCCCCCATGCATTTTAAATAATTTTATCCGTTCATCTCGCCTCTCCCCCCCCCCAAGAAAAATTCCTGGGTGCGCCACTGGTTTATACACTGTGTTTCATTACGAGGTGCACTCTCGCGAGCTATGGGTATATAAGCAAAATGTATGTTCAAACACACGTATCTATCTACGTGAAAAACAACATACATAACGGGCCAAAAAAGTCACGCCCAGGGGAATTAAAACAACACGAGTAATTATTGACAATATTTGTTCAAATTCGCTACAGATAAAGACAGATTTAGAATTTATTACGTTAACATTAATGGGAAGACTGAGTTTGCATGTCCCTAACCAAAGAATCATAATTACGCGTATATCAATGGCAATTTTCTTACGCTTGGAAAGCACGGGTTCCATGGTATACGTTCGGTTTCAGACTGAATTACAGTCCCGGTCTAGTGCAGTGTAAACAGAACCCTTACTGCCGCCCTAACTAGGGTCCTAAAGTAGTGCTCTATTTATTACGTAGTCTAATCGGTTTCTAAGTTAAGACATCGCGAGCGATCGACCAAAATCGGCTCCGCGATCGACTTGTTAGCTACCCCTGTCCTAGACCACACAGTTACGGAAATATCTAGGTAATATCGGTTATTCCATAGAAACACAAGTTGGAAAATACCTAGGTAATATGAGTTATTTCCTAGACCGCATAAGTACGGAAATATCTAGGAAATATCGGTTATTACATAGACAACGCAAGTTGGAAAATATCTAGGCAATATACTTGTGTGGTCTAGGTAACTGTGAGGATTACCTAGACCACACAAGTGGGAAATAATTCTGATTATAAGAACTTGCCTTTCAGTATTGTTTTAGTCAGTGAAACATGCATTAAGGAATATATAACTTTATTTTACAGAGCTTGGAAAAACAAATTGTCCTTCAAACAAATACGGTGTTTCACAGCAAGGATGCTAGTTTGTCTGGTGTTGCAATCGACTGTCACGTTCGATTACACTTGAAGGGTTACAATCACAAGAATAGTTCAGTTATAAGAAAATAACTACTAAAAATAATCTAAAAATATAATAACAAAAACAAAACCTTTAATATTTCACAGTAAATAAAAGTAAAAAAAATTCGATTTAAATTTCTCATGCAAAAATTGATGAAGAAAGCGATTTTCGTTTAGAAATTTGAATCCAACCTATTCAGAGTGATTTGGAAAGTGTCATGCAAGAAGAAAGATCGAAATTACAGCTTTTCTAATTCAGATGTCGAAATTAAAAAAAGAACTCTCGCTTCTCGGAAAAACCACGGGATTTCACAACACAACCTGAATTACAGAATGATACATTTTCTAATACGCATCACAAGGGATTTTGTGGTTCCAGTATCGTCGTTTCAATACACAAGTTTTGAGTTACACTCGTTCCATCTCCCACATACAGACCAGAAAAGGAACAACTATTCAACGAATCAACTTTCCGGAATTAATAACGTGAGCCGAACCCTATTCCATCTTAATAACACAGACCCGAAAACAATTACCTCTAATGCATTTCCCGTAAGATTGCTCGCTCAGCAGAAATTTTACAGATGAAACTACAGAAGCCAACCCATTTTTCCCTGTAGCGAGTGGGATGGAATTATAGGGAGGTGTGCCTCCTAGAAAGGGTACGACTGACAGTCATTTGGAGTTATAAAATAAATTTTTATTCGGGAGCGTAGAGGCAGCTATCTCGTGCTATCGGATTTCTCCCCGAGACAAAAATGTACTTAATTGTCGGTTCTGAGTATATCCGGTAATGTAATATTATTTAATGCATTTTGAATACCTGGGTATATAGCAGTAGGAATAATATTACTCTCTATAGTATTTAAGTGTGTATAAATAAATAAATAAATAAATAAATAAATAAATAAATATATATATATATATATATATATATATATATATATATATATATATATATACATATATATATATATACATATATACATATATATATATATATATATATATATATATATATATATATATATATATATATATATATATATATATATATATATATATATATATAGTGTATACAAATGGCATATACAACTGTAAATATAGTGCATTGGTAACATAATAATAATAATAATAATAATAATATAATTTTATATATACAGTGAAACCTCTCTAGCCGGCCACCCTTCTGAACGGCCACTTTGTTACGGAACCATGATCAGCCTTAGAG
>OU015490.1:126358561-126588561 GCA_907164885.2 Dolomedes plantarius | reverse complement strand
TCAATTCAAATTCTCCTTAAAGATTGCTAGAAGTATTAAAAGAATGCACTGGCATTGTGTTCTGAGCTATCCTAAAAGTTTCAGATGTCTAGCTTGTCGGGAAGTTAGTTAAAAATCGATTGCAAGATTTCTACTGGACAAACACACAAACAAGAAAGCGAATTAATAAAAACGTGGTAAAAATAGCGTAATACATGCCGCTTTTGGAGTACGATTTTTAACCAAAATTATAATCTGCATATTAAATATCCAATAACTCATAAGTACTTTATACGAATTTCTTACGAGGTTTGATACCACTACTTCTCTAGACAGCATATCAGAAATTTAACCCATGCCGGGAAACTTAAACAGTGTAATATATAGCAAGTTTGCATTTTACAGATGAATATAATTCCTAGAAAAATAAGAAAAGAACAGTGTAATATGTATGCTTTTGGAGTACAAATTTCATCTCAAATTACAAATCGTGGCAATTCTGCACATTAAATGTTCAATAACTGCTAATTAAATCAATAGAAAAATTATTTTTCACAGGTTTCGACAAAATTCTAGATAACACATCGGGAATACGATATCCAATATCCTGAAACTGCAGCAGTGCGACAGACAGCAAGTTTGCATTCAGAGATAAATATTCCCCCAGTAAAAATTTAAAAAAAAATAGTGTAACATACACTTTTGGAGTACGAATTTCAAACCAAATTACAAATCGCGACCGTTCTACAAATTAAATATCCAGTAAATGATAATTTCTTACAGGTTGGATACAATTCTAGACATCTCATCGGTTATAGAATTACACAGATAGGGAATCTACAACTATGTGCTAGATAGCAAGTTTGCATTAAGGGTTCAGGTACCTTTTAAAAGCTAAAAGACTCGATAAACGTATCTGTATTTTCAATTATCAGTAGTTATGGAAATCATTTATTCAGAAATATAAAACTTATACTGAGATAAACACTCTTTCTTCTTTAAAAATGTGGCTCTAAATTTTTCTAGCTTCAAGAGACATTTTTTAATTGTTTAAAATTTCAACAATTCTTTTTCATTGTTACGTTATCTGTTGGCTAGAATACCATCTATATAAACAAAAACTTTGTCGGTAAGGGAACAATTCCGGATAGACCGTTTGCGATATATGGCATCCGTTATGAAATTTGGCCATGTTTGAAAATATCGAAATCAGTGTATATATATATTTTTTTTCATGAAAGTACATAAATGCTACATATTTTGGAAAGAGCTTTAAAAACTGATACTATTTTCTGCGTACACTTATTCTGTTACTTTAATAGTTTTAGAGATATTTCAATTCTAAATGCCTACTCCACCGAACAAAACGTAACCGCCATGTTTTACGATGTAAGCACAGCGTGATTCATTCACAGCGTGATTCTCTCTAAAAAATTAATCACTTCAAAGAAATGTTTCATAATGTGTCTAATTTTTAATTATTTTTCTATTTTTAATATTTTTAATTAAAACTTTTTAATCATAAATAGATCGTTTGAAGATGTCCTGATTTTGGGGGGATTTTTTGGCAATTAAAAGTGAAAAAAATTTAAATTCAAGTGAACTGTGATTCGAGTGTCAAGTGATTCGATAACTGGACGAAGCCCGAGCATAGTCGGGCAAAGACCGGCTAGTGAAATATAAATATAAACATGCATAATTAACATAACCAAATATTAAGTCATTCCTATCATTAAAAATCATAATTACAGTAAAATTTAATTAATTTTTTTTTTTAAATTAAAATTTTTTTTTTAAATTTAAAACTTTTAAAATAAAACTTTTTTTTCCATGAAGAATTAAGAATTCTGTTTTCAAAGTTGGTCAATTTTAAGATATATTATATAACTTTATTTTAAAACTAATGTGTATATTCATTATGTAAGTTATTCATTGCGCAAGGACATAACATTGTAAAAAACGATTGAAAATTTATAAAATTCAAACATTCTCTTCTAGCTAGAAAATATTTCGAGCCATATTTATAAAGAAAGTGTTTAACTCACAGTAACATTTCCATATTTCAGAATTAATGATTTTTATAGCAGCTGATGATTGAAAATAAAGATATCTCTGTCGAGTCTCTTAGCTTTTAAAAGGTACTTGACCCCTAACAGATAAATATTCCAGGAAAAAAAAGTAAAAAACACAGTACTACATACACTTTTTGATTACGAATTCCATCCTAAAGTATCAATCGTGACCATTCTGCATATTAAATACCCGATAATTACAAGATAAAAATAACTTTTTATATACCATGTTTTTAATTTTTCTGTTGAATCATATAAACTTGACAATTCTATGTATTAATATATACTTTGTTAAAAATTTTTTGATGAATTATCCCATCAACTTGAAAGAAAATGATCAAATGCGTAATGAAGAGGTATCAAATGCGTAATCAATTGCGCTTAACTTTTAGTTCCCGTCCCGGCCGATAGAGGGCTGCACTATTCTACAAAACAAAATTAACTGAAAATTAATTCAATACTGCTTAAAGATGGCTAAAAGTATCAAAAGAATGCATTGTCATTGTGTTCTGAGCTATTCTAAAAGTTTCAAATGTCTAGCTAGACGGGAAGTTAGTTAAAAATCGAATGCAAGATTTGTACTGGACAAACACACAAACAAACAAACAAGAAAGCGAGTTCATAAAAACATGGTAATAAATGATAACCAACTTATAAGAATTTCTCACAGAGCTGGACTCGGTTCTAGACAGACCATCCGTAATATGATAACCCCCATCAGGTAACTACTTCCATAACTTTTCCCCCAATCCTTACTGTTGAATAATATATCTACTCGTTATTAATGGCACATCTTTAACGTAACAGAAAACAAACTTTCCCCGGACGCTTCGATGAATGTGGTGATATATTCAGTGACTGTAATGTGAATTAGGTTTTTCGGCACATTTGCCTTTCGCCAAGAATTACGGCCCCCGTTTTGTTGCGGGCTTCATTCTGCTTCCTTGGAACCAGATCGAGTTCAAATATCCTAATGTCAATGTGTCGGCGGAATCGATAGACATAATCTTTTGTTTGACAAGGGATGGAGAGAAGGGATCGCAGAGCAGAAACAGAGACATCTCGCGGGATGCTGAGCTCCTTAAGACGCCATTTTGGGGCTACAAGGTGTAGCCATTCTCAGGAGAAAATCATTACATTGGGGGTGTAGATATATATTGTATTAATATTTTTATGCCATTAATAATCAAGCAATGTTAAGGCTGCTGTGTACTAACCCTATTGGATTCGCTCACCGCAATGTTAACCTATGGAGAAATTTTGTCCAAGGATTGCCAGCTTGGATTTAAAAGATTTTTAAAAAATTGTACTCCTTAATAGAGAAAGAAATTATCCATCTTAGTGCATTTTTCTTTTTTTTAAAAAATGCAAATATTATTTTGAGATTTAAATTATTCGGGGAAAAAATCTGGTATAGTGTGCTTTAAATGCTCTATAAATTCATTTGGTGGGCGAAATTTATAAAATGTTTAAATTATATATATATATATATATACATATACACACACACATATATAGTATATATATATATATATATATATATATATATATATATATATATATATATACCGGGCGGTCATAAAGAAACTTTGCCGATATATGGACCTCTAGTGGCCGTTCCTTTCAACCTATCGAGATGAGATTTCAGTTATAGTTATTCAGAGGTATGAGCTCGGGATTCTGTGAAAGGCAACCAAGTGACACTCACGGTTACGGTTATAGGTACAGAAACTTGAAATTTTCACATGGCTACACCCATTTTTTCCCATAGCAAAATGCTCAACGCATGCGAAAACCGTAAAATGCGTTAGAACGGTACTTGTATCACAAAAAACGGACGCTTTATGCACGCTCAAAAAACAGCTCTGTGAACGGCCTACAAAAACGATATATGGACCTCTAACGGCCGTTCCGTTCAACCTATCGGGATGAGATTTCCGATATAGTTATTCAGATGTATGAGCTCGAGATTCTGAGAACGGCAACACAGTGACGCTCACGGTTACGGTTATAGGCGTAGAAATTCAAAATTTTCAAATGGCAACGCCACTTTTTCCCGGCGCAAAATGCTCAAAACCCTAAAATACGAAAACCCTAAAAAGCGTTGGAACGGTACGTGTATCACAAAAATCGAACGCGTTATGCACGCAGAAAAAAAAAAAAAACAGCTCTGTGAATGGCTAACAAAAAACACGATCAGAGAGCTTTTTATCGGTTTTCTACGCTGAATATCTGGCGAACGGCGTTCTGTGATTCGTTTCTAGCCTCTGTCATATGCAAATTTCCTCTGTGAGCCCCGATCGTGTCTTTGTTGGCCGTTCGCAGAGCCGTTTTTTGTGCGTGCATAACGCGTCCGTTTTTTGTGATACACGTACCGTTTCAACGCTTTGTAGGGTTTTCGAATGTGCTGAGCATTTTGCGATGGGAAAAAGTGGGCGTTGCTACTTGAAAATTTAGAGTTTCTATACCTATAACCGTAACCGTGAGCGTCACTCTGTTGCCGCTCTCAGAATCCTGAGTTCATACCTCTGAATAACTATAACAGAAATCTCAGCTCGATATAATGAACGGAACGGCCGCTAGAGGTCCATATATGGGCAAAATTTCTTTATGACCACCCGGTATATACACACATATATACATACACACACACACACACATTATATATATATATATATTCTTTATTAAGCACTCTTGGTGAATGGGTAGTACAGGGCACGGCAGAAAGAATGTTCTGACTTGGAACGTCAATAACAAAAATACAAATGAAGATAGAGAAAGAAATCTTTTATACCTGAGGAAAATTAAAAAAAAAATTATTTATTATTAATTGTTATTTTATTATTATTATTTATTTTATTTATTTGTTAATTTATTTATTTGTAACCCCGGAATGTTCTTTCTGCCGCACCCTGTACAGACAGTTTTGTTGAGAAATATTTCCGAGCAAAAAGTACAGGCAAAAAGCAACCCAGTCTATCTGCTATCCGTTAGTAGATATATCGTGAATCGCTGCTATTTGTTTCAATAATGAAGTGTGCAGTCACAGAAAAGTATTAGAAGCGATGGGTACTGATCGATATTCGAAGAATCTCTTCGTGAAATATGATTGGAATTTATGAACCGACACTAAGCATTCCAGCGCTCTTAAAAGATACTGGAAAGGAAATTAAAGACGCAGAAAAAAAGAGATGGGAGTTCCGAAAATTGTTGGAAAAAATGAATATGGGTCAGAAATGTTTATATTCTTAATAAATACGTTCATTTGTGAGTGATTTTTTTTCTCCAAAATCTGTTTTTTCTATGCTTCGGTGCATTTTGTGAAGTTTATCATGCGTATATTCGTAAAATTTTAAAATCTCTTTAAAGTATTACTATTGAATTAATGAGTGAATCCCAATATTTATTTGTGATTTTCTTTAAACAGTGAATCAAAGTTTCAGTAACTATATCAGTTATTTATAAATGATCTTTATATAAAATTTTTTTATAAAAAACTATGAAAGCTAAAATAGGTTGACAATAATGAAAAACAGTATTTTAAATATGTTTGTATAGATCTTGCCGTTGTCCCTCGACGAATATTGTTAAGAAGCGTTCTTATTTTTCTATGAAAATACGTGCTTTGCCGGAATATTCAAGAAAATTCTCTTATATTTATTGAGTGAAAATTTGTTAAAATGCTTGTTTTAGCGAAATATTTTACAAAATGTTCAAAATTTTATGAAAATTTTGTTGATAATTATTATTATTCGGAATATTATTATTATGATCACGTGTAAGCATATTCTTACAAAAAAAAGTTCTTTTTGTGAGAAAAAGTTCGCATGCCTCGACTTAAAATGAGCCTGTGCTTTTACAATGGGATTGGACATTGATTTATGTCTTCGATCTTCAAGCGCTGGCTATACAGAAACATTGATTCAGGTCTACGGTCCTCAAGCACTGGATATAGAGATTCAGGCCTCTGGTCCACAAGCGCTGGCTATACAGAGATATTGATTCATGTTTACGGTCCTCAATCACAGGCTATATGGAGACATTGATTCAGGCCTCTGGTCCACAAGCGTTGGCTATACAGAGATATTGATCCATGTTTACGGTCCTCAATCACTGGCTATACGGAGACATTGATTGAGGTCTCTGGTCCACAAGCGCTAGCTATACAGAGACATTCATTCATGTCTACGGTCCTCAATCGATGGCTATACGGAGGTATTAATTAATGTCTCCAGTCCTTGATGAGTTAACATGTTCGGCCAGATAAAGTATATAGGTTTTATTGGCTTTATAAGATTAATTATAAAACGATAGCCTCTGATCTATTTAAAAATATTTACGAAGATCTTAGACTCGATTAAAAAACGCAAAAGTACAGGCAAAAAGCAACCCAGCATTTAAGGGGATACAGAAGGGAATTGAATAAGGGAAGAAAATTCATTGAATAATTACAGAACTAACGGGTGATTAATCAACAGCTGAAATTTCCAGCTGGCCAGTTGTGGTAGATCTATCTCGTTGAGCTGAGTTGAGTTGAGAGCTCTGTAGTCAACTTTTGTTACACAAGGGCTAAATATCCAATACTCTTGAAGAATTTTTCCCAATGTGTCATGAACTGTGCTTATCGTGACAACAGCAGCACAAAAGTTTTGCAAGTATTAAAAGGGTTCATTTTCTGAGAATGATACTTATTTGATGCACTATATTAACTACGAGTTACACTCATTATTCACCATCTCCTACGAGACATGGAAAACACTCATTCCACCAGTCTACTATTAACGAAAAAAAATTACAACTATACTGCCTTATCCAACCACTTAAGGTACAACTATTATTTATTTATATATATATATATATATATATATATATATATATATATATATGTCAGAAATTAATTGGGAAAAGAATAATTAAGTTAAATTTAAAGGGGGCTTCGAGATTAATCATTTTCGTGGAGCGAAAAAGCCACTGGTTTTCATATTCCTAGGACGCGTCGGGTAGAAAAAGTAGGTTATTCCCCGTTTCAATAATTGACCTTCGATTCGCGGTGGAATGAAGCTACATGCAGAGAATCTATTTTGAGATACTGTACAGGTTTGGCGGGAAGATGCTTCTAGAAAATTCTAAATTGGGCTCTGCGCACGTGCCATAAGAGTAGACGTGGAAATGAAACTTAGAATTAGTCAGAGAGAGCGGGAGTTTTCAATGAGTTCGGTCACGCGTCACGGGGATCGATATGATTTATTAGAATTTAGTTAACAGATTCAATCGGGTAGCTTAATTTTTGGAATAAACTCTTAATTGCAATTAACTCGTAGTTCTTTGCCACAAGCCTTTAATTCATTGACTGCTATAACTTTAAGAATTAGTTAGAATTAGACTAAGAAGGAGTAAGTTTGGATACAGGACGCCATATATATATATATATATATATACACACACTGGTGTCCAAAAGTTAAGCATAATCCGTAATGTGGGGAAGAATGTCAGTAAATATTGGTTAAATTGTTCAAAATCACTTGTTAAGAATCACTGTTTGAAGGTGAAACTGTGTGCATATTTAAAACATTTCAGTCGACCTCGGCATGCGCAAAACATGTTCGCACGTCAGAACGAGTATAAAACCGGTTCATGTGCCATACGGAGATCAAGCAAGTTATGGGCAATTGCTGTGCTGAGGAGCGAGTTAAACGTTCAAAAAGGCCGAAGGATGGCCCAAAGACGACAAATGGACGTGTGTTTGAAAGGAAGAATTATTGGAATGCTGGAATGTGGATGATCTAAAACCGAAATGTCTCAAATTCTGAATGTGCCTCAGTGTGTGATCTCAAGACTGTGGCAGAGGTTAAAAAGTACGGGAGATGTTACCGGACGACCAGTACAAGTCGACCAAGAGTAACAACCATTCGTCAAGACCGATATTTGGCAATAACTGCGCGACTTCAGAGGAACATTTGTTCCAGAGAACTATGTTAAGCGCTCACAACCGCCACAGGAGAGCGCGTTTCGAGGCAAATTGTTTACAGGAAACTCAATCATGCTGGTCTGTATGCTAGACGGCCAGCCTTTTGCATTCCGCTCAGGCCTGCGCATACACGCGCTAGTCTAAACTGGAGTTTAAAACATCAGCACAAGAGTTTGCAACAGTGGGCCAATGTGATGCTCAGTGACGAGACCCGGTTTACTCTGCAGACTGATTCTCGTTGAATAACGATATGGAGAGAACGTGGAACTCGTTTTCACCCAAGAAACATCACGGAAAGACATCATTTTCCTTCAAAGGGAGTCGTGGTGTGGGCAGGCATAATGCTGGATGACCACACAGACCTCCACGTCTTTGACACGGGATCTCTTACTGCTGAAAGATACAGAGACGAAGTCCTTGAGCTTTATGTTCACCTGTTTCGAGGAGCTGTTGGTCCTGGATTCATATTCATGGATGATTAAGCGCCTTATCACCGTGCGGTCCTGGTCGACAACTTCATTGAATCTGAAAATATCCAGCGAATTCAGTGGCCCGCTCACTCTTCTGATCTCAATACTATTGATCATGAGTGAGATATGCTTGGAGGACAAATTGCAGCCCTCCCGCACCCAGGAAACTCCGTTCCAGAGCTGGAAAGAGCTCTCCTCAATGCTTGGAACTCTTTGAGGCCACAACTCATTCCCACTCTCAAAGCACATATGGTCAATCATTGTGCAGCATGCGTGGCTACCAGAGGCGGCCCCACACATTATTAAAATAACCCAAAGAGATAAATAACCTTTTTATTTTAATTTTTTTTTCACTAAAGTATAAACTATTAATTTGCATTGTTTTCTTTGAAACTGTTTCTTTGGATAATAAAAGTGATTAATATCCTTCATTTGTATTGTTTTCTTATGGTATAACTGTATTATACTCGCATATCACGTTTCCCGCCATTCCGACTTAGATTTCCTTAAATATTCACATAAACATCAATTATGCTTAACTTTTGGACACCAGTGTATATTATATATATATATATATATATATATATATACATACATATATAAATATTTACACACACACATACATACATACATACATACATACATATTCATTCTCGGCCCGTATTCTTGGGGTACATGCTATCCCACCCCGTAAGGAAAAGGTTAATATAGCTTTCGGTTCATTAAATTGGCCATAAGTTCTCATAGAATGATCGCACGAATCAAAGCAAAGCAGTTTTAGAATCCTAAAACATTCGTATTTTAAATAGACCAATAAAAAAGAAATCCCGAATTTTTTGCACCAAAACAGCTATTTCAACATAGGCAGATTCCTTAATTTAAATCACGATTACAGGAGAGGACTACTTTCGGCGACTTACCCCTTAAACGAATCACGCGCACACCATATTCTACTAAGCCCTCATTACAGCGTCTTGGGCGCACGACAATTAAACTTAATCTTCAGATATTTAAACCGATGCTGAGAGTAGCCCCCTGTTATTAAAATACGGGGGGGGGGGGAAACTCCAGCAAACTTCCCCATTCGTCGCGGTATTTGTCTAGAACTCTTTAATACGTGAGACGGCAGCGGAAATTAGATTTTCGCCCACAAGAGGTGGAATTTAGAAAAGGAAATGCGTGAGCGGGTCTGGATATGTTCCGATTTGCGTAAATATCGAAGTTTTGTATGTGTGTGGGGGGGGGGGATGGATGCAGATGCTGAACAAACAGGGATTGGATAACATTTTCAGGCAAAATGTTACTGATAGACAAAATTCCCGGTTTCGGGATTGGAGGAATTTTAGCAAAGAGGCGAAATCGTTACACATATTTTGCAATCCCCACAATTATGCTGACACATACATACGCCCAGTCCTCTCACATTTGTGTGTGTATATAAATGTACATACAAACATACATACATATACACACACACATAAATATATATATATGTATTTAAGTATATACACATAAAAATATACGTATGCCCATATGTATATTCATATATATATATATATATATATATATATATATATATATATATATATATATATATATATATATATACATATACACATATATAAATTCAGTACTAATTTCATACCGATGCAAATACACACATGCAAAT
This sequence comes from Dolomedes plantarius, assembly GCA_907164885.2. NCBI lineage: Eukaryota > Metazoa > Arthropoda > Arachnida > Araneae > Dolomedidae > Dolomedes > Dolomedes plantarius. Next base: position 126,578,403 of record OU015490.1, on the reverse strand, counting down.
TCATACACAGGTACACAAATACAAATTCATATACATATACACACATGCAAATTCATATACATATACACACATGCAAATTCATATACATATACACACATATAAATTCATATACTTAAATTCATATACATATACATATGTACAAACTAATATTATATGTAAAATTTATGGATTAAGAGCAATTTTAAATTCTGCCATAAATTTTATTCTTTGCATAATCACTATCTCTTGCAGAACACATTTCAACTTAACCTCTTACCATCCTTGGATTCTTCAACAAAGTCGCAGTTTACAAATTTGCACGACGTTCCCCATTTTCCACGCATTCTTTTTATCCCGATGGTTACCACGTGAAATCTTTTGCCCACCCTGAGTTTTACTGGCTGACGTATTTCCTTTTTCTTATTCACAAACAGACTCCGGAATTAGATCATTCCCCAATAAACTATTGAACTATGAACTACTGAAACGTAAACACACATGTGAATCCTGTATGGCTGACGGCTCAAAAAAACCTATAAGAATTTTACATCGCGGTCTGAGGAGAAAGGAAGCGAAAAATCGACTCACTAGAGAATTTAGATTGAATTGAACTGAATTAAATTAAATTGTAGGGGTTTAAAGATATTTTACCAGATTTTAACGACCATTGTTACCATTTTAGAATCCATTGATTCTACTAAAAATTAATGAAGGTACTTTCTGTAATGTAGACATCTTTCCGGTGTTAAATAATATATTATTCCCACGTACACACATTTTATATTATATACCTATCTATGTACACTACATCTATAACTATCTGTATTACCTACCTTTATTTTATATATATATATATACACCGTATATTCTCCATATAGCGCAACCTTTTCTTGACGAAGCAACCTGAAATGTAGATGTGTGATGCTCTTATCTTTTGAAGTCATTCATTCGAAGGATTTTCCCAGGCTTTCGAACAATTGCATACTGAATTGACAAGCTATAAGGGGAACAACATGCGTGTCTGGGGGGAAATGCTTGAGGGAGTAAATAATTCCGAAATCAAGGTAAGAACGCACCTCTAACCCGAATGAATTCGCGGAATTAGGAGTCATGTTTTCTCTTTCAGGAACATAATTCTATGATGTGCCTGAAGATATCACGGAAGACAAATATGACGAACTATTCATGTTGTACGATAAAAAGTTCATAAGTTATGTTATTTCTTTTAAATAAACAACGGCATTTAGGTACATGTAGAAATCTAATTTTTGATGTTCATCTTTTCCTTATTTTTAAATCTATCATTTTTATAGCCGGCGTATAACGCGCACCCGTAAATTTCGATCTTATCTTTTGTACTAAAAGTGCGTATTATACACCGGAAAATACGGTATTTTATATATATATATATATATATATATATATACATCATTATCTCTATATATCCATATCTATGTCTATATTTATATATTTTCCTATCAATTTACAATATATCTATAACTATCTACATTAGGGTTTACGGGCTTGCGGTGGCCCTGTGGTACAGCGTGCTGGATTTTGGTACTAGGGATGCTCAGATCAAATCCCGGCGTCGCGCCACTAAAATACCTCCGTTTGTGTCGTCCCTTCATGTTGGGTAATCCTGGTCCGTCTGTAGGGTGCCCCGTAATAAAATTGCTAGCAAATTGCGGTGAATTATAGACGAATGTCTACACGACAAATGCCTACGCTAGAAATTATATATATACGAGCACATTTCAATTCATTTGTCGTAAAATGACGTCAGAGTTCCCCTAATTATAACATTCTAGACATTAAAAAAAACCCGATGCTGTTCATTATTATGTAAATAAAATGTTTCCGAACATGCTGTCTATCTATCGTGCAAATCTACAATTAGCAGAATTATTTTGACAATAGATCGTAACACTTCTCTCAAAGCATGACTTCATACTTTCCTATTTTTACAAAAGATTAGAATAATTGCCCGAGCAATCAAGTAAGTTTTCAATAATTACGTAATCTTTAATTTTTATATTTAAATACAAATTATTTTGATTGAAGATCGTGTTTCTCATAATTTGACTGATAATTTATTAATTTCGTAAGTAATTGAGAAGTAATTGTCAGAAGTCGCAAGTATATAATTATATATAATGCCTGTATGATTATACTTAATTACATACAAAAAAAACTTTTAATTACAATTAGCATACGTACTTTGATTTTAATTCATAACTATTCATTTACTTACTTTCAACTTTGTTTTGTCCGTTAATTATATTAAATTAATCCCAAAGATCTAATTAATTTCGTATTTTAACCTCTTCAAAAGTGAGTTTTTAAAACTTTTAACTTCGGTCTGAACTATGGTCTAGCAAGTAAGTTTTTCAATTAATTTTAAAGTTTTTCAACCTTGATTAATTTTAACTAATTGTTGTTTTTAAGTATTTTTTTCCTCTTTCATCAATCTTCGTTAGGCTGTAAGTCAATTTAGTGATTTGCTTCATTTTTGTCTGGTTTGTTTTTAGTTTATACTTTTTCACCCAACTTTTTTTTTCTGAATAATGGTATTCATGAGAGCTGTGAGAGTTTTAGCATACTCAGTTTTTAGCGTTGCTTTTGCTTACCTTACACCCCTTCTTTTTAACTAATATGGTTCATAATTTATATTATATATGCATGTATATATATATATATATATATATATATATATATATATATATATATATATAGTGTGTGTGTATGTACATAAATAAATAAATAAATAAATATATATATATATATATATATATATATATATATATATATATATACACGTATACACATAATCTTATACACATATACACTTATGCACACACACACACGTATAGACACATTTATATACTAATATATACATATATACTTATATGCCTAAATGCATACACATATGTACACATACTTATATGCTTATACATATTCATATATAAATATACATACTTGTATACACATATTTATATACGCATACACATATGCACATGTACATAAGTTTTAAAGAAATATCAAATGCCGTAGTGTGTGTTTATCCTTAGAATCCTACCTTCCAGAAAACAGTTCTTTGTTTAATGATAATGTTAACGCTTGTCAAAAGAAAGGCATCAATATATTTTATTTATTATGATCCCTTCACAATTCAGATTTTGGGCTCGATTTCTGTATATTCTATTTTTTCAATATATAAATATATAAACATAAACAAATAGAAGTAAAGTTTTACATACATAATCTATTCTTAAACAGCGATGCATTGAAAAATTTCAGATCTCAAAGTTCACGTCATATGAGTATTTAAAAGTACCAGTTAAAGATACCTTCAAGAGAACAAACGATGAATATTACTTATAAACATACTAGACTTAAAGCGAAATTTCTCATTATCAGTTTAAATAACTAAGAAACCAATATTCGCGACGAAACTGATGTTTTATTTCTTTTAACGAAATTTCTAATACACATACATTCAGCATTTCCATTTTTAATGATGGTGTCTCAGTAATGTTCCACCTTTGATACTGCTTCTCAAATGCAAATTCATTTTTCTAATTAGATTGCTCCGAGAGATTACTGAATTCAGAGGATTTCTAATGATTCGAATTAATTAAATTCAAAGTGATGAGAACGTTCAATGTTGATCAGGTTAGGACTCTCTACTATGCTCGTTCCACAGTTTGTTTTAAGAGTTGATTCAGAAGTTCTTACGCTATCGACGATGTACGAAGACAAATTAAAAAGAGTGAAGCCATACGTTTGTAATAGCATGTATAAGGGTGGGTGGTCCAATTGAGAGTGAGACTTTCCTTTTTTTCTGTAATGGTCTGTTTGTTGGAATATGTGGAATAATAATATTATAAAGCCATGTGATTTATAACTTGCTCAATTGTAATTTAATGGCATTAAAAAATATCAAATGAAATTATCATCACTGGTGTAGATGCATGCCAAGATGGACAGCCTTTGCGTCCATTGCGCATGCGCTTGGCGTAATATATGCAAGTTGGCGACAGGTGGAAGGAACGGGTTTTTCTGGACTCGCTGAGAAGACACTCTCGGTTCCACGGCGTTAGAGCTAGGTCACTTGTTTTCGAGGTATTGTGCTGGGAGTCATTGGAGTGAGGACTGGTAGGCTTAACGGCCATTTTCAACTTGGTAATTGTGTTTGCAGTCAAAGTCGTTTTTTTATAATAAATTAATTTCATCATGCAACCATCTTGTCCCGTTTATTCCTGTTAGTAATGTGAGTCCGAAATTTTCTTTCTTTCTTTATTAAAAGTGTTAAATTAATTCCTAGTGCATCCGAGCCACGTGGGGTAACTCATAACGTAATGGTGTGAGTTTCTTTTGTAGACCCAAATAAGTCTGATTATTTTATCTTTAGCTCTCCACTGTGAGACGCAATTCTGGGTTATACTATCAAACTACTATATTATTTCGCTGCTATTGTAACAAGTTAACTTTAATTCTTTACTTTTATAACGCAATGTATCTCTTGGCCACTTTCGATACTGCAACACTTGGTGCCGTGACCAGGATACATGGTGTGTAGTAATGATACATGAGTTACATATCCTCTACACGTAGTCGCTTTGTCGGCTCTAGCAATTGTTCCAATTCTTCACTAGATCTTCTGCTCCTCGTGGAGACGCTTGGACACACAATGTGTGCAAAAATTGCTGTACCGAAACTGCTCATGAAGAATGGTGTTCACATTTCCTTTACTTATGGAAGTTTTAGCAATCTTGAATGTGTGAAATAGGTGATTTTAGCTCACAAGCTTGTCCACGGCTGTAATCTATTCCATGGTGGCTGCCGAGTGTGCTTGACCAGATCTCGGCATGTCCTCCGTGTTCACATGTCCTGTGCGAAATCCCCGAATCCATCTGTCAGGGGTGGCGGCATGTCTGTCCGTTTCGTCTGTTGCTAGTTGTAGCCAAGCGGGAGTCTCGAATGACGAAAGTGAATCGTTACTTGTAAGGGGGTAGCTTACGTGGGAGAAGTATGAGAACAAGGAGTGTGTGATCGGACAGCTGACAAGATGCAGAGAGCTCGGCCAGTTCATATAATGTCTGTAATGTTAAAAGACGACCGATTTTACGTGTACCTAATTGATCCTATGCGATAAAACGAACCAAAAGACACGACACCATCTAAATACTGTATACCGTGACAGATATTCCCATACACATACTTCCTACGACGATAAATTTTGGCTGCAGTAACATCGTCTGCCGTCAAAAATTGAACAACCGCTCGCTCGGCCTGTTTGAAGGAATCCATGTCACGACCATAGGCAGTCATCTTGCTTAAGCACGTGCAAACAACACACTGACATTTCCCAAATAGCAACTTTTCTTCGTGACATTCCACTCTATATACTGACGCAAATGCACGGCTTTATTTAAATACTGTCTGTAATACGAAAGCTCACTTTCCTGTGGCCCAACCGTACAATTATCAACAGTGTCGACGACTGGTAAAATCATTTTTCCAACAAAAAATACAAAGTTGACATAACAGTGAGTTAATTTTTAGATCGTTGCATTAAGTATGAGAACGCTGAAGTAAATGCCTTTACATAGCTTTTCTTCAGCGGATATCCAGTAGAATGGTTTTGAGTGTAGGTTGTTTGTTTAGAACAGCAGTCTGAATTCGTTTTTTTTTCTGTAAGGAATATTGATAGAGGTTGCTTTGACCAAAACGAATTTCATCCGTGATTGCACTACTGCAGGAGTAAGACATTTTTTGGGTCGTTTAGGAAGATAAAACGTTTACTTTTTTCCATATATTTCTTTGTCAAATAATAATGACTAAGAAATAGTTTACATGAATTTTTACAAGTTAAATATTTAATATAGAGAATATTGGGAATACAAAATGAGCTATAATAGTTAAAATTTCAACGAATAGTTAACTCTAACTCACTCTCTCTCTCTTTATATATATATATATATATTACATTTAGGTAATTATTAATACTAAATTATCAAAGTGTTAGATTTTTTCCTATAATTTTTAATTTTCCTCTGAACTGTTTAAATTATTTAATAATATCACTACATTTGATTGAACAGTCCAGGGGCAAAATTTCGTAACCGAGAACAAAACTGTACCGTATTCCATAGAAGTATTCTTTTGGTTATCATGAACTATGTTAAATCAAATAGTCCTTAATAATCCACATATTACATTCAGATCCCTAAAAGCAGCGCCACGTTCTCATAATCCCTAGAAAAACCTCTCACACAGTTAAACAAATCAATGATATGGTATAAAAGAAAAGTACATAAAAAGCTTTGGATCTGATTAATTAGTTAAGACGACACTATTTTTCGCAAATAAAAAGTGAAGTTAATATTTTCTTTTTCATTGTTACCCTCCACAGAGTTAACTCTCTCGCTAAACCTTCAGAACTGAAGTGAAATGCGAGAGGTAGAAATGCAAACTCATCTTTCTAATTGAATTAGTGAGGAGAATACTGAATTAAACAGAGCTCTAATGACTCGTATTAATTACACTCGCAGAACGAAGACATGGTTTCGAGCAATTTCTCTAAAATGCAAAAGATGAATTTGATTATGACATGACCGCATTATGAGAGGAATATGAAAGTTAAATGAAACACAAATAATTCATGGATGCTCGGAAAAACTGAGGCAGACTGGTTGAGTCACTTGCCTGAAGAATTTGGACCACCTTTTATATCAAGGCACTGTATGAAAATTAAATGAAACAGGGATAATTTATAAATACTCTAAAAAACTGACAGAGTTACTTGTCTGAAGAATTTAGACCTATTTTTACATCAAAGCACTCTATGAAAGTTAAATGAAACACGATTAATTTATGAATGCTTGGTAAAACTGAGGCAGATTGTTTGAGTCACTTGCCTGAAGAATTAAGACCATCTTTTACATCAAAGCATTGTATAAGAATTAAATGAAACGTGGATAATTTAAAAATACTCTGAAAAAACCGAGACAGAGATACTTGCATGAAGAATTTAGCCTATTTTTACATCAAGGTATTGTATGAAAATTAAATGAAACACGATTAATTTATGAATGCTCGGAAAAACTGAGACAGATTCTTTGAGTCATAATTGTTATGACTCAATTGGGTCTGAATTGTTTGAGTTATGATTGTCTGAAGAATCACAACCTCTTATGCATTAAGGCATTCTATGAAAATTATATGAAACAAATAATTTATGAATACTTGGAAAACTGAGGTAGATTGTGTATCTTGTCTAAAGAGTTTCGAGCATCTTTTACATCAAGGCAATGTATTAAAACATTAATAATTTAAAAATACTCTGGAAAATTGAAATAAATTGCTTAAGTCACTTGCCTGAAGAATTAGGACCCCTTTTACATCGTGACATTGTACAAAAGTTAATTGAAAAAAATAATTTATGAATACTCTGGAAAATTGAGGCAGAATGTTTGAGTTACTTGCCTGAATAATTAGGACCTCCTATGCATCAAGGCATTCTTTGAAAATTATACATACACACACACACATACATACATATACATACATACATATACATACATACATATACATACATACATACATACATACACACACACACACATACACACACACACACATATATATATATATATATATATATATATATATATATATATATATATATATATATATATATATATATATATATATATATATATATATAAAATGTTCGTCGTTTATAAGCACGTTTTTCTTATTTAAAAACATGTAACAAAAAAATTGCGGTGTTTTGGAGGAGCCCGGAATGAATTAATGGCATTTCCATTCATTTCAATGGGGAAAATTGATTCGAGATAAGAGTATTTCGAGTTACGAGCTAAGTCATGGGACGAATTAAACTCGTAAGTGGAGGTACCACTGTATATATATATATATATGTGTGTGTGTGTGTGTGCAGAGAGAGAGAGAGATCGTGTTAAACTGGTACAAATAAAATTGGGTTTGAAAGTAAGGTTTCATATATATGTAAGAGATAATACACTTATCTAGTATACACGTCAGCCAATACTTCTGTCTAATGTATAAACATCTAACATTAACATAACCCAATAATTTCTTTTTTTCCAAAATCCTATTAATATGATTTACGAAAAATTTAGTCCACATCATTTCTCCATTTGTTCCTCGTACGTCAAAAGAAACAATAGAAAAAAACTCCGTTTAAGAGCCCGGATTCCCTCGTACGCCCGGGGATGTCACGAGAGCCCTCCCTCTCCCCCACGACACCAAATCCCCTCGCAGTAGCACTCGCACCTGGGGCTTCCGAATCCTTTCCCCATCTTCCGAATGTTTGCGATCAGGATGACACCTACTCTGAGGAGGGGATTCGTGGGGGGGGGGGGGTGCGACGGAATATTGGTGTTGGTCTTTTCTTATTCTCGTGGGGGGGGGGGGGCTTTTTCGTGCTTAGCAGAAATAATAAACTTTCAGTCGCGTACTGTGTGGGGCAGCGAAGTTTCTGATGCTTGTTAGGAGACATTTAACTTCGCATGATGAAAATCTGAATAGCTCTCAGATGTTTCACACTGAAGATGGTGCTGTTCCTTGACCTAAAAATTGTGTGACTTTATCATTATGCTTTTAAAACAAAATAAATATATATATATATATATATATATATATATATATATATATATATATATAGTGGAACTTCTCCAGCCACCTCTATTCTAAGGCTACTCCATTAAACGGTCATATTATGTTCAGAACGGATTAAATACTTGAGGGACATTGAGGGAATGTTTTAGAAGAAATCTCTTTTCGAAAGGCACCCCTCAAAACAGCAATTTTTCTTCGGAACCATTACTGGCCGCCATAAAGAAGTTTCACTTTATATATATATATATATATATATATATATATATATATATATATATATATATATATATATATATATATATATATATATATATATACATACTAGCATAATTTCCCGACTTTGCCCGGGTAGATATATAGATATAAAATTTTTCATGAATTCAATCAAAAAAATACTGGGCTGCACCCCCCGCTCTTCTTGTTCATCTGGCCAGACAGAATGCGCTTAGCGCGTTTCTACTGAAATGATATACAAACAATAAGAAAGGACGAAAATTTGAGCCTGCGGACCTTCGTCTGATTATACGTCTGATTTTATTGAGAATTAATAACACAGTGTTGCCTGATTCGCAAGTTTGGATTGAATATGTTTACTTTTAAATTATATTTGCTAGATATTGTTTAATTAGATTTAATTAGATTTGTTTGATCCACTGTTTAATTGGAAACAAGTTTTATAATCTACATTTGCCTTTATTATTTATTTTTCACATCACCCAAGAGATGCACTTTTTTCCACATCACTCAAGAGGTAAAGTGCAAGATGCGTTATCCCCTTTATTTAATCAAAGTAAGGCGGGATTCCCCATGAAGCCTATTTTCCTTACTTTGGTGATTCGGTTTTTTATTGTCGACAGGCCAAAAACCGTATAAAAGCAAATTGTAAATCGGTTTTTAATTTTCCCAATGCCAAAAACCGTTGAAAAAGCGAATTGTAATTCGGTTTTTAATTTTCGTAAGGCCAAAAACCGTAGAAAAAGCAAATTGTAAATCGGTTCCAGAGATGAGAAAAACTGCAAATAACAAAGGACACAAAGCAGAGCCGGGAATGTTGTGTTATTGCACCAACCCTCTTCTCCCCCGCGCATCGGAATTTGACTGATAACGCAGCGCCCAGCTTTCAGCTTGCAAAAATACTCTTCTTGGTGAATAAAGTGTTGTGATGAAGGGGGATGTATCCACATTTAAGTGGTACGCGCACCTTAGGGGCACAAAGAATCATTAAAAGAAATTACTAAGCCCAAATTTTCGTTTTTGCTGCGTTGCCTGTCTTGGGTCCTAAATATTAACTGAGCCGAATTTGGTCCTGGTAGGTGAAACAGTCTAGGATTCTATAGCGGACAAACAAACAAACAGACGAGATCTTTTATATATATATATATATATATATATATATATATATATATATATATATATATATATATATATATATATATATATATATATATCCAGTGCCGTAACTATCCATTCCTGTGCCCTGGGCAAGAATGCCCTGGACACCTTAATTGTATATACATATACACACACACACACACACATACATATATATATATATATATATATATATATATATATATATATATGTGTGTGTGTGTGTGTGTGTGCATATTTGTTTTTGCTTGTATGTGTATATGGTATAAGTATTTTTTTTATAATTTTTGTAAAATTTTTTTATTAGGATTTAAATTAATATAAGTAAAGAAAGCATATCCAGCTATGTTCAGTTAGGTTGCCATTTTACCATTTTTTTTAAAGAACTGTTGAAGTGACCAACACCTAAAAGTCGTGCAAACATCGGGAATTGGAAGGGAATGAGTACCAGAATTACGGAACTACAGCACGGATTGTTTTGATTAGCACAATAACAATCTTTTAGTTGGAGATTATAAGCAGCAAACTGTGCAAAATTGATTATTTGGGGGGTAAAAAAATAACAATTTCTCACGGTTATACCACCACAGTAATTAACCAAGATGTCCGACTTATTTTTCTTTTAACAACGTAAGTGATTTTACCTATAAAAACTTATTTTGTAAAAAGTAAATTAATTCCACCCTAGACTGATATATTTAACTACAAAAGTCATCGTACTGCACGCAATTATTCCGATACAGTAATAACTTAACAACCTAGACTGAGCTTTGCCCTTAATAACAGAAATCGCTTTACAACATGTAGTTCCACTAAAGCAAATAACTAACGCTCTAGACTGATTTTTCTTTCAACTACATAAGTCTCTTTACAATGCGTAGTTAAACAGCTAAATTAAATAACTAACACCCGTGAATTAATATTTTATATCTTGATAAATCGCCACGATATACGCAATTTTTGCGCTAAAGCAAATAACAATCTAAACCGATTTTTCTTTTAATAACATTAAGTCGCTTTGCAATATGCAGATATTCCGCTAAAGCAAATTCTAGCACCCTGTACTGTTTTTTTAACTACATACGTCCTTTTAATATGCGTAGTTATACAACTAAAGTACATAAGTAACACGCTTGAATTTTTTTTATATAACTAGATAAATCGCCTTATACACAATTATTTGCGCTAAAACAAATAAAAACCTAGACTGATTTTCTTTTAGCAACAATAAGTCACTGCACACTGTATAACAGTACAGATATTCCATTAAAGCAAATTCTGTCACCCTAGACTGAATTTTTTTTCAACTAGTTATGTCCTTGTACTATGCGTAGTTATAAAGCTTAATGAAATAGTTAACATCCATGACTGATTTTTTAATAACCCTGAACTCAATTTTTCCGTTAAAGCAAATAAGTAACAACCTACACCGATTTTTCTTTTTACAACATAACTCGCCCTACAACACGCAGTTAACCCGCTAAAGTAAATAACTAATATCCTAGACTGATTTTACTTTTAACTACATACGTCCTTTTTAACTACATACGTACTTTTAACTACATACGTCCCTATGCATAGTTATACACATATATTAAATAATCAACACCCTAGACTGATTTTTCCTTCAACAACATTAAGTCGCTTTACAACATGCAGATAATCCGCTAAAGCAAATACTAACACCCTAGACTGATTTTTCTTTCAACTACATGGTATGTCTTTTTACTAAGCATGGTTATACACCTATATTAAATAATAAACACCCAAGACTGATTTTTCGTAACTATAAACGAAATTTTCCCGCTAAAGCAAATAAGTAACAACCTACACCGATTTTTCTTTTTACAACATAACTCGCCCTACAACACGCAGTTATTCCGCTAAAGTAAATAACTAACACCCTAGACTGATTTTTCTTTCAACTACATAAGTCGCTAAAGAGAGAGAGAGAGAGGAGAAATAACGATTTCTCCTACCAGCTCCAGAAATTCCACTACCGAGGAAAAGAAAAAAATTATGGAAAAAAAAAAAACCCATCAAAACACTTTCCAAAGAGGAACTATATTCTTCCGCGGCGAGAACCCAAATGGAACGATTTCCTCGAGCATTCCTGTGTGCTGCGGTCATCATTTCACCGATGTCAATCAGGGCTTAGCTGGCGACATACGGGCCCCAGAAATAAATAAATCAATAAAAGTGAGCCAAAAAAAAATAAAACAAATTCAGAGGTGAGCACAGATGGGATCTTTCCGTTCGGTATTTACTCGCTTTTTTTTCAGTCATTTCTGTTTTCAGATAAGTCCCGGTTTTTAATTCTGAAAAGTGGAAAACAGACAACTTGGATTTCACAGGCTCATTTTTCTTTTCTATTTTGGTAAGTGAACAAGTGTATGAGCGTGCCGTACCATTACACTGCTAAGGTATGTTACAGACACTGCAAAGGGAATTCCATACTATTTTGGTGGGTCTATGGAGTTTCCTTGTCACTTGCAGATTTTGTCATGTCGTTTTACCTCTCGTTTACTATAAATCAAGTTCATGAAAAGAAAATTTCCCGCACTATCTGTGATACTTATAAAATAAGCCGTTATTTTTTAAGTTATATTTTTAACTTATATTTCAGATGAATGACTTCCTCTCACTAAAAAATAATTTACAATAAATCTCAATATTTCTTGATATTTACAAAAAGTCTCATTCCCGTGCTCGTTAGAAATAACTATTTTCTTTTTGATAAAAATGTATTCTCAAATTCTAAAAATTTTTGGAGAAGATATAACTATGAAAAGTAAATTGTTAATGCTGTCCAATTTGTTATATGTCCAAGAGAAAGTGCAATTTAAAAAAAGAACTAGCTGAAAACTCATACTTCGCTACGGAGTACATTCAAATTAAATTCAATGATCAATGTATGCAATTAATGCCAAAAATATGTATAAATATATTTATAATAAGTACAACGATAAATGTATGCAATTAATGCCAAAAAAAGATTATAAAATATATATATATATATATATATATATATATATATATATATATATATATATATATAAAGAAATCTTAAAGGATATTTTTATAAACAAAATAATGTAGAAGAAAATATTGTCATATTTACAGTCATATTTGAGCGACGGCGTGGCTGGACGGCTAAAGCACTGGGCTCCCATTCAGGAGGTCGTCGGTTCGAGCCCCGAGACGGACTGTCAAGAGTATTTCATGCTCATTTTTAGTTAATTTACGTGCGCTTTCTCAAAGCTGCGGGAAAGTACCAAATATGTTAATTCTCTTCATAATTCAAGAAAGTTCTTTAGTGTATAAAAAGGCTTCCCTCAAGTTGAGGGGAAGTCAGTTAGGTTCCAGCTGGGTGCCCGTTAACTCGCTTGCTGTGAATAAAAGCCTCGTTTATCTAAATTGTGCTTTCTGTGTTAATCACTCGATCTGTCTACGTGACAATATTGAAATTAAATCTAATAGAACATACTAAAGAAAATAGTACAGTTTGAGGAATATTTCTTTTACTGTATTTTAATATTTTTTGGATAATGTCCAATCGTCTGCGCATTTGAAAGAAAAAAAATATTTTTTTTTGTCAATTTATTTCGTTGTTATGCACGTGACGATAAATTAATTTAAATTATCACGAAAAGAAAATAAACCACGTGATAAGCATTTAATAAATTAAATTCTAAAAATTTATCTTTAAAAATTCACCAAAAATCAGAAAATAGAGGTAAAGATTCGAAAAGGATTTCATTTTAAGGGACTTTTTATGATCTTTCTCCTGATATAAATTTTATAACCCTCGGATTATTATTTTAAATGCAAACTTTAAAGAATGTTTCAAAAACAGCTCAAAAATTTAATTTTAAAAAAATCTAAGAAGAATTTTTCAAAAATCTCTCTTAGTGCACCCCTACACTAAGAGAGATTGCAAAAGAAGATTGTATAAGAAGAATCGCCATGCAACATTTCAGCCCTTTAGGTCCAGCGGTTTGGTCTGTGCGTTGTCTGTCAGTCAGTCAGTTACGGAACTGTTTTATATATATGGATAACAACTTTTAACCCTATACAATATTTTCCATTGTGTTATATCAGCGCTTAGTACACCTGGAAATTATATTTTCTCATTAGACCAAGGGGCAATCCGAATGCATTGATTGATCCTGAAAGTTTTACAATCAGCCGTGGAAGTACCTATACGAAATCAGTGGTGAGAAATGAAAAAAGGAGAACTGATAAATGTACCTTTTATAGCTGACTGAATTGCGAACTTTATAGCACAGAAGACAACTTGAAAACTATTCTTGAACAACAATTTTCAACTAAGACTTGAACACTTAAGCCTTTTTTCCTTTAATTTTTTTACATGATTTTTAAATATTTCTTCAATCTTTTAATAGGACGAGAGCTACAGAAATAAAATTCGGTTTTAAAATACAGAATTTTATAACTATAAAATAGTAAAATTCTCTTGTATATAAACCTAATAAATTATTAATGCGATATATGTAATGCTCTCAAGATTAACAAGTTCCGTTTAGAAGGTATAGAGAAATATAAATAATGCCGTGTATAAAACATGACAACATTTAGTATCTCCAAATGAATTAAAGCTCCTTAGAATTATTAAAAACATGCGTTAAATTCCATGAAAACTACTAAATTATCCGCGAAGTTATCACTATAAAATATTTCTCGACATAGTTAAAAATTATATCCCCTATAAGTTCAGAGATTACGTAAATAAAATTCGTTTAAACAGTATTTATACTGCAAGTAATTAAACAAAGCGGCACGTTCTATGCTAATACAAATCACAGCAACTTCAATTTAATCCTCAACTCGAAAGATTTGGCGAATCCTGTCTAAATCCCTCGAATTATTAAAGTGAGTGATCCAGCTTAACACCGACCTTCTTTCGCGAAGGCTTCAAATTGTTCGGCACAGCATATTAGGCATAATCATGAAACCAACACAGATGCACGCACACACTGTTTCAGGAACGCTCTGGAAACTAAAACACATCCCCGAAAGCACGGCACTCTCTCTGCCCCCTCTCGACACCTTCAGCAAAGTTTGGGAGCGGTTAATAACCGGTTGAGAAAGCAGACTGAGCTGAGCTTGTAGTTTAATTGAGGTGCTGATGGTTATATAACGAGGGTTTAAAATGTTTGCTAGGGAAAACGAAGGGAGAAATTGTCATGAGTGCGGGGTATGGAGATAGATGTGTGTTAAATCCTGCTGAGATGGAAGGTGTTAATACGTTCGAGGAATCCGAGAAAAAAACCTTGGTTTTATTCGCTTTCTAATTATTAATAAGGATAATTAATTTCACTGGATATGTGGGAAGAGTTTTTCACTATTCGTATGCATGCAGGAATTGTACAAAAAATCTTGGTTTTGATCCCTTTCTAATAACTGATAAGGAGAATTAATTAACGTCACATGATTAGGGCAAAGATGCATGTATGCAGGTATTGAGGAGAAATCTTGACATTGATCATTTTCTAATAATACATAAGAATTAACGTCATGTGATATGGGTTAAAAGCTCTCTCCATTCGTATGTATGCAGGTATTGACCCAAAATCTCAAATTTTATCACTTTTTGATAACTGATAAGAATAATTAATGTCATGGGACAAGAACAAAGAGTTCCTCACTATTCGTATGTATGCAGGAATTGAACAAGAATTTTAGTTTTGATTACTGTCTAATAACTGATAAAAAGAACAAATGCCATGGGATATGGGCTACGAGCTCTCTTTGCCCGTATGTCTGCAGGAATTGAATGAAAATTTTAGTTTTGATCCCTCTGTAATAATTGATAAGAGTTAATCACTTTCTAAGTCAATCACTTTCTGATAACGGATAAATAGAAATTACGTCTCCGGATAAGAGCAAAGAGTTTCTTACTACTCGTCTGCATACAGGAATTGAACAACAATTTTGATTTTGATCACTTTCTTTTAACGAACCAGTGGCGTAACAGTTCATCGTGAACCAAGGCCCGTGGCTCCGCTCTCTCGACCGTGGGCTTGGGGTTCCATACAGCATATGTCTCGGGCAGGCGTCAGCCTGCCGCGGGACCCCCAGAGTTAGTTTCCAAGCATGCTTGGTCCTCATTTTATCGACCCACTCAAGATATGAAAGGCTGAGTCGACCTTGCCCAGTTGCAGGGTCGAACCTTGGACCTGTGGCGTGACAGCTTGAAGCTTTTACCCACAACGCCATCGGGCGTCTCACTTTCTAATAACTAATAAAAATAAATAAGTCAAGTGATCCGGACAAAGAATTCTCTCTCTTCGTTCGCATGTATGCATTAAATAAAGATAAAACTCGAATTCACTCTTACAAACAATTGAAAAATTTGCAGAAGAGCTTTATATGCGATTTTTCAGCTGCCATCAGTGACAAAATTACCAGACACAAAGTGATGTGTTCATGACAACTTACGCCAGGCAAGTTACAAATAATGCAAATCGAAGACAAAACATTCTAATATCCGCGATGATTCATAGGGGCGACAACTAGATTGGGGCCAACAAGTGCCAATATTCGCCATGTCTGTTGAAGAATAGTCGCTCCAGTCTCATGGCACAAATCCCAAATAATATGTTGAGCGGAAATATGCATAGCAGTGATATACATCTCCAGCATACTAAACAGGTATGGGCCAAGGTTTCGTCTTTGTTGTAAGTCCGTACAAAGGGCGAAATTTCTGTAAAATGTTGTTAAGATACGTTTGCAGATGAATATATTTGCATGAGTTATCCTTTCTGTAGGGGTATTTAATAAACTTTTTTAAAAATTTATATGTAAGAGTATTTAAAAATTTTCCGGTTGGATGGTTCAATTGTTGATTGGATTTCATCTTTGATCGCCTCTGAATCCCCAAATTGTGAAATATTCATTTGCTGTAATTATGTATAATATTTGATTTTTGTAAACTGTAACATTGTAAAAATATACGTCTTTAGCGTTCAGGCAGCCGTGGTACTTAGGTTTCGCCTTTGGCAGGCTTTATTCCATCTAGCGCCCTAAATTTTGCACCACAGTTCAGGATAGACAGTGGTTCTTTCCGATGTGGGGCAGGATTGTTGCACTTTGTCAGTTACCAGTAAATATTGAGAGAAATTCCATGTAGAGTAATATTTGAGAGGGAACGTTACCTAAAACGCAGATGGCGTACCCCGTGACCCTCTCCTCGCCAATCAGAGTTATTGGCGGGTGTGGGAGTCAAAATTCGAGGGAGTGAAGAAAGGATAGTCAGAGAAAGAAACTCTCTGGTAACGAGCGTGATCGGAGGTCAAGCGAGATGCTGTAGACTCGTCCACTTCTTGCTGAGTGTTTTTGTAATTTTATGGAAATTTGTAAATATACGTTCGTATTTGTGTCGTAAAGAGACGACTCGTTTTCTCTACATCTTTGTCTCTATGCCATAGAAAGAGACTCGGTGAAGAGTGAGTCGCGACATTCCGTATTTGAAATTCCTTTCCCCCCCTCCCAGTGTATTAATTTGTTATGCCTTGACGAGAAGACCTTAACAAGGACCTAGGTCCAAAGTTACTCGTACGCTAGAGATGTACATTTTTGTAAAATTGTAGAGAAATTTTTTATTGTTAATCATTGTTTCATCTTTAATTGTGAATTCTCTAATTATAATACTCAAAATTATTTACTCATAGCAATTTTAGACATTAGTATTTTATACTACGAGGTTCTAACCAAAAGTTCCCGAACTGTATCGATAAACAAAGTTGTAGAATACCTTGATATTTTTTACCGCCGACACTTTCAAAATAGTCCCCTCGGGATTGTAAACACCGATCCCAGAGCTTCTGCCATGAAAGCAATGCCTGCTGAAAGTCTTGTTTCGTTAATCTGTCCAGCACCATCTGCGATTTTTCTTGAATCTCCTCTATCTTGTCAAATCTGCGTACCTACAACTTGATTTTTATCTTTGGAAAGAGGAAAAAGTCGTAAGGATCTAAGTTGAAAGGGTAAGGGGGATGAGGAACAACGGTCATGTTGTATTTTGTTGAAAACTGCTGTATGACTAAAGCATTATGTGGCCTGGAGAACCCAGTCTTTCCAATGCCACATCCATGGACGTTCCCGTCTCATGTCCTCTCTTAGCCACCGCAGGACATCACGTTGAAATTCTGCACTATCCGTTGTTCCTCAATCACCTTACTCTTTCAACTTACATACTTGCGACTTTTTCCTCTTTCCAAACATGAAAGTCAAGAGCAAGGGGCGCAAATTTGACAAGATAGAGGAGATTCAAGAAAAATCGCAGATGGTGCTGAACACATTAAGGAAACAAGACTTCCATCAGACACTGTTTTCTCTCGGCAGCGAATAATATCAAGGTATTCGACAACTTTGTTTATCGATACATTTCGGGAACTTTTGGGTAGCACCTCGTATTTAAAAAGAACCAGTTCGATACTTATTATGAAGCACTGAATTTATCTCCAGGAATTACGTTGCATGCTTCTCCAGCTTAAAAATATATCGCTTAAACGTCACTGTCGAATTTGTGCTTGATGAATCAAAGGGATTCTTGTTGACTCATTCCTCTAGCTTTGGAGATCTTTTACTCTCTCTATTTTTTTAGGGATTTTGACGGTGTCTATCTTAGAGATAACATCTTTCCGAAACGTCTCGTCTAATGATAATGTCGGCACAGATGACAAAGACAATCTTTAAACTTAATCACGTTAACTTTTCTTGTATTGGGTATTTCTTCACGTTTTCGAAAACAATTTCAACTCTTTCTCTACTTATCTTCTTTCATGCGAGCGTACTGTGCTTTTACACAACGGAAGTCAATCCATTAAAGTCCATATCTAACTTTTATATTTTGAAATTTAGACCACAGAAAAAATTGTTTACAGTTAAGTTTGCCAATATATGCACTGTTGGCTTAGTGCAAAAGTACTCCATCGACCGCTTTTTACTAACAGCAGTTTATAATATCGTTTATACGTCCTTACCTAATGTACAAGCATTGCGTGTCCAAAGAATGGGTCACATGTTTATTCCTAGGACCCAAATATTGTACCCGCGTTAGTTAAAACAGCTCCACAAACTTTCTAGTTCAGTTTCTCTAAACCAAGAATTTTAATCACGCTCTCATAGGTCTGTGTCTAACTTGAAATTTATTTATATCCATGTTTTGAGTCCATATGAATATTTTTTCCTATTAAATATCCCTAGAGAGTTTTGCTATCGCGAAATTTACAATTTATAAGTACCCGAAACACATGACTATATATTAATTTTTCAAATTATTTATATTTTCTAAGCTATGTCCAAAAACAGGCGTTAAGGGAAAGTTAGTGTCAGACTGTATGTTTCTGCAATTATTATATTTCTTTAAGTTAGCCTAACTTAAATCACTTGGCATCGTAATAAATAAAACTGTAATGCGACTGTTTATACCTATTGCGTGGTCTTCAACCCTAGTATAAAAACTGATGATAGTTCTTGATCCTGGAATGTTTCCTTTTGCAAACGAGCGAGATTTGATTCACAAATATCATTCAGTTTACAAATGGAGGTTAATGTATTTTTAAACTGAATGCAATTTATATGCACGTTCGTAAAAACTAATTCCTGTACCTAATCAACACAAAATGCAGAAAACTGGCCATTGCCCGTGTTAAAGTCCAAATTACACTGCTGGCCACTGTAAATGCAACACCCTGAAGGAAACATGCAAATAACATGAAATTTACAACATGCATTAGCGGAGGTGAGATATGCAAATGATTAGAATTTCAGCGCAGACGCACATCACGCGCGCCTGTGGCGCCACTTCAAAGCGCTATTTACGGCTTGGAGGTTTCGACGATTTCAAGTTCGGCAATTGTGTTTTTCTTGTGGTTTTTTCAAAATTATGCCTCGTCGAAAACAGCGATCATCTTTTGATCAAGTATCCGAGTTCGACAGAGGAAGGATAGTGGCCTACCGAGATTGTGGATTATCTTTCAGGGAAATCGGTAGTCGTGTTGGACGAAACCAAACAACTGTAATGCGGATATGTGATCGTTGGATGCAGGAGGGTACGACGGACCGGCGTGTTCGATCGCATCCACCTCAGCGCACCACTTCACGTGATGACAGGCAAATTGTGCGTATGGCAGTGACGGATCGCTCAGTCCCATCACGAACCATA
The DNA here is from genome assembly GCA_907164885.2 of Dolomedes plantarius. Classification (NCBI taxonomy): domain Eukaryota; kingdom Metazoa; phylum Arthropoda; class Arachnida; order Araneae; family Dolomedidae; genus Dolomedes; species Dolomedes plantarius. Next base: position 126,558,194 of record OU015490.1, on the reverse strand, counting down.
GCACAGCACATGCAGTCTGTAACGCATCATCCAGTGTCTGCGCGTACCATTCGACGCCGTTTACAGCAGAGTGGTCTGTCCGTAAGACGTCCATTGCTTTGTCTACCCTTGACGCAGAACCACAGACGTCTCCGCCGACAATGGTGCGATGACAGAAGGATGTGGACGGCAGAATGGAATGAAATTGTCTTTACTGACGAGTCACGCTTCTGTCTGCAACACCACGATGGTCGCATTCGAGTCTGGAGACACCGTGAAGAGAGGATGCTGAACAGCTGCGTTATGTACCGCCACACTGGTCCTGCACCGGGTATTATGGTATGGGGCGGTATTGGATATCACTCTCGCACACCTCTAGTACGCATTGCCGGTACTTTAAACAGCCAGCGGTACATCTCCGAGGTGTTGGAGCCAGTTGTCCTTCCTTACCTTCAGGGCTTGCCCACAGCCATATTTCAACAGGATAATGCGCGACCACACGTGGCACGCATTGTCCAACGGTTCTTCGTCAATCGCCAGATTGAATTGCTTCCCTGGCCGCCTCGCTCTCCGGATCTTTCGCCGATAGAGAACATGTGGTCCATGGTTGCTCTACGATTGACCCAGATTCCATCCCCAGCTGCCACAGCAGATCAACTTTGTCAACGTGTGGAAGCTGCTTGGTCTGCTGTACCCCAAGAACTCATCCAAAGTCTCTTTGAATCAATGCCGAAGCGTGTGGCAGCGGTGATCTCCAACAATGGCGGCTACTCTGGCTACTGATTTTGGCAGGAACCACACTTCACAGAAGTCTATAAATTTAATCATTTGATACTTGATCAACATGTTATCTACAAAATAAATTTTGTTGTGATATCTAGTTATTTTCCGTTAATTTTGTTTTGTAGACTGGTGAAGCCATCTATCCGCCGGAACGGGAAAGAAAAGTTAGACGCAAGTTAACTTCCAATTAACTCCATTTTCTTTCAAGTTGATGGGACAATTCATCAAAAAAATTTTAAAAAAGTATTTATTAATACATAGAATTGTCAAGCTTATATAATTCAACAGAAAATTTAAAAACATGGTATATAAAAATTTCTTTTTATATTGTAATTATTAGTCGTTTCCCCTATCCACAGACTTTATAAACTTCAGTTTTTATAATTTAAAAAAATTTTTCGCTCAATATTTTTGTAAACAACCTAAATTCACATGTATTCTGCTTTCAAAATCATCAAACGCCGTTACGCAAAAGTTCAGGGATTTAATTCGATCGAAGCGCCATCTTACGGGTTTTTTCCGAACTAACTTTCCATACAAAACAAAATTAACTGAAAATTGAATTCAATTCTGCTGAAAGATGTCTAAAAGTGTTAAAAGAATGCATTGTCATCGTGTTCTGAGCTATTGTAAAAGTTTCAAATGTCTTGCTAGTCGGGAAGTTAGTTAAAAATCGATTGCAAGATTTGTACTGGACAAACACACAAAAAAACAAGAAAGCGAGTTAATAAAAAAATGCAAATAGCCACAAAGGAACTTTCTGACAGAGAAGTTACGGAATACACCGTAAACTAACCTGATATTAAACTAATCGCGTTTATATAAGATAAATTGAGATTTTTGAACGTCATCTATCAAAGGAACGATGCAACATCTCGATCTAAAACTGTATTACAAGATACATAGTAAAAGAAAAATCATATTTCTACCACTAAGCCTCTTGAGGATCCGGTACCGAGGCTTGTAAGACTGGTTTTAGAGACAAAAGTAGTTTCAATATGCATGAGGGTAAGAGAAAAGATGTTTGAAATAGCTAAAGAGGTTTTACATACCGCGGCATTGGCAGTAATCCTAATCAATGACTTAAAAATTGTTTCGTAGGTCATGCAGCGATTGCACGAGACACATAGTGTCATATACATAACAAACTTACTGCGACCTCACTACAGACGAGCAATAAAGAAGAGCAGGGTTTGGTCTTCACTGAGCAACGAAAAGAAAAAAAAATAACCTAGCTAAACTGACGGGAGAAAGACGTTAGACCGCGGGGATGCTTGTAAATCAGTGCAGTTATTGTATGACTGCAGTACAGGATTCCGAAACGTTTTGAGATTTGAAAGTCTCGTTGCGACTATGGGTTGAGCCCACAAAGTAACAGCAGTCGGACGCATCGCAGCCTATAGTTGCAAATAGATATTAAAGAAAACAGATGCATCATTATCAGTCACATGCATTCAACACCCACAGGATTCACAATGTGTTTTAGGAAGTGGGTTTCACGGCAGATGACTAGACAAACGTAAACAAAGACGTATTATTGAAAGTCAGCAACTTAGGCGGGACATCGAAGCGGCTGAATTTAATGGCTTTGGAATCGTTTTTATAAACGATAACTGATTTCAGCACCACTGATCGAGAAGCTAAGGGAGTGAGCATGGAGTCTTCTTTAGGCATGATTCTTATACAGTAAACTGAGGAAAGAAAAAAAAAAGTTTAATTCCTTATGTGTCCTTTTGGAACGTCTAAAGTCCCGAAGCTAGACCTGACAAGACGAAATCAGATCTTAACGAAAATTATTTTCAATTAAATTGAAACTATGAGGTTGTTAAGATTTAGTGTTTTGTTACAATAAAACCGTGCTTCGAACCATAACATACGTCCAACGGTTATATATATGTACAGTGAATCTTCTCTCGCTGGCTACCCCTCTAAGCGGTCATATTTTGTTCAGAACCGATTCAAGACTCTATAGAGCCAATGTTATAGAAGATACCTATTTTCGACATCCACTCCTAAAAACGGCCACTTTTATTTCAGAACCCTTACTGGCCGCCATAGAGAAGTTTCACTACATATATATATGTTGCGTTGTGACTCATGCCTCTTGACAGACAGTGTATTGTCAGTTCGAGTCGTACAAGTCCATAACGGCTATTAGGCAAGTGGTGCGGCCCCGGTTTTTAATAGCATCACAAGGGTCGGAGTCCGACTTGGCTAAAGGACCGGTCCCGTCATCTTGAACCGAGTCAAGTGATGAGACAGGATCACTTGACCCCGCGCCTCCAGAGGTAAATTTGAGAACTTTGAGGACATTGCAGCCACTATATATATATATATATATATATATATATATCGTGGCTAAATGGCAATGTATGTGTTTTATTACAGCAGTTTAAATAAAACATGTAAATGTCAGTGTTATTTAAAATTATATCTTCACATTATGTTTGAATGATTAGTCCAGGAATAAATTCGATTTAACAGTATGTCATAAACGATAATGGAAAATATACTAGTGTGATTTTTTTTATCACTGATTAGCAATAAAAACGTAATTTCTGATTGAGATACCGCTTTAGAACTATTAACCACCATGCAAAAAGCTGTAAAACCCGCCAAAATATAGTACATTCATTACAATTATCAATATTTCATTACGCACATAACAACTCTCCCCCTTCCCCTTCTGCAAACAAAAAAACTCCAGTTCACATATTACATAAAAAAAAGAACCGCGTAAGAATCTAAACGCGAATCGGTACCACAACATTATCAAAACAGCAGGGCCGCCATTTAAGAAAAAAAAATATTTATTATTTTATTTCATTTTTATTTTTTTTTTTGTTCGGGCAACACAGCAACAACGTTTCCAACATTTGTTCTATTGTTTATATAAAAAGCAAAAACAAGGAACACAATAGTTTTTGTTCCGTTTACACTAAACCATGTATATGAAAATGGATTTTAAATTAAGTTTTTCCGAACGCGGCTATATTTTTCCATCCCTTTGTTATGTTAAATCACTGCCTGTGAATATTTTAAGTTTTTTTTATTATTATTTTCGTTCACTTTATTTCGATGCCGGCGAAAGAATAATATGAGTAAATTTCGAATATTTTATTCTACCACGAGGCAGTCAAAGTCGGTCGATACTTGGGTTTTTCCAGAGCGTGTTTAAATGATACTGTGCTAGCATTTTTATTTCCTTGTTTATTTAAAGTGGTGTGCGGATTTATTAGAAGTAATGAAAAAATGTTCACTTGATAGACTCCCGCGGACTTCGAAAAAGCAATGTTCGGGCGAAATTTTTTTTTCTTCCGTATTTCATTTTCTTTCTTTTAATATGCGAAACAAACTTTATATCTTTTTCATTGAATATTTTTTGATAAACTGGGTTCGGCGAACGTATATCAGGGGGTAATTTCGAAATATCAAGCTCATTTTGAAAGCAATTTTATGCGAGTAAAATAATGGTTTGAAAAATGTCCCCCCCCCCCCCCGAAATATATTAACTAAATGGTAGGGAGGAAAATATGATTTGGTTAAATTTATTTTAAAAGTTAACCGCAATATATCAGGAAAGTGGCTCGCTGTTTCATTCCGGGAGGTCTTTATAATGCGCCAAGTTTAAAACGGAATGTGAACTTTATGAAGCATTTTTTTTTCTCTTTTAAATAAAGGATTGTATTTAAGGGGATAAGGGGCCTTCAACCTCGTTAAGGTCGTTCCTTTTTAAATTTCGAATATTTTACTCTATATATAAAATGAAAACAATTTATATTCTTTTCTACTACATTAAAGACACTTAAAATTCCGAGATAAGTATTTTGAAGATGAATAGGAAGTTTTTCAAAAAAATCTTCAAATTTGTTATTTTTCAAAATGACCCATGCGCATTAATTTTCATCTATTTTTTTCCAAATTTCTCAGGATTATTAACTGAAGTGTTTGTCCCAAAATTCTGCATCATTCTTTGATACCACAAAAAGTTTTCAAGTTTATAAACCATGAAATAAATTAAAGCATAAAAAATAACAGGCAGTTTAAAAATATATATATTTAGGTTTTTTTTACATTTTTCTTTATTTTACGAAAACATTGTTTACTTCAGAAAGAATTGTTTAATTCCGATATATAAAACACGTTTCATTCTAAAAATGAATTTTATTTTATCAATGCTTTTTTTTTCTCACAGTGAAATAGCAGTGGAAACTCTGGTTTCTTCAGTAAATTTTGAACCCATTTGCTTTTCTTAAGAAGCATTTGATACTTCAGTGACATTTATAGCCTAAGAATAGATGATACGTTTGATTTAATTTTCAAAGGATTTATGGGCTGCAGATTGCTTAATGGAGTCGTAACTCCCGAGTTACGCCCGAGGTACTTAAGCAGTAGACATAAATCAAACATAGATACGCAGAATTGTTTTAAAAAATAAAATGGCATCAAACTGAAGAAAATTCATCAAAACTTTGCATATCGCATAAAAAAATTGTACGGAGAAAATACGCAGATGGAAAATATTTACTTCAGTAAATTTTCCCCTCTTTAGCTTTTCTTAAGCAGCATTTAATACTACAGTAACATTTACAACCTTAAAATAGTTGGAAGATTTGATTTAATTTCAAAGGATTTATGGGCTCTAGAATGTTTAATGGCGTCGTAACTATTCCCGAGTTACGCAAAATGTGCATAAGCGGTAGAAACAAATCAAAGACTCGCAGATTTTCTTTAAAATAAGGTGACACCAAACTGAAGAAAATGTCAAAACTTTGCAAAGAAACTAATCAGTTACTAAATATAATTGTATATCGCAGAAAAATCGGTGTGCAGCTGCTATGTAGTTGGTAAAACATTTTTTCAGCAAATTTTGCATCCATTTGCTTTTTTTCAGCAAAATTTGATACTTCAGTAGCATTTATATTCCAAGAATAGCTGAAACGTTTGATTTAATTTTCGAAGGATTTATGGGCTCTAGAAGGCCTAATGGCGTCGTAATGACTCCCGAATTATGTCAAAAGTACCTAAGCATCAGAAATAAATCAAACAAAGATACGCAGAATTTTTTTTCAAAATAAGGTGATACCAAACAGAAGAAAATGTATTATAAAACTTCGAAGAAGATAACAAATCCATACAAAATTGTGTATCGCATAAAGTAAAAGTACGGAGCAAATGTGTAGCTGAAAATTATTATAAAAGTAGAATTGCATATCAGAACATCTACTTTTTATATTTAAGTAGGAATATAAACACTAAGAATTATAGTAACAGTTGCTCATACTGATTTAAAATTTAATATTTGCTAACTAAAATAAAGATTATGCATAAACACTGGGGTTATTGAGTTTAAACCTGATGTGTACTAACCCTATTAGATTCGCTCACCTCAATGTTGATCGATACAGAAAATGTGTCTACTATTTATAGCTCCATAAATGCTGATAATCCAATAAAAATGACATTTTCAGATAGCCTATACTTTTCTGCACCTTGCAATAGGATTCATTTTATGTATTTCATCCACCAAAGGAATTTGTGAGCGTTTAAAACACACTATACCGTATTTTCCCCGGAATAATTTAAAATTAAAAATATTTACATTGAAAAAAAAGGCCATATGTGTAAAATTTCTCTCTCTATTATGGAGTACAATTTAAAAGAAAAATCTTTCCAAGTCGGCAATGCTTGGACACATTTTCTCCATCGGTTAACATTGACGTGAGCGAATCCAATAGGGTTAGTACATAGCAGCCTTAACAATGTACTTATTATTAGGTATAATGGGTGTTTCTCCTTAAGATTAATCAGGAGACAAATAAATTCAGGGTTTCAAAGGTAGCGGGAGTTACACTGTTAAAAAATATTAAATATTTCTTGACACAGTCCTACAAATCATTCGCATCTTCAGTGTTACGGTTTATAGTGGATAACTGACTCTGTCAGCCATTGAATCCAACAAATTTTCTTTGTTCTAAAAATCAAAAATTCCTTCGATACTTTACTTTGTATTCTATAAAAGATACATTCCCATAGTGTCAACTCAGTGTTTCAAGAAACACTGATATTTATCAGGTCGGGAAATATTTTACTTGAAATCAATGACTTTGAAGGCTTTCCTTACCAACTACACCCTAAATTTCCACTGAAAGATTTTTCCGACTACCTCCTCAACATCGATTTATTTCTTTGCCCAACTTAAGTGCATAATAGGAAAAAAATATACTTTCCCATCTAAGATAAAACAATCGCGGCGGCTGGTTGATAAGCAGATCGGTTGAAATCTGAGCATCTAAGCTTTTCTTCATTCAGTTATTAAAGTGCGCAACTCTATCTACATGAGTTTTTTTTTTAATTAATCACGATCTAACAAGCGCGGACAGCTTAAAAAAGTTTGGCACACTGATAACAATGAACCACTTGGAGTCAATATTCCCCCAAGAGATAAAAAAAAAAATCCATAAAACAAAAAATCTTAATATCTCTATAAAATCTTTTACGGGGCCCTGTAGATCATGTCATCAACAGTTTTCTATATGTATTTTTACATTCCATACAAATTTAGTTTACAAAGTTTAAATTTATATAAGGGGGGTCCAAAGGAATGCGAGACTTTTGGTTATTTTCTATAAGGATTTATTGGTTTGAATACGTGAATATACAGGAAGTGAGAGTGATATATGAGCTACATATTCTCTGCACTTAGTTGCCTTGTCGGTGGTTAAAGCAAGTGCCCAGCGCTTCACTAGATTTTGGATACTATGAGCGTCCATGTTGGTCTGAGGAACCAGTCTCGAACAGTTTACCGGACCTCTGCATCGTTAGCGAACTGGAAGCCCTTGAAAGCCTTTTTCAGTGTGTTAAGATGTGGTAAGACGATAGGGGGAAGGGCTATAGGGGGACTGGTTGAGGGTCTCCTCTAGACAGCAATCGATTGCATGGTGATGACCAAGTGTGCTTGAGCAGGTTCCGGCATATTCCGTGCTCACATGTCTTTTACGAAATTCGCTAAACAATCTGAACACCATGGCAGTCATTCATGTTCATACATATCCTTTATTCGACGACACATTTCGGCTCCACTAACACCCCGTCCCGTCAAAAATTGAAATACTGCTCGCTGGGACCGTTTGGACGAAACCATGCAACGAACGTACGTAGCCATATTCCTTAAGCACGTTCAAACAATTCTCTGACACTTTCCCATGATAACAGCTACGCTTTGCATCATAAGATGACATAAATATCGTCGGTAGATAACATAAATATCGTCATCTACCGACGCAATCACAAAGCTCTGTATTTTAAACTCTGCCCCTATTACAAAAGACTCATGTTCATTTGGAGCCACTCATATTTATTTATTTTTTCTATACATATTACATAAGGACGTCACTGTTTTCTACACACATATTTTTTATTGATGTTATATTATTTTCCATGCTGAACGTTTATGTTTTCAGTTAGGGTTTTAACATCTGATCTGAGTTTGAAGAAAAAGATAAATTCCGAGATTAACAACAAGGGATAAAAGGTTTTCGATTCCTATATTTCCTGTTTTACGTTTAAAACAACAGAAAAAAAGAAAAAATTCCGAAAAAGAGGTCTTTTCTCAAAATATTATGAGCATTTCAAAATTCTCTTTGGAAACCAACCCGCATACGACTAAAGTGTCATAAATACTTAACCTTTTCACATTTTTCCAGCGGAGAAAAGTTATAAAAAATAAGACAAAAACTGTGTAAAAGAAGAGAGACTAAACGGTACTTCGTAATCGGAACGCAGAATTCCCAAACTAGAAGCTAAAGAGGAACAAAAAAAAATCCATAATAAAAAAATGGTAAAAAATCGGAATTAAATCCATGGGTGTAGTCCCGAAAATTTGGAGGCGAGCATGTGAGCTAATGACTGAATTTTAATCCCCCGCTGCGAGACGAAGCGCTTTCATCAAAATTGGTATCATTATGCCTGGGTGTATATCTTTCTTGCTGATATATTTTTTTCTATTTGCTTGATAGTGGGAAGTGCCCTATCATTTATTGCCTCCCAGCATAAGGAAAGTCCAATAGCGTAAAAGGGTAGTCACAGAGCTATCGCTTTATTTGTAATTCCTGGTATTAATATCTTATGACTTTATCATGCTTATATATTTAAAACATTTTAAATTATTTTACAGTAATGACGAACCATTAAGTACTTTCATCGGGAAATGACTTTTATTATTAATCTTCCTTTAATTTACAGGTATATGTTGGAAAGGGACAAAAAATGTCCAGGTACAGAAAGCGTTTGGTCTGACATTACCATCTGTCTATTGTGCATTCTCTTTCTAAGGATCTGCTAGTACAAGAAATTTGCGATCAGCGGAATTTATTCCATTTGTTCGTAAAAGGTGGATCATTTCGCTTTTGGATGTGAAAAACGTCGCCTGATGTTGGTATAGGTAAAAAAAGTGTACCAGGACAAAAAGGATTTTCACTGTTATTAGCATCTATCTATCCTGCATTCTTTAACGACAGATCTGCCAGTTCAAAGAACTTCCTGATAGGAGGATTTTATCACATTTGTGAGATAAAGTGGGTCATTTCGCTATTGGAGGTAGAAAACGTTGCCTGATGTTGGTAAAGGGCAAAAGATACACTACGACAAACAGGTTATGGTCTGCCATTAAGATCTATCTATTCTGTATTCGTTTACTAAGGATCTGCCAGTACAAGGAACTTTCCGAATGGAGGATTTTACCACATTAGTCCGATAAAGGGGGTAATTTCGCCTTTGGAAGTAGAAAACGTAGCTTTATGTTGGTAAAGGGCAAAAGAATACACTAGGACAAAAAGGGTATGGTCCGCCATTAAGATCTATCTATTCTGTATTCTTTTACTGAAGATCTGCCAGAACAAGGAACTTCCCGATAGGACTATTTTACTACATTTGTACGATAAAGTGGGTAATTTCGCCTTTGGAAGTAAAAAACGTTGCTAGATGTTGGTAAAGGGCAAAAGATACACTAAGACAAAAAGCGTATGGTCTGCCATTACGATCTATCTATTCTATATTCTTTTACTAAAGATCTGCTTGTTCAAGGAACTTCCCGATAGGAGGATTTTACGCCATTTGCCCGAAAAGAAAGTGTATCATTTCGACTTTGGAGGTGGAAAACGCATCCCAAAAATTTAATCTCTAAAGCATTTCTCAAATGTTCGCCAATTTTTGGGTCTGTCAATTTGGGGATGACCATGATGAATACGTTACCTGAAATCGGTATTTCGTAAACCACAGACTATCCACGTTTCCTGAATGAATGGGAGCATTGAACAATTTAAAAATGACTGACCTCGAAGTACGCCATGCTAAGTTGAAGTTATTTCATTGCCGAAATCAAAGCATTTAATTTAAAGACAGCTTACAGCATTCACCGTTCCTTCCAATACGCTCAACCCCAGTTCCACCAAAACATCACAGAAGCGCTAAACTTTTTCTCAGTTGAAACACAAGCGATCTTGTTGATAAAGTTTCTTTGATGTCTCACACGTACCACACTATTGGCGATAACGATGAAAGACTTCTGTTAAGTATCCCGAATGTGATATGCAACTCTGTTTAGCCTCTGGCGAGTTTTGGTCGAGAAGGATTTTTCAAACCCGATGTTGAAATTTTCACCTAGATACCCCACTAGATTTCTCGAATCTGTGTACTCATTCTCGAACTTTGATATGTTTAAGTAACAGCCCTTGTGTGTAGTTAAAATTTCGCCGCTGATGATTTTTCAGTCGACATAACAGTTTGACATAAACGTAGGATGAGAAATAGAGGTAACAACAGATGAATCCTTCAGACGACACCCGGCTTTGAAATCTCTCAATTCGTCAGTTGACTCCTGTCTAGCAAGCAAGATGACAACCGGAGGTATCTGTTTTCATACACTTCTCGCAGTGATGGATCATCGCGCAGGCGCAAGAATCTTCACGCCTGGGACCTCCGAAAGTTTGCAGCTTCGAAGAGATACAATCTGCGAACCACAAATACCATCTTCACCTAAACAATTTGTAGCGTAGTACAAGTTTTTACTACCTTATAACCTACCTATAAAATTTCATTTCGACCGTGAAAAAGTAATAGATAATATTTATTAATAGATGATATTTATTAATATTATTTAGAACAAGGGGGCTCCAAAACTAGATTGCGCTTGGTGACCTACAAATGCTCTATCCCCCACGGACATCTTGGTAGATTGTCAAGGTTACGTGTACATATCAAATACATGCGTTGTTATGTAAATTTACTCCTGACGGCACTTTCTATTTTCTGATGCCTTCATCCAGAGTTTTCATTATTTCGACAATTCAATGCAAATTAAGTGGCATTTTCTACCCTGTGGCATACATGGACTACTTGGAATCTCCTATATTTGTTGTTAATTTTATCTAACTGACCTACAAATAAATGTGTAATTAATTATATTTAAAACGCTATTCTCTGGCGACGTGAAACTGCTATGAAAACATTTATAGTTACATGATCTCTTTTCAAGACTCAAAATTTACTTACTACTGATCGACTAAAAACTAAAACTAAAAATAGGACTCATGCCAAAATATATCTTTCTTTAAAAGGATTGTCTTCTGAGATTCGGAACCACTAGTACAGAACGTTTATGGAATAACAATATGCATTAAAACGAGGAGGTTGTACGAAAAGAGAGATAATGTTTTGTAATAATGCCGTCAGTTTCAAGTAACTTAAGCAGAAATATTTTCTAACGCATCAGCTATCAGATTGCATTCAAACGTTTAAAATGTGGGTTCAGTAGTAAGAAATTTAGAATGAATAAAGACCGTGAGTGATATACGACTACAATTGGAAAAATCAAGTACGGAAAACGCATTTCAAAACTTACGCTGAAAATACCTTTTTGTTGAGCTTTAAACTAATGTCTTTCTTCAAATTGTGAATAATTTTAAACTTCGCTAGTTTTGCCAACTAATTACTCAACCAGTACTTTGAGGATATCAATTTACACATATTACACTTCGTGCAGTATTTATTTCCCCGGAAACTAAAACCTATAGAAATACATAATTATTGTTGTTGTTTTTTATGCCTCCTGACCGGAGGTATTCCAAAGGGGCTAGCGGGCTGAAGGGAGCAGCTCCCATTTATTATGGTACCACAAGGGTCGGAGTCCGATTTAGCCAGGTGCCACCTCAATTTAGGCCGAACATCCCCAAGGATGACATCTAGGGGATCGTACCCTCTCCCATCCTCTCTGACCTCATAGAGGGACCTTCCGATCTACGGATTTAACGTACCCATATCCGACCTAGACACGGAGGTATTTAATGGTGCCTGTCGGGATACAATCCGAGCACCCTCAGCACTGAAAGCCGAAGCGCTACCACTAAGCTACCTTGGTCCCATACATAATTATAAAATGGTTGACAACTTGAAGATTCATATAAATATAACCAGAATAAATTAACCAAACGCTACCAGAACTACCGAACACCACAAATACAATGAACACACACAGAAAAACTTAATAAATTTCATTGAAACTATGAAGAATTGTATAGAACAACTGCCTTATTTCCTAATGAAAACGGTACAAAGTAATGTAACAAATCCCTAACCGGTTCGCGGAACTTGGTCCAGACATCGTCCTCCATCACACTAGCTGATGTTAACGCAGTGGCCAGGTGCAGATTATCCAACCAGCCCCTAGACAAACCACTCAATTCGGACTTTAATTGTCCCATAACAATTGCTTCTACAATAGCTATACTAAAACCTAATCACTTTAAGGATATAAAAATTCACCCTGACGGCACAAGATCCTTCATCAACTGTAGAAATTGGCCAGAAAATCAGCTTTTTCCAGAACATTTCCCCAGTGAATTAATTAGAATCGAGGAAGCACTTTATCTTTATTTGTCCAATCCTGCCGTTTGCTCAACAGAAGATCTCGTTATCTTTTCTGTCTCAAGACCAGCCTTGGAAGCTATAAGAAATGGGGCAGCCTCCTTAACTCACAACAAAATTGATTTTCTTTGTCAACTTCATCGTAAGGGAAAGAAGTCCTGTACCCTTAGGTGGATCCCCGCACATGTCAATATTGAAGAATATGAGTGTGCTGACTCGATGGCGAAGAAAGTGAGGAACTTGGCCCAGAACTCTCCCTCCACCACACTAGCTGATGTTAAGCAGTGGCCAGGTGCAGATTATCCAACAAGCCCCTAAAGAAACCACTCATTTCACACTTTAACTGATCCTGAACAATTGCTTTTATAATAGCTAGACTAAGAACTAATCACTTTAAAAGGTAGGAAAATTCACCCTGACGGACGGCTCAATATCCTTCTTCAACTGCAGAAATTTTCCAGAAAGCCAGCTTTCTCCATAACATATCTTTGACAGTAAAGCCGTCGTGGCTGCCCTTTACAAACTCGTTTTGTCACTGCAAGAACTTCTCTACAGCCCAAAAGCACCCGATCTGCCAGCTTCTGTTATCCAGACTTTTGGTTCTATTTAAGACTTTTTCTTCTGCACTATTTATTCGTAGACACTACAACAACAACTAAATGATTTGATCAGAGAGCCTCAAAGCAAGTTACAACAATTTTGCAATGCTGAGAAATAATAAATCGTCTCACAAAAGCCTTATATCGTTACGATGATAATGTAAAACAAACAGAATATTTTATTCAATTCAAGCACAAACACCAAACAAGTGACTAATTGGGTAAAATTCATGTAATCAGCATGATTAATGTAATCAGTTAACTGAATAAAGAAAACGAGGCAAATTTAAAAAATATACTTATAAAGAACACTAAATTATTTATAATTTCAATAAAAAAATTAAGAAAATTTTACAAAATATTATAAAATAAACACGTTCCTTTAAAGCCTCATAATTTTTTCTACGCTTAAGTTATTTCAACAATTCAGTTTGAACTCGTTTTTCTAACTGGCAACAAAAGAGATGAGCTTTTGCAACCAAAATTGAGTTTTCATATGATAACGATCTTAATTACATCTCATTTGACTCAATTAGCTACATTTTTCGCTGATAAATGGTGTTTGTAATCGTCGTCAGCAATACCGGAATATTTTACAGTATATAACGAATATATTTTTGCTTTCGTCATGTCATTTCATTAGCAACAATTTATTTATTACAACACGTTATTAATAAGGATGCATTTGCTTCGGCCGGAATATTAACATTGTGAATACATTTTATGGCTGCGAAAGTTTCCCAAGGAAATATGCTCTTAGTTATATGAATATTCCATAATTTACCATGATATTAAACAAGTTGCCGTAATTGGATGCAATATGCCAAAAACCAATGCGTGCCAAGGGCAGAGATGATTCAAAATTTATGCACAGGAAAAAAGAAATGATTTACTTAATTTATTATAGGGCCCGGGGTTGCCTTTTTGGCTGGTGGATTTGTACCGTCCATCCGGCACTCGTGGGCCCAACAATATTGAAAAATGTCACCGAACTTGGGAAATTAACTCTCGGCTGCGTATACAGGTATTGCTACGTAGCGACCTGTCCGCGGTTTGATAAAGGCGTATAGGCACTAGCCGGGGTCGCTGTAATAAATATTTACTTAATTTATTATGTTACCATTTGTTGAACCCTTTGCACCACAGTTATTATCCTGATTTATTCTCCAAGTGTGATTTCATTTTTTCCAAATTTGATTACCGCATAGGTATAAAGAGAGTGCTTACAATAATTTGTTGTTGTTGTTTCCAATGACCCCCTGGCCAGAATCGTATTCCAGACCAGGTCCATATAGGCTAGAGGGGTGAGGGGTGCGGCCCCGGTTTATATAATGGCACCACAAGTGCAGGAGTCCGATTTAGCCAGGTGCCACCTCAATTTTGAACGAACACCCCCAAGGGAGCGACATCTAAGGGGATCGTACCCTCTCTCTGACTTCATAGAGGGACTTTCCGGTCAAGGGATTTTACGTGTCCATATCCGGCCTAGACACGGAGGTATTTAATGATGATTGTCGGGATTCGATCCGAGCACCCTCAGCAGCGAAACTGACGCGCTACCACTAGGCTACCTCAAGCCCACAATTAATTGTAAAACGTTTAAGCGGCACACATACTGATAAAATACATATATATGAAACTTTTTATACAATAACAAGTGTAACGAATGGTTTCCTACCAGGTTTCACAAAAGTAATCTGCTGTTATCCGATTTTATGAGATCAACCAGCCATAATCGCTATGACAATTCGTGGTTGCTACGAATATTTCGCAACCTCTCCGATTTCCTCCAAATTCGCAGTCATTATTTTCCATGCATATCTAAAAGTTTAATTTTTACTCTTCATTTCTAAGCTACACTGCCTAATACGTAACAGGAATTCATGCATATGAATAAGTGATCAGTAATCAACACATCTTGTCAACCCAGGATGCAAAGGGTATACCGTAACCTGAGGGTTGAATATTTAGCACCCGCCGAAAACAATTTATGACAGATTTCTTCTGTTAATCATAAGTGAAGATTTCATTAAACCCAAAATTATATTCTAATAGTGTATAAAATCAAGATGCACTGGAAGCAGACATCTGCAAGGGCTGAAAATTTGCAGCCTTGCTCTACCCATTCAACACTGTTATATCATTATTATTTTTTATTTG
The DNA here is from genome assembly GCA_907164885.2 of Dolomedes plantarius. Taxonomy (NCBI): domain Eukaryota; kingdom Metazoa; phylum Arthropoda; class Arachnida; order Araneae; family Dolomedidae; genus Dolomedes; species Dolomedes plantarius. Next base: position 126,542,751 of record OU015490.1, on the reverse strand, counting down.
GATTAGATTTTTTTTTTGGTTAAACAACTATAAAACTTTAAATTGAGTTTAATATATTTTTTCACTTTTCTATATCTGCTAGAACCAAATAAATTTGGCTATTATTCATAAATATGGTAAAGTACATTTTCTAGTAGCTTTTATTGTATCTTAAAATTATTTTAACTAATACAAGAGACACGTAAATTTGCTACCTAAAACATGAGTCATTGGGATTTATTTTTATTATGGTTTAGAGATCCAGACGATGCAACACTATAACTCCGAGGTGGCAGATAAATATAAATATAAAAATAAGATGCAACAAATCTTTAAGCCTTAAGCGCAACAAAATTTCGAGCCTCCCTTTACACCTCTGGGATAGGATTTAATAGATTTCCTTCCGCCTGCAAGTAAACTTAAGGCAATATCTCTGTCTTGCGTAACAAAAGCTCACCGAAAATTTTGGATTAGAAATTGAATTTCTTTATTTCTACTTCCTTAAACAAATGTTGTCAATATTTTCAGCATTATAATATTTTTATAATATGTGAATATTTTCAGCATTATAAACATACACACGTAAGGGGAATAAAAATGGAGTTAAGGTGTGAAGTGGTTATGATGAGGACTTAATGTTAGGAACGCATATAAGCGTCCCGAAAAATTGCTCATCATGGGCTATGAACCCATGTACGCGATCTCATGCAACCGTTCTACAATTCGATGCAAGCATGCATGTGTTCTATTACAACGATGATTGCATTCCTAGAGATAAAACGGAACACTGGGTAGAAATGAGTTTTCACACTGCTAAATGCTTGTGAAATCAGAGCTGTTTATTTGGCTGTTATGCGCACTCAGTGCACATTTATTTAGAAATTGAGTTATATTTTCCTTGGTAGTTTTGAGATTATCGTTTCAGGTAAAATCAATCGATTTTTTCATGAAAACTTTAAACCAATTCTAGCAATCATGTGCTTTGTCTTAGAAAATGGCAGTCCTTACTCTGGGCTGCCCCCTTTCTTTACGACAATGCGCATTTAACTGTTAACAGCTCAGAGACAAAGAACAACGCATGTTGCGACAGAGCACGTTTACCCTCAAACAGCTCAGTGACAAAGCCCGTGTAACGACGAAGCACATGGGTATGGTGGCCCATTTGGCAAATACAGGGAGCCAGAGATCTGAACGTCTCTCGTTCGATGACGGTCGCTGACAAATCCACCGTCGTGTAATGGCGGCAAAACCTACTAATGGCGGCTGGGACGCGAAAAATCTGTAGTAGCTGCAATGTCCTCCAAGTTCTCAAAATTTACCCCTGGAGGTGCGGGGTCAACTGTACCGGTCTTGCCACTTGACTCGGTTTAAAGTTAGGGCATCGGTCCTTCGCCAAGTCGGACTCTGACCCTTGTGGTGCTATTAAAAACCGGAGCCCCACCACTCTGTCCAATAGCCTGTATGGGCTTGATCTGACATACTGTCGTTCAAGGGGCATAAGCCACAACAACAACAACGACAAAGCGCAAAGCACATTACGTCATATCACGTTTGACTTCAAACAGCACAGAGACAAAGCATGATTTGACACGAACGATAAAGCGCGCACAAAGACACAGCACGTGTAATTTCAAACAGCTCAGCGCTGAAAGGGTTACGATATGAATGTAAGAGGGATATCTCTTCACGATACTTCCATGTTCAGCATTCACATGCAACGCATGACGGGTTTATTGACATAATACACGCAGAAATAAGTTTTCTCCGGGCTAAGAAATGAACAGTAACAGATCATGTGATTTTTTTTACGACCTTTTAATGTACTGGATCCTTCTCTTTTTCTTTCTCTATGTGTTTACGGGATAAAAATAAACTTCACCCTCCTTATTCATATTCTCCTTGAATTCGATATCTCCCTGAACCCAACGCTTCATGCAGATAGCTTGCTTCAATATAATTTCCGGAACAATTTCCGGGACAGGCGCGATTACCAGGAAATTTCTGGGAAGGAAAAATTGTGCCGAGTCTGCCTTTTTTTTTCGTAATAATTGTGTTGTTTCACAAAAGCTGCGAAACGCACGAGCACTGTCGTGATTTAATTAATCATTCCATAGATTGCGCGATTTTCTCGTCAAAGAATATTAGAAATACACTTTCGGCGAAATTTCCTTTCGCAAAAAGGAACAGAATGGTTTTATTTAAATGAAACGCAATGGTTTAAGGCCGGGAAAGATAGGATTGCTTTGTAAATAATTATTCACTATCGTTATTTTCGAGTTTATTGTTTTTCATTAATGGTGGTATCAAAGGAAGAGTGTTAAATAAGAGAAGTTGAGATGAGTATAGGTTTTGTAAACAGGTTTTCTCAATGTTATAGTCACTTAGTTCGTATGAAGTCTATTTTCCGGCTCCAATACAAAATTTGCAATAAAGATTTTTGTGACTCTTATATATTTATGTTTGCGTCGATTCCCGAAATGGCTCACAAAAATCTGTTTTGATTTCATGATGTTTATTAATAATTTTGTGCACATCACGTAAGGAAATAAGGAAAGTCAAAAAATCATATATATATATATATATATATATATATATGTAATATATCTATTACATCTCGTTCTTAAAATGCAACCTGAAAAGGAAAACTAGCTCAAATTTACATGGCTGGAGCTAGACTCAGCCTGAAAGGAATTAAAATTTTGAAGCAGTCGGGTCGAATCGTTTTATTTAAGCGACAGAAAAATACGTCCATTCATTTCAGATGCTCGGAGCGAAGTGTAATATCACCTTTCAACCTTACGCGCTAGAAGCGAGGTACATGTGCCTGTTATTTTCAAGTGTCAGCGGAATTTGGGGCTGGCAATGCGAACCCACGCCTTTCTCGAGACGTATACACGTGTAGAAATGTAACGTTTGCTGTTTTATGGGAAGTTCTGTTGCTATGGGTTTTTAAAGCGCTAAAGTAATGTTACTGGGGATTGGACTCAGGAAAGGGAATTTAAATGATAGAATGGATGGCCTAATATTTAATTTATTACACATATATATATATATATATATATATATATATATATATATATATATATATATATATATGCACTATTAATTATAATCGTGTAATAGCAAATGCTTCGACGAAAATCGTTATACTAGATCTCCTTTGATCCTTAGGGATTCAGATGTCTTCTAGAACACACGTTTTTAAAATAAGGAGCTTTGAACACCGTTGTGTTTAAGATTAGCGGTACATCGTCGCTGAAGTGTATTCTAGGAATCCAAATACGTATAATCAATTTATATGAATAAAACATATATATGGGTAACACATGTTAACGAATACATCTACGAAAAATAAAATTTTACTAGTCTCCATTGACCCCTAGGACCTCAAACGTCTATTTGTCAGACTAGCATGCCCGCAAGAAAGATTTTTTGATATCATACACTATACATCTTTATTACTTTCAATGTACGGATAGTAAAAAACCGACACATAGTGTCTTTTTTTTTTTAAGCATATTTTTCCAGCTCTTCTGTTCTCGAGTCACGTGACATTATGAATGACCTCATTAGCGAAATTAAAAGCTACACGAGCCCAACCAGATATTAACAATTAATCCCGGAATCCGAACCTACAACGTCGGGCGCTACAAAAAGCAATTTCTAAATGTTCACCAGTTCCTTAAAGAAAAGTCCCCTTTCCTTAATTAGCGAAGGGGGAGGTGAAGAGGCTGCATTTATTACGGCCAGCATCGAAAATTGCTACAAGGGTATATTTCTACCCGGCGTATGAATTATTAATGAGAGTCATAAATTTTTTCGTCGCTTTAACGCCCCCCTTCGCCCTTTTTTTCCCCTAAGATCTCGTCTTGATGGGGGGAATTTGTTCTGGAGCAGGGAAAAAAAATAATAGGACTTAATTTTTATATTAATGCTTCGTCATTCTTTTAGGGTACTTGAATTAATAGGGTGACTTGGAAACAGGATTTCTCTTTCTCTCTCTATTAAATAGGGAAAATATGGGGAAAGTTTTTGACCTGTTGTCGGAGATTATTCTTCAGGATGGGGACTTTTCGATGGCTGAGAATGGAAGGGATTTATGACAGGAAAGAAACCCAAAGCACAAAAGGGTTGTTGAGAGGACTTTTTGCTTTTCTCTCTCGTTTAAGTTAGAACGATAAATGGAATATTTATTTCAACGATATGCATTTTTGATTATTCGGAATTTGTTTTTCTACTTAATTTCTTCCCTTTTAAAGTGTTTTAAAAAATAAATTACGTGATATCCAGAAGAAAATCCGGGAAATTTTACGAAATGCGAATGGGAAGAACTAAAAAATTTCATTTTTTTTAAAGCGATATAACTGTCAACAACACCTGAAAATCGAAGAAAAAAGATGACACGAAAAGAAAACAATACGAGAGCATCAACGTGTAAGAGCGTTGGTTTAGCGCCGCCTACAGAGTGGAACTTTCCCGGGACGCCTTTCATATGCCAAAATGACATATAGTGAAGAGGCATTAACCATCAATTTATAAAAACAACGTTTACGAATTCTGACCCAGTAACGTGCAAATCCTGATATGGAACTAACTAAACTAGCTTAAATCCTAAAGTAATCTAAATATATAAAACAGTTCCGTAACTGACTGACTCACTGACATACAACGCACAGACCAAACCGCTGGACCTAAAGGGCGGAAATTTTGCATGGCGATTCTTCTTATAGTGTAGGGGTGCACTAAGAAAGATTTTTGAAAAATTCTTCTTAGATTTTTTAAAATTAAATTTTTAGGCCGTTTTAGTAACTTTTTTTAATTTTGCATTTAAAATAATAATTTGGGGGGTTATAAAATTTATATCACGAGAAAGATCCTAAAAGTTAATTTAAAATGAGATCTTTTTTGAATCTTTGCCTCCATTTTCTGATTTTTGGTGAATTTTTAAGGATTCATTTTTAGAATTTAATTTATTGAATGCTGATCACGTGATTTCTTTTTCTGGTACAATAAATAAATTTATCGTCACGTGCATAACAACTAAATAGACAAAAAAATATTTTTTTCTTGCTAATGTGGTAGACGATTGGACATTATCCAAAAAAATATTAAAATACTGTAAAAGATTTTATGTTCCTCAAACTGTACTATATTAACTGTTCTATATTCTTTAATATTTCCTATCACATTTAATTTGAATATTTTATTCTACATTATTTTGTCTATAAAAATATTTCTTACGATTTTTTTATAAATATATTTTTTTGATTTTTTCTACATCAATTGTATACATTGATCATCGTATTTATTATAATATATATATATATATATATATATATATATATATATATATATATATATATATATATAGGCATTAATTGCATACATTGACCGTTGTATTTAATTTGAATGTACTCCGTAGCGAAGTGTGTGTTTTCAGCTAGTCAAATATAAAACTAATATATGTTGTCTCATCGTGGTCAAGCCTCAGATACACAATTCCAGGAGTCTATGCACATAAAATCCAGGACGATCCGTAATAATCACAGGACAGCATATAAATCATCCATAGTCAACCCCACACAGGCAAGGAGATGGCCGAGAAAGGCCTGCTCTATATTGCACTTGCTGCATACCGGGAAGACCTCACGCATAAGTAAGATCCTTCAGGTGCCCACTGGTGAACCTAGAGAGGTGGCAGCCTGCAAATCAGTATGCCCCTCAAACTTCAAAGAGCCTTAAGGACATGCTCTATGATACCAATTGGGATCTGGTGGCGTTCGCCAAGAGTTTTTGGTCAGATAATTCCCTAATACAGAAGATCTCAAGATAGGCGAGAGAAGTATTGGAAATCGAGGATCACGCAAAGCCGTCTTTTGCAAAGTTAACGGCCACGTCATCGCCATTTAATACATCCTTTCCTGTTTTAGACTCTTCTAAGTATGTAGCCATTCTCAAATGGCTCTTAACACTGATGACCAGTTACGAGTAAACACCTAACTAACTCTAACAAGAATTACGGGGACTCACGACCCTTAAGTTGAGGAAATAAGGCATATTTTCATACTTTTTGACTCTTTGTAACTATTTCAAATTACTCACAATTTTTCCAAATTTTATGTATATGATAAATTGATATATTTATTTTAATAAACGAATTTACAATACTCAAAATAATTTTAAGTATTTTTTTAAATGCTTTAGATATACCTTGTTTTTTAAGTATTTTTATTGTAAACTGGCTTGCTTGCAGAACTATGAAATTTATTTTACGCTTAAATGTATAATTTCTGTTTTATATTTAAAATAAATAATTCAAAAATACAATTGAACATAAAACATTCAACATTAAAATAGTTTTTTCAATTTTTTAAAACTGCTCAAAATATACTTAAAATTTCCTTAAATTTTTGCATTAATTTACCCCTGGAAAAAAACAAAATGGGCAGTGATTGCAATAATTCTAGTTCAGACGCAATAAAATAACATGATTATGCAGTGATAAAAATTTCATGGAATTATGTTTCACAGTCTTTGAGATATCAGTTGCGGAATGATGCAAAATTACATTTTGAGAAAAATGAGTTTAAAATTTTTCTTACCATAAACTTGATAATTAATTAAATATTTAGAATATCAATATCTGCAGAATTAAGCTGAATATTTTCATTCGGTTTGCTTCATTTTGTTCAGAAATGATCAGGCTTTAAAATATATTTTTTCAAAAAATCTAATGTTTTAAAGATTTAAGAGTAGTGAGACCCCTTAACTCGTGTTTAGTGTGAAAGGTAATAAGCGTGACCGATCAACAATGTCGTCAAAAAATTGCCTGTCAACAATGTGTTAACACTGCGCACTGACCGGCCAACAATGCGCAATTCTGGTCACCCTTGTGCTAGAAGGTTCCTTTATGACTGACACAAACAGATCCTGTTCACTCTAAATTGTTTGCAACAATTTCCAACTCTCTTGTATATAATTTCACACTCAGACATTCAAAAATATCGCAGAGAAAATATTTCACGAAAACGTTCACAAACGACTCAAATAACGGCCGAATACAATAGCTTTAAAAACACGTCGCGTCCCAAACATATGTGCGTTTCATCCTACTGTTAAAATTCACCTACTGTAGATTCTCTAATACGCATAAAAATTCAACAGCATACCAATTTGGAAGGCAGCGCTTGCATTTAAAGTAGAGAGGAAAGTAAGGGGAAAAAAAACTTTCCAACCGTAGAATTTTAATTAATTTCGCGATATCAGTATAAATATTTATACAACAACAAAGAACCTTTTTACCGAAGTTTTGTTGCGTATCCTTTTGCAGATCTCCCTTAACAACGCGTTATTTGCTTTATTGGTAATTGCGCCAGTTTTCCGTAACTTCTGAGGGAAAGGCTGTTTTTTTTTTTTTTTATTTCCGTATCAAATTTTAATTTAGCACTGTTTGGGTTATTTTTCGCGACGCTCTTCCTTCCCAGTGCGTGAGCGAAAAATTTATTTTTCCCCCTCCCGCTACGAACATAACCAGTGTTCGAAATAATTGGATTTTAAAGGTTGTTAGGAACACTTCAGCTTTAATTAACAAATCAATTATTACATTTAACTTTAGAGCAAATATTTCTTCCAAAAAGGACCGCGCCGCTTATGAAAACACCGCCTTTCTCGCGCGAGGCGCTGTTTTGCATTCTCTCTGCTGGCACAGAAAATCAGCTCGCTCTGCGAAAAATTTATTTACACAGAGAAAGGTGAAAAATGTTTTCGGAAGCGGGAAATAGTAATGAATAAAACTGCGAGAATTATCGTGCGTTGATGAGGGGGGGGGGGTGTAGGAAAAAAATTGAGACATTTCTCGTCGGTTTCACCAGTCTAGTTAAAAAATAGAAAATTATAGCTCGAAGTAAAGGATCCAAAACATCAAAAGCGACGCCTAGAGTTATTATTCAAAGAACTATTTTTAAATACGGGTCATGCATTCGTAAAGAATTCCATAATTGCTGCGGATTGTGAAAATTAAACAAAGCCATATTTTTATGAAGTTCGAAGGAAAAAACAGTAATATTTTTGTCTTGATACCTATGACAAGCTGAAGAGATGTCATTTGTTTCTTTTTCAACACCTACTCCGGTTTGTTGATTTTGTGAAATTGCAGTAAAGATGACAAATTTGATTTTTGTATGTCTGTGGTTGCACAGTTAAATCACATTTCTCTTACTTTTGATATTTTACGCACATAACTTAGTGGGCAAAAGTCCATTTTTTAATCCCATGACATGACATCTTAAATAAATTTCATTGCAGGAAAGCTGTTTCCATGCCCTGTCGCACCATTAAATTTCATTGTTGGGAGATACAATCTGAAATGAGCTGTTTCCATGGCCTGCCTTCCCGCTAAATTTCATTGTTGGGACGATACAACCTGAAGTGAACTGTTTTCATGGCCTGTCGTTATGCTAAATTTTATTGCTGGGATGATACAATCTGATATGAGCTGTTTTCATGGCCTGTCGTCTCACTAAATATCATTGTTGGGATGATACAATCTGAAATGAGCTGTTTTCATGGCCTGTCGTCCCGCTTAAAATTCCTTGTTGGGACTCTACAATCTGATATGAGCTATTTCCACGGCTTGTTGCCCCACTAAATTTCATTGTTGGGACAATACTATCTGAAATGAGCTGTTTTCATGGCCTGTCGCCTCACGAAATATCATTGATGGGAGATACAACCTGATATGAGCTATTTCCATGGCTTGTCGTCCAGCTAAATTTCATTGTTGGGACTCTACAATCTGAAATGAGCTATTCCAATGACTTCTCGCCTCACTAAATTTCATTATTGGGACGATACAATCTGATATGAGCTGTTTCCATGGCCTGCCGCTTGACTAGGTATAACCATCTGACAGATGGAGTGTAAAAATTGACTTTCAAGGCGAGCAATAAGTATTTGCACTTAATGAATTTTCGATACGTTTCTAGGGACATACGTGACAAAACTAAACAACAAAATCGGTTTTTTAATCTTTTAAAAAACCTTTTCTAGAAGAAAAAAAACTGAACTAATATTTGATTTACAACAGATTGATAAATATTATTTTAGAATAAAAAGTATTTGCACACATATGGCTTTTAGCTTCTTGCACAAATTATTATTATTATTATTATTCAGTATATAACCCAGTGGCCTCAATAATAGCTTGGCGCCCTATCTTCACTGCAGAAACTAGATTTTGAGTTGTTTCATTAGCTATTTTGACCTATTCACTTTCGATTACTGAATCCAGCTTATTTGCGCTAATAATGTGATGCTTTCGAAATTTCAAGTCAAGATTGCGCCATAAATTTTCGATAATATTAATATCAGGAGACCGGGGTGGTATAATTAATCTTCTTCTGACATTACATAGCTGCCATTCTCGAGTAATATGAGCAGTATGTTTAGGATCGCAATCCTTCAGGAAATAATAAGTGTTCTCAGTTCTCAGATTTGGCCACTACGCCTTCAATTACTCCCCAAAATGTCAATATACGGCCTTGCATTAATAATTTCGCTAATACAGTGTAAGTTAGCAATTTTAGAATATGATATGCACCCCAACAGTACATAGCACGAACTCCTTTAGCCGTAGGTGAAATGTTATTTTGTTTCAACTCCATATTAAAGCGATGCCAAACCGTTTTACATGAATCCAAGGCAGAAAGATTTAAACTTGCTCTCTTCAATGATATGTAATGCATTTTTTCCCCAAATCAGTAGGTTTATTTATGTACGTTTTAGCATAGAGCAAAACGCTTCTTTCTGCGTCTTGACTAACGCATGGCTTTCTCATCGTACACTACCGTGATAATTAACACCTTTTAAAACATTTCGATCGGTGGAAACACAAATACGTTCACCTGTTGATTCGGCACTGATTTCTGCACGACCTTAACAGGCTACAATGATCGTAGTTAACGAACCTCATAATTCTTTACTGATGACACTATAGCTTTAACCTTCGAATTCAAGCGAAAAAAGAAAAAAACATTCCCTCAGAGAATAAGACATATCACTCAATTTAGGAGATATTGTTATACAGTCATACCTCAGTACTCGTCTGCTTCGGTACTCGTCGCATTTCGACATGAAAAAATTGCTTCATTACTCGACGTTTGCGCTGTACTCGTCGCATTTGGATGCAAAAAAATTGCTTCGGTACTCGTCGCATTTGGAATCCGAATAATTGCTTCGGTACTCGACGTTTGCTCGGTACTCGTCGTACTTGGATGCAAAAAAATTGCTTCGGTACTCGTCGCATTCGGATGCGAAAACATTGCTTCGGTACTCGTTGCATTTGGAAACAAAAAAATTGCTTCGGTACTCGTCGCATTTGGATGCGAAAAAAATTGCTTCGATACTCGGTGTTTGCTCGGTACTCGTCGCATTTGGATGCGAAAAAATTGATTTGGTACTCGTCGCATTTGGATACGAAAAAAATTGCTTTGGTACTCGTCGCATTTGGATGCCAAATAATTGCTTCGGTACTCTACGCTTGCTCGGTACTCGTCGTATTTGGATGTGAAAAATTTGCTTCGGTACTCGTCGCATTCGGATGAGAAAAAATTGCTTCGGTACTCGTTGCATTTGGAAGGGAAAAAATTGCTTCGGTACTCGGCGTTTGCTCGGTACTCGCCGCATTTGGATGCCAAATAATTGCTTCAGTACTCGACGTTTGCTCGGTACTCGACGTTTGCTCGGTACTCGTCGTATTTGGATGCGAAAAATTTGCTTCGATACTCGGCGTTTGCTCGGTGCTCGTCGCATTTGGATGCCAAATAATTGCTTCGGTACTCGACGTTTGCTCGGTGCTCGTCGTATTTGGATGCAAAAAATTTGCTTCGGTACTCGTCGCATTCGGATGCGAAAAAATTGCTTCGGTACTCGTCGCATTTGGATGCGAAAAAAATTGCTTCGATACTTGACGTTTGCTCGGTACTCGGCGTTTGTTCGATACTCGTCGCATTTGGATGCGAAAAAATTGCTACGGTACTCGGCGTTTGCTCGATACTCGTCGCGTTTGGATGCGAAAAAATTGCTTCGGTACTCGGTGTTTGCTCGGTACTCGTCACATTTGGATGCAAAAAAATTTCTTTGGTACTCGACATTTGCTTGGTACTCGTTACACATGCGAAAACACGTATGAGACAAGATTGTGTCCCGCACCTTTCTCTCGAGTCGAAAAGTTAGACCGTCTTGCTATTCTCATAGTAGTTTGCGGTCTTCGTGGAAAAATACATATTTCACCGTGTATCATCTCCTTTTTTGTGCTTTTTTCATTTGATGCTTGATTTTTTCCCTTATAGACCATCTTGAGTTCGAAGAAGTTTAGTCATACCTCTCGGTATAAAATAAAAACAGCGAGAATCACGATATCACAGAAAAAAATAATAGCTAAGTATGAGCGTGTCTGATCTCGCTGTAGTGTACAAAATGCCTAGCACAGCGATCTTTTCAGTAGTGAAAAATAAAGAAACTATTAAAGGAGCCAGTGTTGCTACAGGTATACTACTAATTTCAAAATGTATCTAAAAATTTCAAAGATAATTAAGAAGATGAGCGTTTCAGAAGACATTATAAAATGGGGTCACCTTCTATTAAGCGTAAATTTTATAAGGATGCAAAATATTTTTTCCAACATCATATACACAAATACATACACAATAATGGCAAAGTTGGGAAACTGAGTCTTTTCATAAATTCTGAATTAAAATATACCACTGCTTACGTAAGGAGTTAGAAAGCATTGTTTCCTTAATTGATTTAACCGTCATCTTATGCAGGTCTGGATGCAAAGTGCATGTCTCTAAAGAAACATAATTGCTATTTTTGCGAGATACAACTATATTGCGTCGTCACTTTTTGTGAGATCGGCCAAACAAGTAGGTGGTACGACTGTCAGACCCGTGTCGAGATAAGGAGGCCCCTAAATAAGATCGATGGAGCTTTCAACCCAAATCCCCTTTCAACCTCTCTATTTAGCTAAAGCGGTGTTAGCTTCCCAAAAGAAATACTGCAGGGTTTTTAAACAGAGTTTCCCGGTGGTATAAATACTTTTCTTTCTCTGGTGAAATAGCGCAATGGTAAGACCCCATTTCATCAAAACTGAATAATAGGAAATGTACTGAAATTTCCAAGTTGCATAACTAGAAAATTTTCAAAATTAGTTTAACCTTTTTTTCAAAATAATAGAGATAAGAAGACTGAGGGTATTTCCTTTTTTTTTTTTTGGGGGGGGTATGGATTTTCGGAGTTCTTCAGAACTGGTATTAAAATGATCGCACCCGAGTATGCAATTTACACACATATCGTATATCATAATTTATCTTATTTATATACTTAATATTTTTTTAATTCTTGAAAAGTTGTTAGTTTTTATTTCGAATTGTAAGTGCGTCAAAAACGAAACTATTTTAATAAATCATTAACAATAAAGCAGTAAAAATTGAAATCTTGAATTATAATACTACGGATTCAATTAGTATGCTACATTAGTTTAATTTACATTAAATAATGGGAGCACACACAAAAACCTATTATATATAGGGCGAGCCAAAAGTTCGTAAAAACTTAAAAAATTCATTAAAAAAAGGGGGAAAAAATCATGATAAAGAAGTGCAGTTTGCAAGAAAGGGCTCACAAGGAAGTCAGATTTTTTTAGCAGCCAAAAACAGTTTAAAAAGTTTTTAAAAAAGTTTAAAAAGTTTTTTAAAAAGTTTAAAAAGTTTAAAAGTCACTGGTCGATGGCTCTGAAATGCGAGAGATTCAGGAGAATTATGCAAATCAATATTGCAATAAAAGACCGTGATACACGAGAATTTTAAGGAATGGTCAGGAAGTGGAAGACTCTCGTTGGCGGAGGGCCGTATTACGGCGGTGGAAATCGTTATGAATGTTATGGCGGCGAAATCGTCCACAGGATAGTAGCAGTGCTCGCAAAGCTGGACAAGTGACTCTACAAATGACTTTTTAAAATTTTTATTTTGCTGCTAAATTTTTATTCCGATTTCATTGTGAGCCCTATCTTGCAAACTGCACTTCTTTATCATACTTTTTTCTTTTATTATGAATTTTAAAATTTTTTACGAACTTTTGTCTCACCCGATATATATATCTGCATGTGTGTGTGTGTGTGTGTTTGTGTTTGTTTGTTTGTTTGTGTTTCCTTGTTTGTTTAAGTGAGCAATAATAGAAGGAGTTTTTCTTTTTAGCAGTAATGCGAACCCCTTGGTTACAGCTATCATATAAAACGGCTTTGAGAGTTTATAGCACTAGTAATTCTACCTTCACCTTCTATTTTCTGCTAAGATGTAACCGTTTAGCAGTATCTTACTGGAATGATAAACGAGCCATTTTTATTAAAGTATCTTTAATTTGTCGTAACTTTCCACTTTTCGTATAGGATTTCTTTTTCGATGGATGATAAGGAAGAAGGAGAACGAATTTCCACCTCCCCGCAAAATAAATATTTCTGTTTGAATTATTAATTTCAGAACACAGTAAAAATTTCAACCATAGCGCTCGTAAACGCAGCTCTTGTTTTCATTTCTTTAAGGCTTTAATTAATATTAGCACATTCATAACTTTACGGGTTAATTAAGTTTTCGCGTATTTTGGCGCAGTTTTTCACCCAAACGGATTTGCTGTATGCTTCTAAGGCAGAAGAAGTACTGAGACTCTCTTTTGTTATTTCAGTTATGAAGGGAAAGTAGTACATTCATATACCAAGGGTCCCTCATCTGCAGGAATTAACATAGTAAAATTAATTGTGTTTTCGGCGTGATAAGATTCAATCGACAATGAATCTGCGGGATATATTGAGTAAACGAACATAATATAAAATGGAAATAGAAATAAAAGCACGAAAACAGTGATAACAAAAAATACAAAATTGCATTTCAGGGGATCCGGAAACATTTAATTCTTTTTTTTTTTATTTATTGTGTTATATTTTGAATTTTTTTGTGATGGTCAACCATATAATTTGTTAACAAAATGACATCATAATACTTCTCATAAAGTTAAAAAAAAATTTTAAATAATTTTTTTTTAAAGTAGGGTAATTTAAAATAATTTTAATTCGAAATATTATTTGTCAAATTTCAATTTTTTTTTCATTTATTTAAACAGAAATATATAAATTTTAATTTTGATTCAGTATTTTAAAAAATATTAATTAAAAAAAATTAAAAATTTTTAGAGTAAAAATTTAAAAAAAATTATGTAATTTACTTTTAAAAACTCCTATTTTCATAAGTAAATATTTTTTTCGAATTTGCTGAATCAAAATAAGTAAAATAATTGAAAAATACATGATCCAAGTTTGAACCATTTATCTTTAACGGCTCTTAACTTATAACAATTTTAAAACGGGTATTGGTGAAAAAAACCCATTATGTAGAAAAATTCATTTAAGGGTTCAAATGAAGATTGTTTTGCAACATTCTGTTAGCAGCCAAAAATAATCAATATATCCTGTTCCAATTGAGATAGAAACATGATTTAAACGTCATATTAAGCGGAAAAGAACGGAAATTTTTTTAATGAAATAAATTCTTTTCGAAAATTTTAAGAATTTTGTGTCTCGGAACCCCTTAAGATTGGAGTAGCTTGGAGAAACATACTAAATTTGGACATAAGGCCTTTTTTGTTAACGCCGCTGAGTAGCAGCTATATTGAACTTGCTCAGGTCTCATGGAGATTACAGGAGATTGGAACCATGACCAATTAACCCCTGCAGAAAATTTCCCAAATGTTTGCCTATATGGATATAAAGATGTTTTTTTATTAAAATTGTACTACGTAATTTAGAAAATAAAAAAAATACCCTTTTATCTTACTCATTTTATAAATTTCGTCCACTAAAAGAAATTTGTGTTTAAAGCACATACGGCATTTGCCCCCTGAGACAATCCAAATTTAAAATAACTATTTGAGTTCCTCTTAAATAATGAAAAAGATGCCCTAGTAATTTGATACCCCATTAAAAGTAAACCCACTCGTTGGGTTAGACAATTGTTACGTTAACCCTTTCAGTTACGTTAACCCCCCCCCCCCCCCCGTTTGCACGGTGCAGATTATTTTCCTGATTTTTTTAACCTAAAGAATCTTGAAGATTTTTCCAGTTAAAGGTTTCAAAATGCTTTTACTTCTTTAAACTGATAACAGATGGCAGTACTAACCACTTTCTGCTCATTTAACTAGAATACATTGAATGTAAGGGAAAAAAAGACTAGATTTAGGCATTTGCACTGTGCAAACAGCGCCGTTCAAAGGGTTAAATATCTAAGGAAATTCGGCGTGAGTGTGGGACCAAAGAGAATGTTTTGACTTTTGTTATGAGGAATAGCTTAAAAATTCTAGAGTAAATGTGGGAATGTGGACGGGGGGGGGGTAACTACTGTTCGGGGGAATAGGTTAGAAAATCCGGAGTTAGGGCGGTACCAAAGAGAAAGTTTTGACTATTGTTTCGGGGAATAGCTTAGTCAGTACAGATTGTGGAACCATGGAAGGAGTTGAATTATCGTTAAAGGGGGTAGCTTAGAAAATCCGCAGTGAGAGCGAAGCCAAGGACGGAATGGAATAGGGAATAGCTTAGAAACTCCTCAGTGATGTGACATATGAATTTCGTACTACACAGCGTATTACTAATCAAGGAAGATAGAGCTTCCCGCTCACAGTTTACGTCCATACCAGTAATATCCAGGTTGGAAGAACTGTGGGCAGCTGTGTTTTTAAAAAATGAAGTCGCCTTAAATAAATAGAGCTGGAACATGCAAAGATAGAACATTCTCATACTCTAGGGCGACATTTTGGAGAATTGCTTCATTTCTGTTTCTGAGAAATCCATTCCGGAAATCGATGTGACTTTTTGATATTGAGCTACTCACACTAAATGACCACCAGATGAGAACCAACGGGAAAGCAAGTTCGTTGTTTCAACCACGGGCACAAACTGTCCCGTGTGTAATGTCCTGATGAGGGGTTCCAAAATGCAAAAATATAGATCTCCAGCGTACAGGTAGCTATTAAGGTCAATGATTATGCCTTACTGGGGGAGCCCATAATAATGTCGAACCGCAGGTACAAGGCTAACTGTAAGCTGGAGAAATATAATTTTGTAAGAAAGTGTTTCGTAGCAGTGGTTATAAATTACGCCCATTGACGTTGGTTGGATGGTTGGTTGGTTGAGAGTCCTACTGTCATATTTTGCTACACGAGTGATCATTAGACCGGGACCTACGGCCTAAAGCCGAACGGCTACGAACGTCCATGACACCGGTACCAGAGTCGTGGGACTCGACGCCCACAGACTCTGGCACCGGTCTATTGTACAGGTACATTTTTGATTACGGGTCGCCTACCAAGACGGGACCTATGCATTCTGTCACTTCCTTGCAGTTGTGAATTTCTTATTTACTTGAAATTGTAACTACAACTTCATTCATGATAATTTTTCTTCTTCTTTGTAGATGATCATTTCAGTTCAGTTCATGCAAAAAATAAAATAAAACGTAAGGCGATTTGTAGCTCAATAGCGTCAACTGCAATTAAAACACGACTCGTAACGAACAGACAGACACAAACGTTATCTCCTCGTTACAATTAAACTCACCCTCGTAAATTCCCAGCGCAACCCACTGGCCTGTGATTAAAACTGCCACCGTTCTCATTCACAACAAAAACGGACATCGATCCCAACCTCTTTTCCCGGACAGAACCCCGTAATGGGTTAATCCAAATGACGAAACGCAATTTATGAAATGTCCCCCCCTTCGGCCACAGATGAATGCCGCCGTTAGGTACGTGCCGACAGCTCCCCAAATCTCGAATTCTGTCAGAGGCAGGGCGCAAAAGGGTATAGAGGGGTCCATGGGGGGGGGATTCAAATTCGAAACTGCTGCGCTCTCCCTTCTCTACTCAATCATCATTCCAAATCGCTACACTTTCAAATGTAACCGCTATGGCCATTCCCGTACAATTAAGCACCGAGTATAACGAGCCGCTATTGGTCGGATGTCAGAGGCATCTGGAATGCATTGCAGGGCTGCCCCCCTCCCCACTTTTCCCCTCTCAGCGAAACCCCCTTTAAAGGTTTCATTTCGAACCTCTTCCTCTCCATTTCTACAAAGTACCTTTCGGTCTAGTAACTCTACGTGCGTGTATTCCACGCTAAATGCGAGTTAACGGCATTTTAGTGCTTTGGGTGTTTCGGGTATATGCAGCCAGTTGGCGATAAATGCGCCGGGATTCGGGATAGAAAGAAGGAGGCACACCTTTGTGATCATATTAGTTATTACGTTGGGTTATGCGGATGTTATTAGAGGAAAAACATACAGATCTGTGTATATTCTGGGAATTTAAATACTACAGTAAAATTATTAAATAACTACGTAAAATAGGAAAATTCTTAAGATGAATAATTTATCTTACAAATATATTAAGGATTATACACACACACACACATATATAAGTGTGTGTGTGTGTGTGTGTGTGTGTGTGACTATGTCTACATATATATGTAGAAATATGCATATATGTTTATATATGTATGTATGTGTGTATGTATATATATATATACACATGCATGTATGTGTGTGTATGTGTACATATATATATGTATATATATGCATATATGTTTATATCTGTTTATATAATATGTAAGTGTGTATATATACATATGTTTGTATATATATATATATATATATATATATATATATATATATATATATATATATATATATATATATATATATATATATATATATATATAAGTATGTATGTAGGTATGGAGAGACAGAGAGCGGGATAGAGAGGCGTCTGAAAAAAGTTGCTTATTATTCGATGGCCCAAATAATATCATTGAGTAGTGTTACTTCCTTTTATTTGGGAAATTTATTATGATTGTAAAAAGTTAGGAGGCCATCAAGTGCTTTGAATCTAAAATTTTTCAATATTTCATATTGTGGACTTAACCGATTTGGCTTGGGAATGGCTCATATCATAACGTACCTCTTATGTTCCATACATTTTCATTTCTATATCCGGGTAAGAGAAGTTATTGACGACTGTTCGGATATTTAGTATTAATGTAATGGAAAATTTTTTAAAAAATTATAAGATTTGGACAATATGAAGAGGCATTTAATGTGCGAATTAACATACCTACACTGTATATATATATATATATATATATATATATATATATATATATATATATATATATATATATATATATATATATATATATATATATATATATATATATGTGTGTGTGTGTAAGAAAGGTTCGTATCTAGGGGTTTTAGGTGTCGTCGTAAACTTCTAAATCATTTATTCACTCAATTAAGACGATTCACAATCAGACGAACACTTGTATATTTAAACGAAACGGTATATTAAACATAAGACAATTAAAACACATAGTTAGATCCTCATTACGGAGAAAGTACGTTATTTGTACTGCGTCGTTATAAAAAAAAGCAAAAGTTCCCACAGCCGTATGCTGGGATGTTACGTCTTGCCACTACTAAAGTCAATTCTCCTCTCAGTATTTCACGGGGAGTGCACAGTTGGCGCTGTTTGGAAGACAGAAGTGCCAGCAGCGGGAGTCAGCAAAGGGTGTCAAAGGGTGTCAGAGGTCACTCTCCACCCCCCATATATATATATATATATATATAAAATGTCCAAGTGCGTAAACTATAATTAACTGCATTTAATTAAGTTGGTTGATACTAAATCTAAAGGAATTAATGGGAATAAATAACTAGTAAACGAGATATTAGCCTGATGGGGAACAAAAATGTCAACAGATGGCGTTACGCTGTCTATCTCTCGGGTTTTGGGGAGCGTAGCCTTGAGAGAATCGCAGAGGATCGCGTCATATTCTTGAATGTTCGAAGTGCATGACTATGATATCACCAGATCACGAGGTGTTGACTAATACCCGCGCTTTTGGATAAGCGCGAAGAGAGAACAAAGCAGATTAGGTAGGTTAGCCGTTCGCTGTGAAGGCGCGTGTCGTGGGATGAGCGATGATGGGAACTTGGCGCGGATTGGAACGACTTTTAATTAATAAAGTCGACTGTTATAAAGAAAGTCTTTAATTGTTGTTTAAATCGTAGTTATTTTCCACTGGCCTTGATGATGACTGCCATTATGTGTTAATTAGTAGATAAAGAGTTACGTGGTGTAAGCACTGTGTTTTATATATATATATATATATATATATATATATATATATATATATATATATATATATATATATATATATATATATATATATATATATATATATATATATACTATGGTTACATAAAACACCGATCGATATTGAATCCCTTTGAAATTGGGCCTATAAACAATATATTCAGACTGGAGAGATCTTTAAAGTGTGCTATTGAAAACGTATATGAAAGAATCAATATAATAATTATTCAGTGAACATATTGAATGATTCAATACAAGTACAACAATTATAGATTTCAGTTTTAATATGGGAACAAGTAAATATAATATATCCACAATCCGACTCTGGACTACAAATGTTGGTTCACCCTGCCGTTGATCTGGCACAGTACACATTAAGTGCGTGGCTTTACGAACCTCGCTGACGGGCATAAGGGGAGGTCACTTCGGCTTGAATGCAAATAGGGCGTCTTAGGGCACAATATCGAATATGGGTGCTTTAAAACCGTCTCAGAATCAGGAGGAAATGTCCCTTTCCAGTAGCACTAATTCACTTATTTATCCCTCACTAATGGCGATACGGGGAGCCTGTCATCAATAGTATACTATGATTTAACGGTTATTTATGGTAGATTTTTCATAACCATTTTTGCGAAAGTGACCAGATCAACTAGACTTCTATAAAAAATAACATATGTTGAAAGTTTTTTTAATCTCCTTTGAAAAAGATTATGTGTAATTTTAGCAACGTTGAAATATATATGTTATATGTTTATGTTATGCACACACACATACACACTTATATGTATACATATACACACACAGTGAAACTTCTCTTGTGGCGGCCAGTGATAGTTCCGAAAAGAAGTGGCCGTCTTGAGGTGTGGCCGCGGAAGAAGGGTAATACAACATTGGCTCTATGGAATATATTTAATCGGATCGTGAAAAAAATATGGGCGTTTAGAGAGGTGGTCGGCTGGAGGAGTTTCAATGAATATATATATATATATATATATCCGGTAATATAGCAACAAGGTTGACTCCAATATTTTCCTCCTGTGTCCATGGCCGAAAATTTTTTTTACTCAGGTAAACTTGTTCAACAAATAATCATTTAGAGGGACTGGCACAAAAGTTCAAATGGTTCAAGAATTCTTTACATGTATTATGATTTTTACACAAAATCAGACACATGGAAAAAAATTTACAACAAAATGTAAGTTATTAGAGAAAATAAACCTATTTATCGTAGTACCCCTTTAAGAAAATATAATACTGAAAGCCACTATTTATAAACAAGCCTTTTTTCTCTACAATAACTTCAATACGCAATTCGTTACAAAAGCAGGATATATTGTTTGAGAAAATTGTCCTTTGTACCACTGAAAACTAAATCGACTTTTTTTTTTAAGGAAACTATATTTTTTCATACAACCATATCAACGCTTTTTACGTCAGGTTTTTCAAACAAAATTTCATACTACGGGAAATCAAAAATCTGTCTCTCCCAAAACCATCTCTAAATCAGTGAAATGTTTGTGGCACTTCTTTTCCTGCTTGGCGCGTCTAGACAAAAAAATTCGTGAATATTTTTTTGTTTGTTTGTTAAGCTGAAAACGAGACACCGACTTCTTTCAAGATGTCTCTCATATCAACATTTTTTTTGTCAGATTTTTTTTCAAAGAAAATTTTATGTTTCCAAAAATCAAAAATCTCTCTCAAAACTTATACAAAACCAATGAAATGTTTGTAAATTTATTTTTCTTCTATCTGGTTTGCACCCTTATCCAAATGCTACAAGATGTTTTTATTTTGTTTGTTACATGACCCACTGACTTCTTTAAGATATATTTTTTAAACACCCACATCAACTTCTTTTATCAGATTTTTTTTATAACAAAACTGCATCCTATTGAAAATCCAAAATTCTTTCTCAAATTCAGTGAAGTCTTTGTGGTATATATACCATAGATTTTTACCATACGACCCACCTTTGTACATGAAAAAATCCACTTAAAATAGGTTGCGTGAATATTTCATTTATACATATTATGAATATTTCATTATATATATATATATATATATATATATATATATAAATATATAGTATTTTACAAGTATTATACATATTTTAGATATATTATTTATTATATTAATTATATATATTTTTTATCTTGATTAAGGAAAGCATTGAAAATATCTTTATATACCTAACATAAAACAAAATTTTCTTTTTTAAAAATCCTGCCATAAATTTGAAGTGCGTCTTATGGTTTGTAAAATACGGTATATTTAGGGATACGTAATTTTCGTATTTACGAAATAGATACGAATAAATGCAAAAATAATTTTTTTATTACTTTTCGGAGAAAACTCTGTGACAAACAGCTTTTTAAGAGAAATTAGATAATAATAGTAATAAATCATTAACATAACTTCTGTTATAAACATATTTTCTAGATAATTTATTAACACAATTGCTTGAGAGATCTCACTCTCGAAATTTGCTTATTACTTATCGCTAAAGATTTATTAAGCAAGAGAATGTGGAGACTACTACAAGTAGCTTTTAATTGAGAATTTTGATACTTACCTAACCAAGTAAATAAAATTGCAATTTAAAAAAAAATGCAAAATTGTTATATATATATATATATATATATATATATATATATATATATATATATATATATATATATATATATATATATATATATATATATATATATTATATATATATATATATATATTATATATTATATATTATATAAATATATATATATATTTGCAAATAATTGCGAAATTTACGTACCCCTTGGTATATTCTTTTACAATTTCACGCCTCTAAACCAAAAACTTAAGTCTTAATGCACATGTTCCTAAAACAGAAATTAACTTTTGATTCGAAACTCTTGGACTTTTCGTGAAGCCCACGCAAATATTTTCGGATCAAAAGCGAAACTCGGTAGCGGTGAGCGATAAAAATTTCATCCATGTACCCAGCCCTTCAGTGTCAACAGAAAAATCTCGACCGCAGGCAGCCGAAAAGTTCATCGATGCAAATAAGTCTTTGATCTCCTGTGTCAGAGATTGGTGTTTTGTTTAACAGATGATGACAAATCAGCGTTAGGGGCTCCCGAACAGCACGTCAAATAACTCGAAAAGTGAAGATCATCAATCATTTAAGGAGATGAAATGATTTTGATTTTTAACTTTTCCCGTTCATTTGACGAGAGCAAAGAATGTAAAAGACGGGAGCCCGTTGCAGATTATTCATAAGGAAAATTAGCTTTTCCCGCGGTGAACGCTGCTTTCATAATTATAGACGAATGCACGCCTTTCTATTGGACATGGCCTCTATAACAACATCTAATCGTAATCTTTAATCGTTAATACATCCATTATGTTCACATTACTTGTATGCGCGCGGCATATTTAATGCTACCAATATGTGGCGTGAGATGTCGTTACAAATCTATATTGACGCAGTTCAATGGGTCGGAACATTAAGAATTCAATCCAGCTGAACACTGCATGCGCTACGCACAGTACTTCTAATCTTAAATATATCTGTTATGCTCACATAACTTGTATGCGCGCGGCATATTTAATGTTGCATGTTTCGTGAGATGTCGTTGCTAATCTATATTAATACTGTTCGATGGGTCGAAACATTAAGAATTCAATGAACACTGCATGCACTGGACACAGGATCGTTTTCCATACACATGAAAACACACACCTCTTTCGCAATCTCTCTCTTGCAAAATCAACTGTACTAGCATACATTTTATATGAAATGCAATAGATTTTAACGTTCTATGCAAAGACATAACACTCACCGCTTTAAGAATTTCTAGCATGATTAAAAGCTTCTTTTAACCTCAATGAAAATAAAAGAAATATAATGCGGAAAGGAACCACTCGACACAGAGGAAGGATGAAATGCTAAAACTTCATTACATAATTGTTTTAATGATGGGCACAGAACCACAGAGTTTGTGGGGAAAAAATTTAAATTACGATGCAATATTCATCATATTGTCCTTAAAGAATTCTTTTATATAGCGAATATATCATACAAAATGTATACATTAACATTAGAGGTGATCAATACTTTTTCTTATGAGAAAATCCAATACAAACCGAGATCTAGGAAGTTTAAATTGTTATATCTATGGTTCTACGAACAGAAATATCCAGGAAGCGTGAAGGACTAATAATATTTTTTAGTTCCATACCATACATACTGTCTTTTCATTTAAGGCAAATGACACGAAAATGAAGTGAAAAGGGTAACGTTTTATTAATAAATACACTTTAGGGATTTCACAATGATTTAGTTTAGTATAGGTTTGGTTTGGTTTGGTTTGAATTGGTTTAGACCGCTACGGTCAGTTTTTGCTACACGAGAGCTAATAAGATCGGGACCTACTGCTTAAAGCCGATTCCGAACATCTACTAACGTCCGTGCCAAGAGTGGGATTCGAACCCACAGACTCGAAAGGCCAGCGCTCTATCCATTCGGCCCTCGTCCGACCCCATAATGGTTTAGGAAACCTTGCTTCACCATCATCGCACTTACAGTAACTACTGACGAAGAACTCTGATGCCATCCTCGATTTTTGAATGATATAGTTTGACAAGCGAACAAGAATACCTTCTAGCATAATAATTATCGTCTCATGCTTACAATTTGTACTAGGATGCAATAAGAATCCTCTCAGGACCTCAAATTCTTTTCTCTGTACCTTCAACACACTACTCATTATTGGAATGTTACTCTTGGAATCATTGCATGCAATTTGCAAAATGCATATAGTTTGCAAAAAGATATATAAAGAGTCCTTCCAAATATGCCCAAACTATTTTCTTTCTTTAACTCCAGTTCTTATCTCTGTACATTTAATTCACTCTTCACTTATGGGACGTTCATTCGTTGATACAAGCATACAGTTTGCACACAAATAATTCACTCTTCACTTATAGGACGTTCAGTCTGGGATCCAAGCATACATTTTGCACACAAATAATTTACTTTTCACTCATAGGACGTTCATTCCGGAATCCAAGCATACAGCTTGCACACAAACAATTCATTCTTCACTTATGGAACGTTCATTACGGGATTCAAACATACAGTTTGCACACAAACAATCCACTCTTCATTTATGGGACGTTCATTCTGGGATCCAAGCATACAGTTTGAACACAAATAATTCACTCTTCACTTATGGAACGTTCATTCTGGGATCCAAGTATGCAGTTTGCACACAAATAATTCCCTCTTCAATTATGGACATTCATGTCGGGATCTAAGCATACAGTTTGCATACAAATAATTCTCTCTTCACTCATGAGACGTTTATTCCGGGATCCAAGCATACAGGTTGCACACACATAATCCACTCTTCTTTCATGGGCCATTCATTCCGGGATCCAAGCATACAGTTTGCACACAAATATAAAAGAAATCCTTCCGAATATGCCCAAAATATTTCCTTTCAGAAACTCAGGTTATTTTCTCTGTACCTTCAATACACTATTCACTTTTGGACCGTTCATTTTGGGATCCCCGTTGAGAAAACAGACTGTGACGTCCCGAGAAACAATAAAGATTTTAATCTACCTCCGAGAAAGAAATTAATGGACGCTTCACCTTTCCAGGGGCCTCCTTGGCACAGAGTAAAATTTCCCAAGCCGCCTGGATCTCTGACAATTTGACACGAGGAATTCTAGATTTACAGCTGAAGCCTCGATTAATTTATACGTCAGAGAGGTGACCGTCACAGTTAGTGCTTCGACAGCTATGTGTGGGAATCAGCCACCCTCTTTAAAAGATGAAGATTTATGCACGTATTTCGATTTCGCCCAATACGAAGAGAAATACAATTTTGGAGTCAGTAATTAAAGACCACCTTAACGTTTACTCCGGGAATATTAATGACTATAAAAATATGCATCCAAAAATGAAAGATGGATAAAATATCCACGAGAATAACTAAAATCGTCCATTAATCTTGAATTATTAAGAGATGAAGATTGAGATGCGTAGATATTTCACACGCTTGTAAGGAGGTGGGTACAAAATTTTGGACCGAGATTAAAACTGAACGGAGATAAAACTCTTAAAATGAAACTTTACTTATTATTTGCAAAAATACTGATGACAAAACTACATGCAGTGGTATCTGAAAAAAGAAATGTGATAAAACCTAGTCAAGATTTTAAATTGAGAAAATTTTACAAGTAATATTAAGAAAAATTATAGATTTTGATTTAAGAGTATGGTTTTTTTTCATATTATGAGTTATATTTCATGAAATTACAATTTATATATATATATATATTATATATATATATATATATATATATATATATATATATATATATATATATATATATATATATATATATATATATTTATTTATTTCCAATGCGGCAGGCGAATGGACATAATCCTAACGCCATATACACCGCAGAATTGCTGGCCATTTATATAAGGGAGCACCATATAAGCTGACCAACATTACCCCCTACGAACCGGTCCCGTAATTTTGAACCGAGTCAAGGGACGAGACCGGAACACTTGACCTCGCACCTCCAGAGGTATTTTGGGAACTTTGAGGACATTGCAGCTATGACAGATTTTTTCCGTGCACCAACCGCCATTAGTGTCACACGTCGGTGGTTTTGTCGACGACGGGCATCGAACTTTCAGGTTACTGGCTCGCTGTCTTTGCCAACCGGGCCACCAATGTTGGTGTTAGCTGCAATTCCTGGGATGGGTCCTCTACTGAAAATGTTTTTCTAACAGTAGTTGCATGGACATTATAAACAATCATGAAAAAAAAATAAATGAAACACTTAACTTTAATCATGAAAAAAGGGGGAAATTTAAAATCGATCTAACTTTTAAGTTAATAAAAATTAACAAGCTAAGAAAAAATTTTTTTCTGAAAAACAAAAGAAAGTTTAATTTCTTTGAACAAAAGATTTATTTCCAAGAGAATCGCTTAGCATGACCTTAAATTACAATAAATAAATAAACAAATAAAATAAATTAATTATAAAAATAAAATAAATAAAAAATCCGTAAGCACTAAATTTTTTTACATACTTAATCTAAAGCAGAAGTTGATCATGAAACAGTCATCCGCTTATAAATTTGCATGTAAATCGCTGATTGTAAATTTTATAAAAAATTAATTTTTCGAGTTTCAAAACTAAATTTATTTAAAATTTATGTAATTAAGAGTTGAAATTTAATTTTGTTTCAAATATACTTAAAATGTTCCTTAGGCCATGAATAATTTTTATCCACACATATATTTATAAATCGTTATCTGCTCACACATAGGCATACAACTGAACTTGTTCCGTAAATCTCCATGACCTTCTGGTCACAGACACTTATGAAATGTATATACACTCTGTGAAGACCTGGTTATGCATTGTTTATACTCATGGCAGATACACAAACACAATCATGTACTATACCTCTATGCAGTTCTGCGAGCATAAACACAGAAATAAAAGATAATGATCTATCATGATCTTACCACGAAGAACGAAAGAAAATATTTCAATAATACATGACAGCAGAGTGAATAAGGAATTGTTTTTAATTAGAGAAAAATTCCCGGGGAAGTAAGTACTAGTGCTTGCAGAATCTTTTACTCGTCATCGCGTGAGCATTTAAATTATATTTTGTATCTTTTAAGAGCACATATTTAGAAAGGATATATAAGAAACGTTTATATAAGGAACTGCCAATACTTAAAGGTTGTTTAATGTTAAGTTTCGAATAATAAGAATTCTGTTCAAATTTTAAACATGTTATTAAGGTGACTGCCTACGTTGAAAATGTCATTTTATGACTATTTTGGTCAATTTAATTTTTTGCAAGAATCGTGTAATTCAATCTTTTCTCTTTTCAAAACTGTTTTGATTTGCATTCTATATCAATTACAAGCAGAGTTATAGCTATTTAAAAA
Organism: Dolomedes plantarius; assembly: GCA_907164885.2. Classification (NCBI taxonomy): domain Eukaryota; kingdom Metazoa; phylum Arthropoda; class Arachnida; order Araneae; family Dolomedidae; genus Dolomedes; species Dolomedes plantarius. Next base: position 126,515,545 of record OU015490.1, on the reverse strand, counting down.
ACATCTGGTACAAAATTGAAGTGACAAACAACTTTAAATGCGTTTTTCTCAGAATTATGTTTTTTAGCACAAATCTCTACGGTTATCATGATATCTCACATAATAATGTATATAATTTGATAAAATTTTCAGGAAATGTTTTGGATGCTATTGTTAATGAAATAACGCGCAAAGATTGGTGTATAATAAATAGTTTTTTTTTTATTTGGGGCTGTTTTTATAAGGAGAGGAATGACGAATCGGGGAAAATTTTCATATTGGAACATAAAATTGCGTGTATTATTTTTGCATTTTAAAATTTCTCTTAGATTGTAGATCAATTTGAAGATCACTGGCATATGTATCATGTGCGAGAGGGAAATTAAAATAGTAGCATTAGGATTTTGTGCAGAGTGATAGGCGTTTTAGTTAAATTTCATTAAAAAATACTTCAAATTGACAAATTTATAAAAAAGTATGCTATTTACAGGTAAGTTTTTGTTCCCTTTTTTTAATTTTTAAGTCCTATTTCACCATTAAAGACAAAAAAATCCTTTAAAAAATTATTTTTTTTAAAAAATTGACTCCAAACGTAGGCAGTCACCTTAACGTCAAATAAAGGAAAGTCTAAAATTCGGTGTCCGTTTAGATTTTCGCCTGCTTAAGATATTTTCACACTGATATTTAACACATGAAGCTCAAGGAATAAAGCTTTTTAACCTAAATGGATACAAAGTTCCTTCTCTCTTGCATTTATTCATGAACGAAGCACAAGAAATCTCTAGAAAAAAAACTCTTAAAAAAAGTCCCCCCCCCTCCTTTCCCCCTATGGACATTAACCCTCATTCTGAACTACAAGCCTACCCTTGTTGCATCAACAGACATGCCTATTCCGTAATTTTCCGTACATGCAACGAAGCCGTGCATTTTCAATGACCGAACACAAACCGTACGACAATGCCAACGATCTCGAGAAATACGTGAGCTCGTTTAAAAATTAGTTCCGCGCTCCCCCTGCCCCTCCCCCATCCGACATTTTTGCCCGACAGCCCCCCCCCCCGCTCGTGCCCTCCTTTCTCTCTTTGCAGTTTATTTTTACTGCATTTTTACATCATCCGCTTTGGTGCGGCCTTACCCCCCCCCCCCCCTTGTTAGCGATATGGCCAGGGGATTCTTTCCCCAGAACGGTTAATTGAAAATTAAGTTAAGGATTAAACTATGCAGCTTTTTTTATATTTTCTTCTTTTTTCTTCCTTTCTCTTCCTGCAACGATTTTGCCCGGCTGTAAATCATGGATGACATTTTTGTGGAGCCCTTTCCATTGATACCTGGGATTAACGTACACCTGCTTTTGTTGCTCTTTATATATATAGATTTATTTTTTTCTTCTTTTGGAGCACACTCGAGTTTCTTTATTCCCTCGCATCTCCGAGCAATAAATTCCGGAACAGCGGGTGACGAGAGATTCCCGCCGTAAACCGTGGTACGTCGCTCAACAGCGTTAAAAAACACTTAACGTCGTAAGCCTCGGGTTTTATGTTTGAGGCATCGCCCGTTCTCGCCAAAACGCTCTGTTTCGCGCATACAGAGAGGTTCTGTTATTATCGAGCATTTTTTTGTTGTTGATATCGTCCTGATTATTTATCGAGCTATTATGAAATTTATGCGGGGGTATTAATCCCAAGCTGAATGACAAACCGGCTGAGTAAAAATTCCGCCAACATCAAAATGGAAAAACTAAGGATACATTAGAATGACGTAGTATTTACATAAATTATCCTAGTATTAAGGCTCCTGTGTACTAAACCCTATTGGATTCACCCGCGTCAGTGTTAACCTATGGAGACAATGAGTCTACTAATCATTGCTACATAAATGCTGATAATTCATTAAAAATTGTATTTTCCGATAGCTTGAACTTTTATGCACCTTGCAACAGGATTCATTTTATAAATTTAGTCCAGCAAAGGAATTGAGGAGAGTTTAAAAAAACACTATACTAGATTTTTCCCCGAAAAATTTAAATTTTTAAATGTTATTTGCGCTAAAAAAAGAAAAATGACCCAAGGTGTAATATTTCTTCCTCCCTTACGGAGTACAATTTAAATTTTTCCTTCCATCCAAGTCGGCAATCCGTGGACTCATTTTAATTCCATAGGTTAACATTGAAGTGGGTGAATGCTATACTGTTAGCACACAGCAGCCTTAAAAACAGGTTCAGTAAATGAAACTCCGAGTCAATAAATGAAAATATCTGGTAGTCTCTTCTAACGGAACTATCGCGTGTTATTGACGTAGGATTACTTATCGTTGCTTACCTCTTTTGTGTGTATATATGTATGTATGTGTTATGCATATATGTATCTATATATATGTACGTATGTATATGTACGTATGTATATATATATATATATACATATATGTATGTAAAAATTTTAACTATTTTGGTACTTTTCTGTTTAATTGTTTACTGCTTGTCCAAGCAATACAGACTGGGTTTTGCCTCCTGCCAAAATTATAACTCGCGATATAGAGTTACGGACGGACGGTTATAGCATCTGAAATTTTCCTTTCCGGATGTCCATTATGGAGGAACCTAATCCTACGTTAAAAAAAAAAAAAAAACCATTGATATTTCTTCCTGTAAAAGTATTAAACATTTAAAGGTCACTTCATGTAAATGTGTTAGACATTAAAAGGTGGAAATAAATTTCGCACAGAAAAAGAGTCCTAAAATTTGTGAATGAAATGTTACCATTACTTCTTCCTACTCACACAAAAACAATGCGATAAAAATAGACTTCTAGTTCTTCTGTCCCATTTCTGAACAGTGTCACATCTTTAAAAAATACCAAGTAAAAATTTCAATTTAAGTGTGTGAGGTAATAAATGCTTTTATCCAATTTTAACTATTCTCCTCTGCATTCTGTGAAAATAAAGCGAATTAATTCGAGATGATATTTCAAGCTTCAGGTATTCTCGAAAAAGAAACGAATCGAAACGGGCCCCAATGAAAACATCTCTCCAAATGCTCCAAAAATTCTGAAATAAAACACTCGATACCATTGTTCTCGGAAACGTACCTCTCCATTAAATTTTATTTATTTGGAAAAAAAAATGAGAACCGTCGGACTTCAAAGAAGGATTTTAAGAAAGTCCTTTTTTGAGGACTTAATCAATAGATACACCGATAAATACCTACAAGAAATATTTCTACGGATGAGTTCTTTTCTATTAGGGAAAAAAAAGAATATCATGTGTTCGGCGAGGGGAACGGAGCTTTCAAAAGAGAAGTTTAACAATCTTAAAAAAGCAACTAACGATATTGGAAATATAAGAAGCGGCATGGCGACCCGGAATGAGTGGTGAACGAGACGCGGCCGGATCGATACCCCAACTAAAATTCCATACAACTTCTTCCGAGAAAATTTTCTGCTTATGGATTATGTCTTAAATACCGGCATTAAGTTGAAAGAGGGTTTTTGAAACTTTAATAGGAATCTCTCGAATTTCTACGAGTTGTAATTAGTAAATGGTGGAAACTAATTAGAAGAGAGGAGTGCAATTAGTAGTGATTAGTCGTGAGCACAAAGAAGATAGAAGTTTTGAATTATTGATATTACGTCCCACTTCCAAATATCCAGTTGCAAGATGTTCGGGAGCATTAACCGATAGTCAAAGAAATGAGGACCAAAAGTTTAATTTTATTAAGAAGTGTCTTTAATCTTGTTCAATCGAATGAAGTAATTATCTGGAAAAAACTGCTATGGATGCAAACCCACGCTAACATGCATGTGGGAGTTATACCAGGGAAAACTTTGAACAAGCATTCAACTATGTCTTATACTTTCTTTCTAAACTGTGCATTCAATGTTAATAAGGATACAACGTTTTATTAATATTACATGGAGGGAATTTATGCAATATATAACAATAATTTTGATGCATTTAATATTAATAAAGAGATAACGTTTTATTAATATTACATGGAGGGATTTATGCAATATACAGGGTTTGTATAAAATGTATCGGGAAAAGTTTCGGAAAAATAAATTTTTTTGAGATATTGCTACAATTACTCAAAAGTCTTCAAAATACATCCTTTGGGCGTCGACACACTTTTGCCAGCGGCTTTTCCAGGACTCGAAGGCTCCCTGGTAGGGGAATTCCGGAAAGTCCTTAAGGGTACACGTGCAAGCTTCTTTGACGGCACTTAGGGTCCCATGGTGGTGTCCTTTGAGGGAGGATTTCAATTTTGGGAATAGGAAATAGTTTGCTGGTGCCAAGTCGGGACTGTAAGGGGGTGGGGAAATCGTCGCGATGCCGGTTATCGTCAGGTACTCGGTGATCTTGGAGCAGGTGTGGCTGGATGCATTGGGTCATCCGTCAAGATCTTCAGAACGAGTTTAGTGCAGATCTTTCGCATCTCCAAATTTTCAGTGATAATGCTGTGAACTGTCATCTTATCAATGCCAATTTTATCTGTGACCATGCGCACACTTAACCGACGGTCTGAATTCAGCATTTCATGCACTCCTTCCACGTTGTCGTCGGTTCTTGAGGTCGATGGCCGTCCAGCGCGGGGCTCGTCCTCCACACTCTCTCGGCCATATTTGAAGGGCTTCTGCCACTTAAAAATAGCAATTTGTGACATGCTTTCATCCTTGAACAATTGGCGAATTATACCCAACGTCTCCGTACCCGATTTACCCAGTCCAACACAAAACTTGATGGCGTACCGCTGTTCAATCGGTCGCTGCATTTTGCGCTTGCACCGAGTCACTCGTCAGGGGTCCACTAAAAACACGATCTAGCCTGAACGAACACTCGCAGGCGACTGGCTCTTGGTGCGTCTTATAGGTCACACCTCCCACCACCGAGCATGCAGGGTACGAGCACACTCCGACGTACAGTCACGTCAGGGAAAAACGGTTCCGGATACTTTTTATACAAACCCTGTATAACAATAATTTTGATGCATAATTTTAATAAAGATATAACGTTTTATTAATATTACATGGAGGGATTTATGGATTATATAACAATAATTTTGACTTTTGGATCGAAAAATTTTTAAAAGTAATAACGCTGGAAGTTTGAATAAATTTTATTCCGATATTACAGACAATAAGCCAAATGAAAATGATAGATTATGCAAATAAATGAGATTTTATAAGCATTTTTTCAAACTTTTCAATTATTAAGTAAAATCTTTTTAAATACTACTTTTTATGGATTATTAAGCAATGAAAAGTCTATTACCATAAAAGTAGTCATGTTGGAAGATGCCCTTTATATCTCTTTTTATAGAGGTGATCATGGAAAGAAGGCAGAAAAACTTTTGACTTTACTAATCAGCAATTCAGTTCATTAAAAAAAGAAACTTCATAAGACCAACAAAAATCTCACTTACTGCAAGTTTCTATCAAGAAAACGGATTCTTTAAAACTCTTTTTTTATAATGAAAGCCAGTAGATTTGAGCAAATTGTTAATAGTATTTTTAATTTGATAACATCACGCAAAGCAAAGCTTATGACTGAAGGCTCATACTTAAAATATGCATAAATAAATTATGCTAAATAAAATTTGCACTATCCATCGGCCAGAGTGTCTTAGACAACGGATCTTCTAATTTATTAATTTATTAATACATTTCTCGAAGAATATTTTCGCAGTTTCAGTTTTATTATATTTTCCTTCATGAATAGGAAAGTACTGCGATTTGTAACTGCAATATAATTCATAATAAAATTCCATTTCTTTTTCGGTTTAGTTTAGAGTTTTGATATTATGACCAACAGGATACTACAACTGTTTATATATTTATACACACACACACACACACACACACATATATATATATATATATATATATATATATATATATATATATATATATATATATATATATATATATATATAGAGAGAGAGAGAGAGAGAGAGAGAGAGAGAGAGTTCTGAGCATATACTGGTTTTTCACTTTCAACTGTGTCTTTTATTTATATATATATATATATATATATATGCGTGTTAAGCTAAAAAAGTATTTCTCATTCCCTAAATTAATTTATCTGATAAATTACTAATTTTGCTTATCCCTATACAACTTTTCACAATTTTTATATTTAATACACAGCAGCCTACAGTTGCTGGGTATTATTTTTATACATACATACATACATACATACATACATACATACATACATACATACATACACACACACACACACGATTCTTAATAAATCTTTGTGTGTATGTTTATTTGTAATATAGCATGTATATATCTATTACAGATAAACATATACACACACACAATTTACTAATATCGTAATGAGGAAAATTTATTATAATACAAGAAACTTTCATTAATTTTAATGTCTATTTCTTATCTCTTACTACTAACTGCTAAAAGCAATCTTTTGTCCACCAAAATCAAGCGTATTAAGTACACGATAACAAGAAAAGGAGAATGAGATCCATGTTTGCTTGTCAACCACGATTAAGGAAGAAGAAAAAAACTAAATGAAACAAAAACAAAAGCGAAATTGCAGCTAATTTTTCTCATTTCTTTGACAACTAGGTTCAGCTTAATCTTACGTATCAACAGTACTGCTTTTTTTCAAGAGCTATTTCATCACTAGAACTACCCCTGGTTTTTGGCCCATATATCGAACTGTCACAGTTCCGTCCAAAGCAAATTCTTAATAAAACTTCCATCTAAATTTTCTGCAGGAATTAAATAAAGTAACGAGAAAGCCTCAAGCACAAATATGCATGAAAAGGGACATTCTGAGAATTCAGATGTAGTTTCAGAATTTTTGTATGTTATTCAGAATTTTTCTCCATTTGGGTATACATACTGAAGTGACGGAAAAACTGGGATAGGCGGTCTCTTTCGACACATGTAGCATTACTCACTTTTTGTAAATGCTTTAATCCGCAATCAGCTTATATTCAGCATTTGTATAGATGCTTAACACTTCAGCGGGCGCGCCAATTTTTGTTACACCAGCAGGCGCGCGTGGCGCAAAGTGCAACGTCTCTTTCAACCTTGATTATTTCTTTTGCAATAAATTTTTTTCTGCCTTTTATGACAAGATATAAAATGTTGATAATATGAGATATATTTATAATTAAAGGCCCAAGAATACAGAAATAATCTCCTTATTTCAAAACTGTCTGGTTTATTGGATCTAAAGACAACTTGCGAATGGATTCCTATTATGTCCCAAAACCCCCAAAACAGTGAGATTGTCCATCTTCGTGATATGCGGGGTACCGTGTAATAGCTGCACATTGGATCGACTACATCAACTCCCGCTTTTGTCGTATTGTAATCCAGTATAATTGCTGGTTTACCACGGTTAAATCACGGCTAACAATGAATGGAAAGGAATACAAGTAAATCCGTCAGTAAATCCGACTTACATTAGAAAGGGTGTAGCTATAAATAGAAACTGCTTAGAACATTCAAATCTTACATGTAAAGACAAACCATTCAAAATTACGAGAATGTTGCACTTTCATCATGGCCGCGCCCGCTGAAGCGTTAAATAGCTGAGCAGTGAGCATGGCAAGCGATCACAATTTACGGGAATTTCATCGAGGCATGAAAGTTGGTGCACACGCGATGGCTCCGTGGCATTTCGGAGATACAGGCAAAGTTAAGACTTCAACTTGGACCATTTAAAGGGCGTACCTGAAATTATTAGAATTCTGGTAAAAAAAAAATGAATGGAACCTATTGCAATAGTGTGTGGCCGTCGAAACACTTATTTGAATGGCCCTGACCAGCGCCTGTCGACAAACATACGAGGCGAAAAGAGTCCAACGTTGCCTCGAATAACATCGCAAATTAATGCTGGGGAATCTGCTGATACCAACGTCAGGACTGTTGAACGTTCAGTGCATGTTACCGGCTTTAATAGCCGATGCTCAGGGACGTATTAGACAGGTATTCCCAGTTTTCTTGGCAGTTCAGTGTAAATTGAATATCTTATCATACGACAGGCTTATGTACGGTTCCCAGCTATATCCGTTACACCCTCATTAACTTCTAAACGGTGACAACTTAGGCCATACAGTTAATATCTATGTATAGTACAAAGGCTATGAGCTACTCGATGAGATAACTTACAACGCCATCTATCGGCAAATTTTAGAATTAGTGATTTTATCTCAAAAATGGGACGAGATACGGGAAAAAAGTCAATTAAAAGTTGTTCAGAATCATCGATTTAGTAAGAAAAGACACCTTTCGCAAAACAGAATGTAAACAATGAACATTTGCTTGGTCGTGATTTTCAAAACTATAGCGTCGTGAAACGCGAGCGAAGCTCGAAAAGACCACCTCATAGACTAAATTCCAAAATATGTGTATAGTGACAAATGGAGAGCATTTTCAGCAACATAAATAAATGATCCTGAAGATAGAGAATTGTCTCAGTTTCTTTCTTCCACTCTTTATGACATGCCAATTTTCGAAACCGTGACCAAACAAATGTTCATTTTCTACATTCTGTTTTAAATATTAATGTGCGCAGGTTGTCTTTTCTTACTAAATTGATGATGCTGAACAACTTTGTAATTGACTTTTTTCCCGTATCTCGTATCGTTTTTGAGATAAAAACACTAATTCCAAAATTTGAAGATAGATGGCGTTGTAAGTTGTCTCATCGAGTAGCGCATAGCCTTTTTACTATATCTAGACACCAACTTTATGGCATAAGGTGTCACCATTTAGAAGTTAAGGGGGGTGTAATGGATATAGGTAGGAACCCTGTATAACAAACAGGACAGTTCCAGAAAATGTTGAATCTCAAGATCCAGCTCTGAATAAATATTATGCTTACTTCAAAGATTTTTTTTTAATCTTTGAATACCCACGGCAACAAATGCACAAACTGAAATTTCAATTGAAGTTTATTTTTATTTAGCTGTAATTCTTTTCGTTTAATAACAGATTATGAAATATAACTGCAAGTCATTAGATAGGAACTAAAATTTTAAAATTTATTTAAAACAGAAATTCACATCATTTTTTTTAGAATCACATTTTTTTTGAGAATTACATCTTTAAACACATTTTTTTATGTGCTGTAGATTTGAATTTAAAGAAGATATATTTATGATTTTTTTCGCTAAACTTTTTTCTTTCAATGCAGCAGGTACTTTTGTCTTTCGATAATATATATATGAATAAAAAAATAACGTGAAATATACTTCTTTAATATGAAATTTTTTAATTTTTTATATATCATATTATAACAGATAAACTTAAAAATATTTTTTTAAACTTCATTTAGTATTATGTAAATTTTAAAAAAAAGATTTATTTAAAACATTAAATATGCAAATACAGAAATTTTACACTAAATGTACTTTAATTGAAAAATATCCTCACTGATAAAATTTTAAAATCTACACTTTTTTAATTTTTACTGTAAATAAAATATAGAGCTTTATGAATAAAAAAGGAGGAGTATATTTTTTTCATAAATATATCCATTTTCAAATCTTTCACTAATGAATTTTCAAACAGGCTAGCGAAACAAAGTAATTTTGTGTAATTACTTTTCTCTTGGTATCTTTTTTTTCTGTTCGTTAAAATATAAGATAATACCGTTTGAAAAGATTCATGTCTCAAAATACGCAAATTCATTACTAGTTGTACAGTTTTTAAGAAAAATCACATGGAATGCGCGTTTGGGAGTTTAAAAAAAAATGACTAGCTTTCCCAAATAACGGAAGAAAATATTAAACTAGCTCTCAAGAACAAATAGCTGCAAATTTTAACTACGCACCAAAGTGTTGTGTAAAACATCAAAATAATTTAACCGAATTGATAACAGGGTTGCACGTTCAGATTTTTAATCCGTTTTGCCATATGGAGGTTGGTGGTAGCTATAAACGATCTGATAGACTCCCGTTCGTAGACACTGAGTAGTGAAAATCGCATCGATCGTCGTATTTCCTGTCGTCATATAATGTTTCGGATTCGTCCCTTCACCTTCTTCGATTGCTTGGAATTTAGTTAATGGGAAAAACAAATGGGTAATGTGAAAAACATGATACGGTCGCCAACTGTGGCGATGTAGCGCCAAATGTGGATGCTACTGCTAATTCGTAAAATGCGAAACAAAAATGGCAGGACGATCGACGATTTAAACATATTTGAAAAGAACAGCACCTAAGTACTAACAATGGATCAGCAAATATCACCATTTTACATTTCCCGATAACTACTTCGATTTTCATTATCATCAATGAAATTGAACCACGAGTAACTAATCACAAAAATATCGACGTAAATCAAAAAATGAATGAAAAACAAAATTCAAACACTTACTGATCTCGACAAAGGTTTCAGAACCTGAAATTAAAAACAAAACAAAGAATTATTCATTGCAAAATTGCCAGAAATACTACTTAGAATGAAAAACAAATAAAATCTTTTTTTTTTACGAAAAAAAATTATTTAAATACCTGCCGCTCTTTGCGGATTAGTCTGGAAATAAACACATATTTCTTCTCTTTCACGTCTTTATTCCCAGCAAATAAATTAGGCACAAGCAAAGAATTACACACTCACTTTAGAGATACACGTATAAAGTTTCTTTATCCATTTCTCCCGTGCACCAGAGAGACGCGGAAAATATTAAAAAATAATCAAAAACTCGATGTTTATTTACGATATAACTCGGATACTTAATATTTATAATTCAATACGAATGATCTCAATGAGGAGGAAGGAAAAAAATATAAAATAAAAAAAAAAAAACACAAACGACATTTCTTCAGATGTAACTCCCCTGCGAGCCAGACTACTTAAAAAGAAATTGATAAAGACTCTGGTGAAAAAGCGTATTCTGACGAAAAAGATTATTTTTTAGAGAGATTTTTTTTTGCCCTTAAAAAAAAGAAAAGAAAAAAAAGGTACATCAGTACTTAATTCGCGAGCTCTTGAAAGCGCAAAAGATGGAAGGCTCTTGATAACTTAGAAGCCGTCACTGTCTTTGCGGAAACAAAAGAAGTTGTTTTAAAAATATAAAAAAATGGAAAAAATTTGCCAGTCTGTGTTTAAGGAAAATATTATTCACCGGGATAAAATAGAAGTAGCCGCTTAGGTGGTGGAGGGTGGGTATAAAAAAATGCTGTTGTAAGTGTCGCAGCGTAATTTTAAGTATCGGGAAAGAAGAGCGGTAGATGATAGATAGCGGACCCTTTTCCCCGGTAGATCGTCTCCCCGCTCCTTAAACAAAGGTTTTATATTAGATGTTCATAGTTCCATATTTAGAAACGATAAGCTGATGTTGATAACGTTAACATGCAGAAGACTTAAGTAAAATGTATGCGCATATTTATCTATCTATATCTATATATATATGTGTGTGTTACTTAGTTAGTTAATTAACCTTTTCTGTTCAAAAACGTACTTGTGTATTTAAAAAAACCAAAAAGTAATTTAATTACATACTTGCTTCAACTACGATTCTTCTTTATATATTGTACATTGAAAAATATTTATATTTACACTATATTTATATTTACAATATATATATATATATATATATATATATATATATATATATATATATATATATATATATATATATATATATATATATACAGTACTCGATTTCTAGAAATAGAGGTGCCGGAACTGTAACCTTCCGGGGGGAATGTGGGGGGATATATATATATATATATATATATATATAATAGACTAGTCCCACTCACTAACAACTGAGTAATATGTGATTAAATAAATGTTTTTAACGATCGTAATTTTTTTTCCTAAAGAGAGGTGCCAGAAGTGCGTTCCGCCTCAAATCGAGCCCTGTATATATATATTGTTGTTGTTAATGACCATATAGGCTACAGGGCTGAGGGCTGCGGCTCCGGATTTTATAATGGCACCACAAGGATCGGAGCCCGATTTACCGATTTAGCCAAGTGCCACCGCGATTTTGACCTAATCAACCCCATTCGGGGCGGCATCTGGAATGAATATATATATATATATATATATATATATATATATATATATATATATATATTATATTGTTTTTTAAATGATTATTCTGGCGAAAGACTATTTTACAGTACGCAAAAGATGGGAGGCCCTTGATAACTAGAGGCCGTCAATGTCTTTGTGCAAACAAAAGAAGTTGTTATAGAAATAAAAAAAAGGAAAAATTACTACTCTGTGTGTACGGAAAATATTTTTCATCGGAATAAAATAGATGTAGCCACTTAGGTGGTGGAGGGTGAATAAAAAAAAACGCTGTTGTAAGTGTCGTGGCATAATTTTAAGTATCGAGAAAGAAGAGCGGTAGATGACAGATAGCAGGGCTTTTTCCCCTGAACATCGTTTCCCCTCTTCTTCAATACAAGCTTTGAATTAGTTCGTAGTTTCGTCTTTATAAAAGATGGCTCATGTTGATCACATTAATATATAGGACTTAAGATATATGATTTTGCGAATTAAGAGATAATATATGTCTAAACAAGGAGTTATTTAGAATACTTTTGTATCTTTCACTCAAAAATTTATAGGAAAACTATGAGCATTTGTACTAGTTATAATATAATTCATCGTTTCAACAACGATTTCCGTCTCTTAAAGTCTACATGAAAAATCTTCGTTTTTATATTCGTGCTATGCTAAAAAAAATTAATTACCTAGTTCAATTAAATGTTCCTTTAATAATTCCTTTAGTAATAATTCCTTTAAATTACTAATTTTATTCCCGTCCTCATAATCTCCTTAATTTTTATATTTACCCTAAGGTGGACTCTGAGCTGAAAATAATCTCGGGAGTAAACCGACAGCTTGCAGTTTTAGAGCACAGAGCTATTGCCATATAAGGCAATGCGAAACTGAGACATTTGCTGACCTAATGACAATTTTGGCAATAGGTAGGGTCCACTTCGCGAATTCGGGGTTGAAATGGGTGTATAATAATGATTTTTCATTTAGTTTCTTCTGTAGACACGTGAGGATCCCTGATCTAGGAATGACTTACTTGATCTAGCTCCTAGATACGACTTAATATGTTTTTATGTGTGAACCTTTTCTTTGACCACTTCTGTCTTACGACTACAACTTTACTATGGGAATAATGTTTTTAATCTGATTCACAGGGATACTTCTCTAGCCTGCTACCCCTCAAAACAACCACTTTCATTCGGAACCATTACTCGCCTCCATAGAGAAGTTTATATATGTGTGTGTGTGTATGTGTGTTCGTTCATCCGTTCAAAAATGTATGTATCTATAACCATAAAAATGTAATATTATCAGATAATTGTTTAGCTGCGCATCCTTCTTTACTAACACGTTTTTTTAGAATATGTTAGTTACACACACACATACACACACACATATATATATATGTCAAATCTAGAGAAAGCTCAATTAATGTAATTAAAACCATTCGAGAACTTCAAGCAATTTTCAGACATTCGGGGTTCAAAAAAAAAAAAGGAGGATTCACTAACATGACTATACTGAACTCCACGTTCGGGAAGTGTTGTTGTTTTCGAAGGGCAGGGGTTCCAGTTGCATCACGCTGCCCCAAGATTTATTATTTGTACGCGCTTTCAATTAGTTCGCAGTGGAGTTACATGGTCTGACTCCTGCCATCACGCGCTTTTTAGCAGGGCTCTCTGCTCCTGGGGTTCAATAAGTAAATACATGGATTTTCGAGAGAGGTAGGACACGCGTTTTTCCGCTGGAGGAGATCTGTCGAATTGTCGTGCCGGACTGGTTAATTTATATTTTAATAAACGCCACGACATCGATATGGAGTTTCTGCAATATCTGAGCCTTCATTTTTATGTATTTCGCCCGCACAGTGAACTTATTTACGATTATTCTGCAGCTGCGTCCGAGTCCTGTCTCATATATATATATATATATATATATATATATATATATATATATATATATATATATATATATATATATATATCACAACACACACACACATATATATAGTTATAAATTTAATATAATATTTTTCGTAATATTTATTAACAAAAGTTAAGGAACATTTTATACTCAGATATTCAATAAAATATTGTTTTTGGATCACCGATTCACAACAAGAAAGAATTAATTTAATTATTCTTAGTTATTGTTTCATGAACGATTAATTTTATTAAAAATTGTTAAATGATACTTTTATAAAATAAATTTTTAAATAAATTATTTTTTACATGAATATGTGCAAACTAATGTCAAGATATAACATCCTTTATTCATGTCTTATGCAGGCTAATGATAAAAACCAACTACGTGATTAAAAAACAGTATATGGAAAGCGATACTGCATATGTAAAAAAAAATCTGTGGCTATAAAATGCACATAAAATTTTTCATTCGATTAGACAAACGTGTCTCGCTTGAAAATTTTTAAAAAATCATTTATTAATAATTTTATAGCAGCTAATGGCTGTATTTTATTTTTACAACATAGCTAAATCCACAAATAATATTATGAATTTTTGCAGAGTAGATTATTTTAGAAACACTGTTATTATTAGTATCATTATGCGAGACACAAAGACATGCAATATTAATTACTGTCTCCAAAATTCTACAGCCTAAAACCGAACTTTTTTTTTATGTCCCTTACGTACAAACTCCCGCTCTACAAACATGCCTTTGAGCAGGTAAACAAAAGGAGAAAATAACAGCTTCTCTCTGACAATCGATGCTGGTGTTGGCTCGACGGACGACTTGCAATCAATATTGCCTTTTTATTGTTGCAGCAGAACGACACACTCCGGTAATAGAAAATAATTCACGATACGTGTTGGTCCTTCCTCGCTACTACGCGATTATAAATAAGCGGTGCTTTTGAGCGTTTTCTCCTGTCTCTTGGCTTCAAGCGGTTTTTATGCCAGTGGTGGGCAAAAATTCTTGACACTTTCTTTGCGGCTCTTGGCTAGAATTTTGGGAACTTGGGTCGGACTCAAAATAGCCAAAATTAAGACGAGCGGCATGTAGAAAAAACCGCCATTTTTGGTGCAACTTATAGCTCTGAATCCTTGTGTTCTACATTTAGGTTGATAAATAATAAACAATGCTCAGCGTTGACAAATCGACATTTAACTCTGTTGCTACGGACTATACCAGATTAGAATAATTTGGTAAAAGAATTAAAAAAATGAATAAAGCTATTTAAACTATTTACGAATTCAGAAATATTAATTATTTTAACAGGAGAATGACAATTTTTATAAAAACATTAAAAAGCAAAGATTAACATTTCTTTCATATCAAATATAATTTTTTCTGATTTTGGCTCTTCTAAGTTCTCTTCTAGACATTCATTTAATAGTTCTCAACACTGTTTTTCTTGGATACCCCTAGAATATACAAAGGAATAGCTGTTTAAATATGATACACATACGAGGGTAAGCCGACAAGGTAAGTTTAAAAATTACTGGTAAATTTATCAAACCAAAATAATCAAAAAAGTTATTGTTTTTCGACACATCTTCGATTTAAATTTATACGCTTCTGAAGGCAGGGTTTCTACCTGTCTAATTCTTCTAACAATAAAGAATTCTGCTTTCTTAATTTTGCATTTGCACCAAGTCAAAACGTCGATTTGAATCTTCGAGAGAAGCAAATGCTTCATTTATTTATTTATTTACGTTTGGAAGAAAAATAATGTAAGGAGAAGGGACAGTTCTTAAGTGGATAGGTTAAGATTTAGTGCCGCAAGCTCTTGTTGTCATAGACGTATGAACAATTAATTTGACGTGATGGGAAAAAAATTCTCCTTCAGGCCTATCTTTTCCATATTTTAACCACTTGAAAAATTGATGAATTACCTTAAATCTTCTTCATAATTATCTACCGGGAATCTCCCCTTGTTTCGGGAAAATCTTTGTATACAACTCCTCTTAAATCCCTCAAATAAATTGTCATAACCCTCAGAGTCTTGAATTGTGCTAATCATGGAAAATTCACTTTTGATTTAAATCGACTTTAATCACATAATTAGAGTGTGGGATTAGAGAGTGGATAGATAGGGAGTTGAATTACACAATTAGAGAGTAGAGTCCGCATAGACGATACAGCAAAATATGTATCAGGTTATGTCATACCCCCAAGTAAAATAGGGTTTGTATTATGTGACCACAAAAGCACTTCAGTATTTTTTAAAGCCAAAATCAGAAAAAGAGAAGTACTTTTCTGGCGAATTTGTTCTTCTGAAAATGTTTAAAATTTTGAAATGTTTAAGATTTCAGCTTTAGGTACTACCACCTTTACAATAAATCTATGGTCTTATTTCACTAGCTTCTGGACCTCAGCCATATTTTCCTTATTTATCGAATTTGAGTTCTTCTCTATCCTGACTCTAGCCTTTCCGGATAATTTTACGAATGTTTCATCCAAGTAAGATCTACTATTTACCTGGGTTACTAAGTAGACTGGTTGTTTTTTCAATGCGTTGTATTTAGTTTTATTTTACTTGTTGGAACAAACTACTTCTTAATAACAATAATATTACGTAGTAATAACATGTAGCCATCCTTTTTATTATAATGCAGTTATTAAGAAGTCATCTGTTCCCAGTTCACTAGATTCCTAAGGCACAAATAGTATCTACTCTTTTTTTTGAAGACCCCCTAACGATGTTAAGACAAGAGTATGGTTTAAAATAACGTATGGACACTGTCATAACTAACTGACAGCTGACTGTTAACTGATTAACCGATAGTTCGAATGAACAAGATATGAACGTCTGGTACTTTTTCCTAACAATCTACCTGAAAATTTTTTCGTAACTGCTACGGAGAAAATGCTTTTTGTTGTAGAGATTACTATACCAGAATTTGTCCCCATCATCGATGACACGACAACTCAATGTGAGCCAGGGGCTTCATTAGAACATTCTTCTATTCAACCCTCTATTGGACCAGGGTTTTCCAACTGGTATACGGATGGCTTTAAAATCATTGTTTACACAGCCATACCCATTAGTATTGGTCTACACCAGGGATTCCCAAATTTATTTCGTCGACCGCCTCCTTTTCAGAGAAAAAATTACTCACCGCCCCCCTGGAAATTTACCTTCCTATGCGAGTAAACACGCATACAATGGCAAATTTTCGGCCTTTTATGTAGATATCTTTCTACCTATATCATATGAATTAACCTATAGAAATATGTTGCTGTAAATAAGAACTTTAAGACTAAAATTATAAAATTATTTATTAATAATCAAACATAGTTACATTCGCATTACACAGAAAATTAAGATAACGAAGGATAATAATCGTTTAGTAAATATTACAAATAACTGTAAATCTAACTCAGAGGATGAACTTGGTGCACAGCAATCAATTTATTTATATTCGGCTCTTTTAGTGGGTGGCAGACCTAAATCACCGTGATTAGCAATTTCCAGTCGGTTTCTGCTTTTAGTTAACATATTTGTGACTGCACTGAACCCACGTTCCACTAAATATGATGAAGAAAACGTTATTACAAAAATTTTTTATCACAGGCCATAATCCAGGGTAAAGTGTCGGCATCTTTTTACAGCCAGAACTGTTGATAGCTGTGTTTAAATTTAAATTTAAATTCTTCATTTCTTTTTACTTCTATTAATTCTTGTAATTTTACAGCTTCTTCCGACTATGATCCTGTAAAAGGGTCGAAAACAAAGCCTCATCTCAACGCCCCCTAATTTTCTCTGGGTCTTCTACTGCCCCCCTGAAGGTCTCAAATGCCCACAAGGGGGCGTTATCGCCCACGTTGAAAACCTATGGCTTACACCTAGGTCTCAAGTTACATGGCTTGTTAGCGAAAATTTTAATAGTTATTGCAGACGAATTCATTCGGTATTGGTGTCTGTCAAACTTCATGAAATTGATTTTAAGGTTACTGCCTACGTTCGGGGCCAATTTTTAAAAAAATCATTTTTGAAGGATTTTTTGGTCTTTTATGGTAAAATAGCACTCAAAAATTAAAAACAATCAAATACATACCTGTAAATACCACACTTTTTTATAAATTGGTCAGTTTGAAGTAACTTTTATGAAATTTAGCTAAAATGCCTATCACTCTGCACAAAATTCCAATGCTACTATTTTAATTTTCTTCTCACACATAATACACATAATAGTTATCTTCAAAATGATCAAATTTAAGAGAAATTTTAAAATTCAAAAATAATACAGACAATTTTATGTTCCAATATGAAAATTTTCCCCGAATCGTCATTCCTTTCCTTATAAAAACAGCCCCAAATAAAAAAAAATATTTATTATACATCAGTTATTGTACTTCATTTCATTAACAATAGTATCTAAAACATTTCCCGAAAATTTTATCAAATTATATGCATTATTATGGGAAATATCATGATAACGGTAGAGATTTGTGCTAAAAAACATACTTCTGAGGAAATCGCATTTAAAGTTGTTTGTCACTTCAATTTTGTAGCAGACAATTTTGTTTAAAAATAGCTATAACTGTGCTCCTAATTAATGTAGAATGAAAATCAAAACGGTTTTGAAAAGAGAAAAGATTTAATTAGACGATTCTTGCAAAAAATAAAATTGATCAAAATAGTAAAAAAATAACATTTTCAACGCAGGCAGTCACCTTAATGCATTTTACTACGTCGATACCTTTGTATAATTTATATCCCAGAAAGATTAGTCTAACCACTTTTCTTTCAAATACGGCAAGTTTGTTTTCTTAAAGATTAGTAAGAAGTCTCAGGAAAGTCTTAAAATAGGTCTTATAATTGTCTTGTAAAGCAGTCATTTCCTTTTTCATTTATATAAATTACATTTAAAAAAAACCCTCTTAAGCCATTTACAGAGCGACTAGCAGCAAGTACACGATTCTTATCAGAATTTATGGTGATACTGTATTCACGGAATATAGAAATTACAGTACGAAATTATAAAATATTTCTCTCGTCTTATGAAGTTTCGGGAGCTTATCTCATTTTATCTATTTCATTACTATCATATTTTTCTCCCTCAAAGTGACACTCAGTCTTGGGATAGATTTATCCTCCCATCTCTTGATACGGCTGCATGTGACATGCTTCCCGCCTGCTTGTGATTTTGCATTTTCCTGCTACTACAATGCCGTAAAAAAAAGCAAAGAGTCTTTCATATATATATATATATATATATAAATATATATTTGAATGAAAATGATAACAAAATTTTCCGGCAATGCATTTCATCCGGATTGAAAAAAAGAATTGCATTTCTTGTTTGTTTGCCGAACAATACTCGAAATTAAAGTGCAAGATAGAAGTAACGAATTAAGTTTATATTCATGTTGCATTTAAGTTTATTCGTGTATAAGCAAACTGATCGAAATGTACCAGACAGCAAGCATGCAATATAAAATGAATCTGATGTATCGATTTGTAGCTAATTTCCTGAACAAGTAATTTGCATGATATCGTCATTTTTAAGCATATAATTTTGACAATTTTCTATTTTCAAGTGAATGACAAACTATTCCAATTTAAAAATATATTGTAAAATTTCATTCTTTAATCCCTTTATTTTTTATCAAATTTCTATACACGATCAACCATTTTCTATACAATCTATAAATTCATGGATTCCTTTGCATTTAAAAACTTAACCGTTTTGAGTACTTAGTAGAACTTAGTAGTACTTTACAGTATTCAGATGTATTCTAGAACAAACAGTACTTTCCAGAATACAGATGTATTCCAGACAGTATTGCCTGTCCTTTCTATCTCTGATATTTTTTCTTCCTATAATTTCCCGTAATAGTACACTCAGTCATAAAATAACCGAAAAGTTGATTTTTTCCCGAGTTATTCGAATGAAAAAACATTTAATTTTGCGTAAAGTTAGCTAAATATTAACTACGTTAACCAGAAATCCTAATTTATTACCTCTGATTTCATTATCAGACACCAAAAAGAAAACATATTGGATATTTTTTGGCTAGACTTTGACAGAAAACAATTATTACGGTGTGTACTTCGCTGCAAAATTGTTGCATACTATAATATTCAGTAGTTCTCGGTAGCCTTCATAAATAAATAATGCTACGTAATTTATCAGTCTGCCAACAACAGACATGTAAAGTCATTACAATGTTACGGTTTTCTCACCAGGGAAGACTTGTTGGGTTAAAGTTAGTTTTTATATCAGATAGGAAACTGCCTTAACGGAGAACATTTAAGAAAGCAATTGTAACTATCCATTCAGAAGTATTTGAACAAATTTTAAGATTATTTTATTTAAAATAATTTCAGTGCATTAAAAATTATTCTCCATGAATAAGTTTTTACGATCTTCATGAAAATTACCAGCTAACTAAAATTACCGATTAAAATCTAGATAATTTTGTGATGCTTTTAATTATTGAATTATCATAGTAAAAGGATATGTTTAATAAATAAATACAAATCTACTGTACATATCGAGGGTTCAGAGTTAAAGTGAACCAACTCCAGTTTTTGACAATTTCGTATTAGCACTGTCCTGATACAGTAAAAGCACCATATTTTTCAATGCAATAGTGAACCAAATCCGCAGTTATAAGATTTAAGGGGCTCCAGGACACATTTAAATTTTTTAAAATTATTTATTCAGTTTAAATTTTTAATTTTTTTGTGATGGTTAACCATTAATTTGTAAACAAAATCATATCATAAAACTTCTCATAAACTTTTTAAAATTTTTTTAAATTTGAAACTTAAAATAGGGGTAAATTGAAATTGTTATAACTCGAAATATTATTTGTCAAATTTAAAATTTTTTTAATTTAATTAAACAGATATATATATATATATAACTTCATTTTTATCCAGCGGTTTTTAAATATTAATTTTTTTAAAATTAAACTATTTAGATTAAAAATTACAAAAAAATGATATAACTTAAATTTTAAAAGTCATATTTTCAAAAGTAAATATTGTTTTCAAATTTGCTGAATCAAAATTAAAGTAAAATCATTGAAAAAGACAAGTTCCAAGTTTGAACTATTTATCTTTCATGGTTCTTGACTTATAACTATTTAAAGACGAGAAATGGTGAAAAAAAACCCTCATGCGGAAAAACGCATTTACAGGTTTAAACACAGATTGTCTACTATTGGAATGTTGCAAAACAAAAATTAATATCTCCTGGTGTAATTGAGATAAAAACATGATTTAAACGTCATTTTAAGCGAAAAATAACACAAAATATTTTAATGCAATAAAAGTTTTTTCGAAAATTTGAAGAATTTTGTGTTCTGGACCCCCTTCAGTTACTAAAGCAGTCAAAACTATCTGAAGTCAATGGTTTATCAATACAGTTTTTCAATTTATAATACCAGTTTTCTCAGAGCAGACTCGGACATGCTCCATTTTACCTCTCAGCCATCCATATATAAACAAGTTATCACAAATCTGTAACTTTTTTTTGTCACGCTTTGCCTCTATTTGTTTATAAAGTCCTTTATGTTGAAGATATTTTAATGCCAGCACTTTAAAGCATATTAAAACATTATTCCCCGTGGATAATTTTTTTTATGATCTTCATGAAAATTACCAGCTTACTAATATTACCGATTGAAATCTAGATAAGTTTGTGATGAATTACTCTCTATACAGGGTGTTCGTAAACTGTGTCGACAAAATAAGAGGGGTGATAGTACTCATCGAGACGAAAAATATTTACATAGCAACCTAGGGCCTCATTCTACTCAGTGTGTCAGAAAAGCGTAAAGTTCTGTGTCGAAGTTGAAATTCCGTCACTGGAAAAATAAGAGTTAACCAAATCATAACATGCACAATCCCATTCATATCAGAGGAAAACTCAAAGTAGGTGCTCAAAATGCAGTCCAAGGCTGTCGTTGTACAACTGACACCGACGAATGAAAGAGAGGCCCACCCCCTCGTACACTCCTGGTTAATCTTGTCCGCTGGAACGACGATTCTCGCTACGAGATCTTCCACGGAGTCCACATGTGATTCGTACAGTGATTTCCGGTGTCCCCAAAATAAGTCTAGTGAGTTTAGATTTGGTGAGCGTGGATGCCCAGCCACAGGTCCTCCACGTCCAATCCACCGTCCAGAATATGTGGCATTCAGGAAGTGGAGGACGGCGGTGCTAAAGCGTGGTGGGGCTCCGTCATGCATAAACCCCATGTCCCTCTGTGTGGTGAGTGGAAGAGTTTGAGAGGTACCAGGAAGCACTTGCTCCATGAAGGCAAGGTAAGCTGAACCGGTGAGACGTTCTGGCAAGAGATACGGTCCCACCAGCCTATCACCAACGATAACTGCCAAGATGTTCACTAAAAATCTCTGCTGGTGTTTACGAAGGGCAGTAGCATGGGGATTGTGCTACTTATGATCGAGTTAATTCCCATTTTAAGATCCTTCAACTTAAGCATTGATCTTGGGAGCTTGGAGTGCCTTGAGTGGATGGCGGATCTGTACCGTCCATCCGGCACCCTCGGACCCCACACTAATGAAAAATGTCACCGAACTTGGGAAATTAACCCTCGGCTGAGTATTCAGGTATTGCTACGTAGCGACTGGTCTTCAGGTGATTCATGGGCCGATACGCGAAAGTGGCCGAGGTATCAAACGACTTAAGCATTGATCTTTACGCTTTTCTCACACACAGCAGAATGCGGCCCTAAGTATATAAACAATTACACCCTGTATATAAACAATTAGCAAATTAACAAAAATCTGTGGCTTTTTGTGTTACGCTTTACCTTTATTTGTTTATAAAGTGCTTCCTGTGGAAGATATTTTAATCACGACTCTTTAATCGTATCAAAAAGTACTCTCAATGAATAAGTTTTTAAGATTTCCAGGAAAATTACCACCTAATAAAAAAAATAACCGATTAAAATATGGATAAATTTTTCGATGATTTAAATTACTGCCCTAACATAATTAAAGGATATGTTACTAACTAAAGCTAAATATACCCTCTCTATACATAAATAATAAGCACAAATCTATGACTTTTTGTGTTGCGCTTTTCCTATATTTAATTATATAACATTGATTTTCTTACTAGTCTTTCATTATTTCTTTCATATGCACAAAAAATGATTAGACAGGGACCCCCCTCTCCATTGCATACATAATAAAATAAGCAAATATTTTCATTATAACAGAGGCTTTTTTGAAAACTTGATCATTGGTTAGATGTAAATAAAGACATCTCTCTATAATCATTAAAATATGTAAAGTTTGATGCGAATTTTTCCTGTGGTCTCCATTGTGCGATATAAAATAAAAATTGGATTTTCTTTCTGGACAAAATTAATAAGTATTTTTAAAGCAAATTAATAAAATATATATTTTCCATACGCTACATCAGTTTATAAAACTTTCAGGTTACATTTTTACACTTCCATTTTTCAATGTAATCTAGTTCTAAGATTTCAAAAGAAAGTAAATGTTTATATACTAATTAAAAATCTTTCTTTCGCGGTTACGCTCTGCAATCTTCGCTGTAACTGTAGGTATTTTAAAAACAATCGACATGTTTTTAAAAGATTCTTGACATGAATTTCTAAAGGCAGTGTTTGTTAAGTTTTAAAAAATATCAGCGAAGGTAAATAAAATATTTTACTTCCAATTTCTTTTCCTTTTTACCACATAGCACATTCATTGTTTTACATTTAACGTTCTTTATTTTTTTTTTCAAAATCTTTTTACAAAAAGAGAGAGAAGAGAAGAGAAAATCCAGCCTTCTTGCATAAATGTTATTTACACAAAAATATCGTCTAATATTTGCTCTCTTCTCGATTCTAAACATTTCGTGATCGATGAAAGCAAGCAGTTGTTTTAGATTATTTGTATTTAGGTATTTATCTTGGAAACAATTGTTTTACGTTGTATAATTTTCTGGTTACTTCTATGAAAAGACGAGAAAAATTGTGTGGGGCAACCGAGAATTAAAACTATGGGAAATATTCTTTCTTTTAATGACTTTCTCCGTAGAATATTGCAGGTGCTAATAGAATATTCCCTTTATTTTTTTACATAGAAAATTTTCTGTAGCAGTCGATTAATTTTAGTCTTCGACTGAACTTTTGTTTTCATTCGAGCACATGTCCCATGCAACCAATATAAAATCGTTCTGTTACGTAAGCCATCTTCCCCTGCAACTGGGTATAGAACTAGACTTCATGAAATCTAACCGGCCACTTTGAACGGGATAATAAACTGTGCGTTTGTTTCACAAGAATTGATCTTAAATACTGTTGCAGAAGATTTATAGTTTATTATGTTGTTTGTGGCTTGAGCAATAAAACATTGATGAAATTTCTTGCGGTGTACATTACCACTCATCTAAATCATAAGAAAAACTAAACTCATGGCGCAACAGTCAATGTGGTCTAAGGCCGGTGGTGCCCATCTCTGTGGGCTTGGGATGCCATATAGCATATGTCTCGGTCAGGTGGTCAACCTGACTCAGCACCCCCCATAGTTAGTTCCCAAGCATGCTTGGTCCTCATTTTATCGACCCACTCAAGGAATGAAAGGCTGAACGACCTTGCCCAGTCGCAGGATTGAACCCTGGACCTATGGTGTAGCAGCTTGAAGCTTTAAACCACTACGCCACAGGGCGTTCATCTAAATCATGGTCAGCCCAAAAATCGTCTCAAGCTAGTAGTTATAATTATGTCAGAAATACAATTTTTGGTTTGCATGAATTAAAAGCTGTCTTATTATGCAAATATTTTAAACGACAGACTTTCATTAACTGTTAAATTTTCTCTTTGCATAAAATATCGAAAAGCCCCTCCCCCCGCCCCAAGTGAATTATTGAACAAACAATTTGCGCAACACCAAACTTTTTGGCCTCTTCGAGCTCTTCGTCAAAACATCTCATTTGTTAACTGCAGGACCTATTCATTTGGAAAAAAAACATAGTCGTTAATGTATGGACCAGGCCAGTCCTCCTCTGTTACTTTTATCTGAAAGCTTTCGGGACGTCTTTCTGTATTCAGTACTGGATAGAAGATTTTTTTCCCATCTTTTCAAGCTCTTGTTCTTCAACAGCAGTTACAAAATCTGGTGTTTCATCTTCAGGCTAATATTTTATAAATGTCTTTTGATGGATTTCATTCCAGGAAGAAACTTCCAAGTTTCATCCCCCCAGTATTATGAAAAAGCGGTGAAGCGAACCAAAGGGCGTGGCTTATGACATGCCAAGGGGAGTGTTTCTAAATTAGATGTTTTCTAAAATAAGTTTCCTAAATTAAGGTTCCTAATCATTAAATATTTCCTCCAATGCACGTTCTCATTGCCAGTATGGGGCATGTCTAAAAAATCTCCCCGTTCTTCAAAATGAGTTCGCACTTTTGACCTGTTGATGTCATTGCTAAAGGATCCTCCTTTCAGAATTTATAAAACTACTGCTAAATTTTTTTCTGGCAGTCTCCAAACAACTCAACTTTACTCCACCAGACACATCGATATACGTCTTTGGGAAATACCCCTGACGTCAAAGTGCACGTGAAGTCATAGGCTATGCACCTAGCTCCGCCTGAGATGAATCTTCCTTTCTATATCGTTCATTTTGGCAAGATTAGATGTTAAACTATCTTCTTTCATCATCTGATCTTTCAATCGAAAATTGTGTCCTAATTTCTCTTAATATTTTCGATAAATCTTGATCCTCCACAATCTGCAGGCTTCTCGGTTATCCGAAACTTCCCACTGAACTTTGCGCAACCCAAATACTTTGGTTCCACGCCACTGCGATAACTAGAGTTCCACTGTATTTCAACCCTTTGAAGTAAATTACTCTGTAAGTGAACTTTGGCGAATGTAAGTCTGTTTATGTTTGACAATATACAAATAAAGACCTCTTCAAATAAAGATCTTCTAAATAAACAACTGTGAGTAATTAAAGTTATTTATTTACTACACACTCACAAGCAATAACTGCTGCAGGAATCATATTCGTGAATTTCGTAATCTATTCCTGTAACAAACAAAAAAATAATGGAGGTATAATTTACCCCTTTTCTGCGTTAATTGATAAAATGATAAATTGGTTTATGTAACTTATAGTTTGTAGTCTTAATTGCACAATTTACAGCTGTTGGTTTCTAGAAGTGCAATAGTTAAGTAATTGCAGGTTTGTTTTGGCAAAGGTTAAATTTGTATGAGAACTAATCGAAATATGTTCGAAACCGCTCTTCCATTCTACCCAGAAACAACGTGAAACATTTTAAAAGACGAGCCCAAGGTAGCCCAGAGGTAGCGCGTTGGCTTTGGAAATAGGGTTGTTCGGTTCGAATACCGATGCCATTAAATACCTTCGTGTATAGGCTTGATAAAGGCGCGTTAAATCCGTCGACCAGAAAGTCCTTCTTTGAGGTCAGAGATGTTGGGAGAAGGTACGATTCCGCCAGATGTCGTCCCCAGGGGTTGCTCTGTCAAAATAGAAGTGGCACCGGGGGGGGGGGTTGGTATACCTATACCGTGCCCCCATTGAAACCATCCAAGAATTCTCGCGGATTAAACACGTATATCTAAACAGAGAAGTGCATTGCAAGTGCCCGGAGTTGGAAAAACAACATTTTAAAAGATTTCAGTAAGCTGATTAGTCAATTTTTTCAATTGTTTTCTAACAAAGAAATACATTTGTTTTTTAATAACAGGCGTTAAATTAGAAATTACTTTGCATGTTTATTGGCATAGATTGATACGAAAATTTATAAGAACAAAAGAACTTTATAATAAGATGTGAAAAGGGAAAAAAGTCGATTTCCGATCGAAATATATTTTGAAGGAAACAATAGGTTTTTAATCATACAGATAGGAAATTAAAGGTGTTTTTGATAATTGCCTGTGGGATTTCGATTAAAGATTCAATAATAACCTGAATTTGAAGTTAATTTTTTGTCGCAAACAAAACTGTCATTTTAACAAAACTGGACACAAATGTTACATTTTAGACAATTAACAATATTTTACAGACAATAAGAAATAGTATTTCAAATGGTTATTGCTCAATTAATGAATCTCTTTTGTCCTTTAACAATCCTACATGGGAACCATTTTTAAAATTTTTCCGTCAATTACTCATCACTTTACACATGAACATTAAAAAAACTTTTTTAAAAGTTAGTTTTTAACCAAGAAGTTTTGCTACATCAGAAGTCATAATAAAGAGATTTCAAATGACCTATACTTAAATACAATGTTCAATTTCTCTAAACTTTACACTTTATCAGCTGTTATAAATATATCTATATTTGTGTTACACTAAACAAATTTTTGTCTATACTATTTAAAAAAAATTTCCTTAGCATAAAATTTATGCTTGAATTTCACACAATACTCATGAATATTTTAAATAAACATTTCAACGAAGTTAGCTTTTAAGCAATAACTATAGTTACATCAAAAGTTATGAGAGCTTTCGTTAAAAGACCGACACACACAATACAGTGTTCAAATTCTCTAAACTGTACACTGTATCGGCTGTTATAAATATAACAATACGCTTGTTGCATTGATAAACATTTTGTTTCAATTTTTTAATAATATTGGCTTAATATTTATGTTTTATTTTCCCACGTTACTCATGAACACACATGTAAACAAAGCAAGCTTTTAAGCAATAACTTTAGTTACATCAAAAGTTATAAAAGCTTTCATTAAATGAGTCCATAACACTAATAAGAATGTTGTCTCTATTATTCAATAATATTTTCCTTACCATAAAATTTATGCTTTAATTGCACGCATTACTAATTAACATAAAAATAAAACATGCAAACAGATTTAGTTTTTAATCAATAACTTTCGTTACATCAAAAGTTATAATAGCTTTCGTTAAATGAGTGCATTACAGTAATAAAAATTTTGTATCTATTCCTTAATAACATTTTTCTTAACATAAAATTTATGCTTTAGTTGCACACATTACTCATGAACATTTTAAACAAACGTTGAAACGAAGTTAGTTTTCAAGCAATAACTTTAGTTACATCATAAGAGAGGAAAGAATCAACACGCTGTGTATAATTTAAGTAAAATATTACATGGCACTGCGCTCATCGACACATTGCATTTGTTCTGGGAAAAATTAAAGATACAACCTTTCTGGATATTCAGCCATCAGGAGGAGAAAAGTAAAGCTATTGTAGGGGGGGGGGGGAAGAAACCCACGGGCAATATGGGACCCTAATCCCACCTCTCCCTTATTTCGGTCTTTTCCCTTCTCGGTATCTGATCCTGGTAAATCACGGGGAGGGAAAGCATAGCGACTGATTTCGCGAATCTCTGCTGGTTTCAGCTGTTTGGTATCTGCTTTCGCTGACGGATATCGCAGCTAAGTTAAATGCTTTTGATCCTTCATATAGAACAAAAAGTGTCCTTTACTTGAAGAAAAAACCATTTCCTCTTTAACAGGAATATGTATAATCAATATATATATATATATATATATATACACGCACACATAAGTACAGTGTGTTATGATTGTATACGGTGTATACATATACCCCCAATGCATAAACATATATACATGTATATATACATACATATATACATGTGCATACATACACACATACATATACATACATACATACATACATACATACTGTAGAATTTCCTAAACCCCAAAGGCTCGGAAAATTACATTGAAATAACGTGCGAGAAAACAAGAACTGCAGACGTGGTATTTCCCGCTCAAGATCAAGAGGAGTGACTCACAATGGCTGTCAGCTGTTCCAGCACCAGGTGCCACCACTGAGCACGATACGCTGGCACCGTGATGGCCTGAATCCAGACAGAATTTAACAATAAGAGGACCGCCTCTTGACGGGTTCGATATAGGACCTGTTTCGTTGTTGTATCTATAAAATCGATGACGACAGTTGCAGACGTCACACGAGAAAAACCAATGGGAAGAGGCTTTGAGAAGCAAGAGAGCTTAGTTTTCGCCGCTAGGGCGAGAGTTGATAAAAAAGGGATGCAGAGGTTTGATGAGGGGCTCCGAGACGTTTTGAGTGAACAGGGTTTTTTTAGGACTTAGAGTCTTAGGAGTGAACGAGAGAAGTGGCGGGCCGCCTATCTCCCTAGTGGATTCCGCGGGTTGAACTTGGATAACCCGGCAGAAAGTGTGAGACTATCTGGTAGTCTGTTGATAGAAGTTCTCAGTAGCAGAAATTACACTTGGACTCGAGAGCTAATCGCTCTAGTTTACGGATATTTATTGTGGGTACAGAAACCCAATCTTATTCGATATATCAGTGAAGTGACCCGAAGTTTTCCTGAACGGTGTCGGCTCCTGTTCCAGACGTGAATTACCTAGGACCTGGCCATCAGCGACTAGAGAGAGTGACTTCAGCTTAGCGTGGTATCGAACTGCCTGCTATAGTGAGTGACGCCGATTTGTCTTGGGTGACTAATTTCAACAGTGTGTGTGGCACTAACTCATCCCCATATAGCCTGTAATGTAACTCTATAACTGCGACTAATCGCTCATATCTAAATCAAGAGCACCTAATAAAGTGCACCTATTTTATTTTCTTAATTCCGTTGTCTGGCTGGTTTTTATTTTACGTACCTGTGACAGACGCTACTTTGAGAGTCAACTTGGCTTTATGTCACAGGCCAAATACGTTAGAATACACACACGCACACACACACACACACACACACACACACACACACACATATATATATATATATATATATATACCCGCACGCATACACACACTTGAGATTCATGGACGGTTTCTGAACAGCATTACCTGTCTCTTAAACGAAAAACTTCCAAACGAAAATACGCATCTTCTCTGACTATATCAATTTCGAAAAGTGTTTCGAAAAGGAAACCATTCCGAATAGTTTTCAAACGTTCCGAAAGAGAGAGCCAGATAAATGCGCGGGTAAAAATTCTTCCCAATTTTTATTCGCCCTTCCAGCGCATACACAAAAATAATCCGAGAAATATAATCATAAAAAAAGGGGAAAGCATGTTTACGTTCAAAAATAGCTTCGTCACTTGTGCATGTCGTCGAAAAATGAACTCCGTAGATATCCGCTGCAAGACGTCGACAATTCCTCATTCCTAACGAGGAGAAGACAGATTCCATTTAAAGTCATACCCCGCTAAAACGCCACTGCACTCCAGAAAGCGAGATCAGTCATCTGGTACGGAAAGAAAAGCGGAGATGCCATTGCCCGCCATTTTCGGATCCATTTGCGGAATATTTTTATCAAAGTTTCAGTTTATTTTATTTCTGTTAAGGCTCTGGCATGAGAGCTACAATTAAACACCGGCAGTGAAAGCCACTCTTTACCGCATTTCATGACAATTTCTCTTTCACATTTCAGTTCTTGAAAGAAAAAATGTCTTGAGGCAGTGGAATTGTGAAATGAGGAACTCAAGTCACAATCACTTCGGCAAACATAGTTGGAGAAATATAAATTATGTTACAGCTGACTATAAACACAAGGAATCACTAATATTGTTAACAAGAATAGAATAATTACAAGATAAAAAGAACTTTTTATATACCATGTTTTTAAATTTTCTGTTGAATCATATAAACTTGACAATTCTATGTATTAATAAATACTTTTTTAAAGTTTTTATCAACTTAAAAGAAAAAGAAGTTAATTGGAAGATAACTTGCGTTTAACTTTTCGTTCCCGTCCCGGCTGATAGATGGCTGCACCATTCTACAAAACAAAATTAACTGAAAATGAATTAAATACTGCTTAAAGATGGCTAAAAGTATTAAAACAATGCATTGTCATCGTGTTCTGAGCTGTTCTAAAAGTTTTAAAATGTTTAGCTAGTCGGGAAGTTAGTTAAAAATCGATTGCAAGATTTGTACTGAACAAACACACACGCACACATAAACAAACAAACAAGAAAGCGAGTTAATAAAACATGGTAAAAATAGACGAATTGATGAAGAAAATAATGTGTCATAAGGTTACTTTGTACTAACGCTATTGGAAACGGCCACCCAAATATTAACCTATGGAGAAAATGATTCTAAGGATTGCCCAGGAGGATTTAAAAAAATATTTTTTAATTGTATTTCGTAATAGAGAAAGTAATTTTACACCTGGGGGCATTTTAACGTAGGATTACCTTCCTCCATAGCGGTCCTACGGAAAGAAAAATTTTATATGTCCTGCGTCACGAGTTATAATTTTGGTAGCGTGCCAAACCCAGTCTGTATCGCTTGGGCAAGAAGTAAACAGTTAAACAGAAAGGTTCCAAAATGAGTCAAAATTTTGACTGACACTGACTGACTGACTGACTCTCTCTCTCTCTCTCTCTCTCTCTCACTCTCTCCCTCACACACACACACACATATATATATATATATATATATATATATATATATATATATATATATATATATATATATATATACATACGTACATATATATAGATACATATATACATAACGAATACATACATGTATACATACAAAAGAGGTAAGCAACGATAAGTAATCCTATGTTAAATACCCGCGGTAGTTTCATTAGAAGAGATTACCTGAAATTTTTTCTTTTTTTAAAAAAATATGCAAATAATATTTTAAAATATAAATTATTCGGGAAAAAATATGGACTAGTGTGTTTTAAACCCCCCTGAATTCTTTTGGTGGACGACATTCCAGAAAATGAATTCTGTTGCAAGGTGCAGAAAAGTTCAGGCTATCTGAAAATACCGTTTGTTTTGGATTGTCAGCATTTATGTAGCTGTCAATAGTAGACACATTTTCTCCTTCGGTGAACGTTGAAGGGAGCGAATCTAATGGGGTTAGTACACAGAAGCCATAAGAATTCAAATGGTTTTAACTACAAATTTGTGACACTGTAGCATGTTACAAGATACGGGGTGAGAAACCTAGTCATGTTACTCACACGCACACGTAGATATATAGAACTGATATATCACTCTATCTCCATATTTTATATATATATATATATATATATATATATATATATATATATATATAACTTCAGAATATTTTGAATATAAGAATTTGGGTATAATTTGCAAAATATTCTTGCTTGCTTTTTAATACTACAAGGTTCTTGCCTCTGCAAGAGTTGCTAAATATTGTGAATAAAGTGCAAAAATGCTTTGTTTTATTGTAGTAAATTAATAGGAACCGAAAAAAAGGAAATGAATATTTTATGCTCTTTACATCCTCAAATGAGCCGATACATCTTTATTAGCATTAGTCGTGCTATTGTTGTTACCTTTCTGAAGTTCATTTCTAATTACTTTTTCATATATATATATATATATATATATATATATATATATATATATATATATATATATATATATATACATATATATATATATATACATATATATATATAATGTCCAAGGGCGTAAACTAGCATTAACTATATTTAGTTAGGTTAAAATGTGGTAAAATTAGGCAAGTTAACGTTAAACGGTAATTTACTATTTATTAACACGAAAGATTCAACAGATAGCAATACTTTTCCACAATCTCGGTTTAAAGAGTAACCTTGATTGCGACTAGCAGAGGATATGACGTCAAGAACCGCATGCTCCTAGAATTTTCCCGGTACATCTGAAAACATGCGAGTATGAATCATCGGTCATGCGACGCTCAACGCCAACGAGATGCTAAACGAGCGCTAAATGAACAAAGCAGACCGGGGATTTTTATTATGCGAATAAGAGGTGAGGAAACCGCTCCATAAAACTAGGCGGTATTCGGCTATATTAAAGGGGGTAGGCGGGTGGAGCAATGGTGGAAAGATGATTTAAATAAATGGATTAAATGGTATTAAGCGTTCTGTGTTATTCTTCGACCATGAACTGCATTAACTTCGATATTAGCGGCATTTAAGATGATAGATGATTGAAATTTCAGGACTGCTTGAAGCAGGCATGCAATAACAATAAAAATGTAATATTATCAGATATTTCTTTAGTTGCGATTCCTTCTTTATTAACACTTTTTTAGAATATTATATATATATATATATATATATATATATATATATATATATATATATATATATATATATATATATATATATATATTAAAAATGTGTATCATCAAAATTTAAACGTGTATCTGCGTATAATGTACAGAACGTTTTTAGAATACACCCGAAAGAAAAAAATTTCGTTGAAAATATATATGTATACACCATTTGTCCACAGGAAAAGAAAACTGTGTATGTGTCTTACTATTTTTTTTCAAAATTTGCCATCTACCTTGTTAGAAGCAAGAAAAGCATTTTAACTGAACTCCTCTGAGATTTGCTTCCAAGTCTCTACCGGCTCAGATCTCTAACTCAGATTGAAAGAAATTAGATTTGACCGCCAGCAAAAGGACGAATAAAGAAGATTAAACGTATTGATTAGAGAAATGGTTTAAAAAGAGAGCTTAAAAATGGGGTGGAAAAATGGTAATGTATTTTGGTAATTGTCACTGAATGGTAAGAATGGCTGAAATTACATTTTATAAGAACTGTTGAGAAATTACTCTGTGACCAATAGTAGGTGATTTGGCGTGAGGAGTGATTGTTTGAATAAACCATGTTTGCAATAATAGACAAAATCAGGAAAAAAAATACTCGCCAATTTCTAAAATGTCAATTTTTTTCTAAATAAGTCCTACAAGTTACTTTTTGTATGAAATATTTTCCTGCTTTAAATTCACTATTTCTAGGAAGGAAAGAGTTAGCTTAATGATTAGAATATCGGTTAGAAAACCATCTCATAGAAATAAGCAATAATACTGGAAATCAAAGATGCTAGATCACATATTTACTTTGAATGAACTATAACCAGGAAGGATTAAATCTCAGAGGTTTATATTTTTAATTTGAATGAACTATGACCAAGAAGGAGTGAATCTCAGAGGTTTATAATTCTTTACTTTGAATGAACTATAACCAGGAAGGATTGAAACTCAGAGGTTTATATTTTTACTTTGAATGAACTATAACCAGGAAGGATTGAAGCCGAGATGTTAACCTATTTATTTTGACTTTATACTGTAACCAGGAAGGACTGAAGCTGGGAGGTTTATATTTTTACTTTGAATGGACTCTAATGAGGAAGGAGTGAAGCTCAGAGGTTTACATTTTTACTTTGAATGAACTATAACCAGGAAGGAGTGAAGCTAAGGGGTTTACTGCATAGCAGATATTGCCATCAAAAAGGAAAGGGAATACCTCCAAACAAAAATATAAAACAGGAGCAAAACAGGTAGATGAATACACAATCAGGTGCTTAACAAAATATTTTAGGTTACTTATAAGATGAAAAATGTATTTATATCATCTCCAAAGTAATGATAATAATATTAAATTGATAAGGGATAAAAATATTACTATGTCTTTAATAAAAGTCGGTGTACTGATTTGTGACTTGTAA
This sequence comes from Dolomedes plantarius, assembly GCA_907164885.2. NCBI lineage: Eukaryota > Metazoa > Arthropoda > Arachnida > Araneae > Dolomedidae > Dolomedes > Dolomedes plantarius. The sequence continues at coordinate 126,481,143 of OU015490.1, read as the reverse complement.
GTCAGGCTGGAATATGCTGGTCGAACCCCTCCAGCTGCAAAGACTTCGAAATAATCTCTTTCAAACCCGCACTATACCATCAGACACCCTTGCAGTCCCACATTAATCCCACGGAACGACAAAAAGTCACGAAGTCGCACAGGCCCGCAAAAGGGAATCCAAAGGCTGACTAAAGCTTTAAAAATTTTGGAATACAAAAAACGAAGAGCACATAACACCCCAAGAGAGTAAAGTAGAGTACCCAGAGGCTAATCGTCAGCGGAATTAATTTTGGTGGTACGATAAATTATACCCAGTGAGAGAAGTTCACCAATTGATTAGATTCATTAGCCTTACTAGTTGTGTTTTCATTGAAGAAAAAACTGACAATTTGGGACTAGTTGTGCTTTTAATGAAGAAAAAAATTGAAAATTTGGGTCTAGTTGTGTTTTTCATGAAGAAAAAAAATGATAATTTGGGACTAGTTGTATTTTTAATGTAGGAAAAAAAAGTGCAGCTCAGTGGTCGCTACAGTAGCACTTGAATCAATGAAGCAGTGTAACTCCTCTATCCGGTAATCAGAATGTTCGGGATTTGATTATCGAGCTATCCGAAAGTATTTAAATAGAAAATAATTTATAAATGTGAGAGATGTTTTAAAAGTATCGATAATTACAGTTTTAAGAAGGAATTCTATTCTATACGGACCTCTGATCACTAATATGCGAAGTAATGCATTTCAAATCCCTGGTGAATTTCAACTCCTGCATTTTTATTTATAATTATTACTGTTGGATAAAATATGCATCCAAGCATCTGTGCGTAACTTGCAACACCGTATCTTTAGTTATACGATACGCATGTAAGATAATATGGCAAACTGCGGTATACGGTTACTTTGCGGTTTATCCTTTACGTGAAATTTATAATTATAATAATATTAAACTATAATAACATTAAATTTTTGAGAAAAAAAGTTTACAGCAAAACGTATACAGCGAAGAACAAAAAATTATAGTTATGTTACTCAAAAACATTAAAATGCACATCTCGCGACATCGTATTTTTAAAATACGTAATTTGCAACTTCGCACCTCTAACATGATGATACGCGTGCAAGATAATTTGGCAAATTGCTTTATACAGACGCTTTGCACTTTATCCATTACATAGAATTCATAATTTTCTCTAAATGCTTCGCAAAAGTGTATATTAAAGCATAAAAAAACTATATATACCTCAAGCAAAGACATTAAAATACACCCCTTGTGACACCGTATCTTTAAATACGTAACTTGCAACATCACATCTTCAATTATGATACACATACAGGATAATTTGGCAAGTTGCTTTATACTGACGCTTTTCCCTGAAGCTCATTACACAGAACGTATAACTTGTCAAATGCGTCATAACTGTCAAAATGCGTCGTAAAACATGTATAGTAAAGTATACAAAACTGCAGACCCCTTTAGCAAAGATATGAAAAGATACATCTTGAAATAGGAAAATGGAAAGAATTCTCTGGATTAAATTCTTAATGCGAATGAAAAATTACTTATCTATTAAGGATTTAGTGACTGAGTCACGCATAGAAAACCCATAATGAGGAATGAACCAAGCTGCATAAAAGCTGCCGGATCTCTGAAGATCCACCTCCCTCCTTTTTCTACCAAGAATAGAAGTTGTTAATTTTACAAGAAACGTTTAACTCTCTTCGGAGACCAAATAAAGAAGATTTCGGATAGAGGCTAAAACACATAAACAATAAAAATGCCGAAGTGGCCAGTGGAACCGAAAAAGACTTTAATGTTTGTTTCCGTGTTATTAACCTGTCTCCGTTGGAAAGAGGACTGGGAGAAAGTTTTTATCTCGCTCCTAGGGGATTTGGCAAGTTTCAAGGGCGGGAGGCAGAGGACAAAGAATCTGGAAATTAAAAGACAGCCCCGACCACACACAGATACGTACAGAAAAAGTAAAATAAATGAAGTAGAGAGAATTTGAGAAAAGGATTTTAAGAAAAAGTAACCGTAGAGCTCAAGTATCCACTATGCTATAGGAGGTGGGGTTTATATATATATATATATATAACCCCGAAATATATATATATATAGGAAGTGTTATATGTTTAATTTAAAAAGAATGCTAAATATAGAGATGTAGGCCTCTTAAAATATATCTTGTCACAATTATATTTTGCCATATGTATTTTTATATTGCTTTATCTACCATTTAACCCCTATGTTTTAGGGTGGTAAAACATATTGGAAATGTAATTATATGTTTAATTTAAAAAGAATGCAAAATATAGAGATGTAGGCGTCTTAAATTATCTCTTATTACAATTATCTTTGGCCATATGTATTTTATATTGCCTTATCTACAATTTTACCACTATGTTAAAGGGTGATAATATGTATTGGAAATGCTAGAGTATGTTTAATTTTAAAAGTATGCTAAATATAGAGATATAAGCCTCTGAAATTATATCTTGTCACAATTATCTTTTGCCATATGTATTTTACATTGCCTTATCTACCATTTAACCCTTATGTTTTAGAGTGGTAAAATATATTGGAAATGTAATTATATGTTTAATTAAAAAGAATGCGAAATATAGAGATGTAGGCCTCTTAAATTATCTCTCGTCACAATTATCTTTTGCCATATATATTTTATATTGTCTTACCTACGATTTTGCCACTACGATATAGGGCAGTAATATGTATTGTAAATGTAATTATATGTTTAATTTTAAAAGAATGTGAAATATAGAGATGTAGGACTCTTAAATTATCCCTTGTCGCAATTATCTTTTACCATATGTATTTTATATTGCCTTATCTACGATTTAACCACTATGTTATGGGGTGGTAACATATACTGGAAATGTTATTATATGTTTAAGTTTTAGAAAAATGCTATGTATAGAGATGTAAGCCACTTAAATTATCCTTTGTCACAATTATCTTTTGTCATATGTATGTTATATTTCATTATCATTTATGTAGGTGTGAATTGTTACCATAGAATTGTGTTTACTGACGTTTTTAAGTTGTATGCAACTGTATATTATTTTTCATTACTTAAAATCATCCAATCTTTGTCAAATATTAAACTTTGACAAACTTTTTTTTTCAAAATTTTTATCGTAAAATGGAGAACGAGACGAGCAAAAAAAATTTACAACGACCTTTCTGCTGCACTTTCAACCACGTACCACGCGCTGAAAAGATTAAAAACTTACAAAATTAGTGATAAGAATTATACATGCTGACCCATGAATTTGCATATTAGTTTCTGTGAGATTTGACTCTCACAAACATGTGCAAGTCAAAAACTGGAAAAAAAATGCGTGTTACAAAGATTATGCGGTAATTTATTACGTTAATGCGATACTTCTCTGCACTGTTGGCTAATTAAGCATATGCTTGATTACTACTCAAACTATTCTGCGGCAATATCATGCAGTCTGAAGCTGAAGATTGTATAACAACAGCTAAACTCAACCTTGACTACATTTATATATGATAAAACTGGAAAAATCTTTTGTTTAGTAGCTTTTACCATGAAAGAGTGGTTAATATTGATTTGGTAATATTAGCAAGTTTAATTTGCTAAACAATTCGGGAAAGAACCTTTTTTTTCCAGTAAATTGGTTAATTAAAAGGAACAAAATTCACTCACAAAATAAAATAACCTAGAGATTCAGCGTATAGAAAGTCATGTACAGATTATACTGGACGCTAAAGGCTATATTATGTTAAAAGGGGAAAACCTCGATACACGAGTTAAGTTTAATCCACTAGATAAGTACTTATCTTATTAGACTGCCTTTCTAAATACGGCTAAAATTCTTTAAGATCATTTGAATCCACTATAGAAGTACTTATCTTGCATTTGCACTATCTAAACATCCCTAAAATTCTTTACGATCATTTAATTCGTTAGAAGAGTGATTTTCTTGCATTTATACTGTCTATCTAAACATCGCTAATGTTATTTAAAGGCATTTAAATCCACTAGGAGAAGTTTTCTTGCATTTATACTGCTTATTTAAACACCGATAAAATTCTTTAGGATCATTAAAATCGCTAGAGATGTACATTTGTTCCATTTAAATTACCTATTTAAACACCGCTAAAATTCTTTAAAATCATTAAAATCCGCTAGAGGTGTACTTTTATTGTATTTACATAACCTATTTAAAACACCGCTAAAATTCTGTAGGATCATTTAAATCCGCTAGAGGAGTACTTTTATGGTATTTATACAACCTATTTAAAACACCGCCGCTAAAATTCTGTAGGATCATTTAAATCCGCTAGAGGAGTACTTTTATGGTATTTATACAACCTATTTAAAACACCGCTAAAATTCTGTAGGATCATTTAGATCCGCTACAGGAGTACTTTTCTTGAATTGGTACAACCTATTTAAAACACCGCTAAAATTATTTAGAATCATTTGAATCCGCTAGAGGAGTACTTTTCTCGCATTTGTACAGCCTATTTAAAACACCACTAAAATTCTTTAAGATCATTTAAAATATAGTTCAATTTTATGCGTTCCAGCACGCTGAATAAACGAAACCTAGAAAACAAAAGTGAAATTCTACCCGCTATTTAGCTAGTAAAAATTATTACTGAAGCTGCAATACAAAGAAGAATGAATTGTTTTAGTTATAAAAAGGTAGATCCTAGAAGAAGGGATAAAGGCGGTGTAAGAAGAAAAATGAATACAACTCGAGATGAATAAAATACTGGATTTATTCCCTTTTCCCTCGCTCGTGTTTGTTTTTCAATCTGATTAGGGAATTTGTAGGGATTTTTTTTTGTTTTGTTTGTGTGTTCTCTCTATTGGATTCTGCGGTCTTGCGACGGTAGGGATCCAAACAAGCATATTTTGTTCGAGATTCAGCGTGACCAAAGATTTTGTACATCGGAATTCAGAATAAATAAATATTTCTAAAAAGGTAAATGCAGCATTTTTTTTTCGCATGTGAATTGCTAATTTCGTTCTCGCTTCTTTCGTTTTTCATGTATCGTATTCGTATATGTAAATTAGAAAATATCTTATGAGACAAAATGTAAAAAAAAAAAAAATATTGTGTAACAAAAAATTAACTGTTATTTTAAATAATGAAGCTATTTTTTTACTTTATGGGTAACATTTTAAGCACACTTTGTTAAGCACTGAAGCAAATACAAGATTTGTATGTATGTATATATGTTACCGGCAAAGTATGAAATCCGGCATTCTATAGAATGCCTAGGCATTGTATATAATGCCTAAAACAGCCGGCAATGTATGAAACTATTCATATTTCACACATTTCCTAGGCATTCTATAGAATGCTAAATGAGAAACCGGCAAAGTATGAAATACATCTCCGATTCGTTTCTAATATCACGTGGCAAGGCACTCGACTTTTACCGCGCGCCTCAGGCTCAGAATTTGTCAGTTGCACTTTGTGGTTTGTTCGGGAATGTCAAAATACGCAATTTTACTTAAATTTGTTCAGCAAAAAATTAGTTTTTTACTGTGCTGCATGAAAATGGAGGAGCAAGCTGTAGTGTTGGAGAAGAAGTCATGGTCTATAGACATGAAACAACGATTCGACGATGAACTGTCCAAAATTCGAGTTAATGCTGCAAAAAACAGTTCTTTCTTAACCAAAACTACTTTTCAGAGGTTAATAAATGATGTACAAAAAGCCAAAATGACTACTGAGAAGGAACCCAGTGACTATTGGTTGCTGAATCGCTATGATGTGATGATTGTGTAAAACAAAAGTAAACTCATTAATCCTGTTAAGGCGTCAGTACTATACAGTATTACGTCACGGACTCTGAGTTATTTCTTGTACTTCATGAAGCTCATTTAGCTATTGGACACGGAGGACTTGATAGAATGTTGAAAGAACTTTCAACCAAATACAAAAACGTTACACGTCATGATATTAAACTGTACATCCACCTTTGTGAACCTTGCCAGAAAAAAAAACAGAAAGGTATTAAAAAGGGCATTGTTGTGAAACCTATGATTTTTTTCCGAATTTAATTCCCGTTATCAGGTAGATCTTATTGAATTTCAGTCTCAGCCAGATAGAGAATACAAATTTATAATGGTGTACCAAGATCATCTCACAAAATTTGTGATTCTCAAGTGTCTAACGTCAAAGAGAGCTGAAGAAGTAGCCTACAACCTAGTGGGCATATTCTCGTTGCTTGGAGCGCCATCTATATTACAGTCTGACAATGGTAGGTAATTTGCCAATAATGTGGTGACCAGCTTGAAGGAGTTTTGGCCAGCACTGAAGATCGTCCATGGGAGGCCTCGCCACAAAGCCAGGGTAGTGTCGAAAGAGCTAATCAAGATATCGAAAATATGCTCTGTACTTGGATGCAGGACAACAAATCTGACCGCTTGAGTGAAGGACTGCGTTTCGTTCAATTTATGAAAAATAGAGCTTATTCTGGGATCAGAAGAACACCATACGAAGCTCTCTTTGACTTCAAATCTAAAGTAGAGCTTACAACGCCTTTTCTACCCGAAGACGTTTTAAAAGACAAATACAGAGGAGTAGCTAGAAAAAGTAATAGAAATCTTCCAAACAGTGGAAAAAGGTGAAACTAATCAGATTATGCAAGAAAAAGATCCGGTTTAAAAAAAAAAACATGGATGAGATTATAGTCAATAGTGGATTAAACCAACATGATGAAGACATGCTTGCAGAAGAGATTTCTGTTTCTGATACCTGTTGTGTGTGTTTACCCCTTCTGGGTTCCTCCCATTTCGGTTACACTCAAGACCCTTGGGGTCATAAACGACCCCACAAGTTTTCCTTCAATTAATTTATTATGATTATTGCATGTTACATATATTTTTTAAGTTTACACATTTTTTAATGATAAAAAAATAAAAATAAAAAGACGCAATCAAAGTAAAATTTAGTTTATGTATTAAAAAATATTAATTTTAGAGGAAAACTTACAATAACTGTAGATTTATTGACAACTGTTACAGACCTGAAACGAATGATTTTTGCAAATAAATTTCAAACACTTAGGAAATTTTTCGCTACATTTTTTATCTAGTCTCTTGGACAAAAGTTGCAACGTCCTCTGTTTTTGGCATTTGTCTTGCTACCACTCATATTTGGATCTACTGTAGGATCTATTTGCGATTTCTTAACAATTGCTGCGGCTGCTTCAGTTCTTGGGAAAAATTTTCTCTCCTGTAGTGCAGGTTTTATTAATTCATAACCTAATTCTTCCAGAAAATACTTCTTCTATTCTTTTTTTTTTCATGGTATGAAGGGTTAATTTCCTGCCAAATCACAAAAGCATTGTACTCAGATACATCAATTATGTTGTAAAAAAGTACAACTAACCAACGAGCAGTTTCTCTTTTACAAGTGTAACTAGCAACTATTTGATCAAAAGTATCAACTGCTCCTTTTGTCGAATTGTAATCCAATATCATTGTTGGTTTTTTATCAGATCTATTACTTATATCACCTTTATTGTTCATGGTACTAATTAGAGTGACACATTTGTTTTTCTTTGGTGTATATGCTACTAATGTAGTGTCAGTTGTAAAACCAAAAATTGAGGTAAATACCTCCGATCCTTAAGAATGAGTAAACTCGATGGGAAGTTCCGGCTTATTTTTTCTTATTGTTCCTAGCATAGTTATATTTCTATTTAGTAGTAATTGACCAAGTTCATAAGAGGAAAACCAGTTATCGAAAGTAACATTATGTCCCTTCAGACCATAGGTCAAATCCAAAACAACGCGTAAAGCTTGTTTTTTCTCTGGTGAGCCATCCTTCGGCTTTCCAGTGTATACTAGCATATTCCATGCATATGCACTTTTAGAGTCACAAACAATCCATATTTTTATGCCATACTTCGACGGTTTTTGTGACATGTATTGATGGAAAGGGCACCGGCCTCCAAAACCGACAAGTTGTTCGTCGATTGTAACATTATTTCCTGGATTGTATCATTTAGGCAAATTTTCAACCTAATTGTCGCACAATTCTCAATTAGCAGCCAATTTATCACTGAGTCGCCTTACTGCTCTTAGTGTCTTTATTGTCAAAACAAAGGGCTCTAGATATAACTTTGAACCTCTTTAGAGACATTGCAGCTCGAAAAATAGGTCGTCCAAACTGTTCATTCCACAAACTTGTCAGTGCTTTGCCATGTGATTTGAAAACCCTAGCTAAGATTAGAAACCCCAAATAGCAATGCAACTCATTGTAATCCATTTTTCCCACTTATCTCCGAATAATTTAGAACCTTCAATATTCGTCATGTCTATAATAATTGTTTCAGTGGTAGCTGGAAAGTACAACAGAAAAGTAAATTTTACATCTATTGCTCTTGATGTTGCATATGATGTTGGTCCCGGTTTTAGTTTTATGATATTTACCGACGAAGTTCGTCCAGGTCCACCGTATGGAGTATCACGCCATTCAATTTTTTTATCTTTCGAAAGCATATATTTACATGGATATAAGAACATGGGAGTGGTAAGCAAACAAGATAATATTTCTGGGGTCACCAGTGACCCCAAAGGTCTCGTGTGTAAAAAATGCAAATTCGGGAAAAATAAAATAAAATAATCTAAAGTAGAGCTCACAACCCCTTTTCTACCCGAAGACGTTTTAAAAGACAAATACAGAGGAGCAGCTAGAAAAAGTAATAGAAATCGTCCAAACAGTCGAAAAATGTGAAACTAATCAGATTATGCAAGAAAAAGATCCGGTTTAAAAAAAACATGGATGAGATTATAGTCGATAGTGGATTAAACCAACATGATGAAGACATGCTTGCCGAAGAGATTTCTGTTTCTGATACCTGTTGTGTGTGTTTAACCCTCGTGGGTTTTTTATATAAAATAATGCAATTATATAAATACAATATAATTGCATTATTTTATATAAAAAACTAAAAGAATAAAAGTCACAAAATGTCATTAAAAACAAATGGTTGACTAACAAGATATATTAATCAGAAATTGCATGGGGGTCATATATGACCCCAGGGACCCACAAGAGTTAAAAGAAACGAGTGATGCACATGCATGCAAAAAGTGTTGTCAAAAATTTCATACCTTCTGTGGCCATGCTAGTAAAGATGATGGAAAGGACATTTTGTGCACCCTTTGTTTCAAAACTGAAAATTCTATTGAAGGTAAAATAAATTCTAAAATCAATCTGGAAATACAAGCCAAAAAAATGAAACTGAATTCGGAAAAAAATTTTTCCCACTGCTTCTTCGGGAACTACTGTGCGAGTTCCTATTCCTGACGTCGACAAGGGGAGAGGTGATTGGCAGTTGTAACGAGTGAGACAGAGGATGGTTACTATCGACTTGGACCTTCTGAAGGAATTTTGAAACAACTATATGCGAGATCACAATTCCCTTTATGCCCTAAGAACTTGCTTAGAATTGAAGATATTCCTGATCACGAAATTCCTCTCCGGTCAGTTGCAATTGATCAGTCTAGTGGAAGTGGCCAAGGATTCATCAAATGTATGTGTAAAACAAGGTGCCCAAAATGTGAAATGTCTTTGCGTGAAAAATGTGATGAAATGTAATTCAAAATGTCATTCAAGCCTGCCATGTTTCAACAAGTAGGTTAATTTTAATTTCTTATTTTTTATATGAAAATTTTGTTTCCCTTAATAAGAAAGGCATAAATTTTGTTTTGTACAAATTTCATTTTTCTTTACGTATTTTGAATATTTTTTTTTTAAATGGAACTCTAATTTTTTTCAGAATAGCATTTGTATTTTTGGAGGTACTGTGCGATATGAAGTATATATAATACACTTCATTTATATAATAGCCCTATCAGAACATTTTTTCATACTTTGCCTAAATAGCATTTGTCATTCTATAGAATGCCTAGGTATTATATACAATGCCTAGGGAAAGTATGTAATAATTCTCATATTTCATACTTTGCCGGTAACTAACACACACACACACATTATATATATATATATATATATATATATATATATATATATATATATATATATATATATATATATATATTATAGTGTAATGCGGAGGCACTTGTCGTTAGACATTCACCTTTTGTTTTTCTTCGCTTTTTACAGGTTACTTTATTATGGGAGCACTTTATAGGTGAGCGAGCATTACTCCCTATGAGGGGACGACACGGAAACGACCAAAACTTTTTCGGGATTTGAACCCAAGCCCACTGCATGGCAGCTCAGAACGCTAACCACTATACCTTGCGGTTGGAACATATATATATGAAATAATCCGAATTGGGTCATCTCATGAACTAATGCATCATCGTAGCCGAAAAATAATACAGTCAGCTTCAGGAACAAACTAATTTATTAACTAGAAAAGCAACACATCTTATTCGCTTCGAGTGAGTCCAGCGTCTCCCCGTAAGAGCGCAAAAAATAGAATTAGGTCAGAGAGTTTGCCAGAATTGGCGGAGGAAGTTAGTATGTGGGAAGGCGAAGCGTTTACGCCAAAGTAAAGAAAGAGGAGTTACCAGGACAGAGATAAAGCTCAGAATGGGCGATTATAGGTAGTTAGTAATATTATCATATATATATATATATATATATATATATATATATATACACAAACACACTCAGTGAAACTTGTGGAAAAAGGGTTACTACCACAACACTATGGAGTCTTGAAACTGTACTCAACAAAATATGGCCGATTAGAGGGGTGGCCGTATAGAGAAGCTTTATATATATATATATATATATATATATATATATATATATATATATATATATATATATATATATATATATATATATAGGGCTTTTTCTGGGGGGTACGGGGGGAAACGGCTTATCCCCACCTTTTTTTTAAGTATTATTTTGGCTTAACGTAACCGAAATTTCAATAAACTTACGAATCAATTGTTAATATATAGAGTTTTTTTAAATTGCGAGTTTTTAGTTCCCCCTTGACAAATTCTCGTAAATCAGTAGCAGTAGTTTTTCTGTGGTTCAATCTCTGTTTCATGAACAGGTAAAGATTTCCTGCGAAAAAGAAAGGCATCGGTGCAACGGCGTATGACATAGATAAGCAAAGAAGTTATGTGGTCTCCTAGACGGCAGTATAGTTGCAAGGGCACATTGACCCTTTGGAACTCTAGCTAAGGGGCGTGCAGTGTAACGGGGTAGCGGAAAAAGTCGGCAGAATGCAGTGAGCGAGTAGGGCACATCTTCCAGGCGGTTCCCATATACAAGAACGATAGGAAGGAGGACCCATCAATATGTCCTATTTCATTTTATGAAAATCTGAAAACATCTATAGAAAATAAATTACGATGAAGAAGCTGATTTACTTAAATGGGTCAGAGTGCTAGATCCAAAACAGTAGCCAAAAGAAGTTCAAAATCATTTCACGTTTGGGGAGGCAGAAATAAGAAATTTATCAAGAAGACTTGGTTTGAATGAAAGGGAGATGATACATGGTTCCTGACAATATATGAAGGAAAATATATTTCCAGATGGATTATTTCAATGAATACACCATCTCGATACTATTCCGATATCTTCAAGTGAATGTGAAAGGGAATTTTCACGAATGAACCTTATTGTAAACCCTTTAAGAACTTCATTGTTGACTGAAACAACATCGGCAGTGATGTTCGTCAAAATTGTTGGGCCTCCTCTACGACTGTTCAATCCAACAATATGTGTAAAATTTTGGTTGCTTTTTGGACATAATTCAGCAACAGCCGCAAATATCAAAGAAAGAAATCGATACATTGAACCTCCTGAAGGCATGAGTCAGATTTGGAGTTTATTATAAAATTTTTACAATTTTTTTTAATATTCACAAAATTAATTATTTTAAAATTTTGTTTAGTTTTCTAAATCAATATATAGAATTAGAATTAACAGATTTATTTATTTTATTTTATCATTTCTCCAATATGTTCCAAAATGAAAAAAATGACCTTTAACATCTTCCTAAACCATAAATTTCTTTTGAAGTTGCCAACACGGTACTATAAATACACACATTTATTCGAGAAAACACAGTATACCGTATTTTCCGACGTATGACGTGCACCTATAATTTTAAACTACATTTTTGAAATTTTTCGGCATATTCTCCATATAAGGCGCACCGTTTTCGTGACGAAGAAATCTGAAATGTACATGTGGGATGCTCTTATCTTTTGAAGACATTTATTCGAAGGATTTTACCAGGCTTTCGAACAATGATATACTGAATTGACAAGCGATAAGGGGAAGAATTTGTATGCGGGGGAAATGCTTGAGAGAGTAAATAATTCTGCAAACAGGGGGTAAGAACACAGTTCTGACCCTAATGAATTCGCAGAATTAGAGGTCAGATGTTTTCTCTTTCAAAACTCTCTGTTAGAAACAGAATTCGATGATGTGCCTGACGATACAACGGAAGACGAATACGAGGAACTATTTTTGTTATCCGATAGTTAGAATTTTTAAGTTCATAAGGTAAGTCATTTCTTTTAAGTAAACAGCATTTAGGTACATGGACGGCGTATTACACGCACCCGTAAATTTCGATCTCATTTTTTGAGTTGGGCGTTATACGCCGGGAAATACGGCACCCATCTACTTTTTTAGAAAAAAAGCAATATATATATATATATATATATATATATATATATATAAATATATATACATATATATATATATATATACATATATATATATATATATACATATATATATATATATATATACACTTTTATACACATATACTTACATGTACACATACATATATAGTACATATATGTTTACATGAATACATACATATATACTTACATGCAATACGCGCATTTATACTTACATGCATTACACGCATATATACTTACATGCAATACGCGCATTTATACTTACATGCATTACACGCATATATACTTACATGTATTACACATCCCTATTAAATACATTCCTTTACATCCATGTAACACGCCGCATCCGATTCCACCATAATCCTGAAAGAAATTACTCAAAAATTTCACCCAAACCCGCTCCTCATCCCGCTTATATTCACCGAGAAGGCAGAGAGACTTTATTTCAAAATGCCCCTTCATCGGGTACAGAGCGTAAATTAAGAGAAATCCTGACAAACGGTGGCCGTTTCGGTTTCTAGACGCTCTCCTCTCTCTTCCACACCAGCACGTCCTCTTTATTTATTTATTTATTTATTTATTTTTACTTCCTCGGAAATAATCGAAAGCGGCGCTTTATCGCCTTTTAAACCCGAATTGCGGAGCCATATTCACATATTTTCGGGTGCCATTGAGATAAAATTTAACGCCTGCCGTTTATTTCGGAATGGACTCTGGTAGAAACTGTTCCCGATCCGTCTTATTTGGATGGGTTTTTACAGCGGAGTGGGGCCTGATGGCCGATATTATAAGGACAGAAATGTCTTATATCGACGCTCTATTTTACAGTGTCGAGACAGGAATGACTGCCATTTTCGTCGGGAATCGCACGAGGAATAACTGTTTGCCAGTCGACTGTCTTGTTAGGCTATATTGGTGGGGAATTCAAAGAAAATTATTTTCCACGTATGCAGACACACGTATCAGTGTGTGAGAGCGTTTACATAACTTCATACTGTAGCATGTATACCTACATGCATACATATATACATACAAGTATATATACAAGTATATATATATATAGATATTATATATATATATATATATATATATATATATATATATATATGCATACAGATATACATATATATACATACATGTATATATGTATACACATATACATAAATCTATACTTGCATGTATTCATATATACCTGCATATATATATACTTGCATGTATACATATATATTTACATGTATACACATAGGGATTGTTAAAATAATAAAAATAAGATGCTTTCCTCCCTAATAAATTTGTTCTGGAGAGCCCCTTATAGAGACCAGCTATCAGGTTCGAGGTTTGAACCCGAGTCTCTAAACCGACAGGTTGACTCTCTACAAACCGAGGGGGAACGTTAACGATAATTTGAGTGACTTCCCTAACAACCACGTGTGAATAACATAGCAAAAAATTTTATTCCGAAAGGCACATTTTCGAAATCTTATCAACACTTAAAAATATTATTTAAATAAAATGCATTCCATTTTAAAGATGCTCTTTTAAAACTGTCGACAAAGAGGAAAAGCTCAGGGCTAAATAAGATCGAAGTAAATTCAATTTAAGAGAACGTTTCGGATATTTTATTAACTGAGTTCCTAGAATTGAAAGTAAATTTTTATGCGCCTCTTAACTTTTCAGAGATATTTAAATTTAAGACAGGTAAGGACATAAATACCTTTCACTCATACGTATAAATGTGATGAAAAGTAATAAAAACGTTCCTTTTAGTCCCTCGGAAATAATTCCTGAATTTTTAGTGTGACAGACATATTAGTAGTACTTTGAAATTTTGATATTTAAAGTCGGAATAAAGTATTTCATATGTTTTGCTAACGGGTTTATTTGATTACATATCTTAAATTCAGCTATCCTTGAAATTTCAGTTCTGGTAGTTTTAGTAATTATAGTAGTTTTATTTAAAGGTTTACAGCCACTGGCCAGCAACCGGATTTGAACCCGTGTCATCAAACCTCGTGCCTGGTGTTTTGTCACCTGAGTAGTTGTTGTTGCTAAACTCAAAGTCTAGCCCCAGCTAGACCAAACTCTCAAGTCCATTCACCCACCCGATATCTTAACCAAAAACCAAAAGAGGATCTGAATAAAGAGTCAACCCAAGGCATTGGAGAATGTGAGCTGGGAAGGTCTAGTACGAATGGTATTTAAGACAGACGGCATGAACCATGCCACCACAGTTTTAAGTGAGACCCTTCAGAGAGCCACTGAAAAAACGAGAGTGCCGTTTGAGTAGGTCTGTCGCAAGGGATATTCCGGGACGATCACCACGATACCCAGAGTGTACCAGGGACACAATTCATGTCTGTCTATCAAGATTTTTTCTAATAGCTTAGAGAAACGTCAAAGAGGGAGAGGTGGACAATGGCTCATCAGCACCCTCCTTTGTCAAATTGTCTGCCACGTCGTTTCCTGCAAGGTCCAAGTGAGATGGGATTCACTGTAGATGTACTTCACAGAAGGAAGAGATATGCCTGAGTTTGCCGAGGATATCTATACTGGTATTGTCTCCCACACTGTGCTAGTTAACTTAGTAGTCAACTTAGTAATCTGAGCAATGTGAAATTTTTATGCTTTTTAAATACTGCTTTTCTGGTTGTAATTTCAAGAAACATTAAAAATTTTATTTTAATGGGCTACTTCATCATTGTTCAAGTGACATGCAGAAAAATTTGTCAGGTTGCAAGAACTTTGGTGATTATTGTAGTTGTCGCTAACACCCAAAAATGTGAAAACATATAATTTGTTTTCTAAGTTTAATGAAATTCCACAAGATAACAATCGACAAATATTTGCTTCTTACAAATTTTGAGTGCAATAAAAGCAATTGATCATGATAAAGTAACATTACAAAAGTCAATATCCCTCCAAAAATAGCACGGAAACATGGTAACAGCGTGGAAATTTTATGTCCTTTCCTCATTTCTTTCTTATACAAATGTAATATATACGCTTTTAAAGTCTCTATTTAATCACATTTCGGTTTTACCTCAGGGTATCAGATTGCTGCGCTTAAGTACGCCTGACAACAGCATCCCGTGAAATGCAATTCAATTATTCTCATTTTAGTAACACATTTTCACTCTTAACTCTATTACGAATTTTCAAACTTGCTTTCAGGTTCTAATTACTTTTCCGCTGATCTGCACTTGCTTTCCAGTCAGCCTTTTACAACTCTATCTTTTAAGAAAAGGAACTTTTAATTCCTATAATACTTTTTTGACTTTAATACATTTCGAAGATTCCTAAATCTCGCGGGAGCGCACCAGAGAGATCCCTTTTTTCTTTACTTTTTTTTTTTTTTTTTTTTGGGGGGGGGGGGGGGAAGGATGCAGTGGAAAAACCAACCTCGCTTTTTTTAGAGATCTGAATACCTCTCTTAATCCAACTAGTCTTTCTTTGTATATCGTTTTTGATGGGGAAAAACTTTTTAACTTTGTTTTCTGGTAAAATAGGTTGTCGATGTGAAATTTGAAGATTTAATCGTAAACTTGATACTTTGTTTAAAACCGCGCTTTTCTAATTGCGCGGTTTTATTTGATTGCTTACAAGCATTATTTGAAGTGCTGCACTTTCGAGAAGTTGTTATTGAAAAATAGTTAAGTAGCAAGGAAAACACTAAATGGTAAATTAGTAAAACTTTTCTATCTAAAAGGTGTCCGTGAGCTCTTACAGTTTCATGAGTTTGCACACGCACACACTATATATATATATATATGTCACAGATTTTTTAGAGGTTAGGATTTAAAGGGTTTAAAAAGGGATTCTTCTACATAAAATCTGAATTAAAACGTGAAACGCCAGATTACTCACATTAATAGTGCGGGAGTGAAAACGAAAAACATTGGGGAGAATTAAAGGCCTGATCACCTGTGTTGACGTCAAAAGGCTATTTTTAACAGTTCCGCGCACCAAAATTATTGCAAGTTAATCAAAAGAATCGTGTGGAACATTCCGTGCAGCGTAAGCAGATCATATTAGGCGGGCATGAAACAAAGGAATAACTTCAGAGACGATGTAGATTTCAACGGGACAGGTCGCCGTTTGACGGCCTTTGAGATTGATGGAACGGGAGTAAATTGATTTGATCGGAATAGGGATTTTGATTCAAAGAAAATATAATAGATAATTAGTGGAACGGTTAGTTTTAATTTGGAGTCGAGAGTTTTTATGTGAAGTAATAATGTTTCGAAAAGCTTAAAGACTTGTTTTTGTCCTACTCGAGCTACATCAACTAGAATATGATGACCGACTGCACCATGAAGAATAAGTATTCCGGCTTTCAACTGCTACTTTATAGAGTAATTTGGAGAAATGGATGTTTTGAAGAAGGGTGTAAAATCAATTCCGACATATATACATATCTTACAGTCCTATGTTCGATTTTCCAGGGGTTGCAGTTGGCTTTCGGTTCATTTTTATGGACGACAACGCTCGTCCACTTAAGGCTCACCTAGTCGAAAACTATCTTGAATGTGAGGATATTCGCATGTATTGACCAGCCAGATATTCACTAGACCTAAACCCTATTGACCATGTCTGAGACTGTCTTAGGAGAGCCATTGCAGCTCACCGTCCCCCTCCGTAAACCACCCAGAAGCTGAAAACTGCGTTGCTGCAGGAGTGAGACCGGCTGCCAATCAAACTGCCTCATTTCCAGCATAGCAACTCGCTGGGAGAGCTGTATGACTGTGAGAGGGGTCCATAACCCACAGAGCATTTTTTATGTTGGATCTTACAATGTGGTTTTTCGGCATTCCTGCGCTCACAAGCCTAATTGACGACCAAGAGTGCGTAACATGACTGTTTTATGGTATAATTTTTCTCTTATATAACTGCCTATTCATACCAAAATTCATTAAATCAGTCCATTAATTTTCCAGGAATTTGATAAAATGTACAAATTCTCTTAATTTTGAACACCAGTATATATATATATATATATATATATATATATATATATATATATATATATATATATATTATATGTATTTACATACACACATACACATAACTGCGAACGCGGAATGTTCCAGCAAACTATTACTATAAGAGTGCGCTAACCTGTGCAGCATGAAATGAAGTAGGGGAATGCTTAAAACTTGTACAAAGAATGTTTTGAGCAGCTTGAACTAGGACATGTGTCATAAATTTACATGAATATTTCAAAACCCGTCGAAATAACTCGTCACGGTGCGTTATTTTATTTATTCGTATCTCGGAAAAAGGGAAGGAGCAGAAAAAGAGAATTTATAAAAATGATCTTATATATGTCGCCAAGCCTTCAAAAAGGGCGATGAAATGTAAAATGGGAATTTTTATTAAAAATGATGGAACTATTTTCACTAACGTCTTACTTTAGCATCCTAGGGATATACGCATCATATATATATATATATATATATATATATATATATATATATATATATATATATATACAGTATGCCCACTAAAGTCCCTTCCCACCCTCTTAACTTCGGAACGGCTGCTACTATATTCATAAAAGTGGTGTCTAGGTATAGTAAAGTAGCTATGCGCTACTGAATGAAACCACCTACCGCGCCACCTGACTGAAAACTGCTGAGTTAGCATTCCTATCTCAAAAACGGAACGAGATAGGGGAAAAAAGTGATTAACAAAGTTGTAGAGCATCATCGATTTAGTAAGAAAAAATAACTTGCAGACATTAATGTGAATAATAGAACGGTTAAAACGCGCATTTGTTTTTTCGCGATTTCCTACACTGTGACGTCACGAAACTTGAACGGAAGGAGAAATGACTATCTTTCGGGCAAAACACGACACCACAATGTGCACAGTGATATATCGCTTGTGATCCCCAATTAAAAGGACCACGATTCAAACCCCGAGGGTTGCATCCTTGTACTGATTGTCTTTATAAACAGAGTAGACAATATGTAGATCGTGTAAAATAGTGTCGCATCAACTCAATGCAACTTGAGCTTGGTGTTCGAAATTTTTACAGTATGCAGATACGTAAGAAATGTCACGTCTGTTCACCTGAGGCATCTATAAAAGAGACATCTTCTTGGGGTTGTAGTATGTTGATGCTCTTGGTCATGGCTGAGTATTCCAAAGCTGAATATTGTGAGATGGTTTTACTGTACGGTGAATGTGAACGCAAGGCACGATCAGCAGCAAGGTTGTACCGAAAAAGTTTCAATGCAAGCCCGCATCCTTCTCATCAAACCATCTTAACTGTTGTAAAACGTTTAAGGGAGACAGGCTGCGTTACTAGTCGACCTCGATCTCGCAGACCAGCTAAGGTAGGACGGCAAGTTCTATCGAATGAGGTATTAGCATACGCCCTCGCATATCCGAAATGCAGCCCAAGAGAGATCAGTCAACACTGTAGCTTCTCCAGAAGTCAGGTTTGGAAAATCCTAAGCGAATTAGGCGCTCATCCAACGCCTCAACAGGTTTTAGTGGACGGGGATGCGAAACGATGTTTTACTGACGTTCGACATCAAATGCGTTATGCTATTAACGTTTGGTGTGCAATTTACAATAACAAGCTGACTTAGGAACCAAATAATTGGGTATGGCGGTTTCGAAGAGTAGCCTCCACGTTCGCCTGATCTGACTCCACTGGACTTTTACCAGTGGGGATACCTGAAACAGCAGGTGTATGCGACACCTCCACAAAAAATTGCAGGACCTTAAACGACGCATTACGGACGCTTGTGCC
The DNA here is from genome assembly GCA_907164885.2 of Dolomedes plantarius. Lineage (NCBI taxonomy): Eukaryota > Metazoa > Arthropoda > Arachnida > Araneae > Dolomedidae > Dolomedes > Dolomedes plantarius. The sequence continues at coordinate 126,461,744 of OU015490.1, read as the reverse complement.
AACATGTCACACTATGTTCCAACGCGTGCAACGTGACATTCAAACGAGAATCCAAATGTGCACTGCAGCTGACGGTGAGAAGTTTGAACATCTCAAATAAAGGTATATTGTTATAACTAGTTGTTTTTTTCTTTCTCATATCATTTTGTCACGTCACAGTATCGGAAATCACGAAAAAACAAATGCGCATTTTAATCATTCTATTCTTCGTATTATTGTCCCCAAGGTGTCTTTTCTTACTAAATCGATAATGCTCTACAACTTTGTAAATCCATTTTTTTCCCTATCTCGTTCTGTTTTCGAGATAGGAATGCTAACTCCGCTGTTTTCCACCAGGAGGCACGGTAGGTGGTTTCATTCAGTAGCGCATGGCTACTTTACTATACCTAGACACCATTTTTATGAATATAGCAGCAGCCGTTCTGAAGTTAAGAGGGTGAGAAGGGACTTTAGTGGGCATACTGTATGTATGTATATATGTATGTATATATATATATATATATATATATATATATATATATATATATATATATATATATATATATATATATATATATATATATATATATATATACACACATAGAGCGCGAGTTACATGCATTTATGCATAATATACACTCAGACATACATATATATCCCATGTATAGAACTATTATACTATGTGGCACTATATAGGTATATAGATTTGTATTTATGTACACTGGTGTAAGAAATTAAGAGAATTTGCTGACTTGGTCGATTATCTCTAGAACTACTGTACCGATTTTAATGAAATTTGATATGTACATACATTGATACAATACAAAACAAATAACCATTCAATAATTGTAATACACACGCATGATCGTGCGTAACAATCGTTGGAGTCGGAAGGTATGAAATAGCGGTTGTAGAATAAACAAAAAAATGGGTTAATTCTTGGTGTTATTTTGCAACAATCGGTTAATTTCAAATTGTAACAGTAAAAATGAGTAACCACCAACGTTTAGATGATGGAATGAGGTGGCGAATTGTGGGGAGGCTAGAAGCAGGCCAATCTCAAGTCCAAATTTGTAGAGAGTTCAATTTAACGCCCAGCGTCGTGTGTAACTTATGGAAATAGTTCCAGGATACCGTATCCATCGAGAGAAAGCCTGAGCAAGGTCGTCCAAGAGCCACGACGGCCAGAGAAGATCGCCATTTGTCGATTATAGCGAGGCGTAACAGGAGTGCTACAGCTTCTCAGCTCTCTCGTGACTTGTATGCAGCCACAGGAACCCGTGTATCAGGGGTGACTATTTCCAAAAGACTTCATGAGAGAGAGTTGTTTGCAAGAAGACCTGATGTTTGCGTCCCGCTCACTTCTACGAACAGGAGAATATGTTTATCATGGTGCAGAGAGCATAGAGACTGGAGTATGGATCAATGGGCGACCGTTTTCTTCACTGACGAGTCCCGGTTCAGCCTAAACACCCATTCTCGCCGTACGTTCATATGGAGAGAACCAGGGACCCGCTACCTACCCTTCAATGTCCACGAAATCGACCATTATGGTGGAGGAGGTTTAATGGTCTGGGCAGGCATCATGTTTGATGGCCGCACACGTCTCCATTTCTTTGAAAGAGGCACTGTGAATGGTGTGAGGTATAGCGATGAGGTCTTGGAGCCCTATGTTTGCCTTTTCAGGGGTGCAGTTGGCCCTGAGTTCATTTTAATGGACGATAACGCGAGGCCACATAGAGCTCTTCTGGTCGACGAATTTCTAGAGAGTGAGGATATTCGCCGGATGGATTGGCCAGCCAGATCTCCAGACCTTAACCCTATAGAGCATGTCTGGAACGCTCTGGGGAGGGCAATTGCAACTCGCAACCCCCCTCCGAGAACCATCCAGGGAATGAAAACAGCGTTGCTGAACGAGTGGGACCAAATGCCAGAGGAAATGATAAACTGCCTTATTTCAAGTATGAAATCATGCTGGGAGACCTGTATATCTGTAACAGGGGACCATGCCCCCTATTAACCCATCGATTAACCCATTTTTTGTTTATTCTGCAACCGCTGTTTCATACCTTCCGACTCCAACGAGTGTTACGCACGATCATGCGTGTTTATTACAATTATTGAATGGTTATTTGTTTTGTATTGTATCAATGTATGTACATATCAAATTTCATTAAAATCGGTACAGTAGTTCTGGAGATAATCGACCAAGTTAGCAAATTCTCTTAATTTCTTACACCAGTGTATATATAGATATAATAGCACACATACACATGTGTTAATATATATACGTACTCTTATATTAATACATGTAGGTATACACACGTGTGAATGTGTGTGTGTATGTATATCTATCTATCTATCTATCTATATATTATATATATATACATACTGAGTTAGAGAGAGAGAGAGATACAAGTATGTGCATATGTTTAATATACACTCACACATACGTATCACATCTATGGAATTATTATAAGCCATTATATAGGTATAAAAATTTGCATTCATGTATATAAGTGTATATTGATATACTAACACACTTATACATGTATTTATATATATATATATATATATATATATATATATATATATATATATATATATATATATATATGTCGGACACTGGTTTATACTCTCTCTGATAGCTTAGGAAAACACTAAATTGTATCGATACTCAATTACCAAACTAATTAGCAAACATTTTTTTAAAACCAAAGGATGGAACGACAATCTGGCGCTTCCACTACATATACTTGAATTCCTACATTGCCACCTGCCTTATACGAAAAATATCATTTTCCCAATATATCAACATGATGGCTGCGCCATCTGGCATAACTTTTCGGGTAGAGATTTAACAATATAAATATGGGTACTCGTGCATCAATACATGTAGATACACACATACAAATGTGTGTGTTTATATATATATATATGTATACACGCATACATAAATACTTATATCATATGTATTGCACTTTTAAATTGTATGAAACTGTGTACGTATTTGTACGCATGTATATCTATATAATAATGTCTGATTGCATTTGAGTGGTATAATAGAATGCCTCTCACATTTATCTTCTTAAGCGGGTTGTCTGAGAATTACGTCTTTAGAACCGAGTGTTTAAGATCTCTCTTCGTGTAACAAACACGAAGGAATATTCTGCCCGAAAACTGGTAGGTGTTTTCGAAAATGGGTGTTAACATTTTAGAGGAAGTTCGCGCTCGCGAGCCACAAAGCCATTGGTCGATGCCTCCACGGGCGAGTGCCCACAGAACAATTGGAGGTTCCCGCCACACCGTATCATTTGACGATATATTAAATAAGACCTTGAAGGACTTAAAAACAGTGTTTCGTTGCGTAATTTAAGAGAGGCGTTCTTATGCTGTCGCCGAAAACAATGGCCGTGCTTCTTAATAAACGCGTTTTTAGGGATGGGATGCGGTTTCCAGCAGTTTAGTCTCAGCAGCTGAGGCTGTTCTCGAGGATTCATTAGCGGGACTTAACCCCTTTTTGGAATCGGTTTCCTTATCGCCACCTGCATGCGAACGTGTCATTGTACCCGGGGTGGAAAAAATTGTAATTTTGCAGGCCAACCATTGATAAATTCATAATCCATGTGAGGTCATTAGGAAGAATGGAGGAAAGAATGCCGATTAGGCGTTAAATCGTCCATCGTTGTTGTCGCCGTAAAAAATTTTCATCGGTTAATTTAACATGGGGTAGTAAAATTATATAAAAATACATTTTATGATATAAAAAGCGAAATTAAAAGTATTATTGATTATAATCGAAATTTCAAGATATTTATATATATATATATATATATATATATAGCTGCTGGCCATTCATTTAAGGGGGCGCCATACAGGTGGCCAGCATTACCCCCTACAAGCCGGTCTCGTAATATAGAACCGAGTCAAATGACGTGATCGGAACTCTTGACCCCGCACCTCCACAGGTAAATTTGAGAACTGATTGGACATTGCAGCCACGACAGATTTCACGTGTACCGGCCACCATTAGTGAACACGGTGGTGGATTCTGTCAGCGACCGGCATCGAACCCGCAAACATCAGATCACTGGCTCGACGCTTTTGCCAACCGGGCCACACATATTATATATATATATATATATATATATATATATATATATATATATATATATATATATATATATATATATATATATATATATATATATATATATATATATATGCGAGTGTGTTCATATGGATTCAACAATGAATTTTTAATAAAATCGTTTAGAAAAATACAAAACTGGAAAGCCAGAAATCCACAGATATGTACTAAAATTATTAAATGAGGGTCAGGCATTTTTTTTTTCAAAAATAATTATATTATTCTGAGTCTTAGATGGTAGTCTTAAAGTCACAGCAAATCTAAACGTCTGAAGTAAAATTTACTTTGTAGTTGAGCCAAGAAAAGTCAAGAAAAACGATGTATTAAAATGAAAAATGTTCTTGAGCCGATACAAGACATCATTCATTAATGAGCAGCCACGGTTACACAAAAGTGCATCACATAAATAAAACACTTCTCCGCTCAGTTCATTCTTTATTTAAACCCAAGAAGAAAATTCCGCATGCACTCACAGGTCTCTATAAACGTAATTAATTAGACAACATGGGGAGAATACAATTTAAAATACGAGATAACGTCAGAATTTTTATATTTATGAATATAAATTGTGGGAAATGAAGGAAGGGGAAAAAATTTTCTTTTAAATACGAGCCTTTTGGAAACAGAAATTTTTAAGGCTTAATTTGCAAGTTAAAGCTTCACTTCGAGCTAAAAACTTTATTTTTTTCTCCTCAGTTTCATTTAAAACGTACGTTTAATATACAATTACGCGACTTCAGTCTAGTTAATACTTAAAACAATTCCAACATTAATAAAGATATAAAGTAATTCCTTAAATGGAACTACCTTAAAATGTAATAGAGAAGGACCTTTAGCAGAGTCAGGACCGTAATAAAAGCAAAGACAAGCCCCCATAAAAAGTTTTTGAGCCTCAGTTTAATGACAGCACAAAACGTAAAATTCATAAATGAAATTTATCAGAAGTTAATACTCCTCATTACTTATTCGTTTTTGTGAAGTACAAAACGTTATGTGCATAAATGAAACACATCAAATGTTAATACTCCTCATTTCTTATTCGTTGTTGTGAAGTGCATTACATAAAAGGCGTAAATGAAACGCATGAAAAGTTAATACTCCTCATTTCTTATTCGTTTTTGTGAAGTACAAAACATGAAAGGCGTAAATGAAATGAATCAAAAGTTAATACTCTTCACTTCCTATTCCTTTTGTGAAGTACAAAACGTAAAAGGAATCAATGAAACGTATCAAAAGTAAATAATACTCTTTAGTGAAATTACTCTCTTTTTACAGTTTCTTAAAAGGACGGAGGACCTTTTGTTAATCAAGTACTGTGATTTTTATATTGTTAATACGTTTTATGAAGTGAAAGTCTCTTATCAGACTCCTTTAGCATCATTTAGCCGTATCAGTATGGTGTATCGAATTAGATCATAGTCCTAAAGCAATGATGCGCACACCATTCTTTGAGCTATCATACAGCATTATAAAATATAAATCAATCCACTTTTAAATAATAAAACTTACTGAAAATTCTGCAAGAAAGTAAGATAAAAAAAACTATTATGGCTCTAGACGTGAATTTTTGGGTAAAATGCTACTGAAATAACAAAATTGTTTGCATAGCATTCCGGTCTTTACTTATTAGATGATATTTAAGCTCCAGTTTAAGACAAATATTTGTGTACGAAGCAAAAATTTCGCTGTGTCCGATACTTTTTTGTACACCTTATTTACTGTTTTGTCTAAAACGCACAACAAAATACTTTTTTAAAAATATTATTGACGTGAATTCTATTTGCCGCCTCACAAAACATTTATAATTGCTACGGTTAAGATTCTTGATGATAAAAAAAAAATTATTTCAAGTTCATTTCTAACGCTACATATACAATCCAAGCCTTATTCTCTTTCCATAAAGTGCAACAGATATTCCTCAGTTATCGAATTTCACCTCTCTTCAACTGAACAACCTCGGACGCGAATACGCGTGAAAGTTTGACTTCTTATTAAGTCTAACTTCCTTTTTTTTAAGACATAGAATGAAAAAATAAGATTTCGGAAGAAATGAGATAAAGTTCCCCAATTTTTTTTTTCACTCCGGGGGTACAGGGGTTAAAAAAAAAAAAACCTCAGTTTTGATGTTAGGGGTGAAAATAAAACAACGTGTTGTGTTCGGTAAATGTTTGGAAAATAAAATACACGCTGCAATCATTTATTTATACCTTGCGCTTCTGCAGCTGATTTGATTTCTGCATGTGATAAAGGAATATTTTATGCTCGATACATACGGGACGGAGTATAAAGGGTATTGCAGGTAAGAGCAGAAAGTATTTCTCGCTCTATTCCTACACTGCTAAGGTGGAAATAACCACAAGCAGGTGATACAAAACCCCGGCCTGTTAAAATGTACCAGAGTTCTAGTCTCACTAGATCTTAGTGTTTGTGTGCAATACTAAATGCGTAAGTGGTATGTATAGCACATTTAAAACAAATAGATACACCTCCAGCGTACACAGAAAAGATGGGCCTAGGTTTCGGACTTTTCTTGGACTTTTCAGACAGGCGTGGAAGCTGAGTAAGTTGGTGGGAAAGGGATTTGTGTAGATTTTACCGGAGGTCTAATTAAGGGCCCGTTCACACACAATGTGTCAGCGTTAAAAATTCCGTTGGCGCCAATTGGTTAAATGGGTCAATGATGGGTATATGATTGGTTAAAATTTTTTACGCTGACGCTGACGGATTATTTGTGGACAGGCACTAAGGGAAGTCATTCTGCAACGGAAGAACTATTGTCTATCATGTTGTTGTTGTTCCTAATGCCACCTGACCAGGTTCATATAGGCTTCGGGCTGGGTAGTGAGGCTCCGATTTATAATAGTACCACAAGGGTCGGAGTCCGACATGGCTCGGTACCACCACAATTTTGACCGATCAACCCCCCGGGCGAAATCAGGCGGGATCGTACCATCTCCACCCACTGACCTCAGAGAAGAACTTTCCGGTTTACGCATTAAACGTGCCCCTATACGGCCCAGAAACAAAGGTATTTAACAGTGCTTGTAGGGATTCGATCCGAGCACCCTCTGTACCGAAAACCGATGCGCTACCAATAGGCGACCTCTGGCCCATCGTCTATAGTTCGTCGTTCGGCCCATCGTCTATAAATTTACTGTTCATGAAGATTCGCATTAGTGCCTCTCCCCTATGGGCATGTTTAAAACCTTTTTTCTTATTTACAACAAGTTTGTATTCTAGTGGATTCTAATTAATATATATATATATATACATATATATATATATATATATATATATATATATATATATATATATATATATATATATATATATATATATATATATATATAAATCGAGAAAGATTTTGAACCTGCAACTCTAAAGCAAATAAATCAACAATTCTTGAGCATACCCAGCATGGTTTCATTTCCTTTCCCACCGGAGAGTAAATTTCTTCAAGTTATTTAAGAAGATACGAGACACAAAATTATAAAGAAAAATTGGTTTCTCGACTTAAATAAACTGTAGAGCTTTTAGGGTAAAATTATCTAAACTGCATTTTTCTGTACTGATTACATTTCCAGATGCTATTTTTTTATACTGCACTGTCTAGACATACCTTGCTGTAAATCTCTAGGTTTATATTATTGTATTTTATGTACAGACACATATATAAGTGTGCGTGTGTATATATATATATATATATATATATATATATATATATATATATATATATATATATATATGCATATATATACAAACACACGCACGCGCACACACACATATATAATCTTGGAATTTAAATTTTCAAGATCTGTCATCTTTTAAACGATCTATCTGAAACTCCTTTCAAGTTGTCTGCATAAAATATCGTTCCATTCTATTCTACTTTCCTTAAAATTTCAAGAATTATTTACTGAGGGTGAAAATTTTGGAAATGCCTTCCCATAAGCAAAAATTTCCTCTATTTTCCCCATTAAAATAATTAAACTTTTTATAAATAACATCTTTATAAATATTTTTCGTAATATATTCATAAATTTTTTTTAATAGTTTGCCATTTAAATAATAAAAAAAAATCTGAATTTTTTTGAAAGAGTATCGCTATGAAAATTTATAGTACCGTTCTTCCGTTCCAATTTTGTTAAAATGTATTCAGGATTTTTGATTTGAACAGCAATTTATGAAAACGTTTTCCCCGAAGCAAAAAACTACCGGAGATTTCATTTCGTCTTGACGTGATTAAATATTTTATAAATGAAATTTCTATAAAAACCCGATGGCAAACTATTTAGAAACTATTTCACACGTACAAAAGGGAAAAAATGTTATGCAAAGACAGAGATAAGCAGATATATCAGACATTAAAAACATTTCATATTTTGAATTTAATGTTTTTATAAAACAAAAATTCAAATTATTTCAAATGTTTTTATATATGAGGCGGTGAAAGGCAAAGTGGTGTAAGTCAAGTTAGAGTCATTTAGAGAAACAAAGCGTTTTACTGCCAAAACTAGAAAAAATTCCACTATCTTTTTTTCCTACCAAATATGCTTTAGTCTTAGCAATAGATAATTGTAGTATGTTCTCAGAAGTCTTGAATTGTTAGAAAAATGGGAAGGGGATAAATAAAAAGTTGAAAATGTGCTTTACACCACTTTGCCTTTCACCACCTCATATGTAAGGATGAAGGCACGTTTCATGAGGAAAAAACATTATATTATAAAGAAAGTTAAAAACTTTTGTGCTGAGGACCTAATTCAACTTTAATTTCGTTTCTGTATGACAATATTTCATTTAATCTTTTTAAACATCAATGTATCAGGCTTTTTTATCCATTTATCAGACTGTTTCAGACCCTGATAGACATTTATCACGCAATTTTGATTGCCAAACGACGTTTTTAAAAATAATACTGCAGATGTCTACACTATAGCTCCAGAGCACAAAGAAAAGTAGACCTCCCCCGGGACTGGCTGATACTAAGGAAATTGTGCCCAAATGCGACCTACGGGCATATATTTTATCCAATGTCTTCTATATTTTTTGTCTTATCGGCATGGGGAAGCGACATCGGAAACACCTGTCATTAATAAATCAGTTCAGTAAGACTGATGAAGCCGACGGCTAGTAGCCTAGTGGTAGCGCGTCGCCTTTCGGTGCTGAGGGTGCTCGGATCGAATCCCGACAAGCGCCAATAAATACCTCAGTGAGTAGGCCGGATATGGACACGTTAAATCCGTGGACCGAAAAGTCCCTTTATGAGGTCAGAGAGAGTGGGAGGGGGTATGATTCCCCCCCCCCCAGATGCCGCTCGTGGGGATGCTCGGTCAAAATTGCGGTGGTACTTGGCTAATCGGACTCCGAACCTTGTAGTACCATTATTAATCGGAGCCGCATCCCTCAGCCCCCTAGGCGTAGCGTCGGGGGGGGGGGGCACGTGCCCCTCAACTTAACTTGAAATAAATTAAAACATTAATAGAAGTTCAGTTAATATCAGGAAATTGTAGAAACCTTTTAAGAAAGTTGGTTTTTTCACTCTTTCAAACTGTGAAACTGAAGATTCGGATTATGTCTTTAGCCTTAATATAGTTTTTAACAATGATAAGATCCATAACAAAAATTCGGTTCTATTGTTTTCTCATTTTATTTATATTATATTAATTTTTCTCACTGTTTAACTTTTGAATATTACTCAAACATCAATTCTATTGTTATTCAATTTAAAAAAATCATAATATTTCATATTTTAAGGACCTCAGGTAGTCAGTCTCTGTAGCGTAATGAAAGTATGGGGTTTTTTGTCCCCAAAACCTGACAAGGTGAACGAATACAGCTGCATGCTTATCGGAATACCATTTTCCAGTTTCCATCATTTTGAACACGTGTGTGGATTCTGAGCGGATTAAAAAACCGATACCAGCAAATGCCACCAGAATTTTTGGCCTGAAAGTTAAGTCCAGGCATATCGGTTTCACGAGCAAGCTGTGGGAAAATCTGTTTTGAAAAACAGAAGCGTCCTCCATCGCCTCGTAAAACTGTCTTTCTTAGCAATAGCTCAATGATAGTTTGATACTATCACGTAATAAAGTTTTCCGGAATGTTCGTCGTTAAGAAGAACTGTCAATCCGCTAATCTGCCGGCCCCCGGTCTGGAAAACCATTTTTAAGAAGACGGCCGCTACCGAAGACTTCAAGCACAGTACATATGCGAGACTCTTATTTTCAGGAGATCCCTCATGTAACGGCCGGCTAGGCGGACGTGGTTTTTTTTAAGCTCCTGTTTTTAGACTATCCGGTTCTCGGAGCGTGCTGCTAAATTTCCACTTAGGTTAAAATTGAATTGATTATGTTGTAATTGTTTAATGTTAAATCTCTTTGTTATTAAATTGTTAAGTTTTTGTTTTAAGATGTGGCCTAATCATTTACAATTAGGACTGTATTTCTTGGTCACGAATTTAGTAATTTAAAAAAAAAGCCTCAGAGAATAGCCTACCTACCTACTATGATGTCGCAGGCCCTAACTGAATGCAATTCGTGCCCCCACAAGAGTTAGAAGCACGCTACGCTTATGTTCAACCCGCTAGTCTATATGGACCCAGACTGGAATATATTCCGGCCAGGGGACATTAGATACCACAATAACAACGCTGAAGATTTATATTTTTGCTTTAAGTACCAATTATTTGGCATGCTTTATACATTTTGGAGAAAACTTGCGCCTTAAATTTTGAACCAATTCGCGATAGACGGTGGTTCTTTCCGAAATGGACTTCACTTTGTCAGAAAAATTTATAGGAATTCCAAATTAGGAATTCCTTTCCCTCTAGCGTACCCATCAGCTATGCCTTGCTAAAGAGACTATATATCAAGGTTGAAATTTAGGTCCAACGCTATCTGAAAGCTGGAGGGGTAAATTTTGACCCTAATGATGGTATGTTATCGATTTTTTAAATTTTACTTTTAGGAGATTAACTGCAGCGTTGGATAATTTTAACGGCAAGAGTCCGACTGTCACTGCAAAAAATTAATTTTTGCCAACTATCACTCAGTAAGTAAAAGATTATCTGAATTAATTTAAGCAGCTGGCACTCTGGAGATTATGAAAGTTTTTAACAGATTTAAAACAAAGTCAATATTTTTCAAAGTTCTGTTATTTCAGGAGGATACGCACGGAACAATTTTTTTAAAAAAGATTGTCCATGTTATGATACACAGATGGCAAATTTATACGCGGGTTTATATAAAGAAGATGTCCCAGTGAACATCTGTTTTTTTAATATGGATTTAACAGCATTTATTATTTCAAAGGCAAGAGTCCGACTGGCAATGCGGAAGATTAATTTTTGCTAACGATTATTAAATGGGTAAAAGATTATCTGAATTAATTTCAGAAGCTAGCGCTCTTAAGATGTATGAAGGTTTTCTATTTTAAAAATGTTAAAAAAACACGCAATTCCTTTCAAAGTGGTGCTATTTTAGACAGATACGTACAGACCAATTGAAGACACAAGTGGATAAAGGTGTTATGTCTATCCTCCCATAGCATCATTGAATATCTAATTTTTATAATGGTTCCCAAGATTTATCTCAACGGATATTCTAGGTTTTTATGAATGTGGCCCTTGTCCGGGGGGAGCCTGGAGTGTGCGTTGCCCCGGGTGCACCACAGGGGGTGGGTCCACGCTGCACCCGTTTGAAGGTCTGCGAATTTTGAACCGAGTCAAGTGGCGGGACCAGACCACCTGACCCAGCACCCCAGAGGAAATTTGAGAACTTGGAGGACATTGCAGCCACGACAGATTTTACGAGCACCGGCCACCATTAGCGAACAAGGCGATGGATTTGCAGCGACGAGCATCGAACCAGAAACGTTCAGATCACTGGCTCGCTGCCCTTACCAACTGGGCCATCGTGTCGAGCATCACAAAGTATATATTGGCAAACTTGAGAACCCTTATACTGATTAGATATTCAGTGATGATATGCGAAACATACACATAACATCCATGCAAAACTCACTATTTTGGGAAAATTGTTGCAAAACACCTACATCCACTCGTCTATTCAGTTTTCATTAAAAAAAAAATAGATTTCTTGCAAATTTATACCTTGGGAGCATGCATCTGATTAGGAAAAATTGTTTCAATACAGATAGAACAACAAAATTGGGTAAAATAAACAACTTCTCACATCGCATTGAACGAATGAATAGCATTTTAACTTTGTTGAACGTCAAAATCCACAGAAATCAGTAAATAAGGATGATAGTGACGTAACGAAAACAGAAAAATTCACTTTGTATTCTTGCGTTCGAATATTTTCCACGAAACAAAGCACTTTTCTCTCACTTTCGGATTTCGCTAAACTCTGCACCAATTTGCATCGTTTCTGAAATATTCTATCCCCCCCCCCTCCCTACAAATCTCAAATCAAATCAGGAACACACACTGCCGAGTATAAAGAAAAAGACAAACGCGTGTTTTATTTACCCCCGCCGGTTTTGAGTTGTAGTTGTTTTATTTCTAACCCCTCAACCTCCCAAACCACCCTCGCCAAGCAAGCTCCGGCTCAGAGACGCCGCCAAAAAAGGCGAGACCAAAAATTTCATGGAAAAGTTTGTTTCAATCCTGGGCTCCATGCGAAATCTTATTTTGATTCCCTGTGTGGTATAAATGTTAAAAGAGAAAAGCATTAAATTAATGGCATTCTCCTTACTGAAATTAAAATCCAACCTTCATGTGTCAAAATTTATGTTTCGACTACGTTCATGTGAAACCATTCATGGAAATCGGGATTATCTAGTTAAGGACTGAAAAGAATTCCATAGTGGAAGAGAGAATATAGGGCAGGTTTCGAGAATACTTAAATGAATTGAAAAGATTAAAGCAAAAAAAGAGCGATAAATCGAAGGTGTTCTCGTCACAGAAATTAAAATCAAACTTTCATGTGTAAAAATTTATGTTTCGACTACGCTTATATGAAACTATTTATGGAAATCGAGATTATCTAGTTAAGGATTGGAAAAAAATTCAGTAGCCGAAGAGAGAATACATGGCAGTTTGTGAAAATATTTGGACGATTTGAAAGGATGAAAACAAAAAAGAGCGATAAATCGAAGGTGTTTCCAACCTTCATGTGTTAAAATTTATGTTTCAACTACGTTTATGTAAAACCATTTATAGAAATCGAGATTATGTAGTTAGGGACTAAAAACAATTCAATAATCGAAGAGAGAATATATGGCAGGTTTTGAGAATACTTAAATGCCTTGAAAAGATTAAAGCAAAAAAAAAAGAGCGATAGATAAATTGAAGGTATTCTCGTTACAGAAATTAAAATTAAAATTTCGTTTATCAAAATTTATTTTTCGATTACGCCTATATGAAACTGTTTATGGAAATCGAGATTTTTCAGTCCTTAACTAGATAGTTAAGGACTGAAAAAAATTCAATAGCCGAAAAGAGAATATATTGCAGTTTTTAAGAATACTTGAACGTTTGAAAAGATTAAAACAAAAGAGAAGAGCGATAATTTGAAAGCGTTCTCGTTACAGAAATTAAAATCCAACTTTCATGGGTCAAAATTGTTTCGACTACGTATATGTGAAACCAATTATGGAAATCGAGATTCTTTTCAGTCCATGATATATGGACTGAAAAGAATTCTATAGTCGAAGAGAATATATGAAGATTTTAAGAATAATTGAACGTTTGAAAAGATTAAAACAAAAGAGAAGAGCTATAAATTAAAGGCGTTCTCGTTACAGAAATTAAAATCCAACTTCATGTGTCAAAACTTATATTTTGACTACGTTTATGTGAAACCATTTAAGGAAATCGAGATTATCTAGTTAAGGATTGAAAAGAATTCAATAGTCGAAGAGAGAATGTATGGCAGGTTTTGAGAATACTTAAATGCTTTCAAAAGATTAAAGCACAAAAAGAGTGATAGATAAATCGAAGGTGTTCTCGTTACAGAAATTAAAATGAAACTTTCATGTGTCAAAATTTATGCTTCGACTACGCCTATATGAAAATATTTATGAAAATCGAGATTATCTAGTTAATGACTGAAAAAATATTCAGTAGCCGAAGAGAGAATATATGGTAATTTGTGAGAATACTTGAACGCTTTGAAAAGATTAAAACAAAAGAGAAGAGCGATAAATGAAGGGCGTTCTAGTTATAGGAATTAAAACCCAACTTCCTTACATGAAAACTTATGTTTCGACTACGCATATTTGAAACCATTTATGGAAATCGAGATTATCTTGTTAAGGACTGAAAAGCATTCATTAGCCGAAGAGAGAATATACGGCAGATTTTGAGAATACTTGAACGTTTTGAACAGATTTTGTTTTTTAAATTGCCGGACATTAAAAAAACGCAGTATTCTCGTCAGATAAATTAAAATCCAGCCATCATATGTCAAAGTTTTATGTTTCGACTACGCATATGTGAAACCATTTAGGGAAATAACAATGTTCATTATAGATGCAATTAGGCTATTAAGACTGCTATATAGTACCCCTATAGGATTTGCTTAGTGTTAACCTATGGAAAAAATTTATCCAATGATTATCGACTTGGATTTAAATATATTTTTTAAATTGTTTTCCGTAATAGACGCTATTTACTCTGGTATCTTTTTCATTTTTTAAAAGAAATGAGATTAAAATTTTCGAATTTGAATTATTCGGGGAAAAATAGGATAGACCGTCTTTTAAGCACTTAAAATTTCCTTAGGTGGACGAAAATTCTAAAATAAATAGAATAACAGAGTAATAATACCCTATTACAAAGTACAATTTTGAAAAAAAAAACTTTAAATTCACATCGACAGTCATTGGAAAAATTTTCTACATCAGCTAACACTGAGCTGAGTCAATCCAATATGGATACTGTCCAACAGGCTTCAGCGTTGCTATTTAACGTTTAGACCAGGATTGGCCAACCTCTAAAGCACGTGTCTTCCACACTTAAAAAAATCCATTGAGATGAACAAAAATAAAATGAAGTTGTGCTTCCTTTATAATTAAATCGCGGTAGATTAAAGGTAAAAATTAGTCATAAATTTGCTTAAAATTTACTCCTGCGTTTTTATTTTTAATTTTACGGATTATTATGATTAAATTTTTCCACCCGGGGGGGGGGATATCTAAAGCTGGATCAAAAGTTCAAAATCTTTTACGAACGGCTACATAGAGCTATACAAACAGCCGGACCCTGACCATCATATTCTCATGGCAAAGTTCTAAATCACTCATTTGTACAAGCTTATTTTTTCAACAATATTTTTTAATTTCAATTTCTTAAAACATTTTCTATCCAAAAATATGTTTTGAAGTTACTGTTTCATTTTGTTGAAAAAAAATTCAGTAACATTTATATATTTTTTATTTTGCCTTAGAGGAAACTAAAAAGGACTTACCTCAAGTCCTTGTAGTAAGTACTTGACACACACAGCTTCTTAATATCCTAATGAAAAATAAAAGGGTGGCTGGCAACTAGTTTCTAACTAACTAATGGGTTCTATTTCGAACTATAATTAATAATAAATTAACTCATAATTAACTTATATTACTATTTTACTAATAATAATTTCAAAATATTAATTAGGTCGGAACTAGTTGCCCCGCTTTTATTTTTTTTGACTGTGGATATTCAAGATGCTGTATGCTCCTGATATTTTTTATTTTGGATTTAAAAAATCTTTTGAAAGAAAATAACGAGTAATGAGCTACTTAATTAGATGTTTTTCTTAGTTAAAAATAAATCTGCCTACTTTATTTACATACTTAGAGCTAGTTATTTTATTAATATGCATTATAGCCCTTAATTCTGTCTTCACATTGCTTTGCTGCTAGAAAACAGCCACAATAAACTCCATGATATATATTTATAAAGCAAAACAAAAGAAATTTCTTACCTGTTTCACGAAGTATTTTGTTAATGGTGGACTGAAAAGATGAATTAAACAAGGAAAAAAGATAAATAAAGAGGGATTTAAAAGATAAGTATTTTACTACGCTAAACTTCAGTAAACTTTATAAACTGAGTAATCATCATTTATAGTTACGAGTTAAGTGTAGATTAGCAGAGAAGCTATTGTTTTTTATTATAGTATAAAATTGCATAAAATAACAGCAACAGCAAAAAATTAATAAAATTGTATATTTCAAGGAGTTTATAAAATATTAGGATTATGATAGTGTGTGGGATGACCGATTGAAAAAAAATGTCTTTCCATTTCAATAAAATAATTTGCACTTTGTGTTTTCTACAATAAAAGTTACATTTTTAAGAGTGCCTGGGAAATACCAATAGTCTTATGTTGAGGCTGCTGTGTACTAACCCTATTGGATTCGCTCACCCCAATGTTAAGGTGACAATGGACTTATTAACCGAGTTATAAGTATTTTTTCAAACGGCTGTTACAATGGATCTGTTGTCAAATTAAATCTTTAAATGCTATTTTCTCAAAACAAATTTTAATGTCGTTTCGGTAAGTTCAAAATGTTCCACGCATCATAATTTTTCTTGAATTTTCATAAAATTTCATAAAATGATTATTTATATATGTTAGAATAAAACTTACTAATAAATTCATTATAATATTTTAAAACAACTTAAATTTTTACAATCCAAAAAATTTTTTGATAAATTTTTACATAAAATGACCTATTTTTATCGATTTCTTTTCTAGTTTTTATATATATGACTGTAAATCAAATATTGCTAGTAACTTTTATTATAACTATATAAAGCTAGCTTAAGAAAGAAAATTAGATATCTGAGACAAAAATTGAAACGCATGGAGCATTTTTAAATAGAGTAATTAACAAATTGATTTTAATTAATATCTTAATTACATTCTGATTTTTTTTTTAATTTAGAATTTTCATCTCTAAACAACCCTGTAAAAGTATACAAAATTTCATAGCAATTGGTTGATAAATATTAAAAAAGTTTTTCAAGGTTCAATGTCGCCTTAAGATATGGAGAAAATGTGTCTACTACTGCCAGCTACACAAAGGCTGATAATGCAATAAAAATGGTATTTTCAGGTAGCCTTAATTGTTCTGCATCTTGCAACAGGATTCATTTTATAAATTGCGTCCACCAAAGGAATTGTTGAGCGTCTTAAAACACACTGAATCACATTTTTCCCCCGAGTAATTTAAATTTAAAATTATTATTTGCATTTTTTTGCAAAAATGAAAAATGCACCAAGGTGTAAAATTTCTTTCTCTATTACGGAGTACAATTTTTTTAAAAAAATCTTTCGATCCAAGTCCGCAATCCTTGGACGCATTTTCTCCATAGGTTAACAGTGAAGTGAAAGAATCCAATAGGGTTAGTACAAAGCCGGCATAGTGTTAGTAGCCTTTTTCATTAACTTTAATTGTCCCCTTGATATTGTTTTATCGTGCAAATAGTAGTAAAACTGCTAGTTGTTGTTTAGTTTTAGGTTTTTTAAAACACAATGAAGGCCAAGAAGGACACTCGAAGTTAAAGACATTGAACACATTTCTCTATCTCTATATTTTATATATATAAAAGAGCTTGTCTGTTTGTTTGTCCGCTATAGAATCATAGACTGTTTCACCCACCGGGACCAAATTCGGCACAGTTAATGTTTAAGACCCGAGAAACTTAAATCAGGAAAAACGAAATTTGGGGCTTAATTAGTTTTTTAAATAAATTTTTTAATGACTTTTGTGCCCCTAACCTCTTAAATGTGGATACAGCCCCTTCACCCCAACCAGTCAAATTCGATACGCTGGGGAAAAGAAGTTTGTTCTGAGGAGTGATCTGGGATGGTTTGAGAGTTGGTATGGGGATGACGGGGGGGGGGGGAGGGCGAAGTGTTTATTTTAACTTTCTTACGTTTAGTAGAGTCGTGAGTCTAAAAAGGTTGAGAACCGCTGCTTTAGACAATTTTAGACAATGGCGTTCAAACTAATAGAACTTAATAAAATTTGAAAAAAAGGAAGAAAAAAAAAGAAAAATTAAGTTTGTCCCATGGCCAGTTTTTGGAAGCCTTCTGTTGATCTAAATATATTAATTGTTTGAGGATCATAAAGATTGGGAAGATGTTTACGAGTTCTACAGGTTTTTTCCCCTAAGTTCGCGAGACAGAGTTAACATACGATATGTATTTGAATTACTTATTCCGTGAAATCCTATAAGATAAATCTTTTAGAGTTTTGGGGTTTTCAAAGCAGTGGGAGGAAAAGCTCTTTAAACAGAGAAACATAACGACACATACCTTTTATAACGAACTATTAGTCCATTAGTTATATTAAGGCATAAGAAAATTAATGAAATTACTTTTAAAGAATGATTGCCCGGGTAGATATATAGATAAAATTTTTCATGATTTCCATCAAAAAAATACTGGGTATATCATTTCAGTAGAAACGCGCTAAGCGCATTCTGTCTGGCCAGATTAACATGAAGAGCGGGGGGTCATCCCAGTATTTTTTGATGGAATACATGAAAAATTTTATATCTATATATCTACCCGGGCAACGCCGGGCAATAATGCTAGTACTATATAAAACTGTTCCGTAACTGACTGACTGACTGACAGACAGATAACGCACATACCAAACCGCTGGTTCTAAAGGGCTGAAATTTTACATGGCGATTCTTCTTATAGTTTAGGGGTGCACTAAGAAAGATTTTTCAAAAAATCTGCTTAGATTTTTTTAATTAAATTTTTAAGCCGTTTTTGTAACATTCTTTAAAGTTTGCATTTAAAGTAATAATCCGAGGGTTATAAAATTTATATCACGAGAAAGATCCTAAAAATTCCTTTAAAATGAAATCTTTTTCGAATCTTTACCCCCTTTTCTGATTTTTGGTGAATTTTTAAAGATCAATTTTTAGAATTTAATTTATTAAATGATCACGTTTATTATGATCACGTGGTTTCTTTTCTTTTGTGATACTTTAAATGAATTTTGTTTCACGTGAATAAAGAAACAAATTGACAAAAATATTACTAAAATACGGTAAATGATAAAATTTAACCACTAGACTCATTGAGATGGAAGTTTTTTAAGAATTTAATTCAAATGAGTATGTTTTATGGATATTAAACATACAAATTAATCGCCTACATTGACCATTGTCATATAATTTGAATATTTTCTTCTACTTTATTTTGTCTATAAAAATATCCTATTGTCTATAAATATAAATATATATATATATATATATATATATATGGCATTCAGTGCATACATTGACCGTTGTATTTTATTTAAATGTACTCCGTAGTGAATCACGGGTATTAAACTAGTATTTATATAAACTATACAATATTTTCTCACTAGTTTATCATACATCCGTAAACAGTAAAAATAATGCATTACGCTTCAAAATACATAATATTTATAAGATAAGTTGGTGAAACTGGGCCCATGGGGTAACTGGGTCATCCCCTCCCAGATTTTTCCTTTACATATTAGTTGGGAATTCCACTCTGTTGTGGCAACACTGGTAAGCAGAAGTCAACAAAACATCTTACAACATTGGTAATTGCTTTGAAAAATTATTTTTAAATGGGGATAATTTTTTTTCAAGATATACAAGCATTGGACTCAGTTACCCAGTCACAGATTCTGTTGTTTCTTATGAGAAATTAACCTGGGTGGTCCACTTACCCCATTTATCAGGGGAACTGGGCCCACCTGTATTTAAAAATATATACAATATTTATATATAATATACATATATAGAACAAAAATCAATATCATAGATTAAACAGACTCCCTAACACTTACTAAAATGCATGTAATACAAAGATTTTTGAAAATTATACATGTTAGTATAATTTTCTTGTGTTTTAAGTATATTACAGTAAAATCTCGACTATAAAACGCACCCGAGTATAATACGCATGCTTGATTTTGCACGAAATTTTCGAAAAAAATTAAAATTCGACTATAATACGCACCCATAACTTTTCAATATTTTATTTAAAAATTGCACAAACATTTATTAACATAAATAAAATTTGTAATAAAAAGAAATGAAAACGCCACATTCGGTAGCAAAAAAAACTTAAATTGTTAATTCAAAAACAGACAACACTGTCAAATTATCAGTCTTATTAACTTTCACTGGAATAAAAAACTCATCTATTGTTGTTGCGTCCATGTCATAATTATTGGTGCCATCGTAATATATATCGAACATCATTATCCTCACTTGACGATACGAACTGAGTGTTCCATTTGTTTAAAAGGAATACCTGCTTAGTAAACGGGTGGATGAATCACGGAGTGAAGATGCTCACGCACCCGTGTTGCGGCAATGTCTTACAGCTGCTGTACGTTCGTTTATCCAATGTTTAAAACTACGGTGTTTTTTTTTTTGTACGCTAGTATAATACGCACCCTTAATTTTGCGGACTAAGATGTGAAAAAAAGTTCTTATTATACTCGAGATTTTACGGTATATAAAAAAATTGAAAATCTATGGCCCAATTACCCCAACTTACCTTACCTAGTTACAATCATTTGTACCGTTTTATAAGACATTGGCAACCCATAGATACTCCAGTCTTTCGGTTGTTTAAACAAACTAAAAATAAACATTTATTTTCGAAGTTTACCGGTCCCCGAAACAAACGTTTTGATTTCTCCCGAACTTCCCTCCCCCCCCTCCATTGAATCTGACATAAAATATTCCTTTTCTACGATTCTCAAATCAAATCAATGACAGAAACTGCTCCGATAAAGAAAGACTGCAGCGTGCTTTATTTACCAACCGCTTTGAGTGTTACTTTATTTTATTCTATTTTATTTTTTACTTCCAATACTTAAACCTCGCATTCCTCAAAAACCATGAAATTTTAATCTTGTTCCCTCCGAAAATCTTATTATTTTTGATTCCCTGCGTGAAACAAGAAGTTAAAAACAAGTTAAAACTTTTACGCGTGCTCTCATCTCAGATTATCTAGTTAAAGAAAAATCGGTCGATCGCTTGAAGAACATGGTAAAAAAAAAAGTTTCTCTTCACTATAAAGTAGTAAAATCTTGGATTGCAAGAATAAGAAATGGGAATAATTTAAGTTCACAATTTTTATTTTGTTTGTCATTAATTCCGCCTAACGTACTTATAAAGGAACTCGAAAAAATTACTTGTAAATGTCAAGTGTATCAACTGGCTTCATCTCTAACAGATTGGAAAAAAATACCCCAAAAAAACTATTCGATAAATTAGAAACTTGACTCAGTTTGAAAGACGGATATAAAACCGCAACCTTTTCATTTGTGGATGTTGAGTTGAAAATTTACATATAAAATTTGTTTATCGGGAAAACTGTATAGCCAAATATATTGTTATAACACCACAAAGTAAAATTCGCCGACAGGTAACAAACATGAGCATAATTGAAATTGAAATTGATTTTGAAATTAAATCATCGTACTTTTATGAGGAACGTAAATTAATTAATTTTGATTTATAAATGGGTCCTACTAAAATTTAGAGCTCAATTTGGTAGATATCAACTTGTGATATTGTTAATGCCATGAATCATTGAAATGCCCTATTCAAAGCACATTGACTAATAACATTTGGGCTCTAGTGCTTAAGGCAGCGTCCTGTTAGAATGACTTTATGTTAGGGCAGTTGAATGTTATGTAGCTTTATGTTACGACAGCTTTTTTTAGGGCAGGTTAATATTATTACGGCAGCTTTATGTTATTGCGAAATCTTTATTTTAGGGCAGCTTTATGTTTAACTGTCTATTCCCTAGCTACAAATACGTATTTAGCTCTCTGAAACACTTTGTCTTTGATTTTCTCCAGTACGACTGTTTGATCAATTTCCTTGATACGACCTCACCAGCTAAAAGCGAGTCAGAACATCAGTTAAGTGAAATATCAGCATAAATCCATGACATCTATGATGACGGGGAAACTTGCAAAGAAAAAAACAGACGGAACGTAAACTTTATGTCAAAGCGATTTGACTATAATCTAGGTTTAACCATTTTATTAAATTTTTTTTTATTAATTATATCTTTTCGGTGTTTAGAAGTTTTAGCTAATATATATCTTAACGAGCTTTTTTATAAGAACTATTATTTCAATTTTGTTCAGGCATCCACTATTTTTTTTGCTCGCATTTTAACTCCAATAATTTCCATCAGACTGCATTAGCTAACTGTGTGACAAAATGCTTTGATCGACAGCGTAACAGATTGTGAATTTCTTTGTCATTTGTCTTGTGTTTGATATATTATTGATTTGTTTTAAAAACAAAATTCCGGGGTCATGGTGTGCCTATCTTCAGGTTTATATCTTTCAAAAGTAATTATTTTAATTCTACTGTACATCCTATTTAGGAATTCCCTATTTGTCTTCCTTTATCCTTCTGTTTTAAATGTCATCATCAAGTTAAACGATGTCTTGCCATGTTTGTGCCCTACTATGAAGTTAATATTAACTTGTTTGCTTTTAATTGTAGTTAATGTAATTATTTCTAGTGTTGCTAATTTTTTCATGTATACTTATAATACATAAATAAGAATCTAAATCAATAATTAGTATAAACTAAAACGATAAAAGTTTTATGGTAAGCCCAATCGCTTGCAATAAAAATCGACTTTTATATTTTTTATATTGTGCTCATAGGGTTTATGTCGTAATCCTTGTTAAGTAAATATTGAAACAATTTTATTTTTCATTAAAAAAACTTCGAAGGACTATGAAGGATTCTATAAAGTTATATCTTTAAGAAGAAATCCTTCATTTAATGGAAATAGGCACTATTGAAGACGTGTCAATCGTTAAACACTCCTAACATCTAAAGATCCTTTTGTTTTATGGATTTTACTGTTAAAATTTAACAAACACACACACACACAAAAATTATAATATATTTATTTTCATGCCCTATAGTATATAATTCCTATAATAAGGTGTCTTTCTGTATAAACATTTTACCTCTGCAATTTTAAACTGAGGCGTGTAATATCGGGTCCCTTATAGCTCGGGACAGCCATTTTTAATTTCTTCTCTCGTTCCATCCCGCAACCCGCCTAACTTTGCCGAGTTTCTCCATTTCACAGGTCCCCAGTGGTTTCTCTGAAATGCTTCCTCTCTACTTTCGAGACAAGATAACAGCGGAAAACAAACCAGAAGATCTCCCTGGTTTGTCAGGGTCTAAATTTCTTTCCTTGTAATTTTTTTATAACCACTTTTGATTCTTTTTGTTGCCATGGGAGTAAACGAAGGACAAAATAAATTTAAGGTTGAAAAAAAAAAGATCTTTCATGATTTTCATTTCTTTTGTACGTTTATAACTTCGTTCTCGCGTGTGATATTTGCCGGTCTTTTATTCTTGGTGGAAAGTAAAGAAACACTATTATTTTCTTGCACTACAGGCACAGAGGAAAGGAAACACGAATTTAACTTTAAAAACAATTATAGGAATGGATTAGAAATTTCAATGAATATTGTAAACTCTGTTTAAAAAAAAAGCACTCGAGCTTTTAAATAAGCACCAAAGTATTATTGATTAAGTTCATTATTTTTTCATCTCCTGTTTATCGTCGCCAAGGATTCGGTATATTGTTTGTTTCATTGGGAACACTGATTGAAAAATCTCAAATTTTCCCTTTTTCTGTTAAACATCGCCAACTTATTGTAAAATTACTTGTTTTATTGGAAACTTTGAAAAAATTCATTCTTTTTTTTCTTCCTTTGTTAAACATCGCCACGGCATCACTATACTGCCTGTTTTATTGAAAACATTAATAGAATTCGGTATAAAAAAATTCCTTCCTCTGTTAAGCACTGCGAAGGATTTGCTACATTACTTGTTTCACAGGAAACTGATTCATAAAATTCATTATTTTTGTTAAACATCGCCAAGGCATTGCTATGTTACTCGTATCATTGGAAACTTTAATTGATAAAACTCTTTTTCTTTCTCCCTCTGTATAAACATTTTCAAGACAATGCTATATTACTTGTGATACTGGAAACTGATTGATAAAATTCATTAATTTTTTCCCTCTGTTAAACATCGCCAAGGCATTGTTATGTTACTCGTATCATTGTAAATTGATTGATAACATTCATTAATTTTTCTTCCTCTGTTACCGCCAAGGCATTGTTATGTTATTCATACCATTGTAAACTGACTGATAAAACTCATTTTTTCTTCCCCTTTTAAACATCGCCAAGGCATTTTTATGTTACTCGTATCATTGTAAACTGATTGATAAAATTCAATATTTTTTCTTCCTCTGTTTAACATCGCCAAGGTTGGTTTGGTTTGGAGCGCTAAGGTCAACTTTTTGCTACACGAGGGCTAATTAGATCGGATCATACAGTTTAAAGCCGATTCCGAATGGCTACAAACATCCATGCCAACAGTGGGACTCCAACCCACAGGATCTGAACGGAATGCCAGCGCCCTAGCCATTCGGCCAACACAAACATCGCGAAAGCATTGTTATGTTACTCGTATTATTGTACACTGATTAATAAAATTATTTCTTCTTCCTTTGTTAAACATCGCAAAGGCATTGTTATGTTACTCGTATCATTGTAAACTGATTGATAAAATTGATTACTTTTTCTTCCTCTGTTAAACACCGCCAAGTCATTGTTATGTTACTCGTATCATTGTAAACTGATTGATAAAATTTATTATTCTTTTTTCCTCTGTTAAACATCGCCAAGTCATTGTTATGTTTCTAGTATCCTTGTAAATTATATGATAATTTCATTATTCTTTCTTCTTCTGTTAAACCTTGCCAAGGCATTAATTAGTATGTTTCTTGTTTTGACAAAGTTGATTGCTGAAATTCATTATTTTTCTTACTGTGTTAAAACACCGCCAAGTCATCTCTATATTACTCGTTTTATTGAAAATTTTGCTGAACTTGAAAAAGGCAGTAACGCAAATCTGTCAAAGTTATAGCAATAGCACCTTAGCGTAAATGCTTTCGTAAAAATTAAAGCAATAAATACCACTGGGGGAATCATCTATACTCCCAAAAAATGCTCTTGGAAATTCTCCCGAAATTAGGTTAAAATCTCCATCTTCTGTTTTTTCAAAAGTATAAAAGCTGGGTTCCTCTTGGACATGGTCGTAATTGGTATTTGTAAAGGACGCTAAATATATAGAGTTAGGGAGCGAAGATAATAAAGAACCCCCCCCCCCCCCACATCTGCGTCAGTCATCCCAAAAGCGAATGAAAATCAACAGTTTAGTTTTTTTAACACAACTTTACTTAGCAGAATTATTAGATTACATTACCGAAAATTAGCGCTTCACTTTTCTGCTTTGGCGATTTCTCTGGTTTATACTGGCTTTATTTGATGAAATTATTTACACGGATTCTTCTCCATAGTAAGTTAGGAGATATTATCTTATTCTTTCAAGAAATAAAACTTATGATAGAAATGATGCAATAAGTCTAGGATTAACAATCGGAGACTATATATTTTAAAAACTATTGTTCTAAATATCTGCATATATTTCTAAATATTTGTAAATTTTCTTCGTTTCTCCTTATTTTATGTTTATTTTGTATTAAATACCGTTAATTTATTGTCATCGAGCTTTGGATTTCAGTATATGAACTTCAGCGATATTTTCGAGAATTTTGGTGAGCTTGGCGCCAAGTTTGGTGACAGTTGGCGACTGTTGTGAGTATCGAGAAATGATCGGATATGACCTAGGTGGCGTGGTTATCGAGTTTTGGAATTTACCATTTCCAGAACAATCAAGAATGTCGCCAAGGGTATATAAGGATGGCGAATTCGGCTCCTAAATTATGATTGATTTCTCATTTGACGCTGGGCTACTCTGTGTGAAATATAGGCCTGTTTTTGTGTCTTTGTGCAATGTTTTAAATCGGAAGTCTTTTGTTGAACATCGGTGAAGTTGCTCTTTGTAATATTTGTGATCTGTTAAGACTTTAAAGAAAATAAACGTGTCTCGCTTTTATCTGGAAACTTCATTCATAAATACTGTAAAACGAAACGCAACACTAATTTTTACGAAAGAGTCACTGCCCTGATTACATATTTCAATTATATTTGAAACCGGAAGAAGTTAATACTGATAATTTTGAGAATTTCTGTTGACACATTAACTTGAGCCATCGTTTCAAAGTTAGTTCAATCTCAGTTGGGAACTGATTTGCAAAGTTTAGAAGTTAACCTTAGCAATCCTGTTAAAATATAACACTTTTAGCACAAGGGGCACAAAATAAATATCAAACTACGGCACAGGAAATTGACTGAGAGCTATTTTGAGACGATGACGTTACACTGAAGTATATATAGCCTCATAAGGAGAGATAAAAATAGAACAAACAGTCTTATGACGTAAATAAAGTCAACAGGAATTTGCCCACTATTTATATCGGTACTAAGCTTGGCGACATTTACGTAGCAGTAAAAAATTTTTCCTCCAATGTTAACTAAGTGCATCCAACGACAGAAGAGACACACCACTGAATAGGTAATGATGGTTTAATTGAGACGCTTAGCTATTAATTCCCTTTCGTGTTTAAATACTGGAAATTGGCGAAAGAGGCGAAAATTTGGATGTACTGTTTAGAAGAGACTGATTTCAGTCAGATTTCGAGTGTACGTCCGAGATGTTAGTATTCTGGCTGTAGTAAATAAAACATTTTAATGAATTAAAATGGCTGTTTTGGTCCAAAATTTCGAACTTTTTAACGTAGGATTACGTTTCTCCATAACGGCCCTCCGGAACGTAAATTTTCAGACGCTAAAACCGTCCATCTGTACCTTGCAAGTTATAATTTTGGCAGCGTGACAAACCCAGTCAGTATCGTTTGGACAAGCAGTAAACAGTTACAATAAAAGTACCAAAATGCGTCAAAATTTTGACATACGTATATGTATATATATACATACGTACATATATATATCGATACATATGTACATAACACATACATACATATATACGTACAAAAGAGGTAAGCAACGATAAGTAATCCTATGTTAATAACCCGCGGTAGTTTCGTTAGAAGAGACTACCTGAATTTTTTTTATTATTGCTCTGTTTCAAAGGCCAATCTTTTAGGACTCTAAAACTGTTTTATTTTTACCATGTTTTTATTAACTTGCTTTCTTGTGTGTTTGTTTGTGTGTGTTTGTCTAGTACAAATCTTGCAATAGATTTTTAACTAACTTCCCGACTAACTAGACATTTGAAACTTTTAGAATAGCTCAGAACACGATGACAATGCATTTTTTTAATACTTTTAGCCATCTTTAAGCATAATTAAATTTATTTTCAGTTATTTTCAGTTAATTTTGTTTTGTACACTGGTGCAGCCATCTATTGGCAGGAAAGGGAACTAGTCAAATGCAACAAGTCAAACAAGTCAAATGCAAGTTAATTTCCAAATTAACTTCCTTTTCTTTCAAGTAGATGGGATAATTCATCAAAAAAATTTTTTAAAAGTATTTATTAATACTTAGAATTGTCAAGTTTATATGATTCAACAGAAAATTTAAAAACATGGTGTATAAAAAGTTTTTTTATCTTTTAATTATTTTATCTTGTAATTATTTGTAAGATCATTAGATAAGAACTTGTGGACAATCTTATAAACCCAAAGCTATATTAAAAGACTAGAAGTAGCATTTTTCAGTTACTTTTGTTACGAGAAAGCAAATAATTAAAAAGTTTTCAATACATTTCAATGAAATTTCTCAATAGTGTTTTACATATTACTATCTATGTTTCGAACTAAAAGCTAAACTATAAGTGTTCATTGAATCATTCTACAGGTACGTGTACTTTAAAAAAAAGATAATTTTTTTTTCAAAAAATCAGGTTTTTTTTTCACTTTTTGGGTATATTTCAGTGATTTTTGGAAATATTGTAAAACTTTTACTTAAGAACACAGTTAAGTGTCGCAGTAGTATATAGTATACATGAAATTAAAATATATTGAGCTGAATTGAGTGTAGGGTCTCCAGCGTAAGCACTCATTTGTACTGAAAATTTATAAAAAATTTTCATCTATTTTACAATGTTATGAAACTTTTACCAAAATGATATTTCTTTTCATGATTTTATATCCCATTTGAACTAAAAATATATGTATTTAATCACCATCGTATATTTTTGAAAAAAAGGTGTTTCTAACGTACGCAGATACCTTTTAACAGCATTTCGAAGTGTATTGTTACGAATTTTGTAAATATTGCATTTTGTTCCGTTAAAATGGCTTCTATGGAAGAGCTCATATAGCTATTTGTTTAACATGGGAGTCTATGGGAATCTCGCCAAATGGGAAAATTATCGCCAAATTGGCACTTATTTTGGTCGCCAGATTTGGCGATATTTCGCCTTGTCGACTAAACCTTTCTGGAAGCTTCCAGAAATATCTAGCTGTGACTGACCTATAGAGGGCGCTTTGGAAATCTATAAATATACCTGACATTGGCATTGGAAATCAGTTCAATTTCCTAGTAAGAATTGAATGTGTTGTAACTGCGTTAATTAGCATGTATTGTATTGAAAATTCTGGTATCCTGACTTGTGTGTTTAGAATATTCTGCTGTATAGAAGACAGTTGTTGCGTCTTTTATGTTTGAATTTGTGTATACGCCTGAAGAATTCACAAAATAAATTTATTTTGTTTGAACTTTCTGAAGAGATTCTTATTCAATCCTAACGAACCCTGGAAAACTGAACAGTATCAAATTATAGAACTCTGTTGAAATTAACGAATGCTTATATAATAAATAATTCTCACCTAACTATCTATCTAGACACATTTTAAAAAAAATTCTCTTTAAATGCCTCTATTGAATGTTTTCTTGAAGAATTGAGGGCAAAATAAATTTTGTTCTAAGAAATTTTCTCGAGCTTTTGTTCCTCTGGCTATTTTGGCTTATTTTAAAAGTTCTATGCTAATCTGGGTTACTTTAAAAAAAAACTTTTGTAATGAATATTGTATGTTGCATACTTTTTATCTGTGTTCCCAAGGTGCTGATACTCATACGTGAATAAGTTATTTTTATCTTTGAAGATTAAATGTTTTTTTTTGGCATAAATTCTTAATAACTTGCAAAATTTTAAAGCAAAAGTTGGAAAAGCTATGTGTTAATACCTTTTTATCCCTTTATATAATGCCCTTTATAAAAAATTGTGTGAAAATAAATTTTAAAGTTAAATAAATTTCTTTTATAAAATATATTTCTCTTTTGCAGATTTATTTACGAAGTCTTTCACGAAGATAAACTAAGGGCCTGTTCACAAAGAATCCGTCAGCGTTACTCGCATTGAAATATATTTAACCAATTCGAAAGCTCCAAACGATTAGCCACGAAATTGTTAAAGCCTGTGATTGGTTTAGAGTATGTCAATACGAGTAACGCTTATGCTGACGGATTCTATGTGATCAACGTAAAAAGGATACATTACAATATTTTAACCCCTTAACAATTGCACAATTTTCCAAGAAAACGTAATAAAAGTGCTTATTTTTCAAGAGGATTCCATTTATTTATTGATATGTCACAGCTAGTTAAAAAAAACCAAAACATCCCCAATTATATTTTTAATAGTCTGGTGCTGCCATCTGGTATGTAAAATAAGAATTATAAATTTTTCAGGGTAAATGAAATGGATTGTTTTAATTCTTTCGGTGCGTTACTTTTAAACATTCCAGCCCGGAAATATCACGGGCACGAAAAATAGAAGGCGAAACCTCACTCCGTGATTTTGATAGGAGCGAAAAGGAAGGGGTTAATAAAAAAATTAGAACAAATAACAATCCGGAATCCCTCTAGCAAATATTTTTTTTCTTGGTGAAAATTTAAAAAAATAATAATGAAAGTGATTGGTTTTAAAAATCACAGATTTAATTATATTTTACTAAAGGTTTGCAGTAAGTTTAAAAAAATGTTTATTAAAATTATTAGTTTTTATGAGAAGAACTTATTCTAATAAAACTTTTTTTTTCATGCTCTAAGTGTGGAGAAAAAAATCTTCGAAAATGATAAATCTTCGAAAATTGGCATCTTCGAAAACCTGTCTTAGGTACAGAGGAGTTACTTCTCATAACAATGAGGAATGATGAATCGTACATTTCTTGAACTATTAATCTCATGAAAAGATTAAAGCATTTAATTATCTAACTATAAAGCTTTGTTTCGTTGCATCATTGTAAAAAAAATACTTGAACTCTTCATAACCTTATATTGTGGATGACCAAACAGGTCACTAATGCTTTTAGTAAGCATTAAAACAATTAACATCACATAATACCA
Source organism: Dolomedes plantarius (assembly GCA_907164885.2). Lineage (NCBI taxonomy): Eukaryota > Metazoa > Arthropoda > Arachnida > Araneae > Dolomedidae > Dolomedes > Dolomedes plantarius. The sequence goes on along the minus strand of OU015490.1, from coordinate 126,431,311 downwards.
TTTATCAAAATAATTATACTATGCCATACAATGTTTTTTAAATCACTTAAGGAAAAAAATAGATGAATTATTAGTAAAAAAAAATCCCAAATCTGTAACACATTCTATAGCAGAATTTAAATATAATTACCATTCAATAAAATCAGCATAGCTATTAACCAAATAAGCACGAATCAGTAATTTTACCTACATAAAGATTTTTAAAAAAATCTATGAACCTTATTTGAAACAACGCCTGTTACAGATAAATTTTATCAAATGCTAGAAATTGATTTTCATCTTTTACTAAGTTATAAAGTAACTAAAACATTGACTTACCAAACGCCAAAGCATAAAGATCAACATACAAAGTCACTCACCTGAAAAAAATAAAATAACGTTAATATAAACTTAGAAAAAATCCTTCAAATAGATTCTTTCGAGAGATACATGCATGCGTTCGACTCAAAAGTATCACGCATGAGGTATACCGAATGCATACAGATTATCGAATTAAATTAAATTCTCGAAAAAAAGGGGGGAACAGGCAGGACATTTAGCATGAGGGAAATTCTTTTTCCCCCTTTGAAAACCAATCACACAGAAAAATTTGGAATGGCTTTCACTTTAGCCGATTTAATTTGGTTCTTTATATTTCTCCCTGCTTTCTTCGCTCTTGCATTTTTCATTATTTCGTATGTCTGTAGACCAGAGACGCTTTTGATACAGTCCGCTAGAGAAAAGTGATATGCATATAAAATTAAGATGAATAGTCTGTGTGCGGAAGAATTTTGTATAGTAGACCGCTTTAATAACGAGGAAAGACAAGTCTTATTTTATCTCGAATTTTGATAGCATATGAAGTATATTTACCAGAATATTTCCCCCACGCAGAATTTTATATAGAATATATTTATCATAAATCTAATCCCCGCGTCTACGGCGCGTGGCTTTTCATTGTTTTCTTCATAGACGAAAGATAAGCCGCAGGTAGATCCTACGGTTTTGAACAATACGAATATATTGATCATTTATAAATATAGTAAATATTTTGTGTGTAAAAATGTAAATAATAAATGTTATTTATGTTATGTTGTAAATTTTTAATACGTAAATTCGTAAATAAATAATCAGTGTTATATAAATAATACTATGTAAGTAATCATTCGAAAATAAATATTTGTAAATAAAATTATTTATGTTATAAATATTGTAAACTTTTAGTATGCAAATTTGTAAATAATTGTTTAATGTTATGTAAATAATACTATGTAAATAATTACTTCTAAATGATCAATGTTATTTATGTTGTTAGATGTTTAATATTTTGTAAATAATACAGTGTAAATAATTACTCGTAAATAATCTATGCTATTTATGTTACGTTGTAAATATTATATAAATTTTATATAAGTAAACTTGTAAATAATGTGTAATACTATGTACATAATATTGTGTAAATAATATGCCGACAATACTATGTGAAAAATTTTTCGTAAATAATAATGTTATTTATTTTATGTTGTAAATATTGTAAATTTTTAGTAGTAAACTTGTAAATAACTTATTTTTAATATGTAAATGATACTATGTAAATAATGTTATTTATGTTATGATGTAAATATTTTAAACTATCAGTAAACGTATAAATAGTTAATGTTTAATATTATGTAATTAATACTATTTAAACAATTTTTTGTAAATAACCAACGTAATTAATATTATGTTGCAAATATTATGAATTTTATATAAATAAACTTGCAAATAAAATTATGTAAATAATTTTTTTATAACAATGTTTTTTATGTTATGTTGTAAATATCGTAAATTTTTAATATGTAAATATGCAACCAATTTTTTACTTTATATAAAAAATAATATGCTAATAATTACTTTTGAATGATCAATGTTATTTATGTTATGTTGTAAATATTTTAAATTTTTGTTTGTAAACTTTTAAATAATTAATGTTTAATAATATGTAAATTAAACTATGTAAATATTTACCTGTAAATAATATTTATATTTGTTCGTAAATATTGTAAATTCTTAGTATGTAAACATGTAAAAAATTAATATTTAATATTATGTAAATAATACTATGTAAATGTTTACTTGAAAATCCAAAAATTCAAATTATAACCCCTTATAAACCCAAATAAAGTCTTTTATGTACATAAATAAACTGTATATACTGTTTGAAGTAATGATAATGTTTGCATGTTTTGAGATAATAGAATATTTAAATACGTGAAATTTTAAAGTAAGGTAATAATCTATAATCACAGTTTTTCTTTAATGCTATTCAGGAAAAAAACACAAACAGAAATTTTTAATTAAACATTCAATTTCCATCTAATTTTAGGTTACCAGTTTTTTTATCCATTAACTACATACACGTACATTGTTTACAACATATTTTGCTTAAGCAAGTAGTGCTAATTTTTAAAATACCACATGTGCCTGAACCAATCTAGTATTGAAACAGTCTTAAGGGATAATTGTTTTCTTTTAATCTCACATTTTATATATATATATATATATATATATGTGTGTGTGTGTGTGTGTGTGTGTGTGTGTCAAAACCTAGACTATATCACAAATCCCGCACATTCCATATGAAAATTTGCAAAGTTTTCTTCTCCACTGTAAATTGGTAAAAGTAAAATCTTCGTATCATTCATCGAAGACGTGATGAATAGAGCCAAAAGAAATAGAAATATATTTACCACTACGCTAAGATCATTTTCGCAGTATAAGCATCCGCATATGTTTACTGATAAAATTCAGGGCTTAATTTACTGCATTATTTACAAGGTCTAGACTTCGCAACACTTCTAGCTAGCCTTGAATAAGCATCGCAGCTTATGCAACACTGATATGTATGCATCTATATAGATTAATGGATAGCTATATAATTACTTGTGCAACAGCATATATATGTATGCATTTACAAGCATATCCATATCGTAATGGCGTGTATTTTTGAAATCATCCACCAACGCATGAAGCTACCACTTTGATGTGGATCAGCAAATGTGCTCAGCAGATATGATCAGCTTCATCACGCTTCCATTCACGAAATTCCACGAATCACATGACATCTTCCCGTCACAAAAGCATAAAAGAATATTCTTTATCCAATACTCTATCTCAGTTCCATTTTTCTAATTATCCATCGCGAGTTTCTGAGCTTTTACGATTCACGTATCTCTTCATTTCCGTTCGTCCCTACTCCAGCATCCTATTTTAAATATTTCCCTCCAAGAACCCAACCACGCAGAAATACCCCGAAATTGCATTCTTCAGTTATTAACAGATTTTAATTTCTACTCTGACTTCCTTAAAAACAGGGACGGAGATACAATGCAATTATTTTTTTTATGTGTATGTATCTTAAACTACCTTCTTTTATACATCCAATTCTTCCCATAAAATTCTGGAATGGATCCCGTTTTATTCTAGCCTCCCCCTCATCCCCACATTCTACCTTTTACACTCCTTTTCGTCGATTCTTACTACGATGGCTAAAAATGATAAATGACGTTTTAGGGCTATGAATTTATTACCTTTTTTTTTGGTGAGTGCTGCCATTTTTTTAAACCCATCGATCGCCGGTACGAAATTTGATGAATGAGGAATTTGACAGCTCGGTGTCAATTTTTTTCCTCTGAAAGTTCCTCCAAAATCCTTGAATCACACGAAAAACGCGAGGTCGGGACAATCAAATATTAAACAGTTCGTAATAAAAATGCATTTTTGAGAGATGAGATTTTCTTGTGATAAGATTGTGATGACGATCCTCTTATAAATTCACTTGGAATAAAAATCAGGTAGAGATAAGAACATATGAGTAAAATCCCGTACCCGTGAAAAAAAGGGGATTTAATATTATGGGGAAATATGTTTGTTTTTAAGTGTTGACAACTGTACATATAAATGCGCGTATGCATACAGCCAACGAAGGTTAACGAACGAAGTTGTTCCCTAAATGTATACGAACACCACCGAACACATTTGTTTGCCCTGGCCGAGGTTAGCTCACTAGGTGGTACATCAAAAGAAGTTCGTGACTCTTCGTTTGCAGTTTTATTTCATTTTTTGCAGAAAATTTGAATTCGTTGTTCATTATTGTAACTCAATAAAGCTAAAAAATAATTCACTACCACAATTCACAACTCGAAAATGAACGAACGGCTCCACAAGAATTCGGTTTGTTAATGTGGACGGTCAACCGAATTTCAAACTGAACGCGGAATTTGCTCTTTGCAATTTGGTCAAATTTGTTCATTGCAATTTGGTCAAATTTGTTCATTACCATTCGTTCGCTGTATGTACACATATCTTCTAAATATCCACTGTAAAGAAAAAAAACATTTTCGAACTAAATAGCATATTAAGGCCCGGAGACATGAATTAATGCCTCTATAGCCTTGTGGGCCTTTATTAACGTCCAGTCCGTGGAGACATTAATTAACGTCCAATCATCACATCGCTAAAGCACGTGCTCTTGTTGAGTCAACGAACTAAAAGTTTAAACTTTATCTGAATAACAACTAAATTTGAATAATAATTTTCAACAAGGTATACATAAACCATCAGCATAAACTTTTTTTTATAATATTTCCCGCAAAGCACATATTTTCCTGAAAAAATAAGAACATTTCGTTACAAAATACAACGATACGAACGGTCTAAAAGGCTCCGGATCTACACAATGAACGCCTGAAACAACAATTAGATCTACATAACCCAGAACAACTTCAACAAGGGCTTAATATTACAGCTACGCATGTTGTGTAATATTTTGCTGAGGACTTTCAATTCACATGAATCGTCAAGAAAGTACATTGAGATTCACATGACTGATTCTAAGTTTCCTTTGGAAACAAACAAATTCAAACATGTGCAGCCGAGAGACAAAATATTAAAATTTAGGTTCGTTGGTCGGATGAAGTTAAACAATGATTAACACGGAGGGAAAATGCTACTTTAATTTTCAACAGAGTGGCGGTATTATACATTTTATTGCGTTCAGGCATGCGAACATATATATATATATATATATATATATATATATATATATATAAAACATATATTCTCGCACATACATATACATACATAAACATTTACATACATACGTATACGGATATATACATAAACATTTACATACACATGTATACGTATATATGCATAAACATACATACACATTTACATACATACGTATACAGATATATACATAAATATTTTCATACACACGTATACGTATATATGCATAAACATACATACACGTTTACATACATAAACATTTGCATACATACATATACATACATACATAAAGATTTACATGCATACATATACGTATACATGCATAAACATTTACATAGTATATGAAAATTTACATACATACGTACGTATACACACATAAACTTTTACATAGTATACGTACACATACATAAAAATTTACATACATACGTATACATACATATACATTCATAAACCATTTACATACATACGTATACGTATACATACATAAACATACGCATATGTATACAAATTTTTCGCATAATAATGCGATGTTTCTTAAGGTAAAAAAGATTAAACTATTGAAATTTGGATTGGCTGTTAGTCGAAATGCAATATTTTGTTAGTCAGTTATTATTCAAAACAGCATTTCTTTTATATTGCCGAGTAAATAATTTTACAGTTACACTCGAGCAATTTGTAATTATCCGCTTACACACGAAACAGAGGGCAAAAAAGTCTTCGAAAATAAAGAATTTTTTCTCAACTCCCTTCCACTTTAATGTCTCCCTTTTAATGATTTAATTCTTTTCGAAATATTTTAGTATATAAATATTTTTTCATACCTGTTTCCTTCCGATTTGAAGATGATGACTAAAATGATAAATGGCTCCGCGCTTTTTTTTTTCTTCTTATTCTCTCTCGGCCATGAATTGAATACACTTTTTATGTTTATGGCGTCACTTTTTAGAGCGCTTAAAAAGTGATAAATGAGAAAGTTGACACCCCGAGTTTTTATTCTTTAAATGATGATTTTTGCTCAGTAGTTTCCGTTTACGCATTTATAATGTAAATTTTTCTCGACTTTGCGCGTTGTGCGAGGAGGTATCAATCAAGCTCATCGGGAATTCGTCAGATTTCGGCGAATTATAGTGGAGACAGTTGATGCTTGGAGGAAGAAGATCGACAACGATGAATGAAACTCAGGAGAGGAAATTAAGAAAATAATGAAGAGTTAAAATTTCTTAACGATTTCGCAAGAGTAAAGTCCTGCCTAAATGTTAAACACTTTGAAACTATCGGATTGCAGAGTGGTCTTTGCACCACTCTGCAATGTATGGGCCTCTACTGGGAAGCTGTAGATTAATTTGATCCAGTTTATAGGAAAGCCAATATAAGAGTCATCTATTAGGAATGAAGATAAGTTATAAGTATATTCATTTGTTTCAATTTTACTGAAGTTAAATCCTTTGGAAGTTAGATTTTTTTGGCGGTCTCGATGCACAAAAAGAAATGGAGTTGCTAACCACGTGAAAGTCAAACACGGAAAGCCAATTTTAGAGTAACCAAAACTGATTATATTAATTTGTTTCTATTTGTTTATATCATATTCATTTGTATATATTTTGTAGAAGCTTAATCCTTTTGCAGTCAAGATGGATTTTTTTTTGTCGTAATGCACAAAAAGACATGGAGCTAAACCACATGAAATTTAAAGGAAAGACACGGAGGGTAATCTATAAGGAATATATTTTTTTCTATTTATTTCCTTCTGTTACATTAATTTGTTTCTATCTGACCGAAATTAAATCCTTTCGCAGTTAAAATAATGTTTTTTTTAGTTTCAACGCACAAAAAGACTTGCCGCTAAATCACATAAAATTCAGAGGAAAGGCACGGAAAGCCAATTTTAGAGTAATCTACACGAAACATATTAATTTGCTCCTTTTTTATTTGAATCTAGTACATTCCTTTGTTTCTATTTTACTGAAGTTAGATCCTTTGGCAGTTAAAATCGATATTTTTGTCTTTATTTACAAAAAGACATGGAGTTAAATCACATGAAATTGAAAGGAAAGACCTGAACTGCCAACTTTAGAGTAATCTATAAGGAATATATTAATTTGCTTCTTTTTATTTGTTCCATGTATATTCATTTGATTTTCTCTAACTGAAGTTAAATCCTTTGGCTGTTTAATTGGATTCTTTTAGAGTTTCTATGAAAAAAAAAACAAAAAAACATGGAGCTAAACCACGTGAAATTGAAAGGAAAGACACGGAAAGCCGATTTTAGCGTAATCTATGCGGAACATATTAATTTGCTTCTTTTGATTTGTTTCTATTTTACTGAGGTTAAATCCTTTGGCATCGGTGCTATCGGTATCCAAATGCTATCGGTATACAGTAGATTCTAATCTTCAATTTTTTGGGGTAAAGTTGATAAATTTTAACCTAAAATTGTTTATATAATCAAAGGGTGTGTAAATACACTCAGACACCGTAAAAATGCCATGAACCAGACGAATTGACATTATATTAGATACTGACGACATCTGGTCAATACTAATATTCAATTCAATGTTCTAATGCAAGGGTTCTTAAACTTATGTAGTCCGAGGGCCCCCTCTAGAACAACATTTTTTTGCGGACCCCCATCTCAACCCTAGGCATTTTACGACGTTCTTGAGACTTAATTTCTGGCTCAATAATCTCAAAGGCAGTGCGTTGTAATAAATATTGGTAAAAATGTATGGCTGGTTATTTTAATAAATGGTCTTGCGCATTTATAAAGATGAACATTTTTATTAGGATATAGAATAAAAAAACATAAAATGAATAAAAATAGTAGTAAAAAGAATTTAATAAAGTTAATGAAGAATTTAAAAAAGTTAATGTCAAAATTGTTTCGCGGACCCCCGGTAATGGCTACGCGGGTCCCCAAGGGTCCGCGGATCACAGTTTACGAACCTATTGTAATGACTTGGTGCCTCTTTTCACACCCGGAATTTCTGAGAAGGCCTGGCGGCAAGACGGCCATTATCCCCCTACCGTATTCATCGGTGACAGTCGTTTTGTCACCGAGTTGTGGCAGACGCCGCGTCACCATCGGACAATTAGGAAGCCGTCTTCTGTAAGAAATCCCCCCCCCTCCTTGCAGACAAAGCCTGTCCGGAGGAAAATCGATTAGCCTTTAGCGGAAGACGCGGAATAGTTTGAAGACAGTTTACCGAAAGGAAATCAAAGAGAGCCGCTTCAACCACCCACAGGCGTTTGTGAGGGTATATAGTCGCCACCTCGACGTAAATGGGGGCAGATGACCCTTTTTTTACAGGTGTGAACGACCTCCATCGTCGGACGTGTGCCAGAGACGGAGAGCCTGCAGTAACCCTCTCGGGATATCCTGATCCCACGCATTATCCTTAATCATGTTTACTTTGTAATTATTGTATAGAGCCGATTTATAGTCAAGAATGCCAATAAAGCATTTTGTAAATATTAAAGGCTGTCAGTCTTAGTTTTAGGCAAAGTCCTTACACTATGTTCTAATGTTCCAGGTTGTAAAAAATTCATTTTTTTGTTCTTTTTGACTAAAGCAGTTTAAAATTCGCATCGCACTGTTTACACAGATTCGACAGATAAATGGACTAACACAGTAAAACTGTACCGTATTCAATATGCGAACAGTACTTTTTATACTGACGGTATAACCAGTAAATTTTAATGATCCTCTATGTTTAAAAAAGTTGGAAATTCCTGTCTAACCAGTAATGCATTTAATCAATTGATAATTGAACAGTAGCATTCAAAAACAGAAGCCCGGTGGCATAGTGGTTAAAAGCGTCAAGCTACCATCCCACACATCCAGGGTTCAACCCTGTGACTGGGCAACGTCGACTCAGCCTTTCATCCCTTCAGTGGGTCGATAAAATGAGGACCAAGCATGCTTGGGAACTAAACTCTGGGGGTCCCACGTCAGGTTGACCACCTGACTGAGACATATGCTGTATGGCACCCCAAGCCCACGGTTACGAAAGCGGAGATGGGTACCGCCGGCCCTGGTCCACATCGGACTGTTGCGCCGTGAGTTTAAGTTTTAACATTCAAAAACCCACACTGAATTGACCGTTAATGAACCCTAACACAGTAAAAATGCACTGTACTCGCGAATAGTACATTCTGCACTGTACCAGCAGATTTTAGCAATCCTATTGATGTTTAAAACATTCCTGTCGAACCAATAATGCATATCGTGACGCTCCAAAGTTGACGTAGTTTTAAACATCGTTTGATGAGAGTTCATGAAGAAAAATTGTTCGGTTTACAGCCACAACATTTATTAAGACAATGCAAGGACAGACATTTATGAATTTTACATTTAACTTCCTACATCATCATCGTCGGATTTCTCTCAGTACACGACTAGCCTATTCTCTATACACACTTCAAAAACTTCAGAGGCGCGCACAGCGCCCTCTTTTACTTAAATTCTCATTGGCCGTAACACATATGGCAAACAGATAAATGCACAGTAACACTTAAAAGCTTGCACTGAGTTGTGGGTCAAAAAACATCATTTTTAGGTCAAAATATGTTAAAATTTTTCGATTCCAGATATTTCGGGGGGATACAATGGATCCATAAATGCTCCCCAGGTATTCCAATCGTGGAAAACGGTTCAATACACTCACGCAGAGGTTCACATTTTCTACGATGTTGCAAACCTTGTTCTGTAAGCAGGCCCAATCATTCCATGTTCGGGGATCGGCATGGAGTTCGGCTATCTGCATAAGTTGATAAAAATATTGTTTTAACTACAAATTGTGCATTGAAAAACAATCGTATTACACGTTTTCCATTCATAAATTATTTATGTCTTCGGCGCTTTTATATGAATAATGTATGGGTGTTAGTTTTCCCGTCATAAATCATTCATACTTTCCAGACATCTTTCGGTAAATAGAATATAAAAGGAATTTACTATAAATCGACGATGGCTCGTTCATAAATAATGTATGTGTGTAATTTTTGTTCAAATATCGTTCGCATTTACTGGCCGTCTTTCATTACTACCCCCCCCCCCTTCCCATACACACACACACAAACGGAACCCGGATGGAAATGTCGCTTGCAGTTGGCAGAGGAAATCACGATTAATGGATGCCAGAACTTATGCCTTCAGACACCCACGAGCTTTTGGTCATTTTTTTTTTACCTTCGATTATTAATAAATGCTACCATTCTATAGTGAGCTATAATAACTCCGATTATGCAGTCGCAGACGATGGAAACATTTAAGAGCGGATATGAAACTATTCCCAGCCTTTAGCTGCAGAAAACGAAATCAGACTGTGAAAGAACTCAAGTAATTCAGTTAACAGCATAATTTCCATTGCTTTCAAGACTGTAAAAATGTCATTAAAATAATATGCAGCAAACTTTCAGCTTTTAGCCTTATTGTTTAAATACAATAGTTAACAATTATTGTTAAATAACAAGCACCCTTATTGTAAAATAATGCAAAATAATAAATTAACAATAATGAAAACTTTCGCTATATAACATTTATTGTTAAGTAACAATTATTGTTACTAACAAATAGTATTATCGTAAGACAACAATGCCAAACAATAATATAAAACAATAATGCCTTAGAAGTACGATTCTTAAGAATATGAGTGTATAATTCTTTTTAAAAATAAGGGTTGCTACGAATTGTTAAAAATAGATAAGAAGCAAGATTCAATTACTTTTAAAAAATTTTAATTCTATCAAACAGAGTTGACATGCAACTGTATTATTAGTCTACTGGGTGGTATAATTAAGAATTATATTCGATTATACAAATTATGAGCCACAGAAGGTCCATAAACTCAGTCGTTAGTGTTGTTTCTCTATAATTCAGAAAAACATGTGCATTTATTTAATATTTAACTAAATGAAAAAAAAAAATTAACAATTAGTTAAGATACACAACAATAAAATAACAATAATGCAAACTTTCAGTATGCAGCATTATTTTGGAATAATAATTAACAATTATTGTTAGATAACAAGTAGCATAACAAGTAGCATGTAAAACAATAACAAAATAACAAAGTCTTAGAAATAAGAGTCACCGGACAACAAACACAAGGTATACAATAATAAAACAAAAATGCATACTTTCAGTATGTAGTATTATTGTAAAATAATAATTAACAATTATTGTTACGCATATTGCGTACGTTATTGCAACAATAATGCAAACTTTCATTATGTAGTATTATTGTAAAATAACAATGTAAAGCAATAATAAATTAACAAATTCTTAGATATACGAGTCATGTAACATGAAACACAAGGTACACAATAATAAAACAACAATGTAAACTTACTATAATTAACATTTATTGTTAAGTATATTGCGTAGGTTTTCAAATAACCCCGGAGAAAAATTTAGACTTATTTCAGCTGCAAACAGACCCTCTGAAAATATATTTTCCAGTCTGTAATATTTAATGTTACTTAATGTGTGCATGTAACATTAATGTTAATTATTGGCCTGTAGCATTATTGTTAATTATTATTTAACAATAATGCGACATGCTGAAAAATTGCATTATTGTTTTATCATTATGTATCAAAAAGGGTGACTCGTATTTCTAAGATATTGTTATTTTATTACTGTTTTACATTGTTATTTTACAATAATACTACTTGCTACATGAAATTTACCGTATTTTGTTAAATCTTTAATAATACCAGAATTGTCGCACCACTGAAATAAATGTTCCTTAAGAGGCACCCAGTTCCTTAAACACGTTTTGTAGAAAGGAAGTTTATCATACTTTGCTAGCAAGTACAGAGACAGCATTGTTAGTATTTTATCCATTACAGCCTTTTCTTTCTTTTTTTACATACACGTAATAAACGGCATGAACACCTGTCCTTATATACATTGAGAACAAAGAATTATTGAGAATTTTTTTTTATTTTCATTTTTAGATATCGTGCGTTCATTCATTGAAATGTTTAATATCATATTATTTACATTCAATCCACCAACAGATGTCTAGGTTTTTGATTCTCAACCTACCTCTGACTATTAACAGATCGTTTCTCGTCCCACCCTCAAGGCAGTTAGATATACGTTTATAAAAATCACAGATAGTACTGATTTGTATCATTCATGTGCCCTGGGCAAGGATTTGCATTCGGGATCCTTAATTAATTAGGTTTGGGAAAATAAAACACATCATTTCCCCCCCCCCCTTCAAAGCGGGCCCTGGGCGGGTGCCTCTGTTACCCATGCCTAGTTACGGCACTGTGTATATATATATATATATATATATATATATATATATATATATATATATATATGTGTGTGTGTGTGTCACACTTCTATAGTCGAAAACAAAATTGCAGACATCAAATCAAAAAAAATATTGAAATCTAAGAGTGTTTCACAGAATGCTTGTAAAACATAGTTTTAGCTAGCACAGTTTCGCCTAACTTTGCATAATTAAGATAGTTGAAATTAATGAGAAAAAATATTACTTCTGAATACTAATGGTAAGAGCCAATGATATCGAGTTAGTATTGTTAATTATTTCTAAGATAAGAAAGGTAAACCTGCTTCAAAGTTAATTTCTTTTAAAATTTATTAATTTAAATTATACATTCCTTTATTGATATTATATTTATCAATTTAAATTATATATTTATTAAGAAAATGTAATTTGAATTAGTTAATAAAATAGGATTTAAATAATATTAAACACAACTATTATTAAAAATTATATATTAAATATCACTTAAATTATATATTTATTAAGAATAGGTTTAAAATAGGCCTTACAATACTTTATCTACTTATTTCTTTCACTATATCATATCAAAGTTAACATTAACTGTTGACAACACTAAATGAAACCTTTTAAAAGAAAGTATATCTAAATGTTTTAACAGTTAGTAAGAAGCGAAAACTGCAACTCCCGTTCAAAAATTTCAGAGTTTTCTTTTAATCCCACAAAGGAAAGTAATTTTATATTTAAGAGTTCAGCGTGACTGTACATCAAGTACTTACAGGGGACAGAAAAAATACTTTAAATTTTATTTTCAGTGCTATTTTAGATAAAACCGCGAAAAAGTCCCCGAGGACAATTTGTTCAGATCTAAAACACAAATCACACGTAAATAAAAGCTTTGAATACCTCAATAAAAAAACAGACAAAACAGTTGACACGTCGTAAAACCAGAAGCTAGATAATAATTATGCTTTGAAAGAGAAAGAATAGGAGGAGAAAGAGATGAAAAAAAGTTTATCACGATTACCGAATAAAAAAAAAAAAAATGCTGTTCACGAGATGGAGTTGCTATCGCTAAAAGTTATCACTAACTAGCCGGCTGCACGCAGTTGTAATGGAAAGTAATAACGAAAAATGTTAAAAGACAATCGCTGAAGCTTGGCAGCAATAATGGAAGGGTAATAAAGAAAATGAAATTGCAAACACCAGTCTAGAGTTCGGTGACCAATCAGAAAAAAGGAGGCGGGACGTCTGTCTTAATAGTTCATTCAATCAGAGTCCACGAATGATGCGTGACGTCATAGATGAGAAGTCCTGTCGCGTAAGAATTGACCTTCCCTTCACGGGGGGCATTGTGTTGCACGTGTGAACGCCGCGTTGTATTCTTTTGTCTTCAGGTATGTTTTGAATTACTAAGTGTGACGCCCATTTCTTTTTTTTTCAATGAGTTAATTCCCAGCAAAGACAACAACTTGTTTCCCACGACTGGACGCGGAACAAAAGGTGTTGAGGGCAAAGAAGTTGCCACAAACGAAGCGCTAATGTATGTGTTTAATTTTCCCCTCCCGAAAATAGCGTGCCTCCGAACACAAAAAAGGGGGAACGACGTTCAAAATATTCGTGCAGGGAAACACAGGTTGCCTACACGTGACCATAATGGAGTAAGAAATCGTCTGCTCAATCATTAGGGAGAAAGCTTTCATAAAATTAACCTCCCATTTTCAACTCCATCGGCATGAATGATAGCCATTAACAAATTATCGCCAATAGTTTTTGATAGCCGTTTGGTAGTACTCTGGATACGATTTTTCTGATGAACTTAACCCATTCGAAAGCTATTTTTCTGAGGAGAAAAATAAATGCTTTCAGAAGGAAAGTTACTGGCGGAAAATATATTAGAGCTGAAAAGGGACAAAAGTCTTGGCCAATTTTGTTTCAGTAAGTCAATTTATCTCGTATCGTTTTAGAAGTTCCAAGCATTAGACCCCTTCATTTCTGATTTTCATTCTATTGTACGTTTCGGACTCGTTTAAAAACTAAACGGATAAAACATTTTGAACAGAACCACAGTTACTGGCCCAAACCATTAATTTACAATTTTAGAGTTTCAAATGAATGTCAGATTCCTGATACTATTTTCTGATATAGTGTTTCGCGTATTTGGTTTAGTGACTTGCAATATTTGAAAGCAACCGCATTATATAGAATTCAGATGATATTTAAAATGATGATTAACAAAGAATTGCTATGCTGGCGGAGAGGAGGGGGGGGGGGGGGGTAGAGACTTCAATTCAAATTTTTTAATCTATTGAAAATTATTCAGGTTCTGAAATTAATTTTAAGCTCATCTGTTGGTTCTTATAGCTATATAACAGTGAGTCATATGTACATCATCTATCTATATATATTTAAACCAATGCGGAGGCACTTGTAATCAAACATTCTCCCTTACTACGCCGCAGTTTTGCTGTCCATTTTATTATGGGGGCACCATACAGGCGGACATCATTACCCCCTATGAAGGGACGACACGAACGGAAGCATTTTTCGTGGCGCAACTCCGGGATTCGATCTGAGCACCCTCAACACCGAAAACCAGCGCGCTGTACCACTGGGCCTTCCACAAGCCCCTATCTATACATATAAAACACGTAGGTATGCAGCACAAAAATCGACGATATTTATACACTCCGAATGGCAACGGCTGCAACTACCAGATGTAAACACTAGCGGCCGTCCGCAATTTGCAACCGCGTGTCAACATGGATTAAACGCGCTGAAATCAGGAATGCTCGAAAACGAGCTACACGATCAATTGAAAATTGGAAACGGTCCCAATAAAGAAAGCGAAGAAGAAATAATTCATTAAGAGAGAGGCGTGAAAGAGGGAGCATAAATGATCGAGAGGTTAGGCTTAATCGTTGCCCTCACAGCAACCGACAGCCAGTAATAGTTGATTTTCTACACTTTTTTCAGTACTTGCTGAATGTTTATTCCATTTTTAAAGTGAAAAAATTTTCCCAACAATTTATTATTTGATATGATTAAGTGGAGATATATGAATTGTGAACAATAGTATATACAGAGAGTGATGTAATCCACACCTGTACCTGCTGAATTTTAACTCCATTTTTTAAGTGAAAAAAAATTCCCCAACAATTTCTTATTTGATGTAACAATAAAGTGTAGATATCTTAATTTTCAAAAATAATACATGCAGAGAGGGATGCAATTTTTAAAATCATCGGTGTTGGGTTTCTTAGTTTTATCTTTAACTCTGTTCTGAAGTAATGGAAATCCCCATTTTTTAATCACGATGTTTTAGAATCAGCCTTACAGAGAATACCCCTTAACAACATATATTTATGATGACAGCTAATCTATGGTAACATTTCTTACATATGTTACTTTCAGTTGAGTTGTTTTGCAAAAGAAAATATAAAACTAAAAGCGACCATGCTGGTCACGCAGCGGGTAGTATAAAGAAATTTCTGAACGGTCTTTGCAATAAATGTTGAAAACTTTGATATATATATCTTTACGGAACCATTACTGACCACTATAGAAAAGTTTCACTGTGTGTGTATGTGTATATATATATATATATATATATATATATATATATATATATATATATATATATATATATATATCTTTGTGAAATAACATATTAAATGAATTAATTTCTCTGTCTCACACATATAGATTAGTTAGTTCAAATCTGTAACGTTTCCCCGTCATGTTTTTAGGTAACATTATATATATATATATATATATATATATATATATATATATATATATATATATATATATATATATATATATATGCATATCATAGGTCAGTATTGCAAAATTACACATTGTATCTATTTCTACTTTCACATTTACACATTCATGATTAAACAATAAATCATACAACAATTTAAAAAGGAAGATCATAGGTCAGAAATGTACTATTATAAATTATCTCTCGATTCTCTGAGTTTGTTCAAGTTCCAGACTTCGTTCCAGAATTGCAGCCCTCCATCACTGACTTGCACCATTTGTAAAACATTTCATTCAGGAGCAGAAACATTTTTCGTTTTTTTAAATTTTTTTCACATTACAGACACGACGGAGAAGAAATATTTGAATTACATTTCGTGAATAATTAAGGCGAACCACGAATCGAATTTAATACATCTTACGAAATAATAATAAAAAAAAATAGAAAGACAAGACCATAATAAGTTTGATATTGTTTTACTGCACTTTTTTTTTGGCAACATCCAAAAAAGAAAAAAAAAATCGATGAAAACAACACATACGATACTCTCCGCGGAAAGCTCGGTTTTATCTGATTTTCTTAAGAATACATCAGAGCCTTTACGAACATGTTAATAATTAGCCGACTCTTTTATGGCCGCGGCAGAATTTATGGGAAAGGTTCGGCCTCCCGTGCCACGTGATCGCTTTATCACGTGAAACGCATTGTTGTTTTTCGCGCCACGGTTTTGGCGTAGTATGAGGGAGAAATGGAATCCGCCTCTGGAAATTGTTGCTGAAAGCCAATAGTACTCAGACGATTATTTATAAGCTTCTTTCTCTCCAGGGTTGGGAAATTCATTGCTCTAAACTTTTGGGGGGATAAGCTGGAAATTTTGGGGCTGAAATTTCAGGTCAGATTTATCTAGGGTTGCCAATATATATCTCTTTTGAAGGGAACAAGTCAAATCCTTTTTTTCTGTTCTGTTCTGTAAAATTTGTCAGTGTTTTAATGTAATTTTAAAAAAAAAAATCTAAGTCAAGAAAAATAAAATTATATTTCAGGCGCAATATTTCCTAGAAGCAATACTAATTAGAATAATACGCATTTCTTAGGAACAATTTTTCCTAGAATCAATATTATTTATGGTGATATGATTTTTTTAATAGCAAAATTTCTTAGAATCAGTATAATTTAAAACGATACGCATTTTCTGAGGAGCAAAATTTCTTTCTTAGGAGCAATATTTCCTGGAATCAAAACTATTTATGGTGATGCGATTTTTTAGAAGCAATATTTCTTAGAATCAATACTATATATGTTGATATGATTTTTTTTAGCAGCAAAATTTCTTAGAATCAATATTATTTAAAATGATACGCATTTTCTCAGGAGCAATATTTCTTAGAATCAATATTATTTAGAATAATACGCATTTCTCAGGAGCAATATTTCCTGGAATCAATACTATTTATGGTGATGTGATTTTTTAGAAGCAATATTTCTTAGAATCAATGCCATTTATGGTGATACGCATTTTTTTATTACCAGGACATAATGGAAATGTAGAGAGATTGTTTTCGATGACTGGGGGCACAGTGAACAAAGGAGAGAAATCGTCTGAACATAGAAAGTATTAAATCAATATTATTAGTAGCATATAAATATAAAAATATAACAAGCGATTTTATAATGAAATAAAAAGCGATGATAAAGTGGCATCAGACGTTATTAAAGTATGAGACAGAAACCTGTGACTGAGAAAACCTTGTGATTTTTTAAATTGAATTATTATTACTATTAGGTATTGATATTATAAATTTAACAGTTTTGTTTTTAATTATCAATGTTTCGTTTCATATGGGAGAGTGACTTATATTTAAATAATACCGTTCATTTTTTCCTAAATTGTATTTCTATTTAAAAAAAATAAATTATTGTTAATGAGTGCGAATAATTATTATAAAAGCATACATTTTTTTCTATATACGTTCCTCTTTATATACGTTTCCTCATTATATACGTACAACGTCTAATAACCATAATTTCACCTTATACTTAACCTGTTTGAAGAATTAACCTTCCAGTCGCGGACCGATTTTAATATTTCTGTCTACAAAATCGCAGGCCAAATTTATACCTTGTTTAGGTTTATGGTAAGGACATTTTTTAATACAATTAAAATAAATCTAAATAGGTAGAAAAAAAGGAAATATATTTATTTTATGACTTACAGCCAGCAAAAAACGCAAATCTCGTTTAATAAAAATACACGAAATGATTAAAAATATGAAACATTTCCAAAAATTATTATTCGGAATGATACTAATTTTTAGGATAAATATTTCCTAGAATAAATATTGCTAAGAAAGTTACGCATTTTTAGGATCAATATTTCCTTTTTGGGGTAAATTTTAGAATCAATATTTCCTAGAATAAATATTGCTAAGAAAGATACGCATTTCATAAGAGCAAAATTTCATAGAAGCAATATTATTTAAAATGATATGCATTTCTTAGATGCAGTATTTCCTAGAAGCGTAATTGATAAAAAAACTTTCTGTATTCAAAAACCTAATAAAAATACTTTCGACGTGGAAATAACATTACCCGCTGTTCATAGCATGTCAAGCCGAAATTAACAGAATAAGTTGAACGCGATTTCGACGTCACCCGCAGCTGGAGGAGTTAATGACGGACGAAAATTGGTACTCAGCAAAAAATTTTCCCTGCGTTATCACAATTTTTTATCGTCATAAAAATACAGCTCTATAGTAAGAACTAATCTTACCGGGTTATCGGTTATCAAAAGACGATATAAAAAATATACACATTAAAACAATGAACTCTATAAGACATGTTTAACGCCAGTGGAAGTCACAATGTCCTAACAGTCAAAATATGAGTAACCGAAAACACAAGCTGAATTTTACTTGAAGATATTTCCAAGACATAAGGATCATTACATTTCACCTTTTAAAAAATTCAGTCTCATTTTGTCCTGAGTTTTTGCTATTTTGCCTCATTTGGTCTGTATACAAAGATCATGAATCATATAAGAATGACACGTGCAATCTGAAATTTTGCTATTAAAAGTTGTTAAATTCAAAGTGTAAATCACGATTAGTTTTCCATACACTGGCTGAACCCTATATATATATATATATATATATATATATATATATATATGCGTGTGTGTGTGTGTGTGTAAGTAATGCTAGGAACGTAAACTCTAACTAACTAGATTTAATTGGGTTAAAATTAGGCAAATTAGCGTAAAACGGTAATTTACTACGATAAATTCACTATTTATTAACACTGGAGTAGGCTTTCAAACTCTCGGTTCAAGAAAGGCCTTGAGCGAATCGCAGAAAATGTGACGTCAACATCCGCGTGCTCCTAGAAAGTTCCGGTTCCACCTGAAAACATGTGAGTATGAATCATGATCATGCGATGCTCAACGCTACGCAATTGCAAAAAAAGGCACATTAGGGATTATTTTTCGGAGAGGCAGGACGCGCATGTCGTGTGGATTGAGATAATGAAGGGAAATGGCGTTTTAGCTGGGTTGATTGGGTAATTAATTAATGTTAATTAATAAAGATCTTGGTTGTAACTTAATATTACTTCTTTGCCTCAAGCTTAATGTGTTGACCGCCTTCTAGATTAATTAATTAGATAATGGATACGCTGTGTAAATACCGTGTCATATATATATATATATATATATATATATAAGAAAGAGAAAGGATAATTTGATTAAAAAGTTTCATAAATACAAACGCATTCAGTCCGAACACTGAATGTTTAGGCTAGTAAAAATGGAAGAGCAGTCGTAAAGCTCTTTTTATTGCCACCACAAACAGTTTTAATAATTTCGCGTAAAACATGCTGTCGTGCATCTTCGTTATTACCGAAATACAATAAGTACGAGCAATAAACCCACAGAGCAAACGTTAAGCAATCAGAATATCAAGCATGTGTAACAATTCAGCTTACCCTAACTCTTTAATGACTGCTTGACATTTTTATGGCCTCCCAGGAATTTATGGGCCTGGGATAGTTCTCCTTGCACTCACGTGACTGCTTTAATCACGTGAGAGAATCATCGCTGTTCATTGGAGTTCGTTGCCGAGCCGCTTACGATACTTTGCTCGCAAATTAAAGTGTAAAATGTCAGACAAAAGTTTTGACTGCAGAAACAGCGTCTTAACCAGAGTGAGTATACTTCCTACCTGCTTTTATGTTGTCATGCGCACATACACACGGTACATATACATATATAAATAACATATGTTATTTGTATATATACATATATAAAAACATATGTCATACATATATACGTATATAAAAAACATATGTTATCCATATGTACATATATAACAAGGCATTTTCTGGAAAGAAGCTAATACGAAGTTACCACTCAGGCCAATAAATATTTGGTAACACCAATAAATATAAAATAAAGCAAATAAATATAAGAAAATATCGATAGATTTTTAGATATATGTAACGAGATATTTGCCATGCGCTGATCTAAGTGCGCATAAGGGTGATCCGTCACAATTTAAAAAGCATTTTCCGGGAATAAGCTAATATGACGTTTCCCCTCAGCCCATTAAATATAAGGCAATGTTTTATGTTTGTTATTACGCTGGTTAGCGATGGTCTGCTGCGATTTATCTGTTGTGCTGTTGTTACGAATGCCCGGTGACTGGATGGAGTCCTGGCCAGGTCCATTGAAGGCTGGAAGGTGAAGAGATGTTGGTGCTGCTTGGCCATACGGTTATTGGGCGCCACCACGATCGAAGTCGATTTTTCGACCTAGTTATCCTAAAGGAGATATCTGGCAGATTCTTGTCCTTCTCCCAGCCCAACAAATCACACTGACGGACTTTCCGGTACACAGATGTAACCAGCGGTGTGATTCAAATAAATTAACAACACGTTCTATGTCCTAATCAGTGGTGGGCTTCAGCCAGTTCGCACATAGCTGTAGAACCGATACATATATTAGGTATCGGTTCTACAGCACCGGTGCGAACCGGATGAATCCAACCACTAGATGTAACATTTCCATACAGTGGAGTTCAGTGACGCTTGTCGGGATTCGAACCGAGCGCCTTCAGTGTCAAATTCGGACGCGCTGCCCACCAGTGTCCCCGAGCCTATTTGTATGGTGTCGTTATTGTGAGCGATCTGTGGAATTCTGGGAAGTTATAGATGGACAGTTAAGGATGATGTGTACTAAACCTATTGGATTCGCTGACCTCAATGTTAACCTATGAGAAAATGTGTCCAAGGATTACCGACTTTGATTTTAAGATTTTTTTTAAAAAGAAATTGTACTCCGTAATCAAGAAAGAAATTTGACACATTGGGGCATTTTTCATAAGAAAAAATACAAATATTTTTTAATTTAAATTATTCGGGAGGGAAATTTTGGTATACTTTGTTTTGAAAACTCCTAAATTCATTTGGTGGACGAAATTTATAAAATGAATCATATTGCGGGATGCAGAAAAGTTGGGGCTATCTGAAAATACCATTTTTATTGGATTATCAGCATTCATGTAGCTCTCAATAGTAGATACATTTTCTCCATAGGTTAAGACTGAGGTGAGCGAATCCAATAGGGTGAGTACACGACAGCCTTAAGAGCATAATTCGTAAATAAGTTTTTGCACGTAATTACCAGCTCTACAAATTTACTCGTCTGTCTTAATTTGAAATCAGTGAATCATAACTGTTCGTTTTTATTCCAATACTGGATAATTCTAGGGCTAATACAATACAATTTAATTCAGCACAAAATTATAATAAACTAGTTGATACGCGTCAAAACATGACGGCTAGATAGTAAATAAATGTACTAATACACAAATTACACTCAACACATCATTGCCAAATGTTGAAAATCATAATAATACGCAGAAACAAATTCATGTGTTTCAGCGGCCTTGTGCTTAGTGAGTATCTAAAGCCAGATTTAAACATCTCACTGGGCATGAGCGAAAGCAATTTTTTTTAATCGTAAATTATCACTAATTAAACAGTGCGAAATAAACAATTTCCATGAGGTTTAATCTTATATATTTTCCAAACATAATTATCATAAAAATAAAAATGGCAGAGAGAGATCTAGAGAGATTCCTCAGAATAAACGCGTTTAATCATTAAAACATGTCACTGAGCATGCGCAGAAACAGTGAGTTTCTAAAGCCAGATTTAAACATGCCACTGAGCATGCGCAAAAATCAATTTTTCAACTGTAAATTATCGCTCATTAATAGAAATTGCGGTTACAAAAACCAAATTTGACAAATCTACAGATTACAATTTCTCGTTTAAGACCAAAATGAAGTAAATTGATGCAGTAGTTTTCTCTCAAGGGCTGCCCAAAAAGTCTGCTTATCAACTTAAATATATAGATAGAAGAAGAAATGTACCCGTTCGCAAGAAAAAAAAAAAATCCTTGCAAGTTCCCCCATGAAATATGCCTCGTCATACAACCCGGCACGATACTTTTAATAGACACCATTCAACCGTGAACGAGAGTAGAACCCGCTTTATTCTCTAAACCCTTGTAGCATTTGCATACACTGACGTTTTACGGCAGAAAAATGGAAAGAGATAAACCACACAAACACTTAGGTGGACACTCGGAGTAAATAAATATGCTGATGGCGGCATAAACTTTGTTGAAAGAACGCGGAGCATTCATAAAACAGAATAAGGCATTATCTATCTCCCAAGCAAAGTTTTCCCGCCACATAAAAGAAACAAACAAACAAACAAACAAACAAAAAACACACTTCGCACAAATCCGCAGAAAATGAAAGTTCAGTTGGTTCAGGAGTTTAGCTTTCAATTAAAATGTATGAGAAACTCAGAGGTTTTAAGAAGCCATAAAATATGATTTGTGTTCGACTTGACAGTTTGTTTTTGGGATTCCGCCGGCGCTCTTCCACCGCGTGTTTGAAAAATCACTTACTTAGAAAATATGCATTTTTTGGGAGTGCTAGGTATCGGTGTGCCTGTTAAAATACTCCATGAGGCAAATCCACGCAAATTGTTTGACTACGTTTTGATGTGTGTTCCGCCCCAGAGAAAAGGGTTTTAATATACTGCAGGAAAGAATTAAATGAATTCGGGCCTTTGGGAACGTTTATTTAATGTCATTTCAAATGGGAACGTGTTTTGTAGACAACGATGGAGAAACCTTTTTAACATCTTTCCTCTAAAACAATTTGCAGAGTTGAAGTAACGGTATTTTAAGGTTAAAAAAAAATAAAGAAATGCATTTGCAGAAGCAAGTAAATTATGAAACTTTCTTGCCTTGATTTTTTTTTTCAAATTACTTACATCTTTGCGTAATGTATTTTAAAAGTACTTAAAAATATATGTCTCCCATGTGCTGTAATTAACGAATATTTTTTTTTTGTTATGTTACTTTAAAAATTCAATATTTATTTCGAAATTATATATCATTTAACGTTTCACGGTAAAAATGGATATTAAGAAAAACCATTTCAATAACAGGTCAATGGAAATACTTGTAATGGTAATACTTGTACAATCAATAATTGTCAAAATAATGATCAATAATTGTCAAAATAATAATTGTCAATGGTAATACTTGTACAATCTATCGATGAAATACTTGTAATAAATCTTAACCCTTTTTTTAAATTGATATCTTGTCACTACTTTTATGAATTGGCATTCTCCACTTGCCTCCAAGATCGCGTAAGAGGCCTGCACCCAATAGGTGACGAGTATTCGCTTAGTTGACAATATGACGTCTCACTTCCCGAAGTACAAATGCTTTCAGACTCTCATTCACTACAGCTAGACATATTGAGTCATACTTTTATAACAATAAAAAATTATTTATATTTGGCCAGATAAAACTACTCTGTTTATCTTGTAAAGTTCAGCAATAAATGGACACATACTATTACAAAATATCAACTGAGACCACACTTAACAAAAAACGTATAAATACTTTCAAAACTTTACAAGGGTTTTCATCTCAAATATTTCTTTTATAGTAATAACACACTAAAGCGAGACACACACAGAGGAAACTGGTTTTGTGAAATCAATTTCACGAAACGTGTTTCTTGAAGGTAGTTTCACACGAGGTTGCACTTTAGGTAAGCTGTAGTTTTCAGTTTCTACGTTGACAACAGATAACGACGATGTATTTACGCTTTGCTGGTGGCTGCGAACTAAGAAAATGAACGAAAGTACCGGTTTCATCCACTTATAGCGAAAGAACACACTTACACGAAGTTATACTTGCTTGAAAATATATTCACAGGAAAAGGTGAATTCGCAAAGGCGAAATCAGTTGGTGCACATTGCGGAAACAGTTTCATGAAAAGAGAAATTCACGTTTGACGAAATCATTCCATTTAAAAACTGAGAAACATAGATGTGCACACTGAGTTTCCTGAAATTATAGCTGCACATGGTGATGCAATCATAGTTTCTTGGAACTTCTGAGTATGGTTTCAAACAAATATAATTTTGCGTAATGCTTTCAATACCAGTGCTCCTTTAAATATTCTACTAATTACTAAACTCTTGTACAATTGTTTCCTCAATAATTGTCTGAAGCTTGAGTAAAAATGCCTAAAATAAAAAGTCAAAACTACAGTTTACTCAGTGTGCGACTTCGTGGGAAATTCGTTTCAGGAAACACGTTTCATAAAAGCGATTTCACCAAACCAGTTTCCTCAGTGTGCGGCCCAACAAATATGATATTTTTATGACACGATCTCGGAGTCAACTGATTACGTATACTATTTTGAATATTCATCATCCAATAGCGAACGAGATAGGTCTTGTTGATTTATATGATTTTTTTTTTTTGCCATTTGCGCGTACGTTATACGGAGTAGCGATATCAGAAAGTGGTTTGGCGCTTATAATAGACTTTCGAATGCATGAGGTGGTTAAGTACACTACTCGGGCAAATATTTGGCATCGTGCGTGCATTCTCCCAGATAATATCATCGCCAAGCAAAGATATCAAGATAGAAACGCTAAGCAATTGCATGTAAAGGTAGCCATTTTTTTCTCGCTATTTTCAGGTAAAGCGCAGAAACAGTGTTTTTCCAACTGACGCGCTAATGACTGGCTGACACTTTTATCGCGAACGCGAAATTTATGGGAGAGAATACCCCCGGCAGTCACGTGATCGTTTTATCACGTAAAAGAGCGCAGCAATTGTTTCAGGGGTTCCTCTTGGAGATTCCATTGTAAGCGGATTGAAAATCGGGAATGGAGCTAAGAAAAAAAAAAGGTAAAAAAAAATTACTTTTCGAAAACTCAATATCAGTTTGCTCTTATTTAATAGTACCCTTATTTCTTTCCCCAGGAGAAATTCATTTAGAATTTGCCAAGGGACTAAACCGAAATTGAAGAATTTAATATAACTTATATTGCTGCTTTTGAAGAGGGGACAAAAAAATTCATCTGAGAATGTATTTAACGTATCCGATACCAATGAAACTGAAATGAAACACTGTTGCCAGTCCAGGAAAAATAATGAAATTAAAGCAAAAATATGAAGGAGAAATAATAGATAATGAAAGGAAAGATATGAAGGGAAAATAATGAATTCATGAAAGCAAAATAATCGCGGAAAAATAATGAAATAATGTAAGCAAAAATGTAACAGAAAAATAATGAAAGCAAAAATATGAAGGGGAAATAATGAATTCATGAATGCAAAAATATGACGATGAAATAATGGAAGCAAAATATGACAGAAAAATAATGAAATAATGAAAGCAAAAATATGACAAAAAATAAATGAAGGAAAAAATATGAAGGGAAAATAATAAATAATGAAAGCAAGAATATGAAGGGAAAATAATGAATTCATGAAATCAAAAATATGACGGAAAAATAATGAAATAATGAAAGCAAAAATGGCAAAAAAAATAAATAATGAAGGAAAAAATATGAAGGAAAAATAAATAATAATGAAAGTAGCAATATGAGGGAAAAATAATAAATAATGAGAGCAATAATATGATGGAAAAAATTAAATAATGAAAGCACCAAAATGAAGCAAAAATAGTGAAATTCTGAAAGCAAAAATATGAAAGAAAAATAATGAAATAATGAAAGGAAAAATATGAAGCAAAAATAATGAAAGAAAAATTGTGAAATTATGAAAGCAAAAATATAAAAATAAATAATAAATTATGAAGAAAAGCAAAAATAATGAAAATTTCTGAAATAGTATAAACAACTAACCTAGAAGTTATTATGTGGTGATGAGTTTCAAAATTGTCCTTATCCACTGAAGTGCTTTTTCGGAAATTAAAAATAAAACCTTTTATAGATGACCACATATTTTGACATTACATTTTTCAAGGAAATAGAGAGTTTTACCACATAATTCAGCTACACCTACATGCAGGAGTGACACCTTAATCTGAATCCTGTGTTAACTATTTTTTTTATTATTATTCCTAGATAAAGATAGTTTGGAAACGCAGCCTGATACATTAAACAGTAATTTCTGAGGTAGAGAAAACGCATTAAATAACGATTAGCGTTGGTAGAAATGTAAACAAACGCAAATAAATGCTAAGTGAGGAAAAGTGTTAACTTATTGCCTAGTTATAATGAGATGCCATGGTAAACTTTACCCTTAACCTTTTTTAAAATGAAAATATCACATTAAATAAAATACATGCATATATCTCACGCAATAACTTCAGTATAATATAAAATGAGAATATTACAAAAATCAACAATGCCAACAACAATGTATAACCATAGACATATTACTTTAGCAACAATGCCTTTTGAGAATATTGCAACATAAAACCATATATGAGGGTTTCAGACCCTAGACATAGTATTTCTTCGTTAACAATTCTTATTGATTATCGCAACGTGATATCATGAGTGGTTCAGAATCAAAGTGGACCAAGTAAATAAAAATAATAAAAGTTATAAGTCTATAATGAGGGCATAGGGAATATATTTTCAGAGTTGAAGTGGTCCGTAGTTGCATATAGCGCTTGAAGACTACGCTAAATTTTTTTGAAAAGGGAGAATTTTTAACAAAAGATATACTTTAAGCTCAGTTTTCTCGAAACTTTGAAAAGGTGGACTTGATCCACTTTGATTCTGAGCCACTCATATAACAAGTGGTATAGAAAATAGAATTTTTAATAAGAAGAATTATTAATCATGTATTAGTTAAAACGAATGGCTGATTTATTAATTAAAAAAATTGCATTTATATACATGACAAAAAAAAATCTTTTCGTAACTAAGTTATGATAAACAAGGTTTTTGTGATACGGATTAATAACGATGTAGTATTAATTATGCTTACGCACGAGTTGAAATATTTCTTATAATTTGATCTAATTAAAATCTTCATTTTGAAGTTGTTATTAGGAATTTCAATTTTATTGTAAATCATTCAAATGTGGTTTAGCTTCCTTTTAATAAACATCATTCAATCCAAAATAAGTTTCATAAAGCAGAAATTAAATTGCACAAACCCTCTAATAAATTGATAAAAGGTTGAAGAAAATTACCAACAGCATTTATGGTATTATGAAATTAGATCATTTAAGCCCAATATTTTCGTGTAACATATCTTAAACTGATAAAATAATGAATGTAGCACACAAAAATTCATTTAACAAAATGCCTTATACACATTTCAAAAAAAAATTGTAAGGCATTCAAATGCAAGGAACCTATACATGTCGAGGAAATCCTTGAGGTTTTGACTGCACAGTCCAAATCTTAAGGATTTCCCCGTCGTGTGTGAAGTCTTGAGACCAGTAGCGGACTGTACATTCCCCGAAATCCCGATTGGAAAACATTTCAAGTGTGTACACCAGGGTTCAATTGAGGAAATCCTGCAGACTTTTTCCTTGAGGATTTCCTGCACGTGTATGGCCAGCTTTACGTACAAGAAAGGAAACAGACAACGGAATAGGCAATTATGGTGCTAAATTTACTCAGCAAGAAGATGACTAATTGCATAGTACCCGCCTCGATGGGCGGAGCTTAGAGCAAAAATATACATCTCCAACGTACAGGGATTCTTAGCCCTAGGTTTCGCCCTTCCTATGGCCCCGTCAGAAATACATAACCGACGAGTACCCTAAAGGGAAAGGAATTCTGAATTCTGAATTTCTCCAATTTTTTTTCTGGTTACGGACAGAGTACAGTCGTCCAGGCCACTTCCGAATGAACAATCGTCTATCACGACTGTGGCACAAAATTTAGAAAGCAAGAATATGACACAAAGTGTATATAGCCTGCTAAATGAGAGGTGCCTAAAGCATATTAATGCATCTCCAGCATATAGGCAGCCTTGGACCTATTTTCGCTCTTGTTATCGGCTCCTCAGCAAGCCATAAGCGAAGAGTACGCCACCAGACCATCAGAAGTGGAGGGTTAACTGCGTTTCCTGGCCCATGTCCTCTAACGCAGTTTTTACTGTCTTTGTGCGCATGTAACCAATAGGTGAAATGGAGAGAGGAGATTGATTAGTAGACACTCTAAAAAAAAATAAGGTTCAGGATCCATGAGTTCAATCACTATAGATGGGAGCTTCTCCCCAAGAGGATCGGCTCCACAATTAAGAAAATAGTGGAAATAAGCTATAATTGAAGAAATATTTAAGAGAAGTAAGTTCAGGGAGGGAAAGGAATACCCGATGCCGAATTTTACTAAATTTTTTACTGTTGACTGACAAGAGCGAAATAATTACTGGCTACGGATTAGACACGAGCAGTGGCGTAGCTAGCATAACTGGCGCCCGGAGCACGATACCTTTTTGGCGCCCCCCCCCCCCAATGGTCTTGGGGATCATTTGGCGCCCCTCTTCAAGTGGCGCGCGAGGCTTAATAGACCCCCTTGCTTCCCCCCTTGCTACGCTACTGGACACGAGAGCATTCAGTGTAGTTTGTCCGGATTTTAAATACTCTTAGAACCGAATTGTGATGCGGTATTCACCAGGGTGTTCCAAGCCCTATAAAACAGGTGTTTACACCTCTGCTGTAGAAAAAAAAAATTGTAAGCGCAAATCGGTTTGCTCAGGTCTGAAAAGTACATTTTGAGAATTATATAATAGGCTAGCAACATTATTTTCTCTTTAAAAAAAGTAATAGCAAAGAAAAGATTTCGAATCAAAAGCGAATAATGAGCCCTTTATAGAACATAATTAGTTTGGGAGCAGATGCACGTTTAAATACGGACATCTTTCTATTTTACAGATCTTTCGGACGCGAAATCCGAAAAAAAATTCCTTCTGTAATGAATTGCGGCTGGTAACGTGCAGTTTAATTACTTTGCGGTTGTTAAAAATTGTCCCCAAGTTTGAAATCTTGCTCTCATCTATTTTCATTTATATTTAAGTCAGTTTAATTTTTTGCAAAGATTTTGAGGTGGACAGGCAGATTTGATGGATAAACTGTAAGGTTAATGCAAATTGATTTCTGTTAGAAATTAGGTTGAAGAAGGCAATAATTATTGCCTTCTTCAGGCAGTACAGAATATACTTATAATTGCATACTGTACTGCTTGTAGCTGATGGATGTCTCTAAATCAACATATTATCCGAGCATTTTTCATAAAATACGTAAAACTACAATAGTAGATCTTTATTTGCTCATCTTAACGGACTATATCTTGAGTTTACAAGACGAACATTTCGTATTTAAACTAAAGTGTTAGATCGAATTAAAAATTTGAATTACAGGAAAAATCCGATTGAGGCGTAGTAATTAAAATATTGAATTAGATTCAGAAAGAAACGTGATTTTAAGATGCTTCGGTATAAAAATGATTGAGTTAAAACAAAGATGATTAATAAACAAGTGAAACTATCTTGAATCATCTAGAAAAGCACCTTTTTATTGTAATAATCACTAACATTAGATGATGTTACGACTAGTTTAATTAAGAGAACATAATGCCGCACAATTTCAATCAAAAATGTATAAAACGAGGTATACTGCATTCATCAGTTTTATCTGTTCAGTTCATCATTAAAACCCACTACACAACCTTCGAAAACTACACCGCTCCTACCCTGCATTTATTTATTTTAATAAACGCCGTTTTATGAGGATCTTACAATAGCGTGCTTTGTTAAGCACACACCGCATGCATTAAAAATCTTTCCAGCCCCGCATGCGTTGCCACCGCGCAGGAAAGAATGCAAAAGAACAAGGGATACTTTCCTCCGTAGCCCCGCCATTTGCATATGTTCGCGGTCTTCGACAGCGAAAATATAATATAAAATAAAAGACACCGTGTTATACTCACAGACCCAAAATATCATAAATATGCTTATTTACGATGAAAGAGAATTTGGTTTCGGAGGAGCGGTGGTTATTCATAATGCAGAACAGGCATTAAAATGTTTGCCGAGGAACAAGAAATGTTTCCGGGGGCATAACAAATATGCAAGGCTTCCTCCTAAAATACAAAACCGCGACTTTTAATCTGATTAATTCGCAGACTTAAAGAGACTTCTTAAACCTCAGTACACAATCCAGAAATTTTATTTTCTGCTTTTAATCCGATTTGAGCATTTTTAAACATCGCGTCTGCACCGCACGCAACTTTGTGCCATGTTTTAAAGTTATTCACGGATTACGGAAGAAGGAAAATTACAACAAGCAAAGTAACAAAGAAAAAAAAAGCGTGTATGTAACAGGCATGGTTGTGTGTTGTAGGATAAGGCATGATAACAAATGTTTTACCGTTGTATAATGCTCCAGTTGGGAAGAAATAATTAAATGACGTTGCTATTTTAAGGAAATGAATGTACAGTCAGCACTTGTTAATCACTGAAATTAGGGGTACATTATTTCCACGAAAGCGAAAATAAACGAACAGAATTCTTCCAATAGTCCATGTTTAAATGAAATAATTAAATTCCATTACATTAATTTCCTCCAAATTACACAGTCAGCCCGTATTACCTCTTAATTCAAAATAAGTAATTAAATATCATTGCAGTTTGGAGTAAATAAATGTACATTGAGTCCTTGTTAATCACTGAAATTTGATGCATGCTATTTTCAGGAAAGCGAAAATCCACGATTATAATACCTCAAATAGCCCTAATTGAAAAGAAATAATTAAATGACGTGTCTATTTTAATGAATGTACAGTCAGCCCTTGTTAATCACTGAAATTATATACATGTTATTTCCAGGAAAGCGAAAATCCACGAATATAATACCTCCAATAGCCCTAGTTGAAAAAAATAATTAAACGACGTTGCTATTTTAATGAATGTACAGTCAGCCCTTGTTAATCACTGAAATTATATGCATGTTATTTCCAGGAAAGCGGAAATCTACGAATATAATACCTCCAATAGCCCTAGTTGAAAAAAATAATTAAACGACGTTGCTATTTTAATGAACGTAAAGTCAGCTCTTGTTAATCACTGAAATTAAGGGTACATTATTTCCACGAAAGCGAAAATCCAAGAATACAATATCTTCAAAATTCGATGTTTAAAAGAAATAAACGCCATTACATTCGTTTTCTCCAAATAGCACAGTCAACCCTTGTTCATCATGTAAATTAGGGGCACATTATTTCCACGAAAGCGAAAATCCACGAAAATAATACCTCCTAATTGAAAAGAAATTTGCAATTTGGAGGAAACAAATGTGCAGTCAGCCCTTGTTAATCACTGAAATTAGGAAGTATGTTATTTCCATGAAAGCGCAAATCCTCGAATATAATACCTCCAATATCCCTAGTTGAAAACTAATAATTAAATGACGTTGCTATTTTAATGAATGTAAGTCAACCCTTGTTAATCACTGAAATTAGGAGCATATTATTTTCTATGGAAGCAAAAATATATGGATTTACCACGTTCAATAGCCATTTCTATTCAAAGGAAGTAATGTCAGCCTTTGTTAAATCACAAGAATAAAGATTACGTTATTTCCCCGAAAGGGAAAATCCACGAATACAATACCTCCAGTAGTCCTAGTTGAAAAATAAATGCCATTGCTATTGGGAGGAAATAAATGTACATTCAGCTATTGTTAATCACTGAAATTAGGGGCACATTATTTCTCTGAAAGCGAAAATCTACGAGTATACCACCTCCAGCAGTCCTAGTTGAAAATAAATAATTAAATGTCATTGATATTTAAAGGAAATAAATCTACAGGCACCGTTTGTTAATCACTGAAATTAGGGGCACATTATTTAGACTAAAGGAAAAATACACGAATGTAATATCTCCAGCAGTAGTCAAACCTGTCACCATAAATCTTAATACTTTTGATAAAGTTTGAAAAATAGACAACCGCAACAGTAAGCTCTAAAATTTAAAATGCAGTCGAACTCCGTTATAAGGAACTTCAAGGGACCAAAAGGTTTCGTTCGCTTTATCCGGTGATTCGCTATATCCGAACCGTTAAGAAAATGCTAGAGTTCACAAAGTGTATAGCTCATTAGTTGCAATGCTATTCAATAATGATGTATTAAAAAATGATAAAAATCTATTAAAAATTATCATTAATGAATTATATAGACTAAAATCGATTACATTAAACTGACACAATACTAATTAAATTACGTACAATAGGAAAACGGAGTGACCAAAATTTTCGTTCGTTATATCCGTCAGTTCACTATATACCGGGTTCGCTATAACGGGGTTCGACTTAACAGAATAAAATTGTGAGGTCTTTGTATCTCAATGTGACACAGACACATTATGACACAAAGGTTTACGAGATAATTGATAATGACAACTCATAGTTTTTTAAAGATGTCATCAGATGACACTATAATGCTACTTCGTAGTAAAATTGCTCGGCAAACCGCAAGTATTTCTTGCGGATGCTAAGCTGAATATTTTTTAATATATTCTTGCGGATGCTTACCTGATATTTTTTAATAGCCATGTGGCGTATTTAATTGACCTCTCCTTCCAGCTTGGAGATAAGATAAGGGTAGTTAGTGTAAGGGCATAAGGGTATAGTACAATACAAGAAAATACCCTATAGAGTAAGGGTTGGACGAACCGAAGGTTTCTCTTAGCAGGCAATCGCAACCTGGATTTGACATCCTTGTACATTGGTTTGGAGAGATATAATCATTTTTCGCGACAAATGAGCTAAAATGTCCAATATCTATGGCTCGAAGTCAATTATGAATGCCTTAGCTTTTGAACCAGCAGACTGTGGCTTCAAAAATCAGTGCCCTATCTATTCGACCATTGTCCAGTGAACTAGTTATTGGAGTACAGCGAATATTTAAGATACTAATATTTGTAAAATATGTCAGATAATTTACAAACTGTAGGAAGAGTATATTTTATAACGCAGTGACTATTAGAGGAAATAGAGATAAAGTGATTAACTTTAAGAAACTGGTTAAGTACTTCTTAATCAGTGTAATATTAAAATTAATGCCATTTACATAACATAACTTCAACAGAAATAGTAGCCAAAACGATTGGAATTCACTGCATTAGTCGAAGTGAAGAGTTAATATTTTGACTGAAAAGCTCTTTTTGAAGCTGCACAAATGTCTTAAGTTATCTTGCTTTGCTAGCAGTGCAAATACCTCCATTTAAAGTTCACGAACGGTTTCTTTTGAAAATAAATCAGACGTGCTAAGTCAATTACTATTAAATTTTGTAACAGAGAGCGATGTTTGTTTCCCAAAGACTGCGGAAAAAGGAACTTGATTTCCTGCTGTGATTAATTAATCTACGTCTCTGCAGTATTTGTTATGAATCCGGAATCTTATGTAAACAGTAAGTCCAAACAATATTTCTCATGAAACACGGAATTATTCATAACCAAGTCATGTATGTGATACTGGAAGTGCAAAATTTTCCCGATGTTTTCGGCAGAAAATTTTACTGTGAAGCGTTGCATTCACTTTTCAAATGCAAATGTTTGAATTTTAGATTTGTAAACCAACTCGAATGAGCGAAAGCAGGGGGAGCTTGGATTTTTATGTATCATGCGAAATCAACCGTATATATTTTCGAAAAGTGTATTCGAAATGGAGAGAGAGTGTCTTGGTGACTGCAATTACTGCTGAGTTTCACGCTCAACTTCACGGTCGGGATGCGTCAAAGTTTACAGCGAAGGTTAATTTCACTGAATAGGGATAGATCTATGAATACGAGCATGACTTTATGAGGACAGTGGGCTTACAAAAATAAATACAGCTTTATAAACGATTTTAATGCCCATTAGTATAAATATAGCGATGTAAAAATTACTTATATTTGTACTTGCATCGATGATGAGCATATTTTACGTGTATCGCTACATTTAAGTCAACACATTATATACTTGTTGTTGTTGTTGTTTCCAATCCCCCCCTCCCACCCCGGGCCGGAAATAATTCCAGACCAGGTCCATTTAAGCTAGCGGGTTGAGAGATGTGGCTCCGGAGGGATGGCACCACAAGGGTCGGAGTCCGATTTAGCCAGGTGTCATCTCATTTTGACCGAGTACCACCAGCGGTGACATCTGGGGGGGGGGAGATTGGATCGTACCTTCCCCACCCACTGACCTCACAGATGGACTTTCTGGTCTATGGATTTAACGTGCTCATATCCGTCCTAGACACGGAGGTATTGAAGGGCGCTTGTTGGGATTCGATCCGAGCACCCTCACCACCAAAAGCCGACCCGTTACCACTAGGCTACTTCAGGCCAAATTATATGCTTAATCTTATTTATGTCGTATTTATGAGAGGAAAAATAGTGCCAAAGCGGAATTTCTCTAAACTTTTACAGGGGAATGTCAAGGCGCAGTCCATTTACATAACCGCAAAAACCCCAACCGCGAAGCTATCTCACTGAGTTTATGTTACAAACGCGTTTTATATATCCTTCTCGAATTAAAATCATTACACCCCTGTGATAAAACTGAAACGTAGAATTTAGTGACAGGCTGGATGTGACATTAACAGTGATGTCCCCTGAGTTTACTGTTATGCAGATGCAGAATTGCCAGTTTCAGGTCCATCTGACGCTACATTCTGACGATAGACACTTTCTGGTAGCAGTGGGATAATGTTATGTACGAAGCATAAAGGGGAATACCTTTAAAAGTAAAGGATGCATTTTGAAATATTCTTTGTTGCTGCGATGTTTCAAAGAAATAATTTATCTTAATCGCAATGGGAACGTAAATGAATTTAGTCGTACATCCGATGTGACGAAAATACATCTACACAGTTTCTGCCATTACTTTGATATAAGAGGATTTTTAAGGTGAAAAATAAACGGTACTGGTTGTCCAACTTTTTTAGGATAGCTTCTACAGCAAACTGTTTTTCTCCAAGCAAATAAACCGATATACACTGCTCAAGAACAATAAATATTTATTTTCGCCTCATGCTTTCGAATAAACAAATGTTACAGCTTAACGTTCTAGGAACGATTGCGTTTCAAAAGTAACCGCAGATTGACTAATTCCTCGACCGAAAACAAAAAGTATTTCAAACTCCTGCACAAGGAAGATTCATTCTTACATAAGACGTTGACGCTGCCCAACAGGTGGCACTGCATTCTTAATTGGAAGGGCAGCGTATACAAAATGGCGTAGCTTTAGTACATTGCACCGTAGAGGATCTGCAAACAGTCATCATATTTTTTACTGTCGGAAAATGTGAAACCTCATGGAGTTTGTAGATGAATGCTGCAACAGCATACTGTTGCAGCATTCATTTGTAAATTCAGCATCTGAGATACCTGCTTTAGCGACAGAAAAGAGAGATGTTGCTCGATACAACGCAGTGTTGGAGGGGGAAGCTGGAACCAAAAATACGCATAAAGACGTTTATGTCCTGCACGATAACATGCGCCCTCACACGGTCACAGCTAATCTTGACACCACCTGGATATTAAGAGATTGCAGTTTTCCCCATACTGCTCTGACCTGACTCTTCAAATTTTCATATGTTTGGACCCCTGAAGGATGGATGCTTTGAGAGAACGAAGATTCGGGAAATGATTTCGAGTTGAAAGAATAGGTGCATTCCTGGCTGAAAGAACAACCCAAAACATTTTTTTTTTCCTGATGCATTAAAGAAGCGAGTGCAACGGCATGGGGAATGTTTAGAAAAGGAGGGTCTACGTAGAAAAATGACGTTCCACTTGTATGTCTAATTTAAATACATATCTCAAAATATTTAGTTCGCTGTCACTTTTTGAAACACTCTCGTATATATACCATATAAGTAATATTTAAACTTAACGAGAAGTAAACGGGAAGGATTCAAACGAGATAATTCCAAACTCCGCTAACTTTTAGCTAATTCATTAATTAAAATTAGTAGGAATTGCAACGAATTTATGAATTGTAAGTTAGAAATTTAGCATTTTAATATAAAATTAATATTCAAT
Source organism: Dolomedes plantarius (assembly GCA_907164885.2). Classification (NCBI taxonomy): domain Eukaryota; kingdom Metazoa; phylum Arthropoda; class Arachnida; order Araneae; family Dolomedidae; genus Dolomedes; species Dolomedes plantarius. The sequence goes on along the minus strand of OU015490.1, from coordinate 126,394,857 downwards.
GACGAAGAATCTGCGTAAATTTATAAGAATTAACGTTCAATAGACTTCCCATTGTCTGCAAACGACGATATTAACTCTGCTCCCAGGCATACTGAAATTTCTTTTAAATAAATATTGTATTAATTTATTCAGCGGTCCAAAATGAAACTGAATATTCCCTTACAAAACACTACTTTAATGCTTTCATAGATGTTTAAAGTATTAATTCTCTGCAAATGTTTGATAAATTAATATACGCAGGAATTTATTCATTAACTTCACTATAAATCTGTTTAATACTTAAGTAGCAAACACATTCACCAATTTTATAGAAATGTATATTTAATTGAAACTGCAAATAATGGGTATTTCAGAATCTATGCTTATTGCCTTTTTTAAGACGAGTTATACAGCCTGTTAAATGCCATTTGAACATGCATCCCTGCGTTATATACATCGTGTTATTTTCATAGTTAATATTTATCTTTAAGTTATAACACTTATTATATGGTATTGAATGCATGCATACTAAGTTAAACTGATAAAATTCAAATTGATTCAAAAACTGATTATTTGGCGAGCATGTTTCGATACGTGCTATAAAGCCGTCCACTGTTTTAAATGCTTACCTTCGCACGTGCTAAATTAATTTTGAATAGTAAGTACAGATAGTTCTCGGATATTCCTGCAGAAATTTCCACATTTATAAAGTGTTTTAAAATCCGTTTCAAGTATGATATTGTAATTTTTAGTTCTTATTTGTTTTAAGCACCCCATTTTAGTTTATACTGGTGATGTAATCAACTTCCAACCAATGTTGTGAGCTTTCAGGTGGGATAAGTGGTGCAACGTCCAAAGAACAGGTGGTGATATGACGGCAAGAAAACACAAGGAAGACTGGCCCCGCTAAAGCATAACGTACCCATATTCGGCCTAGACATAACGGTATTTAACCCTTCAGCGGGCGGGCCAATTTTTGGAACACCAGCAGGCGAGCGTGCCACAAAGTGCAACGCCTCTTTCAGCCTTGATTATTCTTTTTGTAATAAACTTTCAAATAAAAAATAATAATTCTGCGTTTTCTGACAAGGTATAAAATGTTGATAATATTGAGATATATTTATAATTAAAAGGTCATAGAATGCAGATACAATCGCCTTATTTCAAAACTGTCCGGTTAATTGGATCTAAGGACAACTTGCAAATGGATTGCTATTATGTCCAAAAATCTAAACAATAATGAGATTGTCCGTCTTACGTGATACGCGGATACCGTGTAATAGCTGTACATTGGATCGAGTACATCAACTCCTGCTTTTGTCGTATTGCAATCCAGTATAATCGTTGTTTTACCATGGTTAAATCACGACTACCAATGAATGGAAAGGAATACAAGGGTCAGAAAATCAGACCTGAATTAGAAAGGGTGTAGCTATAAATATAAACTGCTTAGAACATTCAAACCTTACTTGTAAAAACAAACCCTTCAAAATTAAGAAAATGTTGCACTCTGTACACGGGAGTGCCTACTGAAGGGTTAATGGGCCCCTAAATATATTTCTTATATACCATTAATGGTAGAATCATTTTTCCTGACTTTCTGTGAAGTCGCAAAATAAAAAGATATAGGAACATTTCAGCTTCACAGTGTTCAAACCGTAATTTACATTAATTCGTAGTTATTTTTTAGAGAGAGTAGTACAATTCTGCTTTAATTCATATTACATTTGGATATTAAGATGAGAAAGCATATAAAAAGCCCATGACATTTTTTTATCCATAATATGGAAAAAAACTCTGCAATTAAGCGTTTAATATCAAAGTTTTCAATTTTGAAACCTATTAACAAAGAGGCGGAACAACTACAAATTAAAGCATACAACCTTCACTTCAGGCACTTCACATCATGGAACATTTAGAAAGGCCGTCTTGTGCAGGGAGCTCATAACTGCGCGTGAAGTGTATCAAGAGCCCTTTTCAACGACAGTGAAAGAGAACAAAAAATGCTTCCGGGGAAAAAGAAAAAAAAGGTGACTAATAATTAAAAATTAAACACAATCCACTTCGTCCACCAGCCGTGAAAAGAGGGTGCTTATCAGCTTAAGGGAATGCTGCTTTTCAAGCCCTTATCAGGCACTTCTGTGTTTGGTCAGAAACCGTTGGGTAATTGGGCAGAAAATTTAGTGTTATACTTGCACTGCATAAATAAGGGCAACGGTTTAGTCTGGATAGGATGTAAATTTAGCAACATCTTTGCTTTCTTCATGAAAATTCAGACATGCATGTATATAAACCTTTACTTTTATTTACAATTATATATTACATTACAATTGCATCTTTTATTGTCTATTAAGACAATTCTTCACGTACTGGACAATTTTTATTTATACCTATAACAGTGTCGTTCGTAAGCATAAATTATAATTTCTACAGTTTTATTATCTCTCTCTCTCATATATATATATATATATATATATATATATAAAACAGTTCCGAAATCTACTGACTGACTGACAGATAACGCACAGACCAAACCGCTGGATCTAAAAGGTTGCAGTTTTGCATGGCCATTCTTGTTATAGTGTAGGGGTGCACTAAGAAAGATTTTTGAAAAATTCTTCTTAGATTATTTTAAATTAAATTTTTAAGCTGTTTTTGTAACATTCTTTAAAGTTTGCATTTAAAATAATAATTTGAGGGTTATGAAATTTATATCACAAGAAAGATCCTGAAAATTCCTTTAAAATGAAATCTTTTTCGAATTTTTACCACCATTTTCTGATTTTTGATGAATTTTTGAAGATTATTTTTTAGAATTTAATTTATTAAATGCTGATCACGTGGTTTCTTTTTTTTGTGATACTTTAAATTAATTTTGCGTCACGTGCATAAGAAGGAAATAAATTGACAAAAAAAATTAAAATAAGAGAATAAAATTTAACCACTAGACTAATTGGGATGGAAGTTTTTTCAAGAATTTAATTCAAATTAGTATGTTTTATTGATATTAAACATAGAAATTAATTGCACACATTGACCGTTGTATTTAATTTGAATGTACTCCGTAGCGAAGCATGGGTATTCAGCTAATGTATATAAATACATATTTATATTATATAATTTTATATATATATATATATATATATATATATTTATATTATAGAAATTGTAATATAAACCTAGCATTTTATTTTAGCCTTTAAGCCTTTTTGAACGGCTGTCACATTCCTCCAAATAAAGCTATTTAGATCAAAATATTCACGTAAATGAACAACAATTAAACTTTTTCGTACCATAAAAATTTACTTCTGAAATAAAATTGTTAATTTCATCGTTACAGCAGTCTTTTACTGCAAATCAATATTTAAAAATATAGTTTATAGACCTTTATAAATAAGCAGATTAGAAACGTTTTAAAATAATTTGCCTTAAAGTTTTATAAATCTTGTATTTATGAAATTTTAATCGCTTTGAAGGGTAATTGAATCCATTTTTTAGAGAATTGTTTGCTTCAACCAAATCAATTGTGGAATATTAAACTACAGATTTCATGAAAGAAGAACAAAAGAACTAAAAAAAAATTCGGTTTTAACAATTTCACAGTGATACCCAGAAATGAAAATATATGCTATTAAAAGACGGCAAATCATGAAACAATACATTCCAAGATAAGTACGGATGTATAAATAAAGTATCTTTAGATAGTACAACATGAAAATAAACTGTGCCTCACTAGTGATGATAGTAGAAACTCGAGGGTTGATGTTATTTGATTCTAAAAGCTCCATAGTACTTTTTGAGCCAAGAAAATAAAAATTGGCGAGCTTGATAGATAATCAGAAATATCATCTAGCAAAATCTTTCAGTAAACCTCAAGCCACGGGGGATTTTCAGATTTTTCTGTACAAATCATGGACGAAATTTATATCTTGCATAGGTTTATTGCAAGGAGACTTTTAATGTAGTAAAAATAAAATCAAAATAAGTAGAGAATTTGAAAATTCATTTATTAACTTACGACTTGAGGGAAACGCAAATAGCGTGTCTCACAAAAATTCTGGAAACAGTTTAGAAAATAAAATATCTCCTAGAAGCAATATTATGTAGGATGATAGGGATATCTTTTAAGTAATAATTCAATTTTTTTGTCAGCTTCCTATTACAGGAAATTCCAGGTAAATGGTCGGTCAATAACGCCGCTATACTGTCTCAGAAGACCACATCAGGCCAATTACATTCATCCCAATGCTTCCACTGCAACGGATCCGACATAGCAACTATGGCCTTCCGGGGTTAAATCCCAGCCGTTGAATATGCTATCACCACAAATTAAACCGAGTAATTTCAAGGGCGACATCTAGGGGCTCTTATCCTCCTCCCATCCTTACAAAATTAGGGACTTTCTGTACTACAGTACGGGAACAGATACTATAGTACTATAGTATCTGTTCGGGTCTCGAATCAAGCTCCCTGAGTGCCGAATCTCGACGAGCCAACCAGGAGGAAGCAACAGGACCCAGTCACATACCTGTGTATTCAGTACAAGTCAGCTTGTTCATTAGTTTTAACAAATGACAGCCACTGATGAGTCTATCCATAGTGGGCCTCTGTGATAAACTGTCGACAACGAGTTATCTCACAGTATGCTGTCAACGTTTTACTATTATTGTAAACTACTACATCCAAAACAGTTATTCTTCACTATTAAGGACCTGGAATGCACCACTTTTGGGCACCCGCCAATCGGAGCCTTGTTCATCACGGATTGATGTTCACCCGCTGTTAAGCATATTGTCAACTGGGTTAACTTTGGCCTTTGCGGGTAACTTTGGACCAACAAACGAAAAAAGGATTGTATGTGCTGTATCTAGACAAAGGAGAGTGATTATCACTTATTTATTGCAAGGGCCAATAGGTGACAGTCATGCCCTGACCTTCTCATAGTTTTGTGTTCTAGTTCTCTCTCCTTTGTCTAGATACAGCACATACAATCTTTTCGATTATTGGGCCAAAGTTACCCCAGTTGACGGTATCTACCCCTTTTACCAATGCAGGCATCTACATACTGTCGTAGCATTCCTCTTTATTACCTCTCTAATTTAACAAGGTTCCACACCCTCCTTCTACAACAATCTGATGACTGTTCGCAGCTCGTCTACGGTTCCAGCTGCTGAGGACGACGTCATTTTGTATAGACTGCCCTTCTGATTAAGAACACCATATACCATCATCTATTGGGAAGTTTCAATAAGACTGAATCGTCCCTGCGGATGAGTTTGAAAGGCCTAGGGTTTTCGTTTCAGAAACTACAGTCAATGTGCTGCAACTTTTTGAATCACCCTCTGTATAAAATAACAGAGTGTCGTAATTTGAAATAACTAGCCGCTGCGCGACCAGCATAGTCACTTTTAGTTTTAATTTTTTTTCAAAATTAAGATATCTATACTTTATCATTACATTAAATACGAAATTATTGAAGAAAAATATTTTCACTTAAAAAAAGGAGTAAAAATTCAGCGAGTACTAAAGTATAGTATGGATTACATTACCCTCTGTATGTACTACTGTTCACAATTCAAATATCTACACTTAATCATATCAAATAAAATGGAGTAAAAATTCAACAAGTACTAAAAAAAAAGTGTAAAAAATTTATTTTTACTTGCTATTAAGGTATTATAATGCAATTGTCCATGACTTAGTATTTTACTATGATATTCCTAAAACTTCTTGATATACACAGTTGAGTATTTCAGAAGTAGGAGATACTACAGTGACAGAATCAAAAGAACGGACCCTAGATAAACTAGCATACAACTGTCCATGACTAAATACTGTGTTTGATAGGTCTAAACATACAGTTTGTCCTCTTACATACATTTAAAAAACCGATGGAACAAATGAATAAATAAAAATTTTCTCGTGAATAAATAAAAATTATTCACGAGTAAAATACAGCAATTAAATTGTACCAAATTACGTGCTATCGTCGAGCCACCACACACGCACTAATGTTTACATCTGGTAGTTGCAGCCGTTGCCTTTCGGAGTGTAGAAATATCGTCGATATTTGAGCCGCATACCGACGCGTTATATATATATATATATATATATATATATATATATATATATATATATATATATATATATATATATATATATATATATATATATATATATTTCTTCCTTCATTCACAAAATAAAAAAGGAAACACAATTCCGACTTGTATATGATGCAACTTTAAATTGTTTTATTCCAACACAAAAGCCAAAATCTGAATATATATTTTTCCTGCCTCCTCTAGAATTCTATTTAAGTCTCACGAACAGGAAAAGAAAATATATAATTTAAAAACGATTGCATAAAGTTATTCTAAAACCCTCTTAATATGAAAATACACTTCTACAGATGTGCATTGTTCCCTATACATTTATTTGATATGCTCAACATAGACTTAAAAATGTACATATCAGCGTATATACTAAGGCACGCCAGTAAATAATTGTGGAATTTTAGGTAAGGCAAAACAAACGCCGTCTTCCCTTACAGTAATTAATTTTCAGCTAACCAAGGTAATTGCATTTTTACGCAAACCAAAGAATCTGTCTATGCATGAACAGAAATAAGTAATCGATTCCTTTTTAAACTTGTCTTAATGTTGCCAAAATCGTTTATAAAATTACCGGCTCCGATATTTTTTTGGCCCCCAAATTACCTTTAACACTTCGATCTCCCAATAACTTCCTATCCACTGATTAAAAATGGGAATTCCGGCACTATAGAAACCAGCACGCCGAAGGAAAGGGTAAGGTTACAAGACGGGAATTCATTATGAATTTATAGTTTGAAACTGAACCCCGGGCGTGCGGGGGGGAAAAGAGAAAATTTTTACGATATCGGTTAATAATCGATAATGTCCGCCGTTTCATTCCGATATTGATTACTTAATGATTCTTTTCCCTGGTGAAATTTTCTTAAAAATGCTCCGTTCCGAAAGCGAGGAATATGGATTCCGTTTACTTTGGGAAACGTTCGATTGCCCTAAATGTTTAAAATTCTTTTGAATAAAGTTGTCGATAGAGCAAAGGCTATTTCGTGAAAAATCGAGAGTTCGGGGGAAATAAAACAGAATTTTCGAATTCTAAACCGGCTGAAGACAAGTTCTTTCTTTATCTAAATATTTTGAAAGCAAACGATTTATTCTCCGACGCGTTTTACTTTTTTACTTTTTTTACTCCGGGAACTTCGTTACGGAGTTAAAACTTTAAAAGATAAATTTTAATATCTTGTAGCAGATTGCTGTATTTACATCGCTTGCGTATCACGTGACTTTGGTGTCATCTGTTACTCTAGGGTTCTTGAGAAATAAGTTTTTTGTTATTCTCTTAAAAATTTCACGTAAGTCTGGAAGCTGCAAGTTTTATTTAATACAGCATTATAACTTAGGTGTTTAAGGAAATGCTCTTTTTTTGGGCCTTCTTTAAAGAATTATTCTTTGATATTTGTTTAAAATTTACGATGTAAAACTAAATTTCTTTCTTAGAGATTGCCTTAAGAATTACATTAATCTATGGCTACGTAAAGGGAAATTTGTCTGATAAAACTATTATGGCATGATTAATTTTTTTTTTCCATTCTAGACTACCAATTTCCGATTTCTTTGATACTTTCTATACCATTACCGTTTCAGTTTTAATTTTTAAGTAAGACAAATTTTTAAGTAAGATTAATTATTTAGTAGACGCTCACTTGTCTTTGCTGTAGGATATATTTACAAAGTTCATACGCTTTCCAGATTCAAAGCCTATTTATTGAAAGCATTTATTTAGAAATAACTTTGATTTTAAGCGACGGATGTGAGCAAAATCAATACTTCTTTAGATAATTAGGATACGGGCGCAGTGACCCAGTTGGGAAGGGCAGTGGTCTAGTGATTTGAAAGTCACTGGTTCGATGCTCGTCGCTGACAAATTCCCTGCCGTGTACACTAATGGCGACTGGTGCACGTGCAATCCGTCATGGCTGCAATGCCCTCCAAGCTCTCAAAATTACCTTTGCAGGTGTGGGGTCAAGTGTTCTGGTCTCGTCACTTGACTCGGTTCAAAATGACGGGACTGGTCCTTTGGCCAAGTCGGACTCTTCTGGTGCCAGTCAAAACAGGAGACGGCACTTTCATCGCCCATAGCCTTCGAGACTTGATCTGATGTTGCTGTCGGTCAAATGGCATAAGCAGCAACAACAACAACGATAATTAGGTTAATTTAAAGTCACCAAGACAACCAGATTCTGCAAGTGACTTTCAGGTGGGGTACAGTATTAGATTCATTAGGGTAACGTGCAGCAAAATGGCCCACTTACCTGGTCAACATGATGTACTGAGTACGTGTCTATGACCTTAAAGCTGCTGTGTACTAACCCTATTGAATTCGCTCACCTTAAGTGTTAACGTATTGAGAAAATGTGTCCAAGGATTGCCGACTTGGATCGAAATATTTTATTTTTTAATTGTACTCCGTAATAGAGAAAGAAATTTGACACCTTGGGGTATTTTTCGTTTAAAAATTAGGAATATTATTTTAAAATTTAAATTATTCAGGAAAACTATCTGGTGTATTTTAAATGCTCATAAATTCCTTTGGTGGACGAAATTTATAAAATGAATCCTGTTGCAAGGGTGAAGGAAAGTTCAGGCAATCTGAAAATACAATTTTTATTGGATCATCAGCATTTATTTAGTTTTAAATAGTAGACACATTTTCTCCATAGGTTGGCAATGAGGTTGTCGAATCGAATAGGGTAAGTACACAGCAGCATTAGGTTAACTTTTTGACAGCACAATTATACAGGTTGCGTCAGAATGGACTCCCACATTTCAAATGGCCATAAAAAGCAAACGAAACAAATTGCAGAAAAATGCTTTATATTTCCGAAAAGTGCTAACAATCTTATTTATTCCCACAATATTTTAAAAATATTATTTCTCAGGTGGCATCCGGAATAGGCGATGCACTGCCCTTCTCAAAAGTTTTCCATCACTATGTTGGTCATCACTGGGGGAATGGTGACCACTTCTGCACGAATAGCGTACTCACAGACTCGCTACACATTTTCAGGTGTCTTAATGTTCGAAGGAGGACACTTGGTATCCTATGGGAGACATATGCTATCCTATGGTAATGCAAACCTACTTGCTTTCACATATGAAAACCACCCCAAGATTGCTACTCGATCAGGAACGGCATCAATTGTATAAATCCAAAAGCACTTCCTAAATGCCCTCTGTGTTCTGGTTATAGAATAATTTTAAAAGAACTCCTCTACAAAGAAACCGCGATGTTCACCGGACCAACTCATGGTGTCTACTGACAACTAGAAAGTCTACCCATACTGTTGAAATCTTTCGCGCCGCCTTACCTCCGCCATTCCCGTACCAGTGACCTTCAGAAATGTGGGCGTCCACTCTGCTACACCCTGTGCATCGCATTAAATCAATTTTATTAATTCCCTCTACGTTCGATATTCACAAATAAATCATCACTTCACAGCAGTGGTACTTAATCTTTAATTAAGGACCACTTGTCAAAGAAAAGCTTCGTTCGGGGACCGTCTCGAAACCACTAGACGAGAACATGGATTTAATTTTAAGAATAAATAAAATATTCGTGATAAACAACTTTTTATTAAAGTTGAAAATGAATTTAGTAACAGTAACAAATTTAACGTAATAATGAACTTAAAACTAATAGCGTAAAAGCCTAAGAAAACTTAAAAATTGATGAGATTTTTAAGCTTGCGTTTGCTCCACAAGCTGTAAAATTACTACGATGCAGCGAAATTGCCGTGACGTTGTGACTCTGCGTGACAGAAAATATATTAGCGATTTTTAAGCAGAATAGAGAATTGTTTTCCTTACTCGGGGCATCACGAAACGGAAGAAATATGGGAATTTTTAGAATCTGAACAAAAAATTCGAAAAAAAAAATTGTTCCGAATTCATAAAATTGTTAAATGTAAGGTCGTTTTGATAGGATGAAACCAATTAAATAATTTTTTTTTCAATGAAGACCTCGCGAACTACTATTTGAATTCTCCCGGACGCATATATATATATATATATAAACCTGTCTAGCTGGCCACTCCTCTAAACGGCCACATTTTGTTCAGAACCGATTAAAGACGTCAGAGTCCCGATGTTATGGGGAAAAACCTCTTTTCTACGGCCACCCCTCAGAATGGCCATTTTTTACCAGAACCATTGCTGGCTGCTATAGAGAAGTTTCACTGTATATATAATGCAAAAATTTTAACAGTACACACATATTTAAACAAATTAAAATGCATACTATTTAGTCTACGTAGAGAGTTATCTAGACGTGAATGAAGAGTGGCTTGTAAAAGTTTTTGAATGAGCTTAAAAGTTGGGCTTCTTCGAGTGAATGTAGGTTAATACTTGACCTGAATTCCCCATCCAAGATTGCAATAATAATTTTTCGTTATGGAAATGAGAGGAAAAACACATTAATTCTCACCAATAATGAAGGTATTAAAATAAAAAAAAAACACCATGTAAGACGACAGTATGATTTTTCGTAGTGTAATTATATTGGGTACGGAGGTCGTATTTATAAATTTTTAATAAAAATTATGGAAAGTAAAATAAAGTTGTTCCTTTGAAGAAACTAGAGATTATTATGAAAACTATGAGGTAAAAACAAGAGCATTGTTAAACTTTGCAGAAAAGGCTACAGTTTGCTTCCCAACATTGAATGTGTCAGAAATGGAGAAAAGCTTTTACAGGAAAAGGGTTCCTAAACTTTCCTGCAACACATTTGCCTGAAAACTGAGACGATAAAAATTATGAGCTATGAATCCTGGGAAAATATATAATTCAAGAAATATTCAGTAGAGTTTATGTGCCAAAGTTTTTGTTGTTGTTCCTAATGCCTCCTGTCCGGAAGTGCAAGACCAGGTCCATAGAGGGTTCGGGCTGAGAAATGCGGCTCCGGTTCATAATAGTACCACAAAGGTCGGAGCCCGTCTTGGCTAGATCCCCCCACAATTTTGACTGATCAACCCCAGGAGCGGCATCTGGGGGGATCGTACCTTCCCCACCCACATACCTCATAGGACTTTTCGGTTTACGAATTTAACGTTCCCATATCCGGCCTAGACACGAAGTTATTTAACGGCACTTGCCGGAATTCGATCCAAGCACACTCATTTCCGAGAGCCGACGAACTACCGATAGACTACCACTGGCCATGTACCAAAGTAAATTCACGAATGCTAAGGTTAGAAAAATAGAAGTTAAAAAGGGCCTCAAATATATAATAGCTAGCATTAAACCTCTAAGCCAATGAAAGTGCTGTTCATCTTCCGGCTAATATCGGTGATAAAACTTAGAAGAATGCATGCTACAACGTAAATTCATACGTTATGGTTATGAAACGGAAGCTAAACGAAGCCTCAGAAATGTATTTACTAGCATTAAACGTCTAAGCCCAATAATGTGCTACTCACCTTTTGGCTAATATCTTGAAGGTACTGAGTCGTATCCATTTTCTAAAATGAGCCAATTTAACAATATGGACTAAAGATGGAACATGACAAAAGCTTACACGAATGCACCGATAGCATTGAATACTAAAGCGTACAATTCATCAGAAATAGTCTAATGTACCAGAAAATACTACATAGAACAATTTTAGGTAAATGAATTGAAACGACATGAAGTGGAAAAGGCGCCTCAACAAATTAATAACCATGTCGTTATTAGTATTTTGTACCTGTGTGAATGCATGCATGCTTAATATAAATCCGTATGTGCATTATAGGCTAGGAGGGACATTAGTCATTTCTCTCTGACAATAGCTGAAATCACACTTCATTTGCAGTTAAATTATCCATTATGTACTTGCAATGAACCCCTGAACAATTACTGAATAAATTATAAGTTTCACAAATAGATCACTAAAGCAAAACCACCTCACAGGAAGAAAAACAGAACTGTTACATGGGACAAACCAGAGATAAAATTTGTCTCAAATAGATTCTCTCTGACAATAGTTGAAATCAAATATCATTTGAAATTAAAAATAACCATTATATACTATGTACCTGCAATAAGCCTCTGAACAATTACTGAATAAAGTCTCTTAATTACATCACTAAATTAAAACCACTTCGAAGGAAGAAAAACGAAACTGTACATGGGGCAAACCAGAGATAAAATTTGCCTAAAACGGATTCTCTCTGACAATAGCTGAGATCAAACATCATTTGCAGTTAAAATAACCATTATGTACTTGCAATAAGCCCTTGAATAGTTACTGAATAAATTATGTCTCTCAAATGGATCGCAATTAAAACCACCTCACAGGAAGAAAACAACACTGTTACATGGGACAATCCAGAGATAAAGTTTGTCTCATTCTCTCTGACAATAGCTGAAATCAAAAATCATTGACAGTTAAAATAACCATTATGTACTTGCAATAAGCCCTTGAATAGTTACCGAATAGATTATGTCTCTCAAATGGATCACAATTAAAACCACCTCACAGGAAGAAAACAACACTGTTACATGGGACAATCCAGAGATAAAATTCGTCTCATTCTCTCTGACAATAGCTGAAATCAAAAATCATTTGCAGTTAAAATAACCATTATGTAGTGTCAATGTGCCACTGAACAATTACTGAATAAATTATGTCTCTCAAATGGATCACAATTAAAAACCACCTCACAGGAAGAAAACAACACTGTTACATGGGACAATCCAGAGATAAAGTTTGTCTCATTCTGTCTGACAATAGCTGAAATCAAAAATCATTTACAGTTAAAATAACCATCATGTAGTGTCAATGTGCCACTGAACAATTACTGAATAAATTATGTCTCTCAAATACATCACTAAAGTAAAACCACCTCACAGAAAGAAAATGACACTGTTGTTACATGGGACAACCCAGAGATAAAATTTGTCTCAAACAGATTGATAACTCAAACATTTCATTGTTTGTGTGACAGTTAATGTCCAGAGAGAAATATTTCAGGACGAAAAAAGAAAAAAAACGCCATTTGAGGAAAAGGATGAGAAACAGCTTTTTTTAGGGCGTTTTACATGCATTATCGCGACGCCGCTGTTTCAACGCTTGTTGCAAATGTTTACTGAAAATTATAACCGGAATTTAAAGGTCGTATTTGCTGTTACAGGAAGAGATGGGAAAAAGCTTAGAAATAATTGTTTTTTTTTTTAAAAACGATGCACTGGGGTGTCATTAATCACGTTTTTAAACGGCAGAATGACGTCTTTTACGACCGCTTTTACGATGATTTACTTACAGGATGGAGGCTTGGCGTAATTTTTATTGTTACTTCAGAATCATGGCTGTGAAGGAAAAACAAATGTTACTTCCTTCTCTGGTTATTTTTGATCCCTACACTCTTTAGCAAATGAGCGAAGGTATTATATATATATATATATATATATATATATATAAATAAATATATATATATATATATATATATATATATATATATATATATATATATATATATATATATATTTTTTTTTTTTTTTTTTTTTTGTGTGTATACATCCATGCATCCACACACATCTGTATATACATGCATGCATACATCGAGTACCTATTACTTTTTTTTCCAAAAAATCGCTATTAGGTAAGGTTTTTGACTAAATTTTATTTACTAGTGTGATCTAGATTTATGGAATTTTAGAACAAAGTTGTTTTGATGAGGGAGGTACAACTGTATTTTTGTATACTGATTTATGGTTAGTGAAAATAGGTATTTTACTTTAGGCTGTGAGATGTATGGAAAATTGCAAGTGCTGCAAAAAATACAATTTGAGACCTTAGTTTGAATATTTTCAATATAAGGTCAAGGTTCAAACTGTCACCTTCCGATAATTGTTTTGGGAGAACGTGTTCGGAAACTGCTTTCTATTCATAGATCTTTTCCTGGAATAGCTTATGATGTTTTATACGGGCGTCATCTGAAAATCTATCTTCAAAGATCAGTTTTCTAAGATAAGGGAAGATCTAATGAAATTTCATAAGGTTGTCATCTGAAAATTTATCCCTCTCAGACCTGAATTTTGAAGGAAAGTTCTCTTTCGGAAAGAACCAATAAAGTTTTAAAGTGTCATATGAAAACTTTAACTTTGAAATTTTATGTGAAGAATACACCAGATGGAAAAAAAGTTCTAAGCAGGTTAAATGTAAAGGTAAACCAAACATTCATCCCCTACCCAATATCGTCTCGCAGTGAGGAATGTACATATTTTATACCCGTTGCGAGCAATGGACACTTAAAATTCAAAATAACAGGTTCATTCTGGAAGATCGATGTCTTGTCCGCGCGGATTAGACACGTTAAGGCTGCTGTGTACTAACCCTATTGGATTCGCTATTGGAGTGTAATTTGTGTATTAGTACATTTATTTACTATCTAGCCGTCATGTTTTGACGGGTATCAACTAGTTTATTATAATTTTGTGCTGAATTAAATTGTATTGTATTAACCCTAGAATTATCCAATATTGGAATAAAAACGAACAGTTATGATTCACTGATTTCAAATTAAGATAGACGAGTAAATTTGTAGAGCTGGTAATTACGAGCAAAAACTTATTTACGAATTATTCTCTTAAGGCTGTTGTGTACTAACCCTATTGGATTCGCTCACCTCAGTGTTAACCTATGGAGAAAACGTGTAAAGTATTTAGAGCTCCTTAAATGCTGATAGTCCAATAAAAATGGCATTTTCAGATAGCCTGAACGTTTCTGCACCCTGTAATAGGATTCATTTTATACATTTCGTCCACCAAAGGAATTTAGGAGCGTTTAAAACATACTAGACCAGATTTTTCCACGAATAATTTAAATTTTAAAATACTATTTGCATTAAAAAAAAACGAAAAATTCTCCCATGGTGTCAAATTTCTTTCTCAATTACGGAGAACAATTTCTTTCTTAAGAAAAATCTCTAAATACAAGTCAGCAATCCTTGAACAAATTTTCTCCCTATGTTAACATTAAAGTAAACGAAAATAATAGGGTTAGTGCATAGCAGCCTTATGCTCGCCTGTTTGTCGTAAGTCGAGAATTTTTTCCAAATTTCCAGTTGTTTTTCATGTTTGGTATATAAAAAAAAAAAAACACAGCATATTACTTTGTAGTATCATTGAATTAAAATAAATGATTTCGATCATAAGTCAGCCGTGAGAAAATTTGAGTTTCTGCTTTAACCCTCTAAGCGTTTGAGGCTTTTTTACTGAATATTTCTTTTCATGTCTGGCGAATTATTCCTTTCTCTAGTTTGGCATTTAAAAGAAACAAAATTGTACCATCTCAGACACTTTTGAACACTAAATTAAGGATGAAATAATCCATCGAAAACTCTTTTCAAGTTGAAAGTATGTGCCAGAAAAATGTGTCTCAAACATCTAGCTATTTTTCAAGTGTCTTAGTCGATAAAAAAACACAACAGATTACTTTGCAGTATTATTTAACTAAAATAAATATTTTCAACAATAAATGAAACACGATGAAATTTGAGTTCCTGATCTAACTCTCTAAGCGTTTGAGTTTTTTTATTTTACTGAATCTTTCTTTTCATTTCTGGCATATTATTCTCTTTTTTAGTTTAGTATTAAAAGCGACAACATTGTACCATCTCAGACTTTTTATCACTAAATTAAGGATGAAATAATCCGTCGCAAACTCTTTTCAAGTTGAAAGTACATGCCAGAAAATAAGTCTCAAACGCTCAAGTGCTTAAAAGGGGCGGTATGGAAATTCACTTCTCAGTAAAATGAAATAAATTATGATAGCTAATTATATATCTACTTAAAATCATATATTAATGATTTGAAAAATAAAATTTATGATACAAAACCAGATTAGAGTTTTATCTTTTTAGATACTATCTAAATAGAGAATAAATCTAGTAAAGAGTTGCCAAAATTGATCTCTTAAATGCCTAGCTATAAAGCGCAGTTCTCAGATATCGCAGTCTCTCTTTTTACCCTTAACAAGAAACTACATTCCTTAGATTTGTCTCCACTCTGATAAGGCATATCGTTTAAGAAACACACACGACCGATATTTCCCCTAATTAATTCTACCCAAATTGTATAGCGTACAAAAACTGTTTACCGTAGCCTCGTTCCCCATCAATTAATCTTGCTCTTCAAATGCCGGCTTCCTATCAAGTATCTAATTATGCAGGTAGACGGAGGACTGAGTTTTGTTTCTTTTCGGAAAAATCCTTCTCTTTGATGTGCCCTTTTGAAGTACAATGGATGGGAAAACTCTGTTTTCCAGGATCTCACTTTGCAAGGGAGGTGAGCCTTTTTTTTGAAAGGTGTCGCGTGTATGATAAATATTTACACGTTGGCAATGTTAAACTGTAGAGATAAGCATCTGATTTTTGTTTCAGCGACACAGAATCTATTCATTCAAGAAAACTTTCGGAGAAGAGAGTTGTTGAAAAAGAATTGCATTATCAGCCGGGAAATAGCGTGGATTTTTCTAATAGATAGTGAGAGTGGGAATATGAGATCGTTGAAAATAACCTTAATAAAGTACTTTCTTTTAAAAACTGCGATTAAAAATTTTCTTCGAACAAAATTTCATATAGCCCTCTCTCTGAAGATGTACATAAAAAGTTTAAAGTTTTCACGAGAAACATCCATGAGTTTTTATGACTAGTTCCCGAGTATCGATATTAATAAGCATTAATAATCTCAATGATATAACTCAATAGTGATAAGAAATTAAAGTAATTCCGTCTTTTATAGTCTTTTAGTATGATTTCATTTAAAAAAAATAAATGCCGCAAATAGTGGTATCAAAACGCCCGGTGGCGTGGTGGTTAAAAGCTTCAAGCTGCCACACCACAGGTCCAGGGTTCAATCCTGCGACAGAGCAAGGTCGACTCAGCCTTTCATACCTTGAGTAGGTCTATAAAATGAGGACCAAGCATGCTTGGGAACTAACTCTGGAGGGGGGGGGGTCCTGCGTCAGGTTGACCACCTGACGGAGACATATGCTGTATGGCACACCCAAGCCCACGGTCAAAAAAGTGGAGATGGGCCCCGTCGTCCTTGGTCCACACGGACTGTTGCGCCATAAGTTGAGTAATAGTGGTATCGATAGTGGTTAGCGTGTCGAGCTTCCTCGCTGTGGGCTTGGGTTCGAATCCCGAATAAAGCATGCAAGTTTCCGTACTGTCCCCTGATAGGGAAGTGATGTATCACCTATATTGACCTCCAATTATAAAGTATCTAACGAATTCGCAATGTGGACGGGTCAGTCAATATTCACAGGATAAAGTGTCTGCTACGATGGAGAAAATATAAAAATCTTTTGAATAACTGTCTTCATTCAGTTACTCAGGCAGAAAATTCCGTTTGACCGTCTTCATCGTCACATGCCAAAAAATAGCTTAAATAAAACATTCATTGTCCAGCTAATAAAGGATATAGATTTTGCTATAAACCACAGTTCTGCAGATAACCACACATTTTGACATTAAATTTCTTAAGGATATAGAGCCTTGTTAAATAGTTCCGCCCCACCTACATGTAGGCTTACCACCTTAATCAGAATCCAGTGCTAACTATTTTCTTTTAAAAAATTTTTGATAAGCGCAGTTTTGAAAATCACCGCTTTATATGCTTTTTAACATGTCCCATATTAAAATGTCTATGGTGATTTTCACGAAATTTGAAATTTAAAACAATTTTATCTAAAGATAAGATGCTGCAAACTCTTAAAGCTGCTGTGTACTAACCCTATTGGATTCGCTAAATTCAATGTTAATGTATGGAGAAAACGTATATACTATTTCCATCTACATAAATGCTGATAATCCAATAAAAATGGCATTTTCATATAGCCTGAACTTTTATGCACATTGCAACAGGATTCATATTATAAATTTCGGCCACCAAAGGCATTGATAAATGTTTAAAACACACAAGACCAGAATTTTCCCCTGATTAATTTAAATTTAAAAATATTATTTGCATTTTTTTAAGGCGAAAAATTACCTAAGGTGTAAAATTTCTTTCTCTATTGCAGAGTACAATTTTTTTACAAAAAATTCTTTCAGCTCAAGTTAGAAATCCTTGGATACATTTTCTCCATAGCTTAATATTGAGGTGAACAAATCTAATAGGGTTTGTACAAAGCAGCCTTTAATCTATATTACGCGGTTTACCAGATTAAGTTTTAATTGTAGTCAATAACATTTTCTCATCATTTTAATATTTTTTTAATTAATTTTGATTTTAAGTAATTTGTCGCCAAATTCCCCATCGCCATTTGCCAAAAATATTCTTCATCGTCTACTCCACGATTTGTGTCAATGATATTAGTAATTTTTCTTTTTACAAAGTTAAAACATTTAATATAAGAATTGATATTTTATCTCCTTTACATCCACACGTTTAATTTACGGTTAGTTAGAAGAAAATACAGATTAACAGTCTTCTTTGAAAGTAATTTCAAATGACAGAACCTCCCAGCAACACAAATGAATTTAGAAATAGAACTTCATTCTTTTGAACGCCAGTGCTTTCAAGAAACATAATGCTCCACACTTACTTTTTTTTCCGAGCAATATTTTATTCATGGCTTTCTCACCAAAAATGTCGCTTTTTTTTGTTTCTCTAAAACGGTTGTGCGTGCAGATAGACAAAAATTAAAGTCAATTCTTTGTTTGTGACGGTGTGAGTAATCACCTTAAAATATAAATACGCCACAAACACACAAACAGTTATTTCAATGGTAAAAATTCTTCTCTTCTTCTGGCAGGTGATAAAGAGCAATAAACGGGAAAACGAGATTAGTCTTATGTACAACAACCCTGTTTGTTTCCGGAAAAAAGGAAATCTTACTTTTGCGCTCTCTGAAAACAGTTGTACGGTGTAATTACCTTATTTAGCGTTTACAACGGCAACGTTTTTCTTGAAATCTTGTTTATTCAACGCCAGTTTAATGATAGTTTATTTAATAATGTATTAAAAGTTTCTGAGCCATCATTCTGCACGCAAGAGGAATCTGAAACACCCTTTTTTATAGCAATAATTAACCGGATTAATTTCCCCTTCAACTTTACAGATTCTTTTGCTTTTGTGCTTTTGAATCTTTCCTGATTTTTGAGGATAAAATAGTTTTTAGATGAGGCGTGTTCAAACCGTGGCACCATGAAATCAAACTTTACAAGACCTATGTTCCTAGACAACTATCCTTCGCTCCACGAACACGCCTTATTAACCTCATCTCTGTTTGGCACTACGTACTTTTTTGAACAATTA
The DNA here is from genome assembly GCA_907164885.2 of Dolomedes plantarius. Lineage (NCBI taxonomy): Eukaryota > Metazoa > Arthropoda > Arachnida > Araneae > Dolomedidae > Dolomedes > Dolomedes plantarius. The sequence goes on along the minus strand of OU015490.1, from coordinate 126,375,529 downwards.
TTTTCAAAGATGAAGCACACGAAGAGCAAAATCAGATCGAAAATTTCTGATTAGCACCATAAGAACACACTGAGAATTGCAACCACTTCCATCGAAACAGACATTGATGCATTAGTTCCACAAATACAAGGTCAAATATCCATCTAGTTTTACGGTAACTGTGAGGAATGCCGAGTTGAAACTACTTTTTTTATCAATCTAGAAACCAGCTCTTTTAAACATATATAGTTTATTATAAGATAGAGCAAAGAACGGACACGTGCAGAAGACTATATTACAAGTAGGAGAATATTATTTACATGAACAAATAGAATGCAATTATCTTAAAGTTCCAAAGAACACACCAGACACGTTCAGAGTCTACAATCACCTCTGAATTTTTCCGTAAGAGCGTATCAGGTACGTCTTGAGTCTGCAATCACCCCCGCCGTTCTGTGTAGTACCATGTACTTTGCGATAGGTGGCGTTATTGATTGTTATGGTGACTCGCCTGTCTCTACAGTAACATTGCCATCTTTATAGTAAAGAACAAAAATAAATAAGGGAAGTTTTGTTACTGATATGCATTTACTATATTAGATATTTTATATGCGGCCCACGATAATTCCTCCTCACACAGTGTGGCCCAGGCGAGTCAAAAGGTTGAATATCCTTGTTCTAGAGTTTAGAATATAGACCATTGGTTGTCAAACTTTTATTGATCGCGACCCTTTCAAAGGTGATAATTTTCGAAGTGGTGATAATTTTCGAGGGTGATACTTTTCGCTGTTTCGAAGAGCGAATCCCTGTTAATGAACATGTATAACTTTCATAGTTTGAATTTTTTCGTGGCCCACCTAAAATCCTGTTCCGACCTACCAGTGGGTTGCGATCTACACTTTGAGTACACCTGTTCTAGACGGTAAGTGTTGGGAAATAAAATCCAAAATAAAGAAAAATACATACACATACGAAAAACCAATACAAAAAATATGCCGAATCTCTTTAAAAAATATTGTAAAAGAAACATATTTGTCGCTTACCATAAACAGAACATGAAGCAAAGTTTCCCACTCACCTAAAAAGAAAAGTTACAAAAAAATTAGAAAACTGCTGTATACACACAAACATCTTATACAAAATATTTTATAATCAGAAACAAATTTCTCTGAATATGAACATTGGTAATCTTTCTGATTAAAATAGATTCTAAAATTAAAAAAAAATATACTAATAATCAAGAGAAACCTATGACGCTTCTGTATGCACGTGTAGTTTTTTTTGCAGCTTGACGAAAGTGGTCGAAAATAATATTCCCTTTAACCCGAGTTCGTCTTGATCGAGTTCCGATTCCCAAAAGCAGTCTGATTAGCAGAAACTAGGTAGACAGGCGTAACACAAAAATAAAAGGGATTCTTATTAATAATTATCTAAATCTGTTCAACGCTGATAGCAAGGAAACAGTTAATTCACTGCCGAAACTTTTTTTCAACGCATAAAGCACATTGTCTTTCCGACATCCGCTATGATAATACGAGGTTTTTGTTAGTTAATTATGATAAGGGTACCCTTTAGATAAACCAACACCAGTCCTTGGTTCCCCCTTCAATTTAGACCTAACAACCCCGGGGCAACATCGGGGTGCTCGTACCCTCCTCCCACCTACACACCACAGGGGCCTTTCCGGCATATTTAACTTGCCCATACCCGGCGTATACACGAATTCATCCAAGGACGCTTGTCGGGATTCGAACCTAAAACTCCCAGTGTCGAATTCCGAAGCACTAACCACTCGGTTGCCCCGGGCCGGAATTATATATATAAAAAAAATAAGATTCCTTGCAACTCTAGTTCGTCTTTATCAAGGTCCAATTCCTGATCCTGGCAGAAAATCGTTATAGAAGAGTAAAACCGAAATAAAAGCTAAAGTTAATAATTTTATACATTTGTTCAACTTTGATGGTAAGGTAATAACAATAAATCGGCTACCGAAACAAAACACCTTTCATACACACAGCATGCCATAACTTAAATAAGCAATGTTACTACTATCCATTTAATTAAACCGTTTATAAACTGCGATAAAAATAACGATACGCAACTCTCGAGATTTTGAAGACAATATGTAACAAAACGCTTGATTCAGATCAATATTTAATCCCCGCTGAGGAAAAAAAATAGAACGCCGCTTTAAAAAATAATTCGTAAGAACATCTTTAAAGAATTATTAATGGGTCTCAGATGTGTCGTTCGAGTTGCAGTTCATGTTTACAATGTTTCTCTCTGTATGAGAAATTGTACAGAAAATATATCCTTTGCTTGTTCAGCTATCATTAATCCTCTACTGCAGCAGACCTTTCACTGCATAAAATATATCAACTTTTATCATATATTAGTTTATTTAGTTTTATCTCTCTTCTGAAATTTTTAACTAAAAATATAGTACGGATTAGTTCAAAGTATACGATATAAAAATGTTATATTAAATTACTTTATTTCTTAAATGTGTTTTATTGTTGAAAATATATTTATTTTCTGAAATTTTTTCTTCATATAGTCATCTGTTATATTCGGTCTTTTAACAAATGCGTTTATGGGTATATGAAGCAGAAAATAAATACATGCATTTATGTATTATTTTTTCACTCGGCAGATATTAATTTTCACGTAAGTCAGAGTTGATATTAAAAATATTGGCTTTTACTTATCGACAGCCTTTATCGATGGAGCGTTTATTACTGTCCGATCTGCCTTAGATATCAAATCACAGATAAATTATCAATTTATCTGCAAATAGCTTATCTCTATTTCAAAAGTTAGTGATACTTGGTTCAAGTCATCGTCGATTTGACTTTAGTGAGTCTGAACTAAAATCGCATCCCATTTTATGAATATTATGAATCTTTGTAAATTTATTAATTTTATTTATTTGAAACACATAAATCAGTGATACTTGGTTCAAGTCATTGTCGACGATACTTTCACGAGTCTGAACTAAAATCGCATTCCATTTTATGAATATTATGAATATCTGCAAATGTCTATTTCACACCCATTAGTTAGTGATACTTGGTTCAAGTAATCGTCGACGATACTTCCATGAGTCTGAATTAAAATCGCATCCCATGTTATGAATATTTGCAAATAACTTTATTTCAAACATATAAGTCAGTGATGCTTGACTGAAGTCAGCGTCAATGAGACTTTCGTGAGTCTGAACTAAATCGCATCCCATGTTATGAATTCTTTTAATATCTGCAAATGTCTCTATTTCAAAGTCATAAGTTAGTGACACTTGGTTCAAGTCAGCGTCACTGAAACTTTCACCAGTTCTGAACTAAAACTGCATCCCATATTATGAGAATATCCAAGATATTCAGCGTAACGTAACGATTTCGAAACGTATTCGAGATCGCCAACGTAATTTTATCCATCACCGATAAATATTCTCGCAAAAGGTTCCCTTTTCGACAGCTGACTTTTTCAAGGTCTGTCTGCTACATTTATATTCCTGATTGACTACTTGATAATCGTCTCTGGACGGATGAATTACCTAAAACTTTCAGCAGCGTGGCAGCAGCAAAGCAATTTATGGTCGTATCACATATTTAACGCACCCGACACCATCGGGGTACAATAGAAACGCATGACTTGCAAAGGAAGGCAAGTAGTTTGTTCAAGAAGATAAATCTGCACATTATTCCTACAATGGAGAAATGCCTTTAGAAAACCAGGCGTCACATTTATCAGCAGATCTCGATACTGAGAAAATTTTGAATATGAAAACACCCATTTTTCATTCCAGAAAGAAAACAAATTGTGCGTAGTCTGTAAACAGAAATTGCCGGTAATTTCATTCAGTTTATCTTCTTTTTATTAGGATCAGAATTTTTAAAATCATATATTTGTGTCAAGAGCTAGGCGTCTTGTCACATTGACCACACGTGCTTCATTTTATATTTAACGCATTAACACCATGTCAGGTGTTTTTATAATTAACCCCTTGACATACGGCTCCCCCTGACATACCTCTTGAAAACGGCTCGAATACGTCACGTGTTTCTTGTGCCATTGTAAACTTTGATGTTCTAATGAATCATCGTTGCTCGTCTAGCATGGTCCGATAAAATTCATAAGATACTAATGTGTTTTTTTTATGAGAAAATTTATAATATACTTATTTTTTTCATTTCGTGTTTGACCGATAATTTTAAGACATTTTTAAGGCACGTTAAAATACTTTTAACTGTCCTTTAGAATAAAGCTGGTCTTGGGAAAAGAGTTTAACAATTCAGTGTTTAGAAAGGGAGATTTAAAAAAAAATAATTATTTTCTGGCCGCATCATTAATTTTTGCTCCCTTAGTAACGCTAGAATTATTCCCAGATCGCTATTTCAGTTTTCCTTTCTTTTCACGCTTTGACTGCTTTCTTAGGCCAAAGGGATTTATTAAAAATTTTTGATGTATTTGTTTAATGCACTTGTTTCCTACGATAATCCGGAATGAATGGCGATTCTTTTACAATGCAAATTCATGTCAATACTGAATAAATCGCAACTTTTTAGACTTTTGGGTAAAATATGTGGTAAATCAAAACGCAGACAGCAAGTTAAATAGGCGGAGTTAAAAGCAAAAATATACATCTCTATAGTACTATAGCTAGGTCGAAACATAGGTTCAAGTCTAACCTGTACACTGGAGATGTATATTTATGCTTTAAGCTCCGCCTCTTTGGAGTGCATTTTGTTATTTTCTCTCATTGTAAATATTGTATCACAGTTCGCGATAGACTGGTTCATTTCGAAGTGGGCTAGTTGACTGCACTTTGTCAGTCACCAGTAAAAATTTACAGAAATTCCTCACTAGGAATTCCCCTTCCTCCAACCGAGGAGAATGAATTGAGGATCTTCAGGAAGAGTTCCCACTACTCTTCCTATAGGTCCTGATAGGAGTTCTCCTCAGTTGTGCCTTGCTGAGGATCCCATTACAAAGGTGAAACTTAGTTCCAAGCCAACATTTTTCTCTAGAGACATTTATTTATGTGGTAAAACGCTTCAAACCCTTTTGGTCTTAATGATCAAACCTGGTGTTCATAAAACTTCAGAGATTTCTTGAATTCAGCTTTTCTTGACCACGTTAATTGTAAATTTAGTCGCATAAAATTCAAGAAGCCTGAAAGCAATGAGATATGAGCCGCTCACTTGCCAAATGGGTTAAGTACACAAAACAAAAATTGATGTAAAGTGATCAAATAAAATACATTGTTGTTTAAAATTCCTCTGAAAACAAAAATTCATATAATCATTGTAGAATGCAATATCTGAGGCCATCTGCACACGGAGCGACTCAAAGAAAACTGAACTGTTAGCGATTGAAATTGCTTATGGGTTGCAAAGTCGTTAGTGATGCGGCTCCGCACACGGACCTACTCAAAAGTGATCCAAATCAATAGTTTGCGACCTGTCATGGAAGAAAGAACATGATTATTCAGGGCATTTTTTTTTTGTTAAATTATTATCAGAAATTAATTTATTTTAAAAAATTGTCAAAATAGATTGTCTTTGATCAATCGTTTAAAAATAGACGTATATATGGACGCACATATTCCATACAACAAAAAAGTTAGAATTTTATTTCATCGCTAGGCAGAAGTCACGTGACTCTCGTGTACGTCATTTGGCAGCTTGCCAAAAGAGCGGCTGTAACATAGATTGTGTAATAACACGCACAACGCAAGAGAAACTGACGACTGAAGTTGCTAGTGACTCGACACGTTGAGTTGTCTGCGACTGATTGCAAACGCGTTGCTGACGGGTTTGTAACCAGTTGCGCCGTGTGCGTGGCTCCATTCAATTACATAGGTTACGACTCATCACGGAGGTTTGCGATTGGAGTCAGTTATCAGTTTCTTTTGAGTTGCTCTGTGTGCAGACGGCCTAAAAGATAAAACATCCTTCGAGTAATATTTATTATTATTACAATTTTTGCGTGACTAAGGGACTTAATGGATTTGGCAAGTGAAAAAGTACTAACATCCGATTCCGTCTTCAAATATTTTTTTACTACAAAAAGAAAATTGAAATAATTGTTTAATAATTTACAAGTACTTACTTCTGCAGCAGTTAAACTGTCACTGACTGCCACTCATTAATTTTACCTTTTTTTATGTGATGAAAACAACACTAAACGGTTTACCGTTATCGTCAAATACTACTTGCTTCTTCGTTTGCATTGCATTATTGCAATGATTTACATTAGAGTATGGGAGTAACTCGATTGGCTTCTGAAAAAAGTGACTTATTATTCGATGGTGAAAAAAAATTGTCATTTAGTGGTGTTAGTCATTACTTGGGAAATTTATTATGAATGTAAAAAATTAGGAGACAATCAAAACGAAACTAAACTCACGGCGCAACAACCCGCTGTGGACCAAAGCCGGAGGTGCCCATCTCCGATTTCTTGACCGTGGGCTTGGGGTGCATATGTCTCAGTCAAGTGGTCAACCTGGCGTGGAACCCCCAGACTTTAGTTCCCAAGCATGCTTCGTCCTTCTTTTATCGACCCACTTAAGGAATGAAAAGCTTAGTCGACATTTCCCAGTCGCAGGATCGAACCCTGGACATGTGGGGAGGCCGCTTAACGCTTCTAACCACTACTCCACCGGGCGTCAGACAATCGAATGCTTTGGACATTAAAATTTCAAAGAATGGTCTTAACCGATTTGGCTCAGAAAAACTATGCTTTCCACATGAAAAAGATGTATATGTTGATATTTTTATAAAAACCGAAGATTTCATACGATTATCATCTCGTTTTCAATTCACAAGAGCTGTGGAATTCAATTCTCTCAGTATTTGGTTTATCCTAATCCTCATTTCAAAATAGGAATACTATAAATCTATCTTTTAACAAGTGTTCGGAGAAACAAGAGACTGAAAAGCATGCTCCGAGCAGTTTTACTGCATGAAAATCTGTTAATGGTGCAAAATGATATATATATATATATATATATATATATATATGTTTAAAAGCACCTGAGTGCGAAAACATGTTTAGCTTTGGGATAAAAATAAAATAAATTGCGACTGAATTTAGTTTAAAAACGAGTCGAATTAGAGTCTCTTTAAATTTTACTTTAAAAAAGTATTTGAAAATTTCGGAAATCTTTATTTTAAAACTTTCCGAAACATTTTTCTGTCCTTTTGTACTAAATGAATTATCAGCAATGAAAAAAAGAGTCAAGTGTAAGATTAAGTTCTCATTTTCAATTCAAGTATAATAGAATTTATTTTTCCAAACGAACGTATGACGAATTACTGATAATAGAAAGAAGAGTCTAATAAGATTATATTTTCATTTTCCATGTGAATATAATCTTATTTCAAAGATTCTTCTTTTAATCTAGTCTAAGTAAATAAACTTTAGAATCGGGAATCTTCTTAATATTGATAAGATTACTGCGATAGCGTAAATGTAAATAAAAAGCTTAACATTTCGTTATAAAAGAGTTTAAAATAAGGAACTAGTTTCGGCCCAAATAACTACCGGCTAGATATTTGGCCACATTGCTTGGTAATTTCAGTTAGAGCTGTTTAATAATTTTTATTGAGAGCAGCACTTCAGTAATATATTTTCTAATTAGAGTCATCTAAAAATACTTCAATTAGAACAATCCACTAATTTTTCAATTAGAGTTATCGAATAATTTTTCAATTAGAGGAAATGACTCACAATGAAATTATTGTCACTAAAAATGCATTTTTTTATATCTTATGAATACTTAATAAAAGTTAACACACCTTCAGCATTTTTAAATTAGAGGTGATAATTAGAGGTGAAATAAAGCTTTTTAACACTAGAAAGACGGCTGACGTCATTTTGACGGTTTCGGACATACTTTTGAGCGCTATGTCTGTATTTATGTCCTCAGGCTTCTGAAATTTTATGACTTTTTCTAATTTTTCGGGAAATATGCACACACATTTACAAAATTATATACGATAATAAAGAGGGTGAGAAAATGTGTTGTATACCTACTAAGACTAAAAGCCGTCGATTTGACGCCAATATAGAAAGCAGGCAGAAATCGTTAAAATAATACCGAAAAAATGTTAGTTACTTTTCCCCTTTTCCCCCTTTTGGAAATAACCGAAATATTGGATCTTCGGAAATATAGGTGTTGGAAAATAAGGACTGCACAAACTATGCATATATTTCTACGGATAAACCATACCAGGTTTTTTTGCTCGGCATTACTGCATAAAAATATATCTGAATATATACAAATTTAATATATATATTGGAATGAAATAGTTGAAAATTTGAAAAATTTAACCACTTAAAATTAAATATTTTAAATTCTTGATTTTATTTTTAACCGTCAAAATGACGGCGTTCAGTCTTTTTAGTAAGAAAAAAATTCCCGTTTTTTTACTATTAAATTAGAGGCAAAAATTATACAATTAACCATCTGTTCAATCAACCATTTATAATATTATCGACCCAAATAACTTCCGGCCAGATATTTCATGATAAATAATTTCAATTAGAGCAATTCGATATTTTTTCAATAAGAGAAAACGATTAAGAATGGAATAATTGATGACAAAAATGCATTTTTAAAAATGTTTTCATGAATACTGCAAAAGTTAACATGCCTTATGTTGACTGTTTGCTGAAATTATCTTCAGCACTTTGAAATTAAACGTAGTAAACTTTAAAGCCTATGCTGATAACCATGTATTCACTCAACCATCTATAATATTATCGGCCCAATAAACACCCAGGACGGTATTTCATGACACTGCTTTATAATTTCAATTGGAGCAGTACACTAATTTTTGAAATTAGAGAAGATGATTCACGGAGGAATTTTCGTCATTAAAAAATGCATGTTTTTTATTCTTTAGGAATAGTGCATAGCGTTAACATGTCTTATTTTTACTATTTGTTAAAATATTCTCCACCGTTTTGACCTAAGAGATGGTAAATAGCAAAACTTATACAATTAACAATCTAGTCAAGCATCTATCTATAATATACCCTGTAGGAGAAAACATAACGTACCTGACCAGATATGGCTGTGGCGGCTTGACATTTTATCTTTGCTCTGTTTCAAGAGAAGATAGGTCTTGTTTCCAAAATGACGTGTGCCACCGAGGAAAGTTTATTTTGCGCACCCCGTGGGGTGATTAAGCAAGAACATACACATGGGTGACAGGAATGGTTGTTTTGGCGTTATTTACGTAATGAACTAGCTAGGGAAGGGATATCTTTTGTTTTTATGGTAGGATTTTCTAGAGAGACTATCATTTGGGCAAATGCATTTCATGTTCAGGGCTTGTCATGTTTAATAACGTCCATGTACGATGTCAACTAACGATCAGAAAAGGAATAATAGACAAAGCATTGCACTACTTACAGTCTTTAACTTATTTATGCCACTTTAGCCGAAACAAAATATTTGAACAAACTTTTAAATGACTGAAAAAGTTGGAAACCTTGCGTTACATAATTTTATTCGAATCACTTTCATAACTAAGGCTTTTCATATATAATGATGTCGATTTGTGATGTCAACTGGCAAGAAATAAATTGATAATATATATAACATCGAACTGCTTAGTTTTCAACTTATTTTTCACTTATTTATACCAATTTGGCTGAAACAAAAATTTGATTAAACCTTTAGATAACCGTATGAAAAAGTTACACCTTTCATAATATAACTTTATTCAAATTACTTTCATGACTGAGTTGACAAACTGTAGAAAGCATTGTAGAATTTTGCACAGCACACAGAGATATTAATACTATATTAAATATGACTAAAGGTTGAGATTGAAATATTATACTTTGCCTTTAATCACACGTTAGTCGAAACAAAAACATTTATTTGAATGTAATTTAAATAACTGCTCGAGAAAATTGCAAACTTTGCATTATATAGCTTTATTCAAATTATTTTCATGACTGAGTTGACAAATTATAAAAAGGAATTTTCAAAGCGCGTAGAGACATCCATCACCCTTATAAAAGTATGACCTTAGTGTCTGAGATAGAATATTATATTTTACCATCAATGCATAATATTTTGAGAGGAATTTTATGGTTTATTATTGAGATAGCCGCATTGCAGTTATATATATATATATATATATATATATATATATATATATATAACATGAAATTAATATTAAAAATTAAAAGATAAAACTAGTGCACATAAAATCAAAATTAGATTTAAAACTTTAAATTTGAACGCATATTGTTAAAATTATCATTAAATGTGGCAGCTGTTAAAATGTTAACGTTTCTCCAGTTGGTCGGGAGGCAATTTGTTTTTAATCTCGGAAAGGTAAAGTCATTATTTTTTAATGTATATTAACTTTGTCTTGGAGCAAACTGTTTTGTTATATTCAGAAGAAAAAGATATTTCATAAGACATTAAGGACAGGAGACATGAATTAATGTCTCTATATAGCCAGTGTTTGTGGACCATACACATGAATTAATGTCTCGTATAGCCAACGCTTGTGGACCGTAGACATACATTTATGTCTCCATATATCCAACGCTTGTAGACCGGAGACATAAATTTATGTCTCCATATAGCCAACGCTTGCTGAGAGGAGACTTTTTAGCCAGAGTTTGCTGACCGGAGACTTTTTAGCCAGAGCTTGCGGACCGTAGACATAAATTATCTCTGTATAGACAGCGTTTGTGGACCGTTGATATAAATTTATGTCTCCATATAGCCAACGCTTGTGGACCGTAGACAAATTTATATCTCCATATAGCCAACACTTATGGACCGTAGACATAAATTTATGTCTCCATATAGCCAACGTTTGTGGACCTTGGATATAAATTTATGTCTCCATATAGCCAACGCTTGTGGACCGTAGACATAAATTAATGTCTCTGCATGGCCAGCGCTATTGGAAAGGAGACATGAATTCAGTGTGCGGTCGTATTGTTTAAGCACGTGCTGTTGTCGAGTCAATGCATGTGAAATCTTTTTTTTTTTGCATGAAATTTTAAGACTTTATTGGCCCTTGATACAAATATTCAATTCGAATAATATATTTTTTAAGATTTTCATAAAAAAACATGAAATTTTGTACAATACATCGGGAAAAGACGTATTTTAAGCAAGCTTTCAGTAAATAAATATAACTTAAAAAAAATTCGACAAAGCACTTATTTTCTTTAAAATATAGTCGGCAACAAAGATGAGATCTGTAAGAGATGCTCCGGTCTTACACAATTATCGCCGGATACAACGTTAGATCTGCAGAATTCGACCGGTCCTCAAAGTGCTAAAAATCTTATCTTTGCTTATAACAACATTTTTTTTTATTGCAGGAGAAATTTATGTTAAAATATTGTCACCGAAAAAAAATCTTTGCTATCCTTTGAAAGCATCTCGGAATGATAAAATTTTTTAAAATGCATAAAAACTGCGAAAATTATAGTTTTGTATCGCAACTTACTAGGAAAGAGAGATGGATGCTGATTTGGTAGATAAAGCAGAGTAAAAATTAAGAGAAACAGATGCATAATTTGGTACACAAAGCTGAATAAAAATTAAGGGAAAGTGATATAAATGCATAATTTTGTCCATGGAGCTGAATAAAATTAAGGGAAAGTGAGATAGATGCATAATTTGGTCTATGGAGCTGAATAAAAATTTTAGGGAAGGGAGATAGATGCCTAATTTGGTACATAGAGTTAAATAAAAATTAAGGTAAAGTGAGATAGATGCGTAATTTAGTTTATAAAGCTGAATAAAAATTAAAGGAAAGTGAATTAGATGCTTTATTAGGTATATAAATCTGAATAAAGAACGGTACAGTGGAGAAAGAAAACTGCATGCCCAAACATGGCCTCCTTGCTATCTTGGCATTCCGTGACGCAGCCATTTCAAATCTATTTTTTGAGCTTTTACTGAGGCATGTTGTCTCTGCAAGCCCTCTTTCGTGTTGACGTCTCCTTCACGACGGAGGTTTTTCGATGCCGTAGAGTGATTAAGCAGAAACATAAACATGAGGATGACGAAAATTCCAGTTCTGGTATTGTTTACGCGCGAGGGGAAGGGGATCTGGCAGGGAGGATTCTCTTCTCGCTCTTGTTTTTGGAAGCGAGTTTGGAGTGGCTCTTATCTGGGTAAACTTTCAAACTGTTTTCATAAATGATTACTCTGCGGAGAATGCGCTTCTCTCGGGGGAAATGAAAATGTGGGAATAGAATTAATGCTGGGATGGACATAACTCATGGAAAATTTTTGGAGACATATTCTGGAATTACTTTATTGTGAAACGTTCCCCGGAGGGTATAGAAGCAGGAATATATCTTATCATAATTATTTAGATGTCACGAAAAAATATTTCTTCCTATATCCTATTCTTTCCTATGTATCAATATACATCCAATGCATATGATAAAAAATAATCTAATAAATGGAGTATCTTCCGTGTATCTGATGATGGGTATAAGAACGAAGGACATATGTGTGTGCATGTACTTTATATATATAAATATTTGCATGCATGTGTATGTATACGTGCATATGTATATACACAGGGCGTTTTGCACAAACAGATCGTTGTAATATCCCTCGCTATGAGATCTGTAGGTACGCTAATTACGTAGAATATATGATCCGTTGCTTACGAGAAAAAAAGCGAATAAAAACTGAGTACTTAAACTGCAGAAATAACGGTAGAAAATTTAGGTTATACATAAAAATCTTAAAAGCTTGTCTCTTATTAGTTGAATGAGAAATTTTAAGATGAAATTTTGTTTTAAACTGCTCAAAATGTAAAATATACGCTAATTCGATGTCAGGTCACAGGAACAAATGCGAGTTAGAGAGGTAAAACCGACTTTTTTGTGGGAAAAACTGACGTGATATGGAACGGATTACGTCATACAATCTCGACAGATGGCGCGACGTCAGCCGTGTAACCCCCTCTGTTGCCTAATTAAACGCCGCCTAGTTGTACTTCGCCCATGTAAAACAGATGTCCGAGACAACAAAATCATGGAATCGCACTAGGCACTTCAATTTTGAGAGTTTTTGTAAGAAATAGAGGGCGGAAATGAAAACCATATTCACTCAGGCTTTTTCATATGTAAAACGCTGGCACGTCCAAGAGTTTTAAGTTGGACGATGGAAGATTGGATTTTGTGTTGTCTGATCCTGCTGCGGCAAGTCTCAATAAATCGGGGACAACGATATACGAAGTCTATAAATAACATAACGGAACTTTTGTTAGTTATTCCTCAAGTGTTTTTTTACTTTGTGTATGTGTAAATACTCGTATAATATTCAGCTAATTATTGTTCTCATCCTCCATAATTGAACAAAGATTACATTTTTTTCACTACACCTCAAACCAATCATTTTAACTGACCCATCATTTTAACAAATTAATAAAAGTGCTAAGTACACCAAATATTAGTGCATCATACGTATGATTTACTTGTATTTTTTGTTATTTGATGTATTTGGGACATCCCTATATCATTTGATCTCAGTACATCCCTAGATCATTTGATCTCAGTACATCCCTAGATCATTTGATCTCAGTATATTCCTAGATCATTTGATCTCAGTACATCCCTAGATCATTTGATCTCAGTACATCACTAGATCATTTAATCTCAGTACATCACTAGATCATTTGATCTCAGTACATCACTAGATCATTTGATCTCAGTACAACCCTAGATCATTTGATCTCAGTACATCACTAGATCATTTGATCTCAGTACATCACTAGATCATTTGATCTCAGTACATCACTAGATCATTTGATCTCAGTACAACCCTAGATCATTTGATCTCAGTACATCACTAGATAATTTGATCTCAGTACATCACTAGATCATTTGATCTCAGTACATCACTATATCATTAGATGTAATTAGTACATCAAATATTAATACTCAGAAGGAATACTAGGGATATTGATCTGATGACAGAATTTTAAAAAAAGGAGTAGAAACACTGTTTTAAAAACTGAACTGTGATTAGTAATTATAAATAAAATTAATGAAGTATATAGGATTTGTAACTATGAAAAGCAAAAAGTTAACTTTATCAAGCATTTCTAATAATTTTATGCGAAAAGCCGGTACGAAATAAAAATTAAAGTTGTTAGAGATAAAATTATGGCAGAATTTATCTGTTTAACCAAATACTTTTATATAGTTTTAAACGGGTATCTATTCTAAAGATCAATATCCGAAATACAGCACAAAAAAAAAGACGTGTTCGCAAATAAAAATTCTATTCCAGGGATGTCTAAAATATTCATCAACCTTTACGCCTTTCTAATCGGAGGAAAAGAATTATGGCTGAACGTTAAGTGTATGCGGAGAAACAAAAAGCCGGGAATATTGTATTAAATGGGTCCCAGAAATGGGGAATTTTTTTTCCTCTTCAGAGCTCGACGAAAGTGTATATATACCTTTTGTCTCTCTCTAGATTTCAGAAGAGAAAACTCCGATGTGATGGGATCATTTACTAAATGGGTTTTCCGGGGCGATACTTTATTTGAACACACACCAAGGTACTTTTTCTGAACCGAAAAGAAGTCAATAATTCCGAGGAAATTCAGATTTGTTTCTCACTAATAGCGGAGGAGATATGCCGTTCTGTTTTAACCAAAGTGTTCCTGTGACTCGTTTTTATTGTAATTTCGCGTTCAATCACGGAGATTTAATTTTACCTGCAGTTACCGATATTTTAAATCTTGTTCCGCGGAAATAGGGAGATCTTTATTCAATGTAAAACAAGCAAAAAAAAAATATAAGGAGATAAGCAATAGTAAAAGGGGGAAATTAAGGCGTTTTTCCCCTTGTTGCATCGTTACGTCTCTGGGCCGGATACCAGCGAAAGTTCTTTCGTATTGGGTTTTTAGCGGCGATGGGGCAACAAACGTGGACAGATCACCGGTGCACGTTATCGATATGTCTATAATGTTTCAGAGTGCAAATAAGTAATACATTTAAAATTTCAATTTTGTTTCTAAAAAGATAAGCAATAAATAGTAAAATTGAAAAATAAAGTTTTTTTTTTCCATGATGCATCGCTATTTTTAAAGTCACTGATACCGGTAAAATTTCTTTCTCTATTAAGGAGTATAACTTAAAAAAAACTTTCAATCCAAGTGGGAAATCCCTAGACACATTTTCTGCGTAGGCTAACATTGAGGCGAGCTAATCCAATCGGGTTAGTGCGGAGCACCCTTAAGTTTTACTAAACATTTCAATATATTCTTGTCACTGAAGATTCGATTATCAGAATAAAATTTTGCTGGACAATGATGTCCCCGAATAATAGAAACAGACAATCTCGCGGTATACTGGGCGAATGTACAAAGACAATGTGCATATCCCATTGAAAAAAATATTAACGCGAATAAACTAGATATATATTTGGCAATCTCCCAGATATAACTAGATATATAATATTACTTTTTTTACTAATAAGGTTTTCTTTCCAGAGAGATATCTTGGCACAATCGTCACAGAAAAGCAAAACTATCACAAATTAAACATTCTTGTATCTAAAATAATTATACCCAAAACTTTATTAGTAATGTTAAGGGGGTCCAGGACACAAAATTCTTCAAATTTTCAAAATTTTTTATTGAATTAAAAATTTGTGTTTTTTCCGCTTAAAATGACGTTTAAATCATGTTTCTATCTTAATTAGACCAGGAGATATTATTATTTTTTTTTTGCTATATTCTATCAGCAGCCAATTTTTGTTTAAACCTGTAAATGCGTTTCTCTTTATGATGGTTTTTTTCACCCTTTCTCGTCTTTAAATTGTTATAAGTCAAGAACCGTTAAAGATAAATGGTTCAAACTAGAACATATCATTTTCAATGATTTGAATTTAATTTTGATTCAGCAAATTTGAAAAATATTTGCTTTTGAAATTATGATTTTTTAAAAAATAAGTTACATAATTTTTTTTTTGGAATTTTTACTCTAAATATTTTTAATTCTTTTTTAATTAATATTTTAAAAAACGCTGAATTAAACTTAAACCTTATATATTTCTGTTAATTAAATGAAAATAAAATTGAACTCGACAGATAATATTTAGAGTTATAACGATTTTAAATCTTCCCACTTTTAAAAAAAAAAATTTAAATAAAAACATTTTTTTAAAACTTCATGAGAAGTTTTATGATGTGATTTTGTTTACAAATTATTTGGTTAACTATCTCAAAAATTCCAAATTTTAAATCCATAAATAAATTTCTTTAAAAACTGTGTCCGGACCCCCTAAAAGATTTCCTAACTAATCTGATTTTTTCATCTAAATTACCATGTTAATTCAACACTCACACAATACTTTAGATGACACCTTTCCACACAAAAGTCAAACATCGCTATCACAAATGACTAGTACTTGATATAAATATATATGACCATACTATGATTGGTAAAGATTTTACTAAGAAAGGTTTATTATTCTAGTGAACCATGTATGTGCAATCGTTTCATAAAAGTTAAAAAATGCATGGAATGACAGTAAAACATCTTGTACCAAAGATTAATGTACCCATTACCAATATATTACTTGGAGATTTTCTACTCATCAGGTTTTTCATCTGAAGTATCACGTGGGTGTAATCCTCACAAAAGCCAAAAAACGTTCTCACAAATGAAAAAAAAAATTGTTTCTAAAGTAAACATACCTATAAAAGAAAATATTACATATTAAGATTTATGTACTCATCAGGTTTTTCATCCCTGCAAACCACGTAAGCTCAATCCTCGCGCAAAAGCCAAGCAATCGATTTTCACAAACGAAAAATAAATCTTGTACCTCAGAACTTTAAATATTCGTTACAAGTTACGCTCTTTCATTTAAAAGAAAAAAAAAGGGAAGTTTGTCATCTGAATCCTCAAGCAGGTGCAATCCTCACAAAAGCCAAATTTTCCGCTCTTACAAATGAGAAA